>JAMLFY010000002.1:21919753-22068596 GCA_030441495.1 Dalbergia oliveri | reverse complement strand
TTTCAGATATTTATTGAGAAGAAGATTAAAGTAGTTGGACTTAAAATTTAAATAGCAATTGAATTTGTTTTTGAAAGTAATAACTTTCTATCTTTACAAAATTGTAGGGTCTAGAGTTAATCACAAGTGCAATGTTACCTTCAAATTGATCATGGATGTATGATAGATTACATCCTAATAGAGGGGGGATTAAGTTAGACCTTTATAATGGTGTTGAAGAATTTATGAGTGTGGCATGTAAAAAATAGTTCATTAATGAAGCAAAAGTTAGGTGTCCATGTAATAGGTGCATATGTAGGAAGTATCTGGATGATGAACAATAAGGGTTCATTTGTACAAGTGGGGATTCATGCCTGACTATTGGGTTTGGAGCGAGCATGGGGAGGTAGTTAACACATGGAACCAAATGGGTATGTGTGCAACTGGACATAGTTCTGGAGGATCCATATAACTCAGGCACGATGTGGGTAATGTGCGTGGGAGACCTAGCTAGGCATCATGAGATGGTGTTTGATGCGCTGCTCTAAATTTGTTGCTCGTTATTCATAGCCTTCACTTCAAGGAGCCCAACCAAGATGCCGCTCGATTTTATACTCTACTAGAAGCTGCCAATCAACCTTTATGGGAGGTGTGCACTCTAAATTGTCATTAGCAGTTTAAATGTTGACCATTAAGTCCGAAGGGAATCAAAGCCAAAGTTCTTTTGATCAGTGGGCTGACTTGACAGTGAGCTAAGTCCGAACCCCGATGCAATTCCAAAAGATTTCTATCAAGCTAAAAATTAGTTTCTAACTTGGGTTGAAGGAAATAAAGATTGATTGCTGCTTGAAAGGTTGTATGCTTTATTATAAAGATGATAGTTATTGACTGAGTGTAAATTTTGCCAAGAGCCTAGGTTTAAACCCAAGAGATGTGGAAGTGGGAGGTATAAGGATGTCCCTCAAGAAGAATGCACTATCTGCCCTTAATCCCTAGGCTCACAAGATTCGAGTTCGACTCCACATATGAGGTGGCACAGTGAAAATCAAAGGGATGATGGTATGATGATGCATCCATCGCACGGTGAAGCGTGGGAAAGTTCGATCAATGATATCCTGATTTTTGTGACCCACGAAATGTTAGATTGGAACTCTGTTCAGATGAATTATTTCAAATAACCAATTTAGCAAACCCTATTCATGTTGGCTCGTAGTAGTTACGCCCTATAATCTCCCTCCTGACATGTGCATGAAAGATCCTTACCTATTCTTAACATGTATAATCCTTGGCCCTAAAAATTCAAAAGCTAAGATTGATGTGTATCTTCAACCCCTAATTGATGAATTGAATTAGCTGGTGCCAGGGTGTTCTTACTTATGACATTTCAACTAAGTAAAACTTCATGATGAGAGATGCATTAATGTGGACCATCAATGATTTCCCAGCTTATGGAATGTTGTCCTGGATGAATGACCTAAGGGAAATTAGCATGCCCGATTTGTATGGATGATACTAAAGCATTCACCCTGAAACATGGAGGAAAGAACTCTTGGTTTGATTGTCATAGAAGGTTCTTAGATTCTGATCATCCTATAGGCGAGTAGATATGGTTTTAAAAGAAATTGTGTTGAACATGATGAGCCTCAGTTAGACTAAGTGGTCACGAAATGTGGATCGAGTTAAGGATATCCCAAAAATAACGAAATTCGGAAAGGCAGTGTGAAGCCAAGCTATAGAGTATACCATAATTGGACCAAACAAAGTATTTTCTAGGAGTTGCCGTATTGGAAGGATAATTTGGTGTCATTGTTTAGATGTCATGCATATTGAGAAAAATGTGTTTGACAACATTATGAATACTGTATTGGATACAGATCGAACCAAAGACAACGACAAGGCAAGGCATGATCTGCTGAGATTGCATGCGGCTTATTTGCATTTACAAGAATTGAGAGATGGTCATTCTATAAATCAAAGGCCAAATATGCCTTGAGTTTGAATCAACAACAAGCAGTTTGTCAGTGGCTTAAGGAGTTAAGAATGTCCGATGGTTATGCTTCAAACTTAAGTAGGTGCGTCAATGTTGCACAAGGTAAGCTTGTTGGCATGAAAAGCCATGATTGTCATGTGGTCATGGAGTGTTTGCTTCCAATTGCATTCAGAGAGCTACCTAATATTGTCTGGAAGCGCTATTCAGCTGAGTCAGCATTTAAGGATTTATGCTCTTCTACTCTTTGGTGTGATGATCTGCTTGGCATGGAAAAAATATTCCCAAAATTCTCTGAATTAGAGAGAATTTTTCCTCTTGGGTTCTTTGACTCAATGGAACACTTGCCATACATTTGGCATATGAAGCAAGAGTGTGTGGACCAGTTCAATACAGGTGGATGTATCCATTTGAAAGGGAAATAGGAGGGTTTTAAAAGAACCGTGAAGAATATGTCTCAAGTGGAAGGATCAATATGCCAAGCTTATTTAGTGAAGAGACTTCAAATTTCCGCTCATTTTACTTTCAGCCACATGTTCAATCTAGGAGAACTCGGTTGGTCGTAATGATGATGGGAGTATTCTACTCCACCTACATTGTCTATATTCAATCAACCTGTTGAGCGGAAAGAGCATGCCTCGATGGCTGACTTCTAGGAGTGGAATTCCACACTTACATATTTTGCTAAATTGTGACGAAGTGCAACCATTCAGATTGTAAGTCAAAAAATTTTTTTTTTTGTGTAGGTGTGAGTGTGATGTTATGCATATATAAAATATAACGAAAATATTTTCAACAATAGAATACTTTGAGCAACTGCACGATCAAGATTCTCTTCAACAATTTCCGAGATTGGTTTAGATTACATGTAAGTCCATTTGTTTAAGATTATGAAACCCAAAATATTATCTGTTAATTTTGTTTGATACAAGTAAGTTTGACATTTCAAACTTTATGTACGTAGGTTCATAACAAAAATAATGGTGTAACATGTCCCCATTTGTTCAATTTAGCTTGGGGCCCAAAAAATAAAGTTGTGAGCTGGCCCATGTACTATGTTAATGGGTACAAGTTTCACATAGCTGATTGGGGTGTGAGGAAAAAATTGACAATACTGGTGTTTGTGTTAAACGTATTGGGCCGAAACCTGATTGGTATGGTGTTGTTAAGGAAATCCTTGAGTTTGAGTATTAGTGACCTCACAAATAAATGTGTCCTATTCAAATGTGAATGGTATGACCAACTTTAGTAACTAGGATACGTCAACACAACAAGTACAAAATCATTGAAATCAATCACACCAGAGATATAGAAGTTATGATCCATTTATTATAGCCCAAAATGTGAACAAGTATATTATATGTCTTATCCTAGGAAAGTAGGTCACATGAAGGGTTGTGAATAAGATCAAACTAAGAGGTATGATTGAAATAGAGGAAGAAACTATTGAAGATGCGTATCAAGTGGATGATCCACATCCTTTAAGGGCAGGACTCGATGCAGACCTTAAAACCCCCTTTCATTGACTACTGGGAAGTTGACTAATCGAATGCACAAGTAACCATCCAATCAGAAATTACGAAGATGAAACAAGTGATAGTATTGCTGATTAGTCAGTTAGTGATCAACAACAGAGTGATGATGAAAACATTCTAACACTTTCAGATTAACTAAGGTGTTCAATATTATATGTAATATTATTATGCAGTTATTTGAAATTTCCTTATTTAATTAATGTTTTATTGTGGATTATTTTTTAATTGTTCCAGGATGGCTGGTAGAGGTAGAGGCCGACCTCTGAAGGTCGGTGTACCCACCACCTCAACCATTATCTCTACCATCAATCAGCCTCACCACCCCTCCCACCACCGCCCCTCCCACCACCTCCCCTCTCACCACCACCGCCCCTCCCACTACCTCTACCACCTCAGCCATCATCCTTCCTACCACCTCAGCCACCATCCCTTGCACCACCTCCACCACCTCCCCTTCCACTACCTCTACCCCAGCCGACCATTAGCACCCCAGGCTTTTGGATGATGCCCATCCTGGGTATGCCTGCCCCACCCCTCCCATATTCACACTCACAACCTGCCGCATTATTGACTCCCTCCCTTAGCCTTACCACTGCCCCTAGCCCTATCACTTGCCCCTTACTCCCAACCCCTTGTATCTGACCAGACTCCTCCTTCCTTGATGGGGTCACATGCACGGATGCCGATGGGAGGCCTCTCCCCCTAGATGGAGGTGCTAGGCCTGGTACAGACTACTTTAGAGATTAGGTTGTAAAACAGGAAGACAGGAAGTTGAAACATGTTTTTTATTACATTTTAATTTTACATTGCTTATGAAATTTGAATAATTTTGATTGGTTTTTAAATTATTGATATAATAGTTTTCTCCCATTTGTGCCGGCTGACCATAGGATCATGGAGGTTATAGAAGAAGTTGGGAACATCCTCCCAAGTACAACGTCATCCTTAAGTCATGACATTATGCTTAGGAGTTATTACTATAATTAGTAGAAACTTTTCTTAGTTATCTATAGCAATATTGATCGAGTCGAGTAGGAACTAATTCGTGGTTCTACTAAATATATACAACAAATACACAAAACATTTATTTGTTTCATAAGTAAATACAAAAGGAAGCTCTTTTATGAGCTGAATACATACATTTTCTACTCCGTTAACAAACATATACACACCACTAAGTACAATATAATAAAAACACTAACTATAAACTATGCGACCGAATTCCTTTAGTGTAGCAACCTCGTAGTCCTCTGGATCAACCTAAACCGACACGGAAACACAAAAAATGTAGGGGTGAGAATTACACAATTCTCTTAGGATAACTCCCCAGAGACACAATCATAAATGTCATCGTCATCGCCCGCTTTACTTCGGTTTATTAGAAAAATGTGATCATGTAATGTAAACTAAAGATTCATTTTAAAGTTTCAAAATCATCTTTTCGAAGTGGGTAGCTTTTATTACTCAATCACTTAATATACACACATAATACTACTCAATAGCATAGTATTACATTTTGAAATATACGTGCCCTCAGTACATCGGAAGGGGACTTTTTCTTTTTCATGCCCATTAAAAGAGACTTTCCCTTGCCCATTAAAGATGACCTTTCTGTGCCCATAAAAGGGGACTTTTCTCGTGCCCTTTACACATTTAGGGGACTTGTCTCGTGCCCTCCCATAATATAGGAACTTTCATTTCTCTACTTAGAACATATACCATCATCAAGTTCACATATAAACAATCAATCACAAATGACTCTCATTCATTTCTCATAAACCAAACCTTAAAGTCACTATCATGCATTCATACACCATAGACTTGGAATAGATATCAAACTATCATAATTTCTAGCCATTCTCACATTCCAGCACCTTGGCAATTATTGTTTCTAAACATTTAATTACCATATCAAACAACTATCCCAAGAGCCACAAAAATTCTGTATGACACTTTAATGTGTCTAGGATAACCTGTAAAAAATTTCAGGACAAACAGAGCTCTATAGCTACTTCAGTAAAATATACAAGCCTAGTGGTTAGGGGCCACCAATTCACAGACCAGATCCGGGTTCCCTTAATTTTTAACCCTAGAAATTGATGGAACCAATGCATAAGAAAATTTACAGTGACACTTCAATATGTTATTGACTTCAGGTAAAAATTTCATGAGCTAGATCAATCAATTTCTATAATAATAAATTTGGACAAGTTTGTTATTTCATTTTCAACAACCAGGACAGCATCACACATTTCGGTTCTTGATTTTCTTGAGGTAGAAAACTTTAAAATTAACACCCAAGAAAATTCATGTAGTCAGTTTAAGATGTCCACTACAACATATTATTTTTGTATCATTTAATTACCCACAAATATACAGAAAATTCGTGAATAATGACTGCTTCCAGGAAAACTAGGAATCCAGCAGCCTAGTCCCAATTTCCTTTGATAAACCCCTTTTTAACACCATCCAAACACACCAACAAAATTCACACATCAATATCAACATCATATCAGTCAATACAATGAAAATTTTCAGACATATCTCAATCCAAAATAGATCGGAAAAATTTGACAAGAAAAGGCAGCAAAACCCACTTGTAGCAACTTAGTGGATCCTTGGCTCCAAGATGATCCAAGCTTGATTCCTTCCACTCCAAAGCTACCAAACCAACTTCAAACCCTCCTTAAATCAGTGAGGGAGTGAGGTATCAAGGTGAGGATTGATGGAGATTTGAGATTTTAATCGGTTAGATTTGTAGATATTGAAGTGTAGAACAAGTTTAATGAAGGAACTTTGAGGTTTCCACAACTCTAGGCTAGGGTTTTTGGGCTTAGAACTCAAAATCAAGCTCAAGAAGATGAAAATGGTGGCTGGTTCTTCTCTCCTTGAAGGCTGCACGAAATTTTGGAGAAGAAAATGATAAGGTTAGGTGGCTTGGAGAAGAAGTTGATGACTTGTTTATTTTGCATTGAATGCTTGAAGATATTTTGTGGTAAAGCAAAATGGATGGCTAAGATTTAATCTTGGATTCCAAGATTAAATCTTGGCCTTCCACATACTCTAAAGAGGTGGATATTATCCATTGGTTATGATGGAAATATCTTTTGGTGTTAAAACGCACATCGAAATCTCACGAATTTGAAACACTACCCGATCAACTGACATTGCCCAAAAATTAATTTTAAGTATAAAATTATCATTCCCACTTATTTCTAAACCTTATTCCCATGTTTTCCTAATTTCTGATCTCCTGGCCCAAATCTAGGTTTCAGCTGTCCGGAAGCAATGGCCGCAAGGTTACTATTCAATGCCGAAATTTTTTTTTTTTTTGACAGGTTCATTGGG
Organism: Dalbergia oliveri; assembly: GCA_030441495.1. NCBI lineage: Eukaryota > Viridiplantae > Streptophyta > Magnoliopsida > Fabales > Fabaceae > Dalbergia > Dalbergia oliveri. The sequence goes on along the minus strand of JAMLFY010000002.1, from coordinate 22,061,747 downwards.
CCGCCCTCAATCATTTCTAAAATATTAGATTTTTGAAATTAAGATTAATAAACTCAAATTAATTTTTAATTAAATTTTAGGGTGTTACATTACATGTAACGCCTGGGACGAGGAGGGAAGGATCAGTATGTTGAAGAAGTGCACGACAAGGAGTGGCTCCTGCCTCCAAGCGAGGGGTACATGAATGAACCGATTACACACCCAAATGAGAGAAATCCTAAGTTTATAGGTATGGGACTATACATTTAAGGAGGGCTTATATGAATTGATTGGTACTACCTATGCCACAAAATGCATCTTTCTTTTCGGTAGCCCATCACGAAGAATCCATAGTTAGAGCGTGCTTAACTTGGGTAATTTTGGAATGGGTGACCAATTGGGAAGTTTTTCTAGGAAGCGTGTGAGTGAGGACAAGCACGCTGAAAGACCTGTGTTAGTTTGCGGCAGCGGCAATCCATAAAGCAGGGGATGTTACAAATGGTATCAGAGCCTGCACCTCTCCTAGTACGGTGTGGTTCGGGGACGAACCAAGCAGAAGCTGGTGGGCATGTAACGCCCGGGACGAGGCAGGGAGTAATCGTCGGTTAAGAGGACGGAGAAGGAGCCTCGCCTCCAAGCAGAGGTACATGAATGAAGCGATTATACACCCGATGAGAGGGATCTGAAGTTCATAGGTATGGGACTAGACATCAGGAGGGCTTATATGAATTGATTTGTACTACCTATGCCACAAAGATGCATCTTTCTTTCGGAGCCCATCACGAGAACTCCTTAGTTAAGCGTGCTTAACTTGGGTTTTGGGATGGGTGACCTCCTGAAGTTTTCCTAGGAAGCGTTAGTGAGGACAAAGCACGTTGAAAAGACCTTGTTAGTTTGCTGGGGAAATCGGCAATCCATAAAGTAGCAGGGGATGTTAATAGAGTCCGGAAAAACCATCCGTGGCCCACATGGACGACATCTGCGGATGTCAAGGAGTCGTGGGAAGGAGTGGAAGGTAATTATATGATTGTTTCGCTTTTGTTAAAATATATGTTTACATTATTTAATTATATGCTTGATATACAATCACTAATGTGTTGTGAATTTGTTTATGCAGAAAACATTTTACATTGAACCCCAGCACGAGCCTAAATGAAAATGGGTTAGAGGATTAGGTTCTCCAGCGAATGCCGGATATGTTTCATGATGTCCGTAAGGGACACATGAACAGCTGCATGGCTAACGAAGCCACCTTGGCTAAGTTGCACGCCATCTGGCCAGCTTACCTAACCTTCAAGGATAGGTCAGTGTAAGGGAAGACAAACTAAGCCTCTCAGAGAAGGCGGGTTGCCCACACACGTGGTCGGAGCACCTAGGAAGGGACCTAGAAGTGCTTGGTAATTCCTTACCCTTTCTACGTTTTATAATAACATTTACTATATTTGAATTGTGACAAATACTATATTTTGATGACTTTATTGTGTGTATTTATGCATGCAAGGAAGTTGAGCTGCCTGGGACACAAAGCGAGCTATTTCTGGAGACTCACACCCAAAGGGTGAGAAACTGGCAGGCTCTGAGAGGTCTGGTAGACTCTCGCTCCAGGCAACCTATCTAAATTTAAATTTAGACATATCTTTACTTAATTTCTATTATTATTTCCATTTATGTCATAATCATTACTTACAACTTGTTTTTTCTTTTTCCCTTTACAGCGCCGAGTTTACAGACCTCTGGCATGAGGCCTAGACCCAGGTCCAACCCAGATGGTCAGGCCGGCCCGATGCTCACATTCCTCCTCCTCCCAATGAAGAGGATGTGTGGGCCAGGTGGTTGAAAGGGTCGCATATACGGATGGGTACCATCTTGAGAGTATGTCCCTATCCTCCGGACCCGGGTCATGCACCGGGGATAATGCCTTGAGGGAACATGTCCATGCCCTCAACCATGAGTTGGAAGGAGGAGCCCAGTTTATTGAGCTAGGAGGGAGCATGCATACAGACCTTTAGGCTTCCCCAGAGCGTGTGCGAGCAGCTATGGAGGAGGAGCTGAGAAGATCAGAAGAGCTTAAGCTCTACCGGGAGCGGGAGGAGGAGAACACAAAAAAGGGAGCAGGAGAAGCAAAGAAAGTAAAAGCTGAACCAAAGAATGCGGCAGGAAATCATTGCAAATATCATGACATTCTTCCTGACATGCATGCTTCAGGATCCTCCAGCTTCGGAAGACGTTCCCCCATATCCCACTCCCCTCCATCTTAAGGGTTAGTCAGTTCAGATGGCACGAATGACAATGATGGTGTAGAATGATGATGCAGCTCACGCCTCAACGATGCTTGACGCTTAGGACTTTAGCTAGTTTTTATCTAGCTTTTTCATTTTTACTTTCGGGATATTTTTTACATTTATTGTAATTTGTATATATTTTATCGTTATAACTTACTATGATATTTATTCAGTTTAATTTATTAATTTTATTATTTTTCTTATTTAATATCAGTTTTATTGATAATTAGGTTATTATATAAATGAAGAAATAAATAATAAATAGTTATAAAATATATTTTTTAACTATTTATTATTTATAAATAAAGATATTTTAAAAAAATTTAAATAGTTATTATTTATAGCTTCATTAGTCATGTAATAACCAATAGTAATAAAATAAAAAACCCGTTGGTAATATCGTTGGTCAAAATGTATTTTATTTATTAAATAAACGTCGGTAAAAAAAATAAAAAATAGTCAGGAATATATTTCTCATCCTTTTACGCGTTTCCATATAATTGTACGACTGATTATATTTATAGTCGGTAAAATGTGTTGATAATTATCGACTGTCTTATTTAACCGTCGGTAATACTCATCGATGGCGGAAAACCAATGCTGACCGTTGGATACCCGTCGATATAAATGCTACCCATCGATAATGCCATTGGTAATATCGCTTCCGCCTTTCCTAGTAGTGGGAATCAGAGTTCTAGAATGGTTGGTGAGGAAGATATTGGTCCCAGTGTGAGGTTATTTGAGTAGGTGTTGAATTTCTAGGAGGAACTATGATTGCCAAATTGAAGAATCGTGAATGCTGACGAGACAATAGTGGCTATTGGAGAATGAGAATGAGTTTAATGCAATGCTATTATTATACTAACAAATTTGAAAAGGTTCAATATTTTTTTTTAGGTTTGCATATCTAAGATACTTATGTAACATTTTTAGGGATAAACTTGTTTGTTTGATATTCAAATTTTTACACTTCTTCTCTTTATAAATTTAAGATTGTTATGAATAGAATTGGTTGTAACCAATTTTACAATAATATATTAAGTATACTTTTACCAAATGGTTAGTATAGAAATGGCTACGGCTATTGTTTAAAGCCAATTTTAAGGCCAATTTTACAAACCAATTTTACAATAGAAAGACAATTTTTTAACTCATTTCTATTGTTTAAAGCCAATTTTACATACTTTAGAATTTTTTAAGCCAAAAAAAATTTTAAGCCACTTGTACAATTTGAAATTGGCTTTAATCAAAATTGGGTATCGCATTGTTTATTGGTTTATTTCAAATAAGGGATAACTCAAAATGTTTGTTATCACAGTGGTTATCACATTGCATTCTACTTGAATAGTTTTAATGAAAATGAAAAAGAAAGCAAACATGTTACAATTGGAATGAACCTCAAAACATGTCATAACACTGCAATAGTTTGGGTAAGTCCTGTTCTTGTCAACTAACCTGCCCTATGGTTGCCAAAGTAATTTCCTTAAACAATAGTGTCTTCCTATGAAAGAATGAAGGAGAAAGGGAGGGTAAAAAGAGAACAAACGAAGCCCGTTGTTTGTGGTTCTGAATAACCGTCCCTGATTAGTGGACCAGGAAAGACCCATAAACCATAACTGTTTATAGCTCATATGGCTTAACCACAATTCGCCAACCCAATGTACTTTCCTTCCTCTTGGTCTCTCCCTAGCACACCAGATCATCTCCACATCCTATTCAAATTATAAAAAAAAACTCAAACAACCTCTTTTTACCGTTTTTTCCTTTCTCCACACTTATAAAACACACGCACACTTTCCCAAACCCGCCAATAGAAATGATAATTATGACAATATTCATAGGAATTTATAGATGATGAGATGTATAAAGAGTTGACAAGAATTCTTACAAGGTGAAAAGTATTGCATATGTAAACTTTAATTAATTTCAACTGAATTTATTTTACAATAAAAATACTAATCATATTTTATTTCCATATATTGCAGGAAATGAAGAATGTTTCATATTTGATCACTTTTTGGTCTCCTAATTAAATTGAGTACCATCAAGTATAATTAGAATGACATTTCAAGAGACATGTTCATAACTTTGGAAAATACACTATTTGAGTGTGTGAAATTAATACTCATTTTGTTTACTTTTCTTTGTTTAATATTTAAACATGTTACGTTGTATTTAAATATTTATTTTGAAGTAAAGTTGTCATATGTAATATTTAGTGCTAATTAGAATAATTTTCAAAAATTAAAAAAGAAACTCTTAGTTATCCCATATTTTTCTTTTCATCTTCACAAACCAACACCAATAAAAAAAGGCCGTGCCCTGCAAGTAGCTAGTTTCCTTAAACATTGTATTATCTTAGGAGGCTTGCGTGTTTTCTTTGGAGTGTTCCACACCCAATTTATTACTCATTGTACCTTAATCAAATAGTGATCAAGTAAGATTAGCTTGAAGAGGTTAGGACAAAACTACTATGAGTGAGAGTAAATTGTACCTATTGCTCATTGGAATAGCTTAAGAAATCTATTAAAAGAATATTTCATTTTCTAGGTCAGAAATGGTTATTTAGTGGAATTCAACAAGTTTGTTCAGAACTTAGATGTAGGAATTCTTGCTAAGTAAGTATAAAAATTCTTGAGTAATTTCTCTCTTTCTCTATCTCTTTAATATTCAGCACTTGGTTTAATTTCTATTGTGTGGATTTTCAAACTTATTTGAAAAACTATTTCTAAGCTTAATAAGTTTCTAACAACTTCAAAGAACAACTTCAGAAAGTAACTTCTGAAGCTTATTAACGTGTGATTTCCACGCCTTCAAGGGCAAACACTTGATAGACTTTGTATAGATTTCAAAAATTAAAAAGATTTAGAAACACGATTCAACTCCCCTTCTCGTGTTATATTTCACTTACACTACCAAGTTAGTATAACTTACTTAGAACAAAAAGGCCCAACACTAACCTCAACTGAATCCTAAGCAGGCATGGTCTGATCATTGTAGCGGATGCACTGCTCCACATGATTAAAGGCCTTAATCACCTCCAAGATGAAGCGTTAGCTTTCAGCTTCATCTTCATTTCAAAGAGGCCTTTAAAACCCATCTCCTTTACAAGCTACCTTTGAAGAGGATTTAAACACTTCTCCCACAATTCTGTAGCATCCAAGAAAGCATTTGGTGCTGAATCAGGGTGCATATTTCATTACACACAAACAAAATTTTAATTTATACAATATCACCATTAATTAAAGTAAAGGTAATAAAATAACATAAATAACCATTATATGAAACATTTAAAAAAAAAAAACAATTGAAGTGTACTTACAGTGGCCTTCCCCTCACTAGTGCCCCTATCAACCTTGATAGCTTGACATTCTGCCTTTTCCTTCCCCCTTGGTCTTCTCCTTCATTTTTTGTCTACTAATTTCTTCTGTAGCATTGTCTTGCTTAAAATCCTATACATGAGAGGAGCATCTCTAAAGTATAGACCAAAAAAAAAAAAGACAAAATTGAGTTGTTGTATCAATAATTTAATTTAAAAGAAATTTCAAAGTAATGTGCTTCTAAACACATCCAAAACAGGTAGGCAAGTAGACAAAAACATGTAAACCATTTGCATATAACTTGTAAGTAACTTCAGGACACTTCCAACCCATATGAGAAAATTATAAACCATGTAAAAACTTGTAAACCATGTTCATAAAATACATAAACTAGTTCTTAAAAAATGTAAACCAAATTAGGACAACTACTGAACGAGTTGAGGATGAAATGTACACCAAAAATTGTAAACCAATATGATACCTACTAAATAAGTTTAGTATAAAATGTAAACCCATGTGCAGGAAATTGTAAGCCAGTTATACAAAAACTGAAACCATTTTCATAAAACATGTAAACAAGTTATGAAAACTTATAAACTAATTGAGAACAACTACTAAACATGTTCAGGATAAAATATAAATCCATGTAAAACAAAATTGTAAACCAGGACACTCAAAATTGTAAACCATATTCATAAAACAAGTAAATCAGTTTTGAAAATGTAAACTAAATTAGGATAACTACTAAATAGGTTGAAGATGAAATGTAAACCCATGTGAGAAAATTATAACCATAGTTCACAAAACTTGTAAACCATGTTCATAAAACATATAAACTAGTTTTAAAAAGTTGTAAACTAATGAGGATACATAAACAGGTTTTTAGGATAAAATGTAAACTTATATGAAGTAAAATTGTAAATTAGTACACAAAAACTGAAAACATGTTCATAAAATATGTAAACAAGTTCTAACAAATTGTAAATCAATTGTGAACAACTACTAAATGTAACACCCTAAAATTTAATTAAAAATTAATTTAAACTTTATTAATCTTAATTTCAAAAATCTAATAGTTTATCAATGATGAGGGCAGCCAACGACCTTAAAAAAAAAAATTTGGCCTAATAGTAATCTTGTGGGCACGGCTTCACGCTTAAACCTTAGATTCAAACCCGGAGGTGCCCGAAATTAGGAAAACATGGGAATAAGGTTAGAAATAGGTGTGAATGATAATTTTATACTTAAAATTAATTTTCGGGTAATATTTGTTAATGGGTAGGCGTTTACCCGTTCGTGAGATTTCGGTGTACGGTTTTTAACAGAAAGGTATTTCCATCACCACAAATGGATGATGTCCACCTACTAAGGACATGTGGAAGGCCAAGATTTAATCTTGGAATCCAAGATTAAATCTTAGCCATCCATTGTTGCTTTATTACATAAACAATGATTTTTTTTACTAAATATCTTCTAAGCATTTAATATAAGAAGCCTAGTCACATTTTTCTTCCCCAAGACACACAAATTTCATGGTCAGCAAGAGAAAGAAGAGAGCAGCCACCATTATTGTCCTCAAGAGCTTGTTCTTGAGTTCCAAGCCCAAAAACTCCAAGCTAGAGTTGTTGGATCATCAAAAGTTCTTCACTAAGCTTGTTCTACACCCAATTCCCTACGAATCTAACCGAAAAAATCTCAATCACTCATCAATCCTTACCTTTCTCCCTTACACCTCACTGATATCAGAGGGGTTTGAAGTTAGATTGGGAGCTTTGGAGGAGAAGGAATCAAGTTTGGTTAATCTTGAAGCCAAGGAGCTAATAGGTTACTACAAGTAGGGTTTTGTTGCCTTTTCTTGTCAAATTTTTCTGATCTATTTTGGCATGACCTAAGTCTGAAATTTCTAGTTGTTTTGGTTAATATTATGTTGATATTGATGTGTGATTTTTGGTGGTGTGTTTGGATGGTGTTAAAAGAGGGTTTTTATCAAAATAAATTTGGACTAGGTTTCTGGAGTTTCCTTGTCCTGTAGGCAGCAGTGGTTCACGAATTTTCTGGTTTATTTGTGGGTGTTTTCATGAGCTATAAAAATTATATGTTGAAGAGAACACCTTAAAATAACTACATGAATTTTCTTGGGTGTTAGTTTTAAGGTTTGATGCCTCAGAAAAATCAGAAACCGAAATGAGGTAGATGTTGTCCTGATTGTTGAGACTGAGGCAGTAGACTTGTCCGAATTTATTACCATAGCAAATGATTAAACTAGCTCTTGAAATTTTTACACGAAGTTACTAATATATTGAAGTGTCACTGTGAATTTTATTGTGAATTAATTCAATCATTTGCTAGGGTTAAAAATTAGGGAACTCGGTTTTGGTCTGGGAATTGGTGGCCCCTGACCACTAAATTTGTACATTTTACTGAGGTAGCTATAGAGCTCTGTTTGTCTTGAAATTTTTACAGGTTATTCTAGATACATTGAAGTGTCATACAGAATTTTTATGACTCTTGAAATGGCTGTTTGATATGGTAATGAAATGTTGTGTCTAGGACAATAATTCTGCCCATTATGCTGGAATGGAACAATGCTTTGAATTGAGAATGTAATGACACTTTGGCTTCTAGTATGACATGAGTATTTGATATTAAGTGTTTGGCCATGTGACTTATGACATGTAAATGCATGCTATGGATTTTAAAGATTGAAGTATGAGAAAAGAATGAAAATTTCATTGTGAATGATTGCCTATATGTGGCCTATGTATGCATTTGAGAAAAAAGAAAAGTATATAATGTCATTATAAGAATGTATAAATTTAAATTGTGCATGTTCTGACATATGGACAAAATAGAAACAAGACTTAGATTAATGAGGGAAGGCGAAAGTAGTAACTTCCCAAAATTTATTTTGAGTTGGTAACGTATCGGCTAGGAATAGATCTGTGGGATTCGAAAATGGAAAAAAATGAAGTTCGATGACCACGTATCAGATGACTCAGTCCTTACAGTCTATTTTCCTTGTGTAGTGTGATCCACCATAAATACCCATTGGTATAAATGGATCTATTGTGGATTGTCCAGAAATTACCTGTTGGGTAAAAGTCTTTCCTATGTCAATGAAAAGAGAAAATGCATCTATTTGATCTTTGTGGCCATAAGTGATACCATGTCACCTTGAGATAAATTCATTGCATGTATTATATGCTACTTATCTTATTTTGAATTGTCTACCTTGTGTAACTTAGTAATTATTGGAATGTGATGAGATATATGTTTGAAGTGACGAAATGCTAAAAGAAACCCACTTTGGGGAATGGTTTTTGAACATTAAAAATGAATCTTTGAAATATGTCGCATGCTCACATTTTCTTAATAAATCGAAGTGGCTTACGATGACGATGACATTATGACTGTGAAATTGGGGAGTTGCCCTCCTGAGAATTATAAAATTCTCACCCCTATGGTTTGTGTTTCTGTGTCGCCTCCAGGTTAAGCCAGGACGATGATGCCTCTACGCAAAGGAATGTGGGACCGTAATAGCATATTAGTTCCTGTTTTATTCTGTTGTCTTAGTGGGATGGAAAATGTATGTAAATGTATTAGAGGATAAACATGTAGTAAAGCTCATAGAGGAGCTTCCTTTTGTATTTTAGCTGTATATTCAATGAATATGGTGTTTACTTGTAATATGTTTTAATAGAATTACGCTTAGTTATCTCACACGTGAATCGAGCTTGCTATAGATAATTAAGAAATGTCCGCTAATTAACAAGTAACAACTCTCGAATATGATATTATGGCTTAAGAATGGTGTTGTACTTGGGAGGATGTTACACTAAACATATTCAGGATAAAATGTAAACCCATGTAAACAAAATTGTAAACTACTACACAAAAACTTATAAACCATGTTTATAAAACATATAAATTAAGTGCACAAAAAGTGTATGCAACTATTACAAACAATATCTCTGTAACTAAAATTAGCACAATAAACATGTAAGCAAAACTTCTACCCCAACCCACAAACATGTAAACCAAGGGTACAAAAAGTGTATACAACTAATCAAAACTTGTAAACCATATGCAAAAACAAGTGTAAACGTCTCCTAATAACATGCAAAGCATGTGAAGTAATTTATAAACCGCATTTTAAAACTTGTAAAACATTTGGAAAACTTCCTATAACCACTTACATGTGCAAAATACTTCTATTCCAAACCTTAAAACCAAAAACTCAGTACTTATAACGTCTAATTGCGTTGAATACCATAAACAAAATAGGTTTCTTTTGACACAAAACTCATTCAAAATCATCTATAAATACACATTACACTCACAACCATTGCAATAATATCCCTAAACCAAAAAAACCTAAACATACATTTGCACAAAGTGAACCAATCACAAACCATTAACATGCATTTGTAAGGATTAAAGACAACTTACATTGCAAATGCCACAACACGAATAAAAACACGAACATGACATCGAAGAACACGGACAACATAACCCCACCAACACGACGCTTGCGACGATGGTGGATGCGAGGTGACTCTGACCACCACAGCGTCACTTTGTTCTTGAATGATTGAGATGGAGAACGCAGTGCAATGGGTGTTGAATGGAGGAACAATGGGTGCTTTGGGCGATGAGTTCTTTAAACCAATGAGAGAAGAGAGTTAGAGGGAGAAAGCATGCGTGCAAATATAGAAAAATGGTGCCTTTGTGAGTTGTTCCACTGTAAGTGAGAGTAGAGAGTGAGAGAGGTTCAAATGTAGGTCAAAAGAGGTTGTTTGAGTAAGTGAGGGGGAGGAGTGGTTTCTATTTCCGAGAGTGATGGGGTTCAAAAGCGTTCGTGTTTTTTTTTTTTCTTTGAATTGTTTAAACTTCATCCGTTTCTCTATTTGTCCTTTATTATTTCTTACATTACCTATATGCTAATTTTGCCATGTAGTATAGTGTAAGTGTGGTGGTATGTAAATATCATTTTAATTTTACGACGTAAAAAACCTGTTTTACCTTCCCTTGATGCCATGCAACAGGAAACACTTGACTTGAGATGAAGGTAACTTCCGCCAGCAGATCAACAGCATATTGTTACCAGATAAAGTTAATCCCGGATCATTATCCGTATAGATTTTGCTTTCCCAGTTTCTTTTTGACAAAACGCCCCGCACTCCACAATGGGAGGGAAATAAAGAAACCCTTGGACACTAGAAGAAGAGCACAAGAGAAAACCCTGGATCATCACCGTACCACAATCACACATACATACTGTCTCTGTCTCCTCCCGTAGGCAGATCCAGCTCCCAAGTGTTTGGTACACCTTTGCTCCTAATAACCTAAGCGTTGGAGAATGTTATCCTAAAGTCTAACCTATAAAGGGCGTTCTGTTAGGTTGCTTTAGCAGTGTACGGTTGGTTCAGTTGCTGTTCAGAAAGAAGGGAAGGCCGAAGGCCCCTATATTTTGTGGCACTGACCCCTACCATCAAAAAGTCAGGAACGTCGCCAGTTTCCAACATTATATCCTGTTTTTTTCTTGCATTCTAAATATATTGCTTTTTAGACTCATTAAAGAAAATGACAAATCCCTTCTAATCAATAAAATCTTGTGTAGTTACGAAATTAAGTTTATAATTCGTTAATTAATATTATATTATAAGTAAATATTCAAGTTAAATTTTAAAATTATATGCTGAATTATTTTATTTTCTAACATTCTAAAAACCAACTTTTAAATTTTGATATTGCTAAGGGTGAGGTAAGTTAATACTGAGCTCCATTTTTATTATATTGTTTTCATATTTTACTAATATTCTAAGCTATAGTATCCTATTTGGCATAAGACGTTATGGTTGAACAACAGATTTAAATTATTAGTATAAACCAAATATATTTATAATGTTACTCATATAAAGTTTATATTCTAGTATTTAATTAAGCTTTTTACATACAGTGTAATTAACACATCAATTCAAGTACATTTCAATTAAAATGACATATTAATAAAAAAATGTAATGAGATAACAACATGAATAGGGTTACTGAAAATGTGACTCATATTTTACAAGCTTAATGACTTAAAAATTACTCATGCATTTAATTATCTTAAGTATAAGATAAATATTTATGTCAAAACTTTATATACTATTATTTAATATGAAATGAACTTATTCCATATAATTTTAAATTTAATTATAAACATATTCACAAATTTCACCGTTCGGCGAGGCATGTAAATAACATAAGAGCCATATAGAGATGTCCGAAGTTAACTTTGACCAGCAGATAGAAGTAATTTGGTAGTGCAATTATGTTATGTGTTTAGGGTTTAGGATTTGATAGTGTGCAATACATAAGAGCAATTTGAGGTGTAGGAGGAAAGAAGTGAACGCAGCTTTAATTTTTACTCTCACAACGAAGCCTCGGAAAGTCATTTAAAATATCGGACTACTCCTAACGGAGCTCGCGTGTACCCACTAGAGCTGGTATTAGGATAAGTTATTGTATTGACTGTGGGATAGTCTGTTAGATTGTTTAGATTATTGAACAATGAGAAGTCTGTACAAAGGGGTTTAACCAACCCGTAACAGCAATCTAACATATGATGTATATATTTTTAACATAAAATTTAATATTAAATATTGACCTTCCTAATAAAATGCTCTAAGCCTTTGCTTATATCAGCCATGAAGCATAAATATGGTATACACTTCATCTCACCTCAGCAACTCCAATAATTTTACGTGTAAATCCCTTACGTAATCCCTCAAAAAAATTTGACACGATCATTTATTACCTTAAAAATTGAAAATAAACTTATAGTCTCTCAAGATTTCAATAATATGATACATTAATTTCTCTGTACGTATTTACTTCATTAAACACTAATAAAATTATATATTAACTAGTTAATATAATGTTAAGTGATGTGTATAAAATTTGAAATAGAGTGAAGTTTAAAATAATTTATTTTAGTAGTTGAAGTTTATAAAATAAATTATTTAAATCTCCATTACAAATTATAAAATGATTCATATTGTATAATTTTAAACACCAAGATAAGTGTAATATGTTCCAAAACAGTATCATTTTATTTGAATATAATATTTTAATAGCACAACATTATTATACCATGTCACATGTGTAAATCCACCAATTAAAAACTAACAAAAAGATTAACGTATCTATTATTTTTAATCTTAAAGGATCATAAACTTAATTTCTTTTTTTAAAAATAAAATAATTTAACATAAAAATCCTAAAAGATCAAATAGGGTGTTAACTCTAATTTTAATTTTTGAGTAAAGATTTATTTTAGTCCTTAAAATTATATATGTGATTCACTTTAGTTTCTAAAATTAAGAAAGTATCACTTTAATCCTTAAAATTTTAAAATATGATTTAAATTATTTCTTATATTACTATTTTTAAGAACTAACTTGAATCACTAAAAGAATTAAGTTAAATTATCTTTTAAAATTTTAAAAATCAAAATAATATTTTTTAAATTTTAAAAACTAAAATAAATTATATATATAATTTTAAAAATCAAAATGCGCCTTTATTCTTTATTTTTCTACGTGAAAGAGCTAGTCCAACACAAACCTCTTCTCTCTTTCTTTTTCTCGTGGGTGATGTTGAAAGAGGACGAAAAGATCGTAAGTAGGGGGGCAGTGGATTTGGACTCCTCTCATTGTCACATCTTAAAGCCATGTATGCAAGTCTGAATTGCTGAGCATTTTGACTGGATTTTGGACTTGAGTCTTTCACGCCTTCCTATTGAGGAAAAAAAAAAAAGAAATAGTAATTTTCCCAAATTCCTCGGTCCTCATTCCTCCTACATTCCTACCCCATCTCAACGTACGGCAGGGACAGTTTTGTTTGACGCCATAAACACAAGAGTGAAACTCACATTACCATCTTTTCCAAACGAAATTATAAAACCGATTACAGACAGATTCACGTTTTACATAGAATATCGCACTGACAATAGTAGGACTTGAATACTAATCTAATCCATATAAAATAAATTTTTATTTACCTAATTTAATAAATATTTACTTTCTAGTAATTCTTTTAAGGAGCATACGTAGAAAATTTAAAATGTAAAATAAATTAATTCAAATAGGGGTCTACCATATTATATATAAACCGCTATGTTATTAATTAAAGTGATTATTGTAGTCAATTTTTATAAAATATTAATATAATTAAGTAACGATATTAAGATATTTTATACTGTAGATATTTTGGAGTCAAATATATAGATGACAAGATCACTTGTTTACTAATAATTTGATTTATAATTCTATCTTAGTTTGTAGGCAGTTTCCCAAATGTGGTCAGCTCGTTCTAAATCGTAAGTTCATGCTATTTTTTTTTTTTTATTAATAATCACTCTTAAAAAAATCAAACTATTTTGATATTTTAAAAAATTATATATATATATATATATATATATCTTTAATTTACATCCAAATATATTAATTTTTTAATATATTAAATTAGTTTGATTTTTCATGAATTAATAAAGAATGAAAGAGTGTTAATTTCCATAGCAATCCCAATATATTTGTCGATGTAGGCTTTTGTCCATTCAGCAAAATTAAATGTAATAGATATAGGATTTCATAGAAAAGAAAGAGACTTACGAAGAAAATAGAGGAATTCAGTAAAAAAAAAAAAAAAATCTACAAATATTTTAGTTGAGCTAATGTAGCCTTGAACCTAAAATTTTTGGTATAGACATAAGTAAATAACACTACATTTGATTGAGCTTATGTGAGTAAAAACTAAAAACAAGTTTTCAGTTAATCAGACACTTTTTAAGCTTAAAAAGCGTAATTATCAAGTTACAGTACTTAACTAAAACCTTTTGTTATACTTAAGCATGAAAACCCATTAAGACTAATTTAATGGTGAGAAATTTAAATAATATACATAAGATTCTAATTTTAAACTTCAAAGTGATTAATATAATTTCATTAAAAAAAAAACTTACACGCGTCCTTCTTTCAGCTGCATCAAAAAAAAAAAAAACACTTAACGCGAGTCCACATTCTATACACATTGATCACATCACGAGCAGGCAAGTATATCTATCCATATGAGATTAGATAATGGATTAATTCTAAGATACATGTTAGAGACATGCGATGCTAAATAAGGAGTCCATATCTTACGCAATGCACTATCACTACATAACTGAAATGTGATGCAAGGGTCTTTAACTACGAAGGGGGGAAAAAAAAAGGAATGTAGAAGAACAGGATCAGGTCTATCTAACTGAAAGATAAAGAGAAGGGCAGACCAGTCATCCATCCGTCCCGGCCTGTTCTTTCAAAGTCACCATGGACTTGTGACTTGTTTCTTTCCCTTCTTTTGTCTCCATGCTCAGCATTGGAGATAGCGAATTGGGTCCTTCCCGATGGGGCAACAGACCCTGTGACATATATAGTATATGATATGGGATTCCAGAACCTCACAGTGACATATCTTAGCCTTGCACCAGAACCAACACCACCACGGCAGCACCGCCACCACTCTCCATGCCGTCACAAGAATCCTGAAAATTAAACCTCCATAAACCTCGACACAAATAACTAAAAATACTGTTTTTTTTTTGTTTTTAATGGCCTGTCTTCCTTTCAGACTCGGACACAAAAATACAACAAAAGGAAAATAAATATGAAAGATAAGATGAAGAAGACAAGCTAGCTAGCAAGCTGACATATAACTTTCCATGTAACTTAAAAAAGACCAGCAAAGAAAGAGAGCCTTATTATTTCAGCTCTACGACACACTGTAATGACTGACTAATTAACATTTTTTCCCCACCCTAATAATCCAGACAACATGAAAGCAATGACATAGAGAGAAAAATTAAAAAAGAAGAAGAAACGAAATGGCAAAATTTGCTGACACATGGGGTGATCTTTGTCCTCGATCAGTAATTTGCAGTGCGAGAGGAGGAGTGAGTGTGGCCCCATTGCATGACGTTCACATCACCAGGGTGACAATTCATGGTGCTTGGAGTGGCGACACTGAAGCCAGCTGACATGGTGTTGTCACTGCCACCACCCTGATCACCACCGCCTCCACTCGTGTTATCCCGATCATCACCACCGTCACCATCACCAGCAGCACCGCCACCACCACCTTCACCGCCAACCCTGTGAATCTCAGGCTTCTTGAAAACGGAGGCAACCACCACCACCGTAGTGGCCGCCACCAGGCTCCCAGCAATAACCCCACCAAATATCTGCCCCTGGGACCCCGAGAAGGAGATCGCAAAGGAGGAGCAAACTGGGTTGTTAGCATTGGCTGAAGAAGGAGAAGAAGCAGCAGCAGCGAGAGGAGGAGGAGGAGGAAGAGTAGCAGCAGAAGAAGACGAAAGAGATAAAGGGACACTTATGTAGCTGCCAGTGAAGGACAGCATGGTGAAGGGTCCATGGAGGGTCAAAGCAGGAGCATGGGAGTAAGGGTGGCGAAGGGTGACGTTAGCAATGGTGCCTGACCCGCTGAGGACCGAGATGCCGACGTTGCGGCGGTGGGCGAAGCTCACCACCGCCTCCACCACGTCGGCGCCGGCGGCCACCTCGATGACCACCGGCTTCAGCACCTGCTCGCTGTCCTGGGTAATCACCACGGGCGGCTTCGGCTTGTTCTTGGAGCCCGGGCCTCCCACGTGGCTTCTTCTGCGGCGGCAGGGCCAGCGCCTGGAACGCGGTGGGGAGGGTGGTAGCCTCCGGTGGGAGGAGGAGCCGACGAAGCCACCACCGCCATGAGTGGTGGGAGATGGCTGCTCCGAGGAGGAGTCGTCGGAGGTGTGGGAGAGGGACATTGAGATGCCATGCTCGGCCATTATTGGGGGAAATGAATCACACAGAGAGAGAAGAAGAGAGTGAGAGTAGCACGGTTGACGGGTCTTCAAGGAGAACAATTTATAGTAGTCAGAGAGAGAGAGAGAGAAGAGTACTGCACTCAGGAGAATTGGAGGGAGAAGGGTGTGGCCCGTGGGGTTTCCACAAAGGAAAGAAAGGAAGGTTCAATGCGAAAGAAATGAGACCAGTGGGGCCTCGTTCGGTCAGTGGGCTAGATATATAGACTTCAAAACAAAATATTCTAAGAATTCTATACGTGGTCAACAATGATAAATAGAATAAAAATTAGGAGGTGGTAGTTAGTCAAATTATATTAATATTCATCTTTATTAACAAAAAAATATTAGTATTTATCTTCACACGTTATTTTGGCTACCCTATGTGTAAAATTATAAATTAAATGCTTAAATATTTTTTGAACTGCCAAAAAAAAAGTAAAATTTAATTTTGGTACGTGGAATTTTTTTTTTCCTTTTACTTCCGGCCAAACATTTTTAAAATTATTTAGTTTTAATCTCTGCTATAAGTCTATCTCAATTGAATATTGAATTGATAACAGAAAATCTCCCCATCCAATAATACACAACAACCAATAATGTTATATGTTATATCATAATTATATAAGTCAAAATCTTATTTTAAAATGAGTAATGAGATCAAATAAGATAAGTTATTAAATCAATCCGATGACTTATTGAGTGGGGATTTTGACACATAAGACTAAGCTATATTACATTATATCACTGGCGTCATATAAGATCAGATGCGATTTTTCTACTAGCTAGCTCAATATTTAATATAGATATACTAATAATAGGTACTACATCCAAATAATTTTAAAAATGTATGTACAAAAAAAATCTAGGGACCAAAAATGAAATTCACTTATTTTTTGACCTAAAGATATTTAAGCCTAATTTAAAATTATAATTTACATCTTGGGAGCCATTCACATACTAATGTATTAAATATTTATTATTAGAATAATGCCATTCAACACTAGAAAATTAAATATGCACGAAATTGATAAGAGTTTTCGAAATGATACTTTGAAAGGGATTCTAGAAGTTTGACTATATATTGAGGTGAATTTTTCTCTTAACCTGAATTTCATTTAAAAAAAATACATAATTAGGAAATTAATATTGATAGGATCTTCAACAAAAATTATAATAGTCATTATATAAAATACAAAAAATAAATATTTATTTATTCAAGAGTTAATAAGCATATCATGTTATTTTGATAATTAAACGTAGAAAAATTTTTCTAACCATTTACCATCCTTGAACTAATGAAAAGTAAAATTAAATAATAAAAATATAGGTGAGAAAGCAAAATACTATATGACACAAAGATACGTGGTTTTCTTACATATATACACTATATTGATCTATTTATATCATGTGTACATCTTGCTATACTTACACTTTTCAATAACTTTATAAGAGTATTCATCAATCCAATATTAAATTAAAAATTCTTACCTAGTAGATTAAATATATCAAATTCCATACAATTTAAAAATGATTTGATATTTCATCATGTCACTTTATTTTAATGGATAATATCAAATCATTAAAAGAAAGTGCATGATGAGGTATCAAATCATTTTTAAATTATATAAAATTTAATATATTTAATCTACTTAGTAAGAACTTTGAATTCAACGGCTAGATTGATGAAATATCAAATTCCATACAATTTAAAAATATTTTGGTATTTCATCATGTCTCTTTATTTTAATGGATAATATCAAATCATTAAAATAAAGAGGTACGATGAGGTATCAAATTATTTTCAAATTATATGAAATTTGATATACTTAATCTACTTAGTAAGAACTTTGAATTTAATGGCTAGATTGATGAAATCTCATGTCCATTAAGAGTTATTGAATGGAGCAAGTGTAGTACCTTTTACTCCTCAAGTAAATGGATCTCCACTAATATATATATATATACATACATATATATATATATATATATATATATATATATATATATATATATATATATATATATATATATATATATATATATTTACACTAGAAATATGGGCCAAACATCTAAAAACATCATGGGTCCAAGATTAACCATGCGTCACCCAGATCCTCTACGGATTCTCCAGATTTAGTCGAGGATATCTCCTAAATCCCATATAGGATCTCTCTATATCTCATTATATCTTACCATTATTATATCATATCTCATATATTATATCATATCTCCTATTGATATAAAACATATCTAGTACTAACTAAATTGGGAGTATCTCCTCATTCAAGAAAGATCACCTCCAGATTTAGCACAAGATAACCTCACATTATATAAGAGGGCTACGCCCCAAGTACAACTCTCCTTTTACCTTTGATACTAGCCTATTTTACCACTTCCAACCTCATTCACCCACTGACTTGAGCATTAAAGTGTCTTTATAGGTACCTTTGCCACATTTCCAAGTAAGGACATTGGTGCCCACGTGAGGCCAGGAAAGCCTACCCCATCATGGTCTGAAATGAGCCAGACCACAAATAATCATCACTTTAGGGAGCAAACCCCATTGGGAGTATCTATTTTCATTATCAAATCAAAGTCCCAGGTGATACCTTGCCATTATTCTCATATACTCGTAAAGCACACTTTTTGCAAAGCCATTATTCTCACATACTCATCCATCAAAATGCATATCAATAATTCTTTTTGCAAAACCACTTTTCAAGAAACATGGTTCTAAACATTGAATTTCGCTTGATTCGACCTTTTCAAAAGATAAAAAAGGGGGCTCAGCATATATTATGAGATTTGTCAAATATTACACTGATTCTCTATTCCTAGAGAAGTTGTTACAGGGAAAAACATAAAACCTCCAGGTTACAAGGTGCACGACCAAGAAGGTTGAACTATACTAACCTTTAGCTAAGTCTATTGCCATGCCTGGTTCACTGCATCCACTACACCACAAGGCTAGCTGAGGTCTATTGTCTCAAACATTCTCGCCACACCCCTCGCGGAGTTCCATTGCCATATCTGTTGAACTTCATCACCTCAAGCCGAGCTTCATTGCCATCTCTAAACCTCCATCATATACCTGTTCTCTCTCCCACATGTTACTAGAGCTTTGCCTCCTTAACGGAGCCATGCCTCCTTCTGTGATCTCTATTAACTCTCAAACAAGCTCACCTTCTCTTGACCGAATCTCCAGCTCCTACCAATTGAGCTCTTTCTATCTTTCCACCACGGCCGACCTTGAGACGTGGTCGACCTCAGCTACCTCCTAGGCGATCTTACCACCTACTATCAACGCCATCATGACCTCTCGGTTGGGCATTCTGCATAAGAGAGAATGCACAATCACGACACCACAAGTTTGGTATTATTATTCAACTCTACATAAATATACATGTATTATCTTTCTTCCAGGAATGGCATATCAACATGGCCTAACAATCATGGTTAGCCATCTTCACTCAACATATGATCTAGCTTATCATCAACTCTCGCTGATCATAATGAAGAATTTTTAAGTGCTAAACATGTTATACTTTCATGCTCAACTAACTTTGATGTAGAGAACTATCTTTATCTTGTTTTCATGATAAATAAATTTTCATATAACTATTTTTGGATGCCAAGCATTATCTTTGACAGGTGACCTCCACTCCGAGGTCAGGGAGTTCTGAGCAAAGCCCTAGTCCTACAGGGTTCCTCGTTCTAAGGTACTAAAGCCCTAGTCCTACAACACTCTCCGTTTAGGCCAGACTTCAAAAAAGCCCTGGTTCTACCAGGCATTCTTCATTTCTCAAGCCTAGCTCTTAAAAAAGCCCTGGTTCTTCAGCACTGACGCTCTCAGGCCAAGCTATGCTCCTCAGATATGTTTACACCTACTCTCAGAATCATCTTATTCATAATCTGAATATTTTTATATGCAAGACATATCCTCTTACATTCCATGAAGATTCCTTCATGCAAGATAAATTTCATATCTCAGAACCAATTCATTTATGATCTAACTCTTCATGTGCTAGACATATTCGTATTATGTACCAAATATCAGGCCTACTCCATCACTTACTACTATGGCTAGAAGGCTCCCAACTTCCAGTGAAAGTGAGCAAGTCTCGTACCAGTTAAAGACTACTGAACTCTTGGCAATTCAAACATGCAAATGGACAAGCCTTGGCCCAGCTAACGACTGAACCACGCAAAGTACATATTTCAACAAACTAAGCTTGACATCTATAAAGATTTACAACTAGATGATCACAACTACTAGTTGAAACGTGTAACAAATCTCGTCACCGGCCGAGTCGCGAAGTCATCTTCGATACAGCAGCCAGCGAATAATACCTTGGCACTAGCCAAGTCACGAAGTCAACCTCGGCACCGCGAGTGGAAACTACCTTGGCACCCTACTAAGATGCGAAACCTACCTCGACAGTTAAGCAGAGAAGTCAAACAAGTAGAACATTATGGAGTTGAAGACAAAAGAGAAGCACTGAATTGACTAACAACAAGTCATTACATGAATATCTGAGTACACCTTGGAAAATGAAACAAAAAGACTAAGAGCTTAGGGATCAACATTAGTAGGGGCTTCACAGGGGAGATGGCTTGAATGGGCTCTACAAGCTCGGCCATATCTTGAGCCTCCTAGGTTTTGACCCCATCCTCAACGTTGCCCTAGGTCCCTTCATCAACACCCAAATGAACTCAAGATAGGATTCCTAACTCCACATATGACTAGGTACCTCACACTTCATAAAAATTAAGTCAACACTTTGACTAAGCCCTCTACCTTTTAAGGTTAGGTCTCTGAACAAGTCCTCAAGCTCACAGAGGCATCTACTTCAGCTCGCACCAAAAACGATTCGAATAAGTCAGCTTCATCTAGACAGACGTAGGAGTCATACAAATTTGACCGGTAGCTCGCCATAATTAGTGCAGCTCAGGCCTTAACTCACCCAAAGTCGCTTCAAACAACTGGATCATTTGAAATGGACCAAGAAGTCGCTTCTAGCAAAGAGAGTAACATAAACACCTTTGCAAAAGAATACTGGGCAAGGCTGTCACCTACCTACTCAAATTAGAAAATTATTTTAATGCTAAGTTGCATAAAAAATATAGTAAAAGGCACAATATAGGTCATCTTTCAAGGAGACTTTATCACTTAGTTGAAAAATTGAGGGTTTTGAAGAGTAAAATTAAAGCAATTGAAATTAAAGGTTAATAGCAACAAGATAATAGCAAAAATGCAGAAGACACTAGTGCAAGGTATGCCTAGGATTGGAAATTAATTATCATTGACAAAATATTGAATCCATTAGTGTCTAGTAGTAATTAATTCCTGGCAATTCTACAAGTGATCAATCGATCCTAGCATTTGACCAATTCAATTAACCAATAAATGAGATCTCAATTTATTTAGAAATTACATTGATTTAAGGTACCAATTGCTATAGCCTAACCGTCAAGGAAGGTTAATTCTAATGTTCTCATTCAAACATAAACTAATAGATCTATTAATACTGCCCAAAGGGTTTCCTTAAACAACGAATCACAATTTAGTTATCTGGATAAAGATTATAACAATCACCACAATAATTATAGGAATAGAACATAGTGGAACTAATGCATTAATATCAAAGAGAGGTCTCAAACATCTCCCAATACATCGGAAACCCTTACACTACTAAAGAAATCTACTCCTCTATCTTTGGAGGATTACAACAATGAAGATAAAAGAGAACCTGAAAATAATAGCAATCATCCTTGTCACAATATCCAAGGCAAAACACCTTCACTAATGGAATCCCTAAGAGAGAGAAGAATAAGAGAAAAAGATGTAGAGAAGGTGGAGAGAATAATAGCAACCTAAATGCAAGTACTAAAGTGAGTAAAAAACTAGGGTAAACATTTGTGTCAATCTTTTATATACTACTCTCTAAATGGGTAGAAGTGAGCCTAAAAAATAGATTAATTAGCTGTTAAAATGCTATTGCACGAGCACTTAACGTTCGCGTGAGCTACACTAATTAATTAAAATCATTTTTGAGTTCTATTGAGCATTGCAATGCTCGTTTTGTGTATAGCTCTAGATAAAGCTGACGTCTTCATGTATTTGGTCAATTTTGGCCCTTTAAACATCTGAATTTGACCTTGGCACTAAAAATGACAGTTGTACCCTCTATGAATAGGCAGTCCAATGCCACTAAAATCACTTCAATTGGACATCTATCTTCCAGATATTATGAAAATACTAACTGGAGGTCAAGTTGGGCAGCATTAGAACTTCAGCAATCTTTAATTTTGCAACTCGATTTTCACAAAGATGCTCTTAAACTGGTTTAAGCTGAACATGAAAGTTTTAAAGGACTTATTGAGCTTTTCAAAACATCTTTATTTGTCTCAATCCTATCCCTCTGAGAGAGATACAAATTTTGATTACAATCCTTTCTACAAATTGCTCAAATGAACTCAGAACTTTTCTATTTAGCTCCCATATTCTCCTAAATTAATCATTGCTACAAGCTCCATGCAAAGAGTTCTCAGCTTTGTTCTTGACATTTTGCACTTAATTCAAAGTCCTGTATACAAAAACTATGCTCAAAGAGACAAGTTAAGCGCAATAGACTCTAATTCAATAATTATTCCCAAAATTAGTACAATAGTTAATGATTCTATAAAAAATGCATAATAAGGCATGAGTCAAATCCTAATTAATCACATCAATAACATAGTAAAACTCATGCAAAAAGCTAAGAATTAAAAGCAAGATAAGTGGCATAAATGCTTCTTATCAAACTCCCTACACTTAAGCTTTCACATGTCCTAATGTGGAAATCAAATCAAGGCATGGACAAGAAGCAATATACAGAATTTGACTAGACTCCTAACATTGAAATGCATGATACATGAAAATAAATGATAATACACCAATCCAATGAACCTAGAGGTACAACGTAAGTTTTCACACTAACAATTAAGAATTTTAACGAGTATGGCATGAACAACAACATAGCACACAAAGTGGAATCCACATACATGATGTATGCACTAAGTACAAAAAATCCTCCCAAAGTTAGTGTTTGCCACTCATTCACTCAAGTGTTTGGGGTTATGATGCACACTCAATCACCTCAAATGAAAATGCATTACCATAGGCTTGCTATGAGTCTAATTCTCCATTTTGTTATACACGCATGAAATAGAATCAAGAGGACTTACCTTTGGTTGAAATGAGCTTAGGTGAAGTTGGGTAATTATATAGGCAGATGAGCTAAACCTCTAGTCAAAGGAGAGCAAATGCATACACCAAGAGCACAAGTGCCTAAGGGTACACTTTGTCCAAATTAATACAATTATAGGCCTTTCTTTGCAATGTGGTACACTTTCAACTCAAACTTTTCCATATTTTTTTTTATCAACCTTTTCATCCTCATTTCTTTTTTTTTCCTCTTAGTGTGCCACTTGCTGAATTTGTTTTTGTACACATTGTTCCCCCACACTTAACCTGGGGCATGTCTTCATGCTCTCCACCACACTTATGTTCAAACACATATAAGAATTTGTGCAAATGCTCTCCTAAGCCTAAAAGGTTGGGAATTTTTATGGTTTTTCACTTTTGGCTAAGGATGTGCAAAAATAAAAGAATGGACAATAAGGCTCAAAGGGGTTAAGTAATGGTAACATGCAAAAGGTGGCTATATGGCAAGTGGCTAAAACAGAAAAAAAAAATACCTCAATCATATTCAAGCATACACATGGAAACATATTTTCAAATAAGACTCTAAGTCAGTTCTAGATTACAATCCAAAGAGGGAAACACACATGAACAAACAAGGATGGTACATGATATTCCAATCAAAGAGGCTCAAAATCTCGTAGGTAAAAGTCTATGTACTCAATCTAAACAACACAATGAATCTACAAGCATGCAATATAAAATAGTCAATGCCAAGCAATTCAATAAGGTGCATGTGGTGTGAGCCTATGCATGTAGCCTCTAAGGTGTCAAAAGGATAGTGTAAAATGCAAACAAAAAATAAACATGGTGCAAGAATTAAAACTAAAAATGACAAAAAATAAATGCAGAAAAATAAAAGAGAAAGTAAAGAAGAACGTCACGGTGGGTTGTCTTACCCATCACTTTGCTTTAACGTCCCTAACTTGGATGGTAAGGACCTTCATAGAGGGTGTGTAGCTTCAAACCGCAGATAGGCCATTTGAACCCCCAAATCCTTGGGGACTTAATGGAGGTGCATTCACTCATACCATCAATGTCGCACCAGATCTTGGTCTTGGGATTCTCCAACTCAATTATACCCCCCAGGATGTACACAAGTGACCAAGAATGCCCTTCTCTGTAGATCTTGACTTTCCAGTCATCAATGTTGCCTGGGGCTCATATAGCAAAATTCTTTGCCTTTTACGGTATCCTTCCTAACATGGTCTAGTCTTAGAGCACCTGGCAAATTGATGATTATTGCCTGAGTGGTGTACCCTATTTGAAAACTTGGGACATTCTAAAACAATAGGTGCATCATATCCCATGGATGAAGAAAAGTAGGAGGGATTAGATCCTTACAAAGTAGCTTCCATAAGCATTATCAACTAAAGAATCAATAACATCAATGCAAAACCAAGAGTGTTCCTTATGGGATGTTTCATAGTATAGATAAGTTAAATTGAACCTTCATGTCCACACACTCCATGGATAATGTGCCAACATAAACATTAATCATGGTTCTGAGTTTCAAAAATGGTCTACCCAAGATTAATGTATGTGATGGCATTAGTGTCATTTTCCATTTCAAACACATAGAAATCCATAAGGAATATTAAATCATTTCCTGCTACAGAACATCTTCCAATACTCCTGGTCTCGTGATGCTATGGTTTGCCAAGCTGAATTTGCAATACGGTCGGCTTGAGCTCTCCAAAATGGGAGAACAGTAGAGAGATTTAGACATAACATTAATGCCAGCTCCAAGGTTAGCTAGGGCTCTTATGATGCAAGTTTCCAATAGTGCAAAGGATAATGAATGTGCTCGGATCCTTGCACTTGGGTGGTAGATGCCCGGTTTGATAATGGAGGAGGCATTTACCCCATGGCCACCTTCTCCCACTGTCCTTGATCTGCCTCCTATTGGTGCATAGATCTTTCAAGAATTTTGCATATTTGGGAATTTACTTGATTGCATCCAATAGAGGTATGTTTACTTGCACTTTTCAGAAGGTTTCCAATATGTCTAGATCCAAATATGTAGTAGTAGCCTTCCTGGGTTACATCCTCTATGGGAATGGCGTGGGGGAGTGAAAACTTGATCTCTGTAGGCCTCTGTTGAGCATACAACACTGTTTAAGCGTTGTGACGCTCTCTAGAATGCCTTTCAAAATCATCTTCAGCTTTATCCTTTTCCTCTTCCAGGGCCTAGTCACCTCTAGAATTTTTGTCCCAACATCAAGGGTGATAGCCAAACATTTTCCCTTGGATTGGGTCCAGTCTAGAAGGTCAACTGGGCACCTAGGTTGTTAACTTTGATTTTGCTTCAATTAAGTCATCTCTTCTCTCAATTAGGAATTCTCTTTCTTATTTCCTGCATTTGCTCCATTATCATCTTCATCATTTTAGTCATAGTGAGGTCTGAAGATGGAGAATGCAAGGCTGATTGCTCCTGATGAGGTACCAAGTATTTATGTTGTAAAGGTTGGCCATGTGGTTAAGAATTATTTCCCTACTCCAAAATTGGGATAATTCTTCAGCTAGAGTTATATGTGTTCCCAAATGGAAATCACCTCTAAATTCTGGGGTGGATTTGGAAGTTGTTTGTTGTTGTTACTCCAGTGGATGAATCATCTTGCAAAAGCTGGGTACATATCAATATGATGGTCATTTGAAGTACATATGCCACAAACCTTAGGAACTACTAGAGTTGCTTCCTGGCTAGACTATTAATTGTTGCATAAGGCCAAAAGTTGTAAAGCCTGGGTCAATAATGGATTTTCTAGTTGGCTTACTTCATGAAGGCCCCTAATAGTTTGCTGCTCTATAGCCAAATGGTTGAAAATTGGCAACCATATTCTCAATCATAGTATAGGCCTCTGCTAAAGTCTTATCAGAAGTGCTCATCCACTAGACATCTATCATACATCGATCAAGGGTACTAACCCCTCATAAAAGTACTAAAGGAGGATTTGCTCCAAAATTGAATGATTGGGCCAGCTTACACAAAGTAGTTTGAAGCTCTCCTAATATTCATGTAGAGTCTCATTAGTTGGCAGACTCAGAGATCTCTTTCTGATAGAAGCCACTCTAAAGGCAAGAAACACCTCTTCAGGAAAAACCTCTTCATTCTAGTCTAGTTATTTACATCCCAATTAGGAAGGTTGAAGAACCAATTTTTGTTGCACTTTCTAGGGAGAAGGGAATGCTCTTAGTTTAACATCATCACCTCCACCCTATTAGGTCTTATGCCAGAACACACCATATGCAATTTCTTTAAGTGTTGGTGTGCGTATTCTTCAGACAGCCATGGACCATATACCTTTGAGCTCAAAGTCATTGTCAAGCCTGGGGTATGTAATGGCCAAAGGTTATGGGTAAAATTTGAACAAGTGAGCTCCCTAAGTTTCATTCTTTTCTCCCATGTTACCTGTATTTCCTGAAACACTAAACAAAGGATTAGAATGCTTAGATGGTTCCACTTGTTGATGCTTTGTCTGTCTAATTTTTCTCTAAGTTTTCTAAATCTCAAGAGTCAAGAGGTATTAAATTTCTAGGGCAACGCTCATACAAGGAATATAATTTTTTTTTTTTTGCAAAATAAAATAAATAGTAGAAAATAATAAATAATAAATAATAAATAAAGAAATAAAATAAAATAAAATAAACACTAGAATAAAATAAAAAAGAAAAAAAAACAACTAAGTTTTAATGCCTACAAGCAACAACCAAAATTAACAAGGCTGTCGCCTACCTCTTCAAATTAGAAAATTATTTAATGCTAGGTTGCACAAAAAATGTAGTAAATGGTACAACTTTAGGTTATCTCTCAAGGAGGCTTTATCATTTAGTTGGAAAATTAGGGTTTTAAAGAGTAAAATTAAAGCAATTGAAATTAAAGGTTAATAGCAACAAGATAATAGCAACAATGAAGAAGATACTAGTACAAGATATTTCTAGGATTGAAAATTAATTATCATTGACCAAATATTAAATCCATTAGTGGCTACTAGTAATTAATTGGTAATTCTACTAGTGATAATCGATCCCTAGAATTTGACCAATGCAATTAACAAATAATTGAGATATCAATTTATTTAGAGATTCCAAGTGATTTAAGGTACCAATTACTATAGCCTAACTCCAATAATCAGAAGGTCAATTCCATGTTCTCCTTCAAACATAAACCATAGATCTATCAATTTATGCCCAAAAGGTTTCCCAAAACGATAATCGCCAATTTAGTTATCCAATAAAGATTATAACAATCACCAATAATTATAGAATAGAACTGTAACACCCTAATATTTAACTCCAATACGCCTAGGACGTATCAAGAATTAATTATTAGTTATTACTTCTCTTAAATTCATTTACAAAATACTTAGCGGAAAATACAGGTAATTTTTTTTTTTAAATGAATCATGTAAAACAAATGCGAGCCTTTGCGTGTAACATAAATGTAACGTGAAATGGAAGAATAAATAAAACATACAAAATATAAGCATTAAAGAACACATCTATCATGAAAACATTCCTTATCACATTAGTTAACATAGTTTAGTACAATACCACTAGAATATAAAAGAAACATAAAGTCTTACCCATACTAGTGGGCGGAGCTTGCAGTACAACAACATAAAATAAGAAACATAGTAACCAATACATGAAAACAACCCAAAAGATACACCCAAGCTATGACACTCCCTCCCTCGCACTATGGATGATGCTCCTCCTCGTCCCTCGGTGGCACATACCCAATGAATTGGGCAAGCTCCTCGGATGCGTGAAGGCGGAAGGATGGGTGAGCATGCCCACCACGTGAGGGCACATCTCGAACGTCGTGCTAACCTCGCTGCGTCACCTCTCTCTCGCTCCCATCCCGATATCCATGGGTCCAGCGAGGCGGAACCCTCGAGAAAGGATGAGAAGGAGGATCCTCTGATGGTCGGTCTCGAATGTCTCGGGCGAGGCACGTACTCGGGGTAACCTCGCACAGCTGAAGATGCCGGAACGGGCCCGGTTCTACTCGTCTCGGGTCGCGTCCTCTCAAAAATCATGTCGTCGCCAAAGGGGGCAGTGGAGAGTGAAGTCGAAGTTGGAGACTGGAAAGGCAAATGGGCGTCCCATGTATGCAAAAATGCGTATAGCACAACGACCTCGAAGTGGTAGGACTAATGATCCGGATCGTAGTGCAGCTCCACACGGGTGCGTCAACAAAAATCACGAATGACGCCATCGAAGTCCTGAAGACATAACGGAAAGAAGAGAGAGGGTGAGAATCTTGCTAAAGAATCTCAGGAGGGAAATCCTCTATCCTAGTGTCATCGTTAACGTCCCAGGAACCTTGGGTTTATTATAAAAAGGTTAAGCATGCATAGGTTCATTATGAGGTTTTCACAAGATATTTATCCAAGGTCCATGTCTTTTATAATGAGTCTTAATGCATGTATGCAGCATAATAGTTCATGAATGCATGACGTACTTTAGGCAAACCAAACAATAATCAAACAACATTTAAGTGGCATGTAACTTTCTTTGAACATCTTTCCTTTCTCATACTTGTGACACCAATCATAATAGTAACCGCACCCCTTAACTAGGCTATGAGCTCATACCTTAACTAGTCGTCACTAGTTCTTACTTATCCTCTTGATAAGCGAATCATAAACATAATCATATTCATCATAATCATCATAATCCGACTCCCGAGTACGGGTAGGGGGCCTAAGGATCACCCATCATGGGACTTTTTCTTCTTCGAAACGCATCGACTGGTTAAGCCAACGACTTTGTCCGCTTTGCAGGCTGATGTCTATGCCCTCACGGTTTTACCTTCTCCTCAGAAGCAGGAGAAGTACGTCTCGGTGTGTCACCTTAAACATCATATTTCTAAAAAACTTTCTTATGCCTCTCAAATTTGACGGAAATTCGGCGGCATAAGCTAGTTCTCAGAATTTCCTCAAATTTGAGTCATGCCACATAATCTCAGTCACATGCATCATTTTCATGGAACTTTCTCAAATTAATATCTTTCTAGTTCACATGAGCATATTCCTCAATTTCATTCATATTTCGAAACCTTATGCATCTTAAATTAAGGCATAATACTTCATCACATCAACATGCCAATTATACACATAAAGTTTCATGCTCAAGGCATTAATCATAATCACATCATCATAAATGTGCTCTCTTATCTATCTCATAGTATCTTATGCTTTGACCTTACGGGCCTTAAACTTGTATTTTTATCTTTATTACCCTCAAGAGGTTAACACTTAAACTTTTCTCTAAGATTTGAACTCACTAAAATTCCAACAACTGCATGAAAGGGACAGAAAATATCATATGCTTATGGGCTCTGAATCTCCATTCGTGACCCTTTTTAAGATCCGTCTTCGCCTAAGGCTCCATAATCAATTCCTAAACCAATTATGAAGGATTCTAGGCATGTTCTCTAAGTTATAAACCATTTTTCCTCAATCTAACTATGCTGGAATAGAATTATGTTTTGCCATGTCTAAGAGTGCTAGAATTCCTATTCTAAGTTCTTATCATCACCTTAAGCTTAGAAATCAACACCTAATCATTTATGAAGGGATTTTGTACATGTCTTACAATTATGAACCATTTATCCTTGATTCAATCATGCTGAACAGATTTGCATTTTTATGTATTAAGGTGTTCTAGAATTCTCATCTCTAATCCCTTTTCAAGTTACTTATTCTTTTCTAACTTTTCTAAATTGATTCCTTGCTTCACTCAAACATAATTTTACACATTTTAACACCTTAGAACAACATTTATACAGTAGCCAAACATAGAGGGCAGAACTGAAATCATAAGCCCATAAAATCACATAATCTCTTGAGTTGAAATGCATATAAGTTGCTAGTTTTCTCTTGGGACATTTTTAGAAACAAAAATGTTCTGGTAATCGATTACATGTTCCTAGTAATCGATTACCAGGAGCTAAATTCATTCTGGGTTCAAAACAACGGGTAATCGATTACATACAATGGTAATCGATTACTTAGGTTAAATCTTTGGAAAAATAAAGAACATAGGAGTAATCGATTACACTATCAGGTAATCGATTAGGTTTCAAGCAGGGTTCTGGGCATGAAGAACAACCATGGTAATCGATTACATTATCTCTGGTAATCGATTACCAAGAACCAAAAGTCCTTCGAAAACCCTTCTTGGTAATCGATTACATGGCGTAATCGATTAAGAACCTAGGAATTTGAGAAAACATGATTTTTGACACATTCCAAACTATTTAAACACCTTGAGACCTCATAAAACATTTTCCAACATTTTCCTGAAATCATCCATGCATTTTACAAAATCAAACCATTATTGAATCATACTAAAACTCATCCATTTCTTTTTACTAGAGTTCCCTTTTGAAGATACTTAGGGCAAGTCTTTGAGCTCTAGAGTGTTTAGGTGATAACATAATCTTAAACATGCTATGCACTTCATTTTACTCTTCATTAGAAAGTAAAGTGAGAGCATAAAATAAATATGAGATGCAACTTCATTATTATCTTTAAGGATTAAGTGATGACTTGAAATATAAACATGAAATGCAAGCTTGGGAATTTAAATATGGTAATGCAAGTTCATTCATTTATTCTTGTGAAATTAGTGATGGCATCAAAATAAACATGAGATGCAAGACATAAATTTAAACATGAATGCAACTTATTTTTATCTTAACTAGAGCTCTTACAAGACTTTTAGAGGAACATAAAACTCAACCCATTATGTATCATAAGGCAAGCTTTAGAGTTCTTAGCACCTAGACTTCAAAAAAGTCTTAAGGTTTGAACTTCATCATCAAGCTTAAGAGAATGGACACAAAGTTCAACACTTTGTCTAAACAAAACTACAAGGACTAAGTCATATTCTTTATTTTATTGCTCATGGGCTTCAATCTAGAGTAAAACTCTTAGAACGGCCGACCAACTTTAAGGTTGGCAAGGGTAAGCTTAGAGCTTTTGAAATCATGTGATTAATTTTCTTTAACAAAACTTTTGTGATCTACTTTACATTTTTAGCAAACTTTGTTCAAACCAAGACAAAGGAAACCAAAATCATGAAGAGGAAAAGAAAAAAAAATCACAAACTTTATCAAGGAAAAAGAAAGAAATCAAGGCATGTATGGTCCAAGACCAAGTTGTTTCAAGCTTTAGAGGTTTCTCACATGACAACAACAAGTCATTATCTTGAAACCTCATCATCAAGCTCATGTTTTCTTTATGAAAGGGCCTCTTGGCCGAAAATGAAAGGGAAGAAAGAAAGGAGTTTGAAACCAAGAGAAACTAGAACTTTTCTTGAAGAACACAAGCAAAACATTAAAACATAACCCCTACCTAGAGAAGTCTTGAAGAAAGGAAGGAAAGCTTTGTTTCTTGATGAAATGGAGAAGGAAAATCCTCTTGAAACTTGAAGGAAGAAATCAGCCAAAGTGAGGAAGTTTGAGAAGAAATGAGAGAATTTTTGCAAGAAGTGTAAACTTAACAAATGAACCAAAGTGTGACAAGGTTCATCAAGGCTTGGTATTTATAGAAATTTTCAACAATGAGGCTTCCAAAGGGGGGAAGGAAACCGGCCACATGAGGGAGGAAGGAGAGAAGAAATATCTCTTGCAAAGGTATGGTTGTAGGCATGGTTGAAGGTATGGTGAGGTATGGGCAAAGCATGGCTCTTTGGTGTGTAAAATAAATCAACATGTGAGGAAAATGGGGGAGGATTTTCCCAGCTTCATCAGCCCAAGGGAGAGGAAATTGTTCATGTAATTGTGGTTTAAAGGTGTGTTTAGGTGTGTCTTTGATTAGGCTTTTGATTAGGAGTTTGTAAGAAGGTGTTTAGGTGAGGTAATTGGGTAATTAGGTGGTCAAGACTTGATTAGGAGGGTAATCTTACTAGATTAGTAATTTAAAATAATTCTTTTGGTCAAATGAGGTATGGCACAATTCCTTAATTTAAGGAATTGGAGAGAGAATACTATTCAAGATTCCATGACTAGGAATCTTGAATTAAAGAATGCAATTAGAGTTTAACTAAGCAATCTTAGGTTCTAATTAACCTTAATAAATCATTTTGACTCTAGATTAATTATCAAAATAAATTAATCTTCGATTAGAGCCTAATATTGCTTAGGTTTGCTTAATTGCGTCATTAGGCTCACTGTACACTTCTTCTAGGGGCAAAATGGTAATTTTGTGCTAAAACTGCCGAGACCTTTGAGCCGACTATACATCAAACATTGCTCAAAACATCATCCTAAACTTCCTGGAAAAAGGCTCAAACGGCACCTTTTACCCGTGTAGGACAGGCAGGGGTATTTTGGTCATTTTGAGCCGAAGGTTTAGAAACGAGATTTTCACCTCAAATATCATTTATAACAATTCTAACCCCCTTCAAACATTAAGTTGACCTATTTGAGAGACTAGGGTCGCTGTCCCTCAATTCGGGTAAAAATGACCTCAGGGCATTTTGGTCATTTGTACTCTAACGCAGAAATTGAGGCGTTAAGAAACTCAAACATTAAGAAAACCAATGCATTCAATATCAAGAGATCAAACATCCTCCCAATCCATAGGAAACCCTTACACTACTAAAGAAATCTACTCCTCTCTTTGGAGGATTACAATAATGAAGATAAAAGAGAACCTAAAAGTAATAGCAATAATTCTTGCCACAATATCCAAGGCAAAGCACCTTCGCTAATGTAATCCCTAAGTGAGAGAAGAATAAAAAAGAAGAAGATGTAGAGAAAAAGTGGAGAATAATAGCAACCTAAAGTGTGCAGCCTAAAGTGAGTAAAAAACTAGAGTAAACATGTGTTAATCCTTTATATGCAACTCTCTTAAATGGGTAAAGTGGGACCCAAAAAAGATTAATTAGCTATTAAAATGATATTGCATGAGCATAAGTACTCAACAATGAGCTATGCTAATTAAATCAATTTTAAGTTCTATTAAGTCACTGGAGCCCTCATTTAGCACTGTAGATCTGGATAAAACCAATGTCTTCACGTATTTGGTCAATTTTAGACTCTTAAACATCTGAATTTGTCCTTGGCACTAGAAATAACAATTGTAACCCTTTGAATAAGCTTTCCAATCCCACCAAAATACTTAATTAGACATCTATAGTTCCATATATTGCGAAAATACTAACTGGAGGTCAAGTTGGACAAGCATAGAACATTAGCAACCTTTAATCTTGCAACTCGATTTTTACTAAGATGCTCTTAGAACTGGATTTTGAGCTGAACATGAAAGTTTTAGAGGACTTCTTGAGTTTTCCAAAACATCTTTATTTGTATAAATCGAATCCTCTAGAGAGATATATATATTTTCTTTACAATGTTTTCTACAAATGTCCTCAGACTGAACTCAAGATCTCTGTTGTTTAGCTCCCAAATTCTCCCAAATTGCTCGTTGCTACAAGCTCCATGCATAGAGTTCTTAGCCTTATTCTTGACATTTTGCATTTAATTCAAAGCTCCTATACAAAAACCATACTAAAAAGGAGGGTTAACGCAAACTGGCTCTAATCCAATAATATTCCCAAAATTAGTGCAATAGTCAATGATTCCATAAAAAAATGTGCAATGAGGCACAAGTCAAAATCCTAATTAATCACATCAATAACACAGTAAAACTCATGCAAAAAGCTAAGAATTAGAAGCAAGATAAGTAGCATAAATGCCTCTTATAGATACACTTAATCAAGAATTGAGGGCTCGCTGCTTTGATCTAATGGCTCAAGCGAGAAATACACCATAACCATACTCGAACAAATTGGCAATTCAAGCTCGCCAAAATCCCTGGCAATTCATTGCCCGACTTATCACCAAAACTAAGAAATTCTGAGCCACCCCCGTTAAACCCTTAGGCTTGTCACTTAAATCCAACGGTTGTCACTACCACTGAAAGGGCGCCCAGCAACACACACAAGTCAACTTATTTGGGCTTGCCACATAGTCCGTGGCAGACACACCTCGGTCGTGATACCTGACTATGACACCTTAGTGTAACACCCTAATAATTAACTCAATACACCTAGGATGTATTCAAATTAATCATTAGTTATTACTTTTTTGTTATTCTTTAACCCTGATTTTAGAAAATACTTAGGAAAATATGGGTAAAATTTTTTGACTGTTAAAGCAAAATGTGAGCAGCTCATATAACTCAGGACCCGTCATTCACCTATCATAACAAAAGGGAAAATAAAGCTCTTCATAGACATGTACAAAATAGGAGTCTTTTGAACATAATTACACCATTATGTATGTACATATAGGTAGCACAAGCATTAACCGTTCCATGACTCACACCAAACGAACCACTAAAACGTAATATGCCCATTAATAGGAGTTGGGCCCATTAATAGAGTTGGGCCATTAGTCATCACATGGAACATAAATAGTATATATACAATCACTAAGATTACCCTCGACGACGCTCGGGTAAGGGAGAAAGGTAGCCAGGTGCGAGCGGGTCAAAGGGGGCGAGCTCGACCTCCAGATGAACATGGGCTCCCCGACATGGAAGGGCAGCTCCTCTCGCGTGCTGGACTCCCCTCATCCTCCATCACAGTGGTCTCTCATTTCTGCCATTCCTCACATCTTTGGGAACGATGGGAGTGGAACCGCCTGAAGAATATGGGAGGGAGATCCTCAATGGGTCTTACTGACTCGATAGGTCGGGGCGTGTAAAATGGGAAATCATGGGTGGCTGATCCAGTGTGACCATGAGGAGGCCGCTGATACGTGGATGGGCGTGCTCAAAAGCAAAGTCATCAGAAAAAAAAGGGTATCGGTGAGAGAACCAAAAGCTAGTAAGACTGGATGTGCGAAAGGATGGTCAGGAACACGACAGGCGGATGTCACATCGACCCACAAAGTGATAGGACTAGTTTGCAGGGTCAAAATGCAACTCCAGATGGGAGCCTCAAGGTAAATTACGAACGTGACCATCATCCTGAAGACGAAATGGACATTAATAAGTAACCTGAACAATCATGGGAAACCTCTTGTCTCCCATCATGTGTCATCATTTTCATCTTCAGGAACCTTGGGTTTCATTATGAAAACAGTGGACATAATAAAGTTCATTTATTGAGTTTAAAAATCGTTAGCCGAGGTCCATGTCTTTTAACATGATTCTTAGTGCTATGAGTGCATCATATCTCATCATAAACGCATGTGAATGTCATGTGAACACATATCATGATAATCATAATAAATCAATATGGCATAAAGTACATAGGCTATCATAACTTGATTTTTCCTCTTTATTAGTCTTAGGTGACTTAACTTTCCAATTCTTTGCTAAGGGCCACCCTACTACTCAAGAGAGTTCTAGGTTATGAGCTTATACCTAATTAGTCGTCACTAGTCTATACTTATCATCTCGATAAGCTAATTCCCGACTCCAGAGTGCGGGGTAGGGGGCATGGGATCACCTTTCATAACCATTAATTCTTGGAGTCTAAAAGAGTCCCTCTGGGTCACCTCCCATAACCATTAATTCCTAGAGTCTAGAGGACCCCCTTATTGATCACCTCTCATAACAATTAATTCCTGAGTCTAGATGATCATTTCCATATATCTTATGTCACCTGTTAATATTAGCATATTATTAAGAGATGCAATATATGAACATATAATCATAACATATCATTTAACATCTCATGCTCGTAAAACACATAAATCATGCACCTCCATACTTCAATCATAATCACATGAGCGTGCATCACATTCTTTGTATATATCCTTAAGTATGTTATTGAGATATGCATACATGAGCATATAATCATAGCCATCATCATAACTTATGAATTAACATTTTATGTACAAACTAAAGAATTAAGGAAAAGTCAAATAATAATAATAGTAAAGAAAAAGGAGAATAAAATTTAAGGAAAAATTAATTTTGGCTTGATAGCTATTAGCTATGCCGACGTATCCCGGTGCAATGAGGAACTCAAAACCACATCGTTCTCTAAAAAATATTCATTGGTTGATTGATTAAGAACAACAAGTTGTTTGACCAAAAATTAAGTATCAATAGCAAATATTTTGCATCAGTCTTGTAGAATAATATTATAATTATAGACAAAATAACATATGTGATGTTCAATCATGTAATCTTTAATCATATCGCGTATAACCTTGTGCAAATATATGTCCTGGCTGAAATAACAAAACAATTATTACTTAATAGTACGCTACTTAAAGAATGCTACAATGAAACACAGTATAATAATGCTATTACCATAACTATGTACACATCATATACAATAAACAACAGTGCAAGATCAATCAAAGGATCAAATAAGTATAGAACAAGTTGAGAAAATAATGAAAATTATTAAAAGTTAAGTTGGGCCTAAAAATTAAACAACATCCAATATCTTTGTTTTATTTTTATCTTTATTTATTATCATTATTATTAGTGTATTTATTATCATTATTATTATGATCCAAATTATCCAAATTATCAAAATCCTAAGATGCTAAAAATGTAGCCCAAATAAAAACTCAAACCAAAAAGAAGGCCCAACGGCCAAAAACCAAAAATGCTCCTAAAACACTATCCTAACTCTAACCCAACTCATCATAGCACAAAGAGAAGGAAGGCAAACCCTTTCTCACACGCTCACAATCACACGCACAAATACTTCGCAGATCCTCTCTTATTCTCACACACGGACTCTCTCTCTCTCTCATACATAAAAAAATTTCACTCACTAAAATAGAGAGAATGAGGGCCTGAGAGTTGAGGGGAATGCATGAAAGAGAGGGTGAGGCGGAGGGGTGAGAGCTAGGGAATGCAAGATCGGGGAGGGAAAAGGGGGGTGCGTGCGGCCAGGCGGAGGCCGATCACCATGGAGAGAAGGGGCTGAGGGGAAGGGGCCGATCTAGATGGCGAAGGGGGGCTCGCGCGGCGGTGGTCCGTAATCGGAGGTGACGATCTTAGAGAGGAGCTAGGGACATGGAGACGCGTGGGTGGCGCGAGTTGCATGAGGGAGGCGACCTCGACACATCAGGAAGGCCGAGGAGGGAAGGGGCGTGTATGGTGGAGGGGCTGTCCTGGCTTCCGCGTGGCGGGGATAGAGGCTAAGGCGGGGTCACGCTGGAAGGGAGCGGCTGGCCTTTGGTAATTCAGGAGGCGGGAAAGGGAAAGGGCATACATGGCGGAGGAGGAAGGGCTGGTCACCACGGTTGAGGGTTGGCTTAGCTCCAAGTTCTGATTTCCTTTGTTTTTATTTTGCAAGATTTGGACTTGGTCTTGGCTAAAGTGTTTGATTGCTATTGTTTGGTTATGGTTTGTTTCAGCTTGATTTTTGGGTTGGGTTTGCAAATGATGGTGGCCAGAGCTAGTGTTTCATGGAGCTTGATGATGATGGGGCCATGAATGGAGATGAGCCATGGTTCAGAGAAAAAAACCATGGTGGTTGGCTGCGGTTCCTTTTTCTCTATCTCTTTTAATTTTTTAGTCTGGTTTAAGGTTGTTTTGCATATTTGTAAATGGACTGTGTGGGACATTTTGATTATATTGGAAGGTTGGACATTTATTTTGGTTGGTTGAGATAATATAGGTGTTGGTTTGTGTTTGAATTGAGAATGGGAATGCTATACTATATTCCTGTGCATATGTGATTTGTGATACCTAACTATGGGGTCATAAAATTGGGCAACAATAATAGGAGATCATACGATCCTTACTTCTATTTTTCTTCCCCTTCAATTCTCAGAATCCTACTCTTTTTCTCTCTGCTTTGTTTATGACTATGGTATGAAAGCCTATCTTTGTAGCCCCTTGTGGTTTTTCTTTTTAAAAGGGGAGATGGTAACAGAAAGTGAATGAACTTGTTTAATAATCAATAATTTCATGCTTCAATCTTGCCCATCATCCTCATTCTCTCTTCTTCAGGAAGCTCATTGTTGTAGTGATAGGGAATCCAGGGGGATAGGAAAGAAATGTAATTAAGGTTGAGTAGGATGATAAACGAAGGTGTGGAGGGCAGGTGTGGGAGAAAGAAATATACATTGCATGCATATTGTTTAGGAAGGTTTATATAAAACTTAATGGTGTATCCCTCTAGCAGCATGTTCAGTGTCATGGGTGTGCTTTTTGTACAATACTTACAAATCTTTCTTCAGAAGTATGTGAATAGCTTAATATATAAATTAAAGCTTTAAACAATGATGACGTACATAATACTTTATAATAGGTGATGAAACATATCATCTTGGACGGGATAAAGAATATATGCTGTCATAAATATGTGTGATTTAAATACCACGATTCTTGTTGAGACATATATATATTCATGATAGTAATCTATTTTCAATAATTTGACATATTTTAAAATTTAAAGTTTCTATGTAAAGTTATAGTGATCAAATGTACTTTACAATAATTATATAATTTAATAACGTGCTATATTCATATATACCATATCAAATTCCTAATGTCATAGATAAAAGCACTAAATTAATTTAAATCAATCCAAGATTATAATTAAACGCTATTCTTTGACTTTAAAATAATTGAAGATAACAATTAACGTAATCATGCCTGCTAATAAATTATTGAGAAGCTAAAATTAATTAGGAAAGACTAATTATCCAGTTAAGGTAATTAACTCTCCATTTGACCCTTGATCTTAATTAATCGCATAATTAAGATTGAATAAAAATCGGGGTATAACAACACTAGTTACTGAGCCTATGACCAAACTCGGGGGCTATGTACGGGACTAGAAATATGGGTCAGAACACCTAGACCAGAACCACGAGAACTTGGACATGGGTCCAAGAGTCGGCCATGCAACACCCAAATCCCCTACGGATTCTTCTTAGATTTAGTCAAGGATATCTTCTAAATCTCACAGGATCTTTCTATATCACATTATATCTTACCATTATTATATCATATATCATATATTGTAACATCCTCCAAGTACAACATCAGTCTTAAGCCATGACATTGGACTTGAGAGTTGTTGCTTATAACTTAGTAGACCTTTCTTACATATCTATAATAAGTTCGATTTATTCATATAATAACTAACTAAGCATAATTCTATTAAAATATATAACAAGGAAACACAACATTTATTAGATACATAGTTAAGTAAAAAAAAAGTTCTTCTATGAGCTTTAATACATATATGTTCTCTATTACGTTTACAAACATATACATACCACTAAGTACAACCTAATAAAATACTAACTACTAAACTTTACGATCCGATTCCTTTTGTGTGGCAGCCTCAAGTTCTCTAGCTTAACTTGGAGACGACACGAAAACACAAACACATAGAGGTGAGAATTATACAATTCTAGTAGGGTAACTCCAGTTACACAATCATAATATCATTGTCATCGCCCCAGCCACTTTAGTTTATTAAGAAAATATGAGCATGCAACATATATCAAATGTTCATTTTAAAGTTAAAAAACCATTCTTCAAAGTGGGTTTCTTTTAGTATTCAATCACTTAAAGCATATATCTCATAATGTTCCAACAAATACTAAATCACACAAGGCAGACAATTCAGAATAACATGAGTATGCCTATGATAACCACGCGAAATTATTTCAAAGTGACCTGTGTTCACTTATGGCCATAGAAGTCAAATCAGTGCATTTTTCTCTTTTCGTTGACATAGGAAAGACTTAGTTTATACCTAACGGGTATTTGTCGTGGACAACTCAACAATAGATAGTTTATACCAAATGGTACTTATAGTGGATGAAACCACACAAGGGAAATAGTTTGCTTATAAGACTGATTATTCCTATACGTGATCATCATATTTCATTTTTTTCCATTTCCGAATCACACACAGATCCTATTCAGATACGTATTCCGACTCAAAATAAATTTAGGGAAGTTCCTATTTTTCCTTCCCCTCATTCAACCTAAGTCTTGTTTCTGTTTTATCCATATGTACAAACATGCACAATTGAAATTTATATATTCTCTTTTCTCAAGTGCATGCATAAGCCACATGTAGGTATTCATTCACAATGCAATTTCAATCATGTCTCATAAACCACTCTTTATTTCCTCTAGCATGCATTTATGTGTCACAAGTCACATGGCCAAATATTTAACATCAAATATTCATGTCATACTAGAATAAAAAATTCCATACTTTCATCAATTCAAAGCATTGTTTCATTTCCAGCACAATGGGCAGATTTCACACCATTGTAGCATAAATTTATTTGCTCATCAAACAATCAATTCAGAGTAAATAAAAATTATCTAAGATACTTCAATGTGTCCAAAAGACTCCATAAAAATTTCAGAGCAAAAATAATTCTTTAACTATCTTAAAAAAATTAGACAATTTCAGTGTCAGGGACCCCTTAACCTCATCTCAGAACCCAAATGCATAATTTTTAACCCTAGAAAATGATTGAATCAATTCAAAATAAAAATCAAGGTTGAACTTAAATATGTTATCAACATGTTGTAAAAATTTCAAAGGAAAAATCAATCATTTTCTATATTAGAAAAATTAGCAAAATTCATAGCTTGAAGACCAAAATTTAGACAGCACATATATAGTTTTAGTTCATGATTTTTTTCAGGCAGTTAGAGTCTTATCATGCTCCATGAAAATTCTCAGAGTTGCCTTAGGATGTTAACTTCAACATATATTTTTTATAGCTTATGAAAATACCCAAAAATATATCACAAAATTCATGATCAACAGCCTCCAAGTATAAATCAAGAATTCCAGCACATGCTTAAAAACTTGTTTTGCCAAAATGGGTTTTCTAACATCATCCAAACACTCCACCAAAATTCATACATCAATATCCATATATCATCAACCAACAAAACCAAAAATATTCAGCCAAAGCAATAAAAAATCGGAAAAACTAATTTGAAGTAAAAGAGATTTAAAATGCCCTACTTTTGGTGTTTAAAGGATTCTTGGCTCCAAGTTGCTCCAAGATCGATCCCTTCCACTTTAAAGCTCCCAAATCACATCCAAACCCTTATGAAATCAGTAAGGAAGTGAGGTATCAAGGTGAGGATTGATGAAGATTTGAGATTTTAATCGATTAGATTTATAGGTCCTGAGGTGTAGAACAAGTTTAGTGAAGAAACTTTGAAGCTTTAACAACTCTAGGCTAGTGTTTTTGGGATTTAAAAGCAAGAATGAGGGTTTGGGAGCAAGAACAATGGAAGAAGTGTTCTTGAAGAGGTCTGGCCAAAATTGATGATGATGGAGTGATAAGGTTGGTGGTTTTATGTTTATCTTAATATAAATGTAGTATTTATGTAGGTAAAGTGTAATTTTCTTTCTTTTTAGGAAAAGAAATTATATGAATGGCTAAGATTTGATTGGATAGTCAAAGAATAAATCTTGTCCATCCACTTGGCCAAGATAAGTGGCTCACTTTAACTTGGGGAGCAAGTAGCTTTTTCGGTGTTAAAATCACACATCAAAATTCCAACGGATGAGATATTAGTTCCGAGTAAAATATAATAAATGAAATGCCATGATTGAAACTTACTTTTCAAGTTTCAATCCTTGCCATCCACTTGGCATAAAGTGATTGGCAAAGGTTACTTGGCCACCAAGTAACTTGTACGGTGTTAAAAACCGCACATCAAACTCTACCAAATGGGTAAATAATCGTATTGGGTAATCAAATATTGCCTGAAAATTAATTCTAGGTATAACTTATCATTCCTTATCATTTCTAACCTTAACCTTCTC
Source organism: Dalbergia oliveri (assembly GCA_030441495.1). Taxonomy (NCBI): domain Eukaryota; kingdom Viridiplantae; phylum Streptophyta; class Magnoliopsida; order Fabales; family Fabaceae; genus Dalbergia; species Dalbergia oliveri. The sequence continues at coordinate 22,019,270 of JAMLFY010000002.1, read as the reverse complement.
TTTTCTTAGTCCCTGGCATTTCTTGGTCCCAGATCTAGGGTTTAAGCTACGAGACAGTGGGCCGCAATGGTTACTATTCACCCTAGCCTGAAAATTTTTTTTAATACGTCCGTTGGGCCACCCTAATCATTGCTAAATTGTAAATTTTTAAAATTATGACTAATAAAGCTCAAATTAATTTTTAAGTAATTTTCAGGGTGTTACATTACCACCCACATTAAAAAGAATTTTGCCCTCAAAATTCATTTGAAAACGATTCCAAAAGACGTTTTCATAAATCAAACAAGCAATCCACACAGGCAAACAAAAGACAACAATTGAATCCTAACGTTCCTACCTCGAATTAAATTCTAAGGTCGAGGTTTGTTTAACTCTTAGTGCTCTTGTGCGGTGGCTTTTTAGCAAGTTTTGTATACCCTTAGGATACTCCCAAATCTTATGTCCTGGTTTTCCCCAATGGTAGCATACATTTTGTCCAGCCCTATAAGGCCTACCTCCATGGTTTCTCCCACATTTTGGGCAATTTTGCCTCGTGGTTGACCGTTGTTGTAGTTTATCCTTAGGCAGATTAGGTTGAAACTCTTCTTTTGGGGCATCCTCATATTCTTGATCTTTAGGTGCTAGTCTCTTCTTAGAATCGTCCCTAACTTCCTATTAGATTCCTCAGCAAGCGGACACTCATTTAGTAGAGTAGCAAAATCTTTGATCTCTAAGGGACTCACGATTGCTTCAATATCCTCCGTAAACCTCCTTCATACTTCATGCACCTCTAAGCTTCATTAGGATTCGCCTATAGATACAGAGATTGGTAGAGCTCATCAAAATTTACCGTGTACTCTACTACACTCATGGATCCTTGCTTAAATGCCATGAACTCCAGCTCCTTTGTATTCCGATTTAATCTTTCCACCATCTAGTTTGCCATTTGGGCTTGTGCTCTCATATTGGCAGCCATCTCCAGAGAGTACTCATCATGTCATCCGATCAACCTTCCTTTTCCTAGTACGTCTGTGGTTTGCTATTAGTTCCTAAACACACCAATAAAAGATATTGAGTTGATCAGGCTCAACATATGCTAAGTGTGATAGCAACTAACTACAACACCACTAGACTATCATGCATATCTAAACCCAATATCCTATCATATAGATAAGATTCAGGCATGACTTATCTACACTTTGGAAGCATAGTCAGTCCATTCCTCAAGGTCGTACAAGGATAAACCTGATACCATAATGTAACATCCTCCTAAGTACAACATTAGTCTTAAGCCATGACATCGGACTAAAAGAGTTGTTGCTTATAACTTAGTGGACCGTTTTTACATATTTATAACAAGTTCGATTTATTCGTGTAATAACTAACTAAGCGTAATTCTATTAAAATATATAACAAGGAAACACAACATTTATTGGATACATAGTTAAGTAAAAAAGGAACCTCTTCTATGACCTTTAATACATATATGTTCTCTATTATGTTTACAAATATATACATACCACTAAGTACAACCTAATAATATAACATCCTCCCTAGTACAACTCCATCCTTAAGCCATGACATCATACTTGAGAGTCGTTATTTATTAATTAGCGGACCTTTCTTAAGTATCTATAGTAAGCTCGATTAACGTGTATAATAACTAAGTGCAATTCTAATATAACATATTACAAAGAAAACACAACATTTATTGAATACATATTTAAGTACAAAAGGAAGCTTAGAGGAGCTTTAGTACATATCTGTTCTCTAATACATTTACATAGGCATCTATTCTACTAAGTAGAACAAAATAAAAACATTAACTACTACACTATCGCCATTCAAGAGTTCTTTTGCATAGTAGCATCGTAGTCCTCTTGGCTTAACCTGGAGGCGACACGGAAACACAAATACATAGGGATGAGAATTACACAATTCTAGGAGGGCAACTCCCCAAGTTACACACTTATAATGTTATCGTCATGCCCAGCCACTTCAGTTTATTAGAAAAATGTGATCATGCAATATGTATTAACGGTTCATTTTTAAAGTTTCAAATCATACTTTCGAAGTGGGTTATTTTTAAGTCAATCACTTTGTACATATTTACCATAAGTTCAAATTCATAGTAAATAATGTCAATTAAAATGATTTATATGATACAAATATGAATATATGAATATAGGGAAATTATCTTTCATTGCCCTTGATAAACTGAGGAGGACCTCATCTATCTCTATTTTCCCTTGACAAGTGAACAAGATCTCATCCACTCTCTATTTGCCCTCGACAAGTGAAAGGATATCCTCCTTTCTATTTGCCCTCGACAAGTTGAAAGGATCTCACGCTCCTTATTTGCCTTCGACAAGTCAAAAGGATCTCATCCTCTATTTGCCCTTGACAATTCAAAGAATCTCATGTTTCTTTATTTGCCTTGACAATTCAAAGAGGATCTCATGTTTCTCGTGGCTATAGAACTTAGTCAACATATCATTCACTTTTTCTTTTTCTAATGCATGCATAAAGCATATCAGGCACTCATTCATAGTGCAATTCTCATTTGTATCTTATAAATCAATCTTTTAAATTGTCTAGCATGTCTTCATATGTCACAAGTCATATAGCCAAAAATTAGCATTAAGTATTCATGTCATACTAAAATGTCATTACTTCATCCATTCAAAGCATTGTTGCATCTTCAGCATAATGAGATTTCACATGTTTATAGCACAATTTATTTGTACATAAAACATTTAATTCAGAGGCTATAAAACTTCTCAAGGAAACTTCAATGTGTCCCCAAGGTGCCATGAAAATTTCAACACAAATGGAGGTCTCTAGCTCCCTCAATAAATTGTACAAATTCAGTGGTCAGACAACGCTAAGACCAAGAGTTCTCATCATTTTTAACCTTAGCAAATGATTGAATCAATGTACAATAAAATTTAGGTTATACTTCAACATGTTATTAACTTTGTGTAAAAATTTCAAGGGCTAATTCAATCATTTTCTATGGTAATAAATTGGAAACTTTATTGCTTCAAGTTTCAACATTTTAGGTAGCATTGATCTCATTTGGTTTTTTATTTTTTTGAGGTAGTAAACCTTAAATTCAAGATCAATAAAATTCATGTAGTTAATTTAAGATGTTAAATCCAACGTATAATTTTTGTAGCTCATGAAAACACCCACAAATATACTAGAAAATTCGTGCACTGCCTCCTAGGAAAACTGAAAATCTACAGCCTAGTCCAAACTTCTTTTGATAAAACCCATTTTCTAACACTATATAAACACAACACCAAAATTAATCAATAAAACTAGAAATTTTGGACCTAGCTCAACCCAAAACAGAAAAGAGAAATTTGACAAAGAAAAACAACAAAAACCCTACTTGGATGTCTTAATGGCTCCTTGGCCCCAAGATGCTTCAAGATAAGTTCCTTCCACTCCAAAGCTCTCCAAATCAAACCCAACTCTTCTCTAACACAGTGAGAGTGAGGTAGCAAGGTAGGGTTTGGTGAGGAACAAGGATTCTAATTGGTTAGATTTGTAGGGCTTGAGGTGTAGATGAAGTTTAGTAAAGGAATCTTGAAACTTTAACAACCCTAGCTTTGGATTTATGGGCTTAGAACTCAAAATGAAGCTCAAGAGGATGAAAATGGTGGTTGGTTCCTCTCTCCTTGAAGCTCAAAAATGAAGCTTAATGAAGGAATTTGGCTTCTTGAAGAAGATTAGAACATGTGTTGATCTTATAATGGATGTATAAAGATATTTTGTGATAAAGCAAAATGGATGGCTAAGATTTAATCTTGGATTCCAAGATTAAATCTTAACCTTCCACATGTCCTAACTAGATGGATATTGTCCATTGGTGGTGATAGAAATATCTTTCAATGATCGCACACCAAATTTTACCAAACGGGTAAAAAGGCCCATAAGACCGATATTAGGAAAATTAAATTCAGTATAAAATCCTTATTTCTAACTATTTCTAACCTTAACCCTCTCTTTTCACAATCCCGGCATTTTTGTTTCCGAATCTAGGTTTAAGCTTGCCGGGGCAGATGAGGCCTGCAAGGTTATTATTCAAGGCTTGAATTTTTTTTTGATAGATCCGTTGGCCACCCTCATCATTGCTATACTATAAGATTTTTGAAATTAGGAATAACAAAGCTCAAATAAATTTTTAAATAATTTTCAAGGTGTTACAATAACTATTAAACTCCTAAATCCGATTCCTTTTGTGTAGCCTCGAGTCTTTCATTTAACCTGGAGACGCGGAAACACAAACATATAGGGGTGAGAATTATACAATTCTCGTAGGGAAACTCCCAGTTACACAATCATAATGTCATTCATAAGGGGCTTAGATTTAGAAATGTGACATGCAGCATATATCAAAATTCATTTTAAAGTTAAAAAACCATTCTTCGAAGTGGGTTTCTTTTAGCATTCAATCACTTAAAGCATATATCTCACAATGTTCCAACAAATACTAAATCACAAGGCAGACAATTCAGGATAACATGAGTATGCCTATGGTAACCAAAGTGAAATTATTTCAAAGTGACCTGTTTCACTTATGGCCATAGAAGTCAAATCAATGCATTTTTCTCTTTTTGTTCGACATAGGAAAGACTTAGTTTATACCCAACGTGCCGTGGACAACTCCACAATAGATAGTTTATATTAAATGGTATTTATAGTGGATGACACCACATAAGGGAAATAGTCTGCTTATTAGGATAGAGCTCATTCCTATACGTGATCATAAGTTTTTTCCATTTCCAAATCACACACAAATCTAATTCCAGCCGATTGGTACCGACTCAAAATAAATTTAGGAAAGTTCCTCTTTTATCCTTTCCTTATTCAACCTAAGTCTTGTTTTTTTTGCCCATATGTCCAACATGCACGATTGAAATTTTTATATTCTTTTTTCTCAAATGCATGCATAAGCCACATGTAGGTATTAATTCATAATGCAATTTCAATCATGTATCATAAACCACTCTTTATTTCCTCTAGCATGCATTTATATGTCACAAGTCACATGGCCAAATATTTAACATCAAATATTCATGTCATACTAGAATAAAAAATGTCATTCTTTCATCAATTCAAAGCATTGTTTCATTTCCAAGCACAATGGGCAGATTTCATACCATTGTAGCACAAATTTATTTGCACACCAAACCATCAATTCAGAGGCTATAAAAATTCTGAGACACTTCAATGTATCCACAAGACTCCATAAAAATTTCATTGCAAAAAGACTTCTCTAACTATGTTAAAAAAATAGAAAATTTCAATGTTTAAACCCCTTAACCTTAGACTAGAAACTTAAAATGCATAATTTTTATCCTTAGAAAATGATTAAATAAATTCAAAATAAAAATCACTGTTGAACTTCAAGATTTTTTGACACTGTATAAAAATTTCAAAGGAAAAATCAATCATTTGCTATATTAAAAAAATTAGCAAAATTCAGCTTCAACACTAGAAATTCAGGTAGCACATATATAGTCTCGATTCATGATTTTCTTCAGGGCTTAGAGTTTTATCATGCTCCAGAAATTTCTAAGAGTTGCCTTAGGATGTTACCTTCAACATATATTTTTTATAGCTAATGAAATACCACAAATATATCAAAAAATTCGTGATTCGCAGCCTCCAATATAAATAGAAAATTCCAGGCACATGCTTCAAGACTTGTTTTGCCAAAATGGGTTTTCTAATATCATCCAAACACTCTACCAAAATTCATACATCAATATCCATATATCATCAACCAATACAACTAAAAATATTCAGCCAAATTAGTAAGTAAATCAGAAAAACAAATTTGAAGTAAAAGAGGTTTAAAATGCCCTATTTTTGGTGTTTAAAGGATTCTTGGCTCCAAGTTGCTCCAAGATTGATCCCTTCCACTTTAAAGCTCCCAAATTACACCCAAACCCTTATAAAATCAGTGAGGAAGTGAGGTATCAAGATGAGGATTGATGGAGATTTGAGATTTTAATCGATTGGATTTATAGGATCTGAGGTGTAAACAAGTTTAGTGAAGAAACTTTGAAGCTTTATGTAACATCCTAATAATTAACCCAATACACCTAGGTTGTATCTGATTAATTACTAGGCTTTACTTTTTACTTCCATTCTTTGATTTAAACTCTTAAAAATACTTTAATGAAAATACGGATAAATTTTTTTTTTAAACTTTGAAAATAAAACATAAGCCACGCATATTAAGTAAACCCATCGTCCTTCTTGCGTGAAATAAAAACTAATCACCGTTTGCACAACAATAACATTAATAATCCCATCATCACATATAATTATAACATAAACGTATTCGTTCCACATTAGAATATCAAAATACACAACAAATGGATATTATGCCCACCAATAGAGTTGGGCTAGGTCTAGTTAATCGAACAATACATAAATAGTATATGGATGGAAAACATCCATCAATGACACCTACTAATAACACTCCAAAGGGGAAATAGAGATCTGAATATATGAGCGAAGTTAGCAGGATCAAGTTAACTACAGGTAAAAGCCTTAACGTGATTCACGAACACTTCCTTTGTTTTGAAGACGAGATGGAAAGGAAAAAAATAGAAAGTGAGAAACTTATAAAGAATCTAGGGGTACTCACCTCAATGCATTTTGTCATCATCATCGTCCCCAAACCTTGGTTATTATAAAATAGTGAGCATGCTAAGATTCATTTATTAAGTTCAAAATAATACTTTACCGAGGTTCATTGATTTTAATCATGCGTCTTATAATGCATCATAAACTTAGCATGTTATGTTTATAATGAACTTTTCCTTTCATCAACACATCATATTCCTCATCATCATATCATAATAACATGCATAGAAGAACATCATATTTCTCATCATCATCTCATAAATGCTATGCACAGAAGAACATCATACCATAATAGCTATGCACAAGACATGGTGCACATATTTCATTTCTTTAGTGTCCTAGGTGGCTTAAAATCTTGTCATCACCATCATCATTATTTTCCTTGGGGCCACCCTATACTTTTCCCTTTTGGGAGTAATCTAGGTTATGAGCTCATACCTTACTAGTCGTCACTAGCATATACTTATCCCTTTTGATAAGTTAAAATCAAACTCTACCCTTTTGAGAACGGCTAGGGCAAGAATCACCTTTTCACCACCTATAGTTTGATGGGTCCAAAGGATCATTTTCTCAGGATCACCTTTTCACCACCTATAGTTGATGGGTCCAAAGAATCATTTCCTCATAAGTTTAAGTCACCATTAAGTCTTTGCATGTTATATCATAATCATCAAGATGCATGAACATTCTCATTGTTTGCAACAACTATAACATGCAAGCCATGAAATCATTCAATAATATCAAATTCTCAATAGGCATTACATCATCATATAACTGACATTCCAAAGCATCAAAAGATGTCATCTAAAATTCTCAGGAAAGCTCCCTTAAATAGTGAACACTAAAATTGGGTAACCTTAATTATCAAACTAATTTCTTATGCATCTAAGGGATTTATTACCATCAATTATAAGCCTTAAGAACATTATTAGACTATATGGGGTAGTATAGACAGTAAGTTGTTCTTAAGGTTTTATGATGTGCTAGAAGTTACGTTTTTAATCCTTTCTCGTTCCGGCTTTCCCTATGATAAAATTAATTACTAAACCAATTATGAATCATTGTCCCTTATCTAAACATAAAATCTGGTTCTTAAGGCCACTAAAGGTTCTGGAAGAATGCATAAATTTCATTCTCTAAAATTCTAGAAATCTTGCTTTTACGATTTTCTAGGAAGCTAGTTTCATTTTTAGTGTTCTGGGTTAATCCTATACTAATTGTTACCAAATTTTTCATGAATAACCAATCTTAGGTAGAATTATAACATACTAAAACATATTTGGTAGTGGATCAACTTAAAGAAATCAAAGACTAGTATTAACCTAGTTTACAGTTTATTTATGTAGCTAGTTTTTCTTCTAACATGCATAGAATTGTTCCCTCATCATTAAACATAATAATCACAACTTCAAATATATTAAATCATCATCATACAGGAGTAGTAAACTCAAATCAGTTATCGAATCATGAACCTCACATAATTACATCAAATCACATTTTATATTGGTAGGATACTGGTTTCGTAAAATCCTTGCAAAACTTCAAAACTCTTTTAGAAACTAATGCTTTTTGTTAATCTTGAAAGGAATTATAGAACTAAATCAGTAGTTATTTAAAATCACTTTAGGCCTACCTTAATCATGAGGCCGATTTATATATTGAAATAATATTCATGATTAGAATTTTCACTTAAGATAAAAAGAGCAAGTCTTGAGCTTAAGAGATTTATGTGGTATCTTAAAATCTTAAACATGCTATGTAACCTCATTTTAATCTTTTCATTACAAGGTGATAACTTAGAATTATAAACATGATATGCAAATCCAATTATTTATCTTTAAGATTCAAGGTGATGACTTGAAAATTAAACATGATGCAAGAGATTGAAATATAACTGTTACATAAAAACTTTAAATTTTAAAATATGTCAAATTATTGAAAATAGATTACTATCATGAATATATATGTCTCAAGAATCGTGGTATTTAAATCTCGTTCATATTTATGCAGCATATATTCCTTATCCTTGTCCCAAGATGATATGTTTCATCACCTGTTATAAAGTATTATGTACGTCATTATTGTTTAAAGCTTTAATTTATATATTAAGTTATTCACATACTTCCGAAGAAAGATTTGTAAATATTGTACAAAAAGCACACCCATGACATTGTAACATGCTGCTATAGGGATACACCATTAAGTTTTATATAAACCTTCCTAAACAATATGCATGCAATGTATATTTCTTCTCCCACACTGTCCTCCACACTGTCGTTCTATCATCCTACTCAAGCTTAATTATATTTCTTTCCCATCCTCCGCATTCCCCATCACTATAACAATGAGCTTCCTACTAAGAACAGAGAATGAGGATGATGGGAAGATTGAAACATGGGACAAATTATTATTAAAATCAAGATCATTCGTTCCTGTTACCATCTCCCCTATAAAAGAAAATTTTCAAGAGCACAGAAGATAGGCTCTCATAGGTTAGTAACAAACAAAATGGAGAAAAATAACAAGACCCTGGAGGCTTGAGGAGAGGAAGGAAAACAAAAGTAAGAAGCCGTGCGCTTTCCTATTGTTGCCTAATTTTATGTTCTTTTATTTCAGCCTCACAAAAATCACACCTGCACATATAAACATCCATACGCTAACTCTATTTCACAATCAAAACCATCAGCCAACAAACCCAACAAAGCATAAACCAAGCACACATCATTTCAGTTCAAACACAAACAATCATAGCCAGAAATTAAAGTCTAACAACAATTATTCTCAGCCAAATTTTAGTCCAAACTGTCCGTGTACAAAAATTTCAAAATACCATTAATCTAAACTGAAAAACTCAGAAGGAGAAAAAGAAACCATGCGGCCAACCACCATCAACTGAAGCCCAAATAGCCATGGACCACCGCCAGCCACCCCCCTTTGCATGCACACCGTGAACCCCTAGGACTGCAACCCCTGCTCCCGCTTCAACCTGGGATAGCTCCACTTTCCCCTCACACGGCTGCGCCACCTACGCACCGCCACACCAGCGCCTCCCTCCAAGACCATCGGCCTTCCTTACGGCCACCATCATCTACAACCCAACAAAAAGAAAAGAAAAAAAAATCAAGCCTGAAACATGGCATAACCAAACAACAACAATCAAACACATGACACCAGATCAAGTCCAAATCTTGCAAAATAAAAAAAACAAAGGAGAGCAGAACCTGAAGCCATCACTCCTCCTTGCTCTGCCATACGCGATCTAAGGCGGATCGGACTGCCCGCCGTGTGCCTCTTTCTCCGCCGCGAGCGATCGCGGACTAGGAGGCTCCCCCTTCGGCCTCGACGTACCCCTTCTCCTATCGCTGTGAGCTCTCTTCTGTGGCCAAGGCGCGGCTCACTTGCGCCTCTCCTCCGTGAACCGCTCGCCGGCCGCATGCAAGCCTCCGCGCCTTCCTTCCCCTCGCGCATGGTTTCAGCCGGTTTCCCCCTGGCACCGCCGCGTATTGGCGGACCGGTCTGGCACCGTGGCTGTGCACCGCGATCTTTTCCCTCCTCCCTCTCCCTTTCTTTCCTTCTCAGTCTCTCTCTCGTTCTCTCTCTCCGCCTCTGATCTCTCCCTCTCTCTCCCTCTCTCTCGGCCTCCTTGCCTCAATGTTGGTGTGTGAGTAAAGTTGTTTGTATGTGTGTGAGAAAGAGAGAAGTGCCGTGTGTGGGAGTGAGAGAGTTATGTTAAGTGTGTGTGCGTGTGCACGTGTGAGAGAGAGTTATCAGCGTGATTATGTGTGTGTGTGTGTGTGTGTGTGTGTGAGAGGGAGAGAATTTTGTGTTTTAGTTTTAGCATGTGTATCATCCCCTAACCCCTATTCTCTATTTCAATCAAAATAATAATACAAATAATAATAATAATAAAAATGAAGTCCCTAACATTCCTACTTAGCAATATTCTTTATGTTGTCTAGGTTCATTTGGCCGTAATTTCATTTTAATCTTTTTAATTACAAGAATATCATGTTGGAATTTCATTTTGTTTGAATTGTTTTGTATTATTTCCAGAAATGCTCTTTTGGGCCTCTATTTAATTTTGTTTGGACTTTATTCAGGCTATTTAGTTTTACGTTGATAGGGAGTGCACTATATTGCGATTGGAGTTTTAGACTATTGTGTGATCTTTTTAAAAAAATTAGCAATCATTCTAAGTAAGATTAAATAATTTGATCTATTTAAATATCTCATATTTTAGCAATCATTCTAAGTAAGATTATATATATATATATATATATATATATAAAGGAAAAAGAGAATGGTAATTACGGCCTTGATTTGCTTTTAATTTTTTTATTCATATCCTTGATTTAATTAATAATTTTGTCTTTAAATTAATTATGTCAGCCCATGATTGAAGTTAGTGATAACTTGGGGTTCATACGCTTTGTTACAAATCCTGTTCTTCATAAATAAAAATTGTCAACTCAGAATTATTTTATAGAGAACGACGTGGCTTTGAGCTCTTCATTGCATCAGGGATACGTCCGTAGCTAATTGCTATCAAGCCAAAATTAATTTTTCCTAAAATTTATTCTCCTTTTTCTTTATTATTATTATTATTCGACTTTTCCGTAATTCTTTATTTTGTACATAAAATGTTAATTCATAAGTTATGGTGATGACTATGATTATATGCTCATGTTTGCATATTTGAATAACATGCTTAATGATATATGCAAAGAATGTGATGCACACTCATGTGATTATGACTAAAGTATGGAGGTGCATGGTTATGTGTTTCATGAGCATGAAATGTTAAATGATATGTTCTGATTATATGTTCATATATTGCGTCTCTTAATAATATGCTAAGATCAACAGGTGACATAAGACATATGGAAATGATCCTCTAGACTCAGGAATTAATGGTTATGAGAGGTGATCCAATAAGGGATCCTCCAAACTCAGGAATTAATGGTTATGGGAGGTGACCTAAAGAGGACTCCTTTAGACTCAGGAATTGATGGTTATGAAAGGTGATCCCATGCCCTCCCCGCACTCTGAGGTTCGGGAATTAGCTTATGAGACGATAAGTATAGACTAGTGATGACTAGTTAGGTATGAGCTCATAACCTAGAACTCTCAAGAGAAGAGAGTAGTAGGGTGGCCCATAGTAGAGAACTAAAAAGTTAAGTCACCTAAGATTATTAGAGAGGAAAGATCAAGTTATGATAGCCTGTGTTCTTTATGCTATATTGATTTATTGTGGTGATATGTGATCACATGGCATTCATATGCATTTATGATAAGACATGATGCACTCATAGCATTAAGAATCATGTTAAAAGACACGACCTCGTTAACGCTTTTAAACTTAATAAATGAACCTTATTATGTCCACCGTTTTCATAATGAAACCAGAGGTTCCTGAAGATGAAAATGATGACACATGATTGGAGGCAAAAGTGCTCCGTGATTATTCAAATTACTTATAAATTTCCATTTCGTCTTTAAGGCTGATGGCCACGTTCGTAATTTACCTTGAGGCTCCCACTTGGGAAATGCATTTTGACCCTGTAAACCAGCCCTATCATTTCGTGGGTTGATATGCCATTTGTCTGTTCATTTTCCTAGACCGTCCTTCGCACACCCAGTTACTAGCTTTTGGTTTTCCACCATACTCATTTACTAATGACTTTGCTTTTGAGCGTGCCCGTCGCCGTACCGAGCGGCCTCCTCATGGCGACACATGCCCCAGCCACCGTGATTTCCCGTTTACACACCCCGACCTATTAGTCGAAGTCAGACCCATTGGAGGAATCTCCCTCCCATTCTTCAGGCGGTTCCAGCTCCCACCTTCCTAGAAATGTGAGGAGTGGCGGAGATGGAGAGGCCACTATGATGCAGCCTGTGAGGGGAGTCCAACACGCCGCTGAGAGGACCCACCCGTCCACGTCGGGAGCGCATGTTCACCCGTGGGTCTACTCGCTCCCCCTTTGACCCGCTTGCGCAGCTGGCTACCGTTCGTATTCTCGAGAGTGCCATCAGGAGGATGATCTTGGTTTCTGTGTATATATTGTCCATATCTTTGTGTGATGACTGCTAGCCCAATCCCTACTAATGGGCATATTACCTGTCTTAGTGGTTTGTTTTGACGTGAGTCTTGAAACGGTTAATATTTGTGCTACTTATATGTACATATATGAAGGTGTGATTATGTTTATAAAGCTATTCTATTTTGTATATGTCTATGAGGAGTTTTATCTCCCATTTATTATAATAGGTAAGGGAATCCAGGTTATACACAGCTCACGTTTTGTTTTAACAGTTCAAAAAAAAATTTACCCGTATTTTCACTAAAGTATTTCCAAGCTAAAGGATAAGACTGAAACAAAAGAGTAATAACTAATAATTAACTGTAACACGTCCTAGGCATGTTTGATTAAATATAGGGTGTTAGGTCAACCTTAGCCTGTGTATCCTTATGCTTAAAAACAGGAATGTTAGGCATAGGCAATAAATCAAGTGGTGTCATAGGGTTAAATCCATACACAATTTCAAATGGTGAACAATTAGTTGTGCTATGGACAGCCTTATTTCAAGCAAATTCTACATGAGGCAAACATTCTTCCCAAGACTAAAGATTTTTCTTTAAAACGATCCTAAGCAAGGTGCCTAAAGTCCTATTCACTATCTTAGTTTGCCTATCAGCTTGCGAGTGACAAGTAGTAGAGAAAAGTAATTTAGTACCAAGCTTACCCATAATCTTCTCCAAAAGTGACTTAGGAACCTAGTGTCCCTATCACTTACAATGCTTCTAGGCAGCCCATGGAGTCTCACCACTTCCCTAAAAAATAAGTTAGCTACATGGCAAGCATCATCAGGCTTTTTGCAAGATATAAATGTGCCATTTTTGAAAACCTCCCACAACCACAAAAACATAATCCTTGCCATTCTTTGTTCTAGGCAGCCCCAAAACAAAGTCCATAGATATATCGATCCAAGGAAAATTAGGAGCAAGGAGGAGTATATAAACCATGTGGCATCACCTTTGATTTTGCCTTTTTACAAACAATGCAATGCTCACAATATTTATGCACATCATGTTTCATATGGGGCCAATAAAAATGTTCATGCAATATGTCCAAAGTTTTATGCACCCCAAAATGTCCCATTAATCTTCCCTCATGTGCCTCTTTCATAAGCAAATTTCTTATGGAACACTTAGGCACACAATCTTTTTTCTTTAAATAAATATCCATTGTACCTATAGTAACCATTTTGAGACACATTTTCACAAGCGCATAGATCTAGAAAATTCAGCATCATGCAAATACATTTCTCTCAAAGTCTCAAGTCCAAAAATTTTAGTTTCAAGAGTAAAGGTAATGCATTCCTCCTAGATAAAACATCAACCACTATGTTCCCCTTCCCCTTTTTATGCTTAATGACATAGGGAAATTGTTCTAAAAACTCAACCATTTGGCATGCATTTTATTTAGCTTGCTTTGTCTTTTCAAGTATTTTAGGGACTCATGATCACTATGAATTACAAATTCTTTGGGGAACAAATAATGCTACTAAGTCTTCAAAGCACGCACTAAAGCATAAAATTCCTTATCATAAGTGGGATAGTTTAGGGCAGCCTATTTAACTTCTCACTAAAATAAGCAATTGGATGGCCTTCTTGCATCAAAACAGCCCCAATGCCCACATTTGATGCATCACATTCAAGTTCAAAAGATTTAGCAAAATTGGGAAAAGCAACAATGGGTGCATTAGTTAGTCTATGCTTAAGGGCAGCAAAGGCTTGTTCTTGTTTCTCTTTCCATTATAACCTACATGCTTTTTAACTATTTCGTTAAGGGCGCGCCAAAGTGCTAAAGTCCTAACAAACTTCTATAGAAACTAGCTAAGCCATGGAAACTTCTCACTTCACTCACATTCTTAGGTGTAGGCCACTCTTGAATGACCTTAACCATTTCCTCGTCAACTTGCACTCCTTTTGCACTCACAACAAAGCCTAAGAACACTACATGATCAGTGCAAAAAGTGCATTTCTCAAGATTAGCATACAATTTTTCTTTTCTAAGCACATGCATGATAGCTCTCAAATGTTCAATATGCAAGTCAAAATTAGTGCTATAAATCAGAATGTCATCAAAGTAAACAACAACAAACTTGCTAATAAAATCTCTTAAGACATGGTTCATTAATCTCATAAAAGTGCTTAGGGCATTAGTTAGCCCGAAAGGCATAATTAGCCACTCATACAAACCATACTTAGTTTTAAAGGAAGTTTTCCATTCATCCCCTTCCCTTATCCTAATCTGATGATACCCACTTTTAAAATCAATTTTTTAAAAATAACAAGCACCATAAAGTTCATCAAGAAGGTCATCTTGTAATGCCCGGGACGGAGGCAGGGAGTGATCGGCTGTTAGAGGGCACGGACAAGGAGCGGCTCCTGCCTCCAAGCGGAGGGGTACATGAATGAACCGATTACACACCGAATGAAAGGATCCTGAGTTCTCTATAGGTATGGGACTATCCAGTTAAGGAAGGCTTATATGAATTGATTGGTATTACCTATGCCACAAAGATGCATCTTTCTTTTCGGTAGCCTATTACGAAAGAACTCCATAGTTAAGCGTGCTTGACTTGGGGTAATTTTTGGATGGGTGACCTCCTGGGAAGTTTTCCCAGGAAGCGTGTGAGTGAGGACAAAGCACGTTGAAAACCCGTGTTGGTTTGTGGGAGTCGCCAATCCATAAAGCGAGTCAGGGATGTTACACATCTACCCTGGGAATAGGTGTCGATACTTCATTGTGATATTGTTGATTGCTTTACACCATGTTACACCCTCCAAGTCCTATCCTTTTTAGCACGGAATCAACTAGGACAGCATATAGACTCAAGCTTTCTTGCACACAACCTTTTATTATCAACTCCTTAACTTGCTTTTGTATTTCTTTGGTTTCTTGAGGATTGCTCCTATAAGCTGGCCGATTGGGCAAAGATGCACTAGGATGAGATCAATATGATGCTCAATCCTTCTCAGAGGTGGTAATCAACTTGGAACCTCCTTTAGAAATACGTCCTTGTATTCCTGCAAAAGAAACTCCACACTCAGGGACAACAATTTTATTAGTTATCAGCAATTAAAACATTTTTCTTGTAATAAAGTAAATAAAGTGGCTTGTTGGCAAGCAACCGCTTCTTCACCTCACTTTCTTTTCTAAACAACTTTGTTTTACTGAAGTGTTTCACTCTTTTTTTGCACTCTTTTTTATCAAGTGTTTCACTCTTTTGTCATCACTAATCTTTTTTCTCTTAATTTTAGTTGATCTTCGCACACCCTTTTAGAAGATAAAGGTTTGAGTAAATTTTCCTCCCATCGTACATGAAAGAATTCTTGTTTGTGAACCCATCATGAATAGCTTTGGTGTCATATTGCCATGGCCTCCTCAAGAGAATATGGCTTGCGTCCATTGGATCTACATTATATATCACTTTGTCATTGTATTGTCCCATGGAAATATGCAGCTCCACTTGCTTGCTCACGGTCATCTCTCCATCTTCACTAAGCCATTGGAGTTTGTATGGCTTAGGATGCGGCTTGGTCTCCAAATTTAATTTGGACACTAATCTAGAGCTAGCCACATTGGTGCAACTCCCATCCACAATCAAAGAACATAATTTCCCATTGATTGAACACCTAGAGTGAAAGATGTTCTCTCTTTGGGGGTCATCAAGAGCTTGCATCTGACTTCCAAGCAACCTCTCAATCATCAATAAATCTCCTTCTTTGGCCTCCACAATTGTCTCCTCATCTACCTCTTCCTCTTCCTCGGCTTCACTAGCTGAAGACTCACTATAATTCCTCTATTCTCCTTCATGATCATTGTTCTCTTAGTTGGACACTCAGATGCATAGTGCCCTTTTCCCAAACATTTCCAACATTTCATACCACTTGTATCATGCTTAGGGGTGATTCAGGATGCTTCATTAGACACTCCCATGTGGATGAGGCAAGCCAGAACTAGAGGATGAAGATGAAGATCCCTTGTGCTTGTCCCTCCAACTTGTTGGGCTAAAGTTGGAAAAACTCTCTTGACAGTGCTCTTCCTTTTGAGTTATTATTCAACCTAAATGGCTTTGTGTAGCAACTCCTCCAGTTCAAGATAATCTTGCAACTCCACAATATCCCTGACATCATTATTTAGGCCACTCAAGAACCGAGCCATGGTCACCTCAGGGTTTTCATCAATTTTGGCCCAAAGCATAGTCACCTCTATCTTTTGTAGTATTCTTCAACACTCTTGTTGCTTTGGCTTAATTTTGAAGTTTTAGCTTCAAGTCCCTATTGTAAGCTGGCACATATCTTTTCCTCATGATTCTTCTCATCTCTTCCAAGTGTCTACCAATGGTTCTTCATTTCTCAACCTCTCCCTTTGATACTTGTTCCACCAAATAAGTACATAGTTAGAAAATTAAGCGCCAACTTAACTTTCTGCTCCTTAGTGTAGGTGTTACAAGAGAACACATGCTCAATTTTCAACTCCCACTCCAAATATGCCTCTAGGTCTCCTTTGCCTTTGAATAGTGGAATGTTAAGCTTGACTCCTTCAAGCCTATTCTCTGCGGTCACCTTCATTATCTCTTCTTCTCCTATTGTCCTTATTGTGCTTAACTTGGTCCAGCCTATCAAACACTTGCTTAGTAGCCTTTCAAAATGTTGTGTTAAGCCTTGCATTTGGAATGGTGACAGACTTGTTCCCGTGGGGGAGGATTATGTTCTTCACCTGACATGCTTCAGAAAATAAAATGATTAGTAGTAATAAATAATTTTCCTCCACACTTCCTTACCTTGTTTGCACTCAGTACTCAAGTGTATGCACTCAAGTTATGGCTTTTTTTTTTTTTTGTAATGATGAATCTCTCTTGCCTTTTTCCACTCAAGTATTCTCCTTGAGTTCTTAACTAAATCAACAGTCCCAAATATGATCAAAGTGCGCAAATAGATTCCCAAAAATTGTGTGTTTTGTCTTGGTTTTCTTGAGGCAGCCAACACCACAAATTATACTTGCAAAATTTATATTTAGAACCAAAAGATAGCACAAGAAACAGCCTTAAATTGATGAGGGCAGCATGTAAGACCTTAGGCCACAACAAGCTATTTTGATGCAAATTAAGGCCTAAACAAATTTAGCAACAATCCTCCGCACATAGCAGCCAAAGTATCACCTTAAATTGAATTTGTTTAAGTGTTTTAGAGTATGAACCATTCAGCCAAAAAAAAATTTTTTATGAATTTTTTTTTAGGCTTAACTTTTGCAATGATTCAGCCTTTGGAAATGAACACAAGTAATAGAAAGGGCAGAAATGAAAAGAATGATGTTACCAAGATTTCCAAGCAAGGCAGCCTCAATTCTTTCCCTAGAATTGTTCTTTGATACCAAATGATGTGGACCTCAATGTGTAGTGCTAATTTAGGATCTTCTAGGGATGAAATGAGTTAAAATTAGGACTCCTTAGGGTTGATAAGATCCAAAATTCAGACCTAGTTGGGTTAGATTAGGCACACAAATTGGGGCTGATTAGGATGGTTTATTTGATTTGAAAAGATTCCTCATTTATTGAGTTTAATAAGGAAACAAATCAGATTGGCAAGGGAAGGTTTTGATGGAGTTTTAATGGAAAATCCTGAGTTGTATTTTCTTTTTTCTTTTTTTTTTTATGCCTGGTTGGGATGAAACCTACAAGGGAATTTGGGGTTGAAGAAGATAGATTTTTCAATGGAAAAAGGAAAAGAAAATGGAAGATGATGATAGTAGCGATAGGGGCCACTTCCAAGAATGGAAGATAAACCTTCAATGGATGCCACAAGAGTGTTCAGCGGCCCTTGATTAGTTAAGACCAAGAACCCAGGAGAATACAATTTTCTCACTAGTAATTGAGTAAAATTTCCATATTTGATCCATTCCTCCAAAAAGTGCATACAAATAAGGCCATGGATAGCCACACTAATTCAAAATAAAAGCACCATTGCTAACATGTGAAGCCCCCTATAGTGCAAATGAAAAGGCAACAAGAAATTCTGATTGGAGTTGGCCAAAGTATGCAAACTAAATGCCAAACTCTTTATGAGCTAAATGAAACAAAAACATTTAGCCACCAAGGCTAAAATTCATGCTTCCTCATATGGGCCATCCAGCCCACTTAAAAACTTAGTAAAAATGAGAGAAAACAACCCAAAAAAAAACCAAGCTAAATTCGTATGCCCATAGGACAGCCAAATATACTTATTACAAACTTTATTTAGTAACATAAAAAGGCTTAAAAAGATGTTTGTAGTCCATATAGCATCAGGGGTCTTCAAGTGGGGTGATGCAATGCACTATTTTGGGCTTCAAGTCTTTCCAAATTAAGGGCAGCCTCAGAATTGTTGCTAAACTGTTGCAATGCCTCCTTTGCTTTCCTAGCCCTTGATATTGTCATAGGTCCCCAAAGTCCTTGAAGTGCCTTGATGTCCTTGCCACTAGCCGTGTCCTCATCATGACTTGCGAGGGATCATTCAAAATGGTGACTACATACCAATTGCAGAAGCTCAAGAAAACATTTTTATTGAAGATGATGAAGGTAGTATAAGTAGAAATTAGCACGAGAATAGAGGCTTGAGTCGGTTCTAAATCTTACCTGATATATGAAACTAAACAAAATCTATCAAGTGATTTTCACTTGAATTCAGAAAGTTACTTTCTAAAGTCGTTGCAAGTTTAACAAGTTTCAAAAAATATTTTAAGAAAATGTTTAACGTTACACAATTAGATATTAAATCAAGTGTTGAAAGTTAAAGAGATAGAGAGAGATGTTACTCAAAGATTTTTATATTGGTTCGGCCAAGCCTACATAGGTTCTCAACAACCTTGTTAAGTTCTATTAATCAACAAATTACTCAAGCTGAAAAGTAAGATATTCTTTCAATAGCCTTTTCAAGCTATCTCTAGTAAGTGGTAGTTCTAATTTACTCTTACTTAGAAGTAGTTTTGTACTAGCCTTTCCAAACTAATCTCACTTGATCACTATTGGATTAGGGTATAAATGTTAGCTCTAGAACCTTTAGAAAGCTCTATAGATTGAGTTTTGAGTGACAATAAAACAAATCTTGTTAAAATATTTTGAAGAATGGACTAACACTTTACTTGAGTTGCTACAATATTTAACAGGAACATTCTTATCAACATATTGGTTCAAACAATGGGTTATTTTTCACAATGTCATGTTTTAACATGATTATAATCTTATTCAAAGAGATTCTAAACCTTAATGATGTGAAAATAGTTCTAAAAATGAACTTGTGTGTGTTGGATACACGAGAAAGGAATTTCAAGATCAAAAACTAAGTCCAGATCTTTAGAAAATAAGTTCATGCATTCAAAAAGCACTGCTCAATGAAGAAATCTACCTTTGCCTAATGCAAGTCATGATTATAGTCTTGAATCTTAATGAGAAGATTCCTATCAAGCTCAGAATGAATAAATGAAGATCAATGGGAAGATTAGAAGCTGAAAAACCTTACCAGAAAGCACATGTATTAAACAATCACGCACACTTTGTAGAAAAGAGGGAAACTGAAATTTCAAATTAAGTCAGCACCCAAAAAGGTTGACAGTGATATGTTACTTTTTCACTTGGTCAACCATCCCAACTTCTAGAAAAAAGGTTCAAAAATCACAACCAGAAAGTAAAAAGTAGTTTTTGAATCTTTACTCAAAAATCATATTTGACAACGTTCTGTGCCTGCAAAAGTAGCTCTAACATAACCAAACTAGTATTCTAGATGGCATTCCTAGGACACAAAAAGAATATCAACACATGTAAAGTGGAAGCAAAATCAAGGGGCAATGGTCTAATTTGTAGATCAAGTATAAAAGAATGTCATGTGCATACAACTCAAGAATTTTATTTTGGAAAACTTTAGCAAATTGCTAAGAACGATAAAGCAAATCCCACTTTCTTCTTCTATAAAGCATATTACATCTTGTAATTAGTTTCAGTCTTTGTAAAAATCTTCTTTTTAAGTTCTCATTAGATAACATCTTCTTCTTAGAGAAAATTGTTAGAAAGAAGTCATTAGGTTTAGGTCATACCTTATTTCATTCTTAGGAAAACTTGAGTGTTCATTTGTTGGAGAACTAACCTTAAACCAAATCATTGTACCATAGTCCGTTAGTGATCATTATGAGGTTAGCTTGGAGATGCTAGTAACAGACTACTTGGAAGTGACAGGTAAATTGAAACTACTGGTCATGGGGAATAGCTTAAGAAGGCTATATAAAGACTATCATTCTTCAAGTATCCTTCACCATAATCACCCAACCACCAACCTAGTGTAGGTAAAAACACACATGAAGGGGGGTTGAATAATGTGTGTTTCTTTTCTTCTTCTTTTTTAGATCCTAAAAACTTAATCAAAGTACTGTCAAGTTAAGCTTGAACCAATATAGCACCATCAGAAACGTCAAAAAGTGAGCTTTTTGAACTAATAAATTTAGCCAAACACGTAAAAGTAAGTTTTCTAAGAGAAACATCATAAATATGCTAAATATAGTAAATAGATAAAAGATGAAGAAGAAGAAAAGATATTGCACAAAAGATTTATATTGGTTTGACCAACATGCTTACATCCAATTCTCAACGGAGTTGAAGTTCCACTAAACCTTTCTCAAACCAGAGAAAGAACAAGGATAGTCTTTACAATAGCCTTCCCAAGCTCTCATAGTGACTAGTAGATAATCCTTATGTCACAAACTAAGTAGTTATTCAAGCTTCTTCAAGCTGAATGTAACACCCTAATATTTAACCCAACACGCCTAGGACGTATTAAGATTAATTATTAGTTATTACCTCCTTTTTAAATTCATTTGTAAACTTACTTAGCGAAAAATATAAGTAAATTTTTTTTTGAAATACATCATGAGCTTTACTACCAACATGAGCGAAACGTAAAGCGGAGAGAAATTAAACATACAATTGAAAGCAATAAAGAACACATCCATTCATAGAAGCAAATGCCATGATATATAAGATAACTTGGTTTGATACATCAAATGAAATATAAAAACATAAAGTCATACCCACATAAGAATGGGCAGAGCTTGTAATACATAGAACAAGAAAATACACAAACGGAAAGAAAAGCATAAACAACAAGATCAGGAAGCCCCAAAAGATCAAACCCTAGCTATAGCTACCCCTCCTTGAAAACCTCTGGTAATCCTGGTCCTCATCCCTGGACGGTATGTACCCGATGACCTGGTGAGCTCCTCGGGTGCACGCAGCGGAAAGGGGGATGAACGTGACCTCCTCGGCATGGGCACATATTTGGGCGTCGAGCTAGCCTCCTTCTCATCAGGGTCGCCTGGCCTCTTCCCAATGTCCATGTGGAGGTGGAGCGGGTCCCTTCGAGTAGATGTGGGTGGGGGAATCCTTTGACGGGTGGTCTCTGAACACCTTGAGCGAGGAACATAATCGGGATAGTCGCGTACGTCGAAGCCAAAGGGTGGCACGACAGTTTGCTCGTCGCGGGTCGAGTCCTCTCAAGATCAAGTTCTCGCCATAAGGTGGGGTAGGAGTGAAATGAAAGCTGGAAACTCAATGCGCGCGGGTCCATGTACGCAAAATGCGGACAGCACATCGACCTCGAAATGATATGCTGATGCGGGTCAAAGTGCACCTCCCAAATCAGCGTATCAACGAAGATCACGAACGACGCCATCAAGATCTGAAGACATAATGGAAAGAGAGAAAAGAGGGTGTGAGAATCTTGCTAAAGAATCGGAGGGACCTCCTATCCTAATGTCATTGTTTACGTCCCAGGAACCTTGGGTTTACTATGAAAAGGTGTAACATGCAAAGATTCATTATGAGGTTTCATAAAAGCAATTATCCAAGGTCCGTGTCTTTTATGATGGATCTTAATGCATGTATGCAGCATAACGAAACATGAATGCATGACAATACCTTATGCAAGCAAACCAATAAAATCACGGCATCAACAATTTGTCATCACATAAGTGGCATGTATTTCTCATGAAATCCTTTCTTTTCATAAGCATGGAACTTCACATCTTTTTCTCTTTTCAAACTTGTGACATAAAGGTATTCAAAAATAGTAACCGCACCCTGTAACATCTTAGTTTTCTTTAGGGGTTTTGTTAATAAGAATATTAAGTTTCTGCAGGCATAGGAATGGTGAGAACAACTTTAGGTTCGAACAAAAAATGTGAATAGTATTTGCGGGCAGGCAGTAAAAGTCGAAACCTGATCGGGACTGGGAAATGCCCGAAATTGAGAACGAGAGGGTTAAAGTTAGAAATAGTTATGAATAAGGATTTTATACCTGAACTTAATTTTCGGGTGATATGGGTTTAATGGGACGATATTTTACTAGTTAAGCGAAATTTCAATATGCGATTTTTAACACAAATCTATTTAATCCTTATAAAGTGAAGGAGTTTATCCATCTACATCAAGTGAATGGCTAAGATTCAATCTTGAATTACAAGATTGAATCATAGCCATGCAAATTACTTTCTTGGAGTCAAGATTATCCAATTACAAAATATCTTAGTCATTCATTAATGATGTAACGCCCAATTTTTACTGTAATCTTTACTGTCATTAGAAATTACCAATTACCGTAGGTAAATATTATATAAAATTTGAGACCAAACAATCCTCAATAAAGGAATATAACGTTAGAAGAGAAGTTAGGAGCAATTCGTGCAAGTATTGCAAACCCCAATTTCTGTACGTGTAAAATGACCAAAATGCCCTGAGGTTATTTTACTCAGAAAATGAGGATCGTGGGCCCCACCCATCCTCAAGGGGATGTTTTGATGTTAATAAGGGATTGTTTGTGTTATGTGTGTTAATAGAGGAGAAGAATCTCAATTTTGAGTTTCGACGAAATGACCAAAACGCCCTTGCGCTTTTAACTCCAATTTGCGTGCCGCTTGAGCCGAACCTCACTAAAATGTGTTAAAAGGTGTTTTTAAGCCATGATTAACCATTGGTTAAGCTCGGGTGGTCTCGGGCAATTTTTAAGTAAAATGACCGTTTTGCCCCTGCTCTTTGTGCAGTTTTACAATTTTGAGATTTTTGATTCGTCTAACGAAACCTAAGCAATATTAGGCTCAAATTAAAGCTTATTAAATTCTAATTATTAATCTAGAGTCAAAATTATTTATTTAAATTGATTAGAACCTAAAATTGCTTTAAAACACTCAAATTGCTTACTAATTCACCTAAGCCCTTAACCGTAAATTCTCTAAATTGCATGAATACCTTGCCTACACCTAAATAATACATGGAACACACAAAACCCTCTTCCATGAGGCTGTAATGCACGAAATTATTCAGCCATAATCATTAGAATTATTGCAAAATAATGCACTAAAACATAATGCCAAAAATCACCATAAAACAAGGAACTTTGAAACATGATTCCATGTTTTAAGCCACCAAACAAGATGATTTTTCCTTCCTTGTCTCCTCCTCAAATTGAATCAGATTTTCTTTCTCCTCTTGTCCATTTATGAGCTTGAATTCTTCTATAAATAGGCATGCTTAGAAGTCATTAGAGATTTGCTCAAAAATTTCACAACTTCAAGTTTTTCCTAAGCACAAAAACTTTCTTTCTTTCTTCCCCCTTGGCTGAAATTCTTTCTTCAACCTTTCAAGAATATTTTCTTTCATTTCACTCCAAGAAACCAAGTTCTCTTCCTTTCCTTCAAATCAGATTAGGTAGGGAGTTGTTTTTAAGTTTATTTCTATGTTTTGCTAAGTGTTGTTCTTGGTTCAAAATGATGATTTCATGGATTTTCTCTAGTTTTTCCATTTGGTTTTCTTCTTCCTTTTTCTTTAACCAATTCAGCCATATGGCCTAGGTGGGACTAAGATGATGGCTTGATGATGAGGACCTTGAAGGTGGGTTGTGAATCCATCACAAGTTAGGCCTCTAAAGCTTGAAAGTTCCACTTGATGCAAAACTTTAAAGAATGATGTTTTTATGATGATTTTATGATCTTGAGTTTAGAATTTGAAAGATGTATTTCTCACTTTGTCTTGTTAAGATATATATATTGAATTTGTATTTCTATAAAGTCTTGAAGGAGCTCTAGTAAAGAAATCAAATGAACTTGCATCCATGTTTAAGTTTATGCCTTGCATAATCATGTTTACTTTCTATGTCATCACTAAAATTTCAAGAATGAATAAATGAACTTGCATATTCATGTTTAAATTTCCAAGCTTGCATTTCATGTTTATGTTTCAAGTTGTCACTTAATCTTCAAAGATAATAAAGAAGTTGCATCTCATATTTATTTTATGCTCTCACTTTATTTTATAATGGCTAAAAGAATCAACGCATGACATGTTTATTTTTATGTCATCACCTAAAGATCCTAGAGCTCAAAGACTTGCCCAAGTATCACAAGCAAAGAAATAAGATTATTGGAGTTAAAGAATTGATTCTTTAAGAAGTCTTGAGATTGGAGCTTAAAAAGATGTAATAATAATTCTCTTCTCCCTTCACGGTCCAGTGATTCCGGCTCCCTTTCTAAGATTCTCTTCTCCCTCCACTAGTCCTATGCGGACTACGCGCTCCAGTTTCTTGCATCATGTTTATATTTCAAGCTCTTGCATCATGTTTAATTTTCAAGTCATCACCTTAAATCTTAAAGATAAAGAAATGGATTTGCATATCATGTTTATAATTCCAAGTTATCACCTTATAATGACAAGATTAAAATGAGGTTGCATAGCATGTTTATGATTCTAAGATATCACATAAATCTCTTAAGCTCAAGACTTGCTCCTTTTATCTTAAGTGAGAATTTTAATTATGAAGATTCTTTCAAAAAGAATTAGTTTCTAAAAGAGTTTTAAAGCTTTGCAAGGATTCTACGAGAAACTAATATTTTATGTTCACTTAAAATGTGATTTTATACAATTATATGAGGTTCATGATTCGGCTTCTGATATGAGATTAGTACCAATAAATGATGATGATTTAATATGTTTGAAGTTGTGATAATTATGGTTTATTGCTAAAGGAATGATTCTATGCATGTTAGAGATAAAACTAGCTTCCTAGAAAACGTAAAAGCAAGATTTCTAGAACTTTAGAGAATGAAATTTATGCATTCTGAGCCTTTAGTGACCTTAAGAACCAGATTTTATTATGTTTAGATAAGGGAGAATGATTCATAATTGGTTTAGTAATTAATTTTAGCATCATAGGGAAAGCCGGTAACAAGAAAGGGTTAAAAACGCAACTTCTAGCACATAAAACCTTAAGAACAACTTACTGTCTATGCTGCCCCATATAGTCTAATAATGTTCTTAAGGCTTATAATTGATGGTAATAATTCCCTTAGATGCATAAGTAATTAGTTTGATAATTAAGGTTACCCAATTTTAGAGTTCGGTTATTTAAGGGAGCTTTCCTGAAAATTTTAGATGACATCTTTTGATGCTTTGGAATGTAATTATATGATGAAATAATGCCTACTGAGAATTTGATATTATTGAATGATTTCATGGCTTGCATGTTATAGTTGCTATTGCAAACAATGAGAATGTTCATGCATCTTGATGATTATGATATAACATGCTAAGACTTAATGGTGACTTAAACTTATAAGGAAATGATCCTTTGGACCCATCAGACTATAGGTGGTGAAAAGGTGATCCTGAGAAATTGATCCTTTAGACCCATCAGACTATAGGTGGTGAAAAGGTGATTCTTGCCCCCTAGCCCGTTCTCTCAAAAGGGTAGAGTTGGGATTTTAACTTATCAAAAGGGATAAGTATATGCTAGTGACGACTAGTAAGGTATGAGCTCATAACCTAGATTACTCCCAAAAGGGTGGAGTATAGGGTGGCCCAGGAAAATGATGATGAAAGTAACTTTAAGTCACCTAAGAAACTAAGTAAATGCATTATGTGAATATGATGTTCTACTATGCATAGTATTTATGAGATGATGATGAGAAATATGATGTTCTGCTATGCATAGTATTATGAAATGATGATGAGGAATATGATGTGATTTTATGCATAACTATGTTATTATATATGAAAGGAAAAGTTCATTATAAACATGACATGCTAAGTTTATGATGCATTATAAGACGCATGATTAAAACGACGAACCTCGGTAAAGTATATTTTCAAACTTAATAAATCAATCTTAGCATGCTCATTATTTCATAATAACCCCGAGGTTCCTGGGGACGATGATGATGACACAATGCATCATGAGGTGAGTACCCTCCTGAGATTCTTTTTATAAGTTTCTCACTCCCTCTATTTTTTCTTCCATCTCGTCTTCAGAAACGAAGGAAGCATTCGTGAATCACATTGAGGCTTTCACCTGGTAGCTGAACTTAATCCTTCTAGTTTCACTCGTATATTTCAGATATCTATCCCTATCCTTGGAGTGTTATTACTAGGTGCCATTAATGGATGTCCTTCCATCCATATATTATTTATGTTTTGTTAGATTGCCTACACCTAGTCTTATTCTGTTGGTAGGCAAACTATCTATGTGTTATGTAATTATGGATGTTATATGATGGAGCCAATATGATGTGTTTTTCATGCTATGTCTCACGTTATTCGCTTTATTTCGATTATTGTTCACGTTATGCGCGGCTCACGTTTTCAATTATGTTTTAAAAAAAAAATGGCTCGTAATTTCACTAAGTATTTTCAAAGTATGATGAAAGAATTGAAGCAAAGAGTAAAGTCTAGTAATTAATCAAATACAACCTAGGTGTATTCGGTTAATTATTAGGATGTTACAAATGACAAGATAAATACAAGCTTTTTCTTCCTCAAAAAGCAAGTACAATTTGGCCAGCTTCCAAGGAAAATAGCAGCAGCCATACCTCCATTTTCAAGAGCTCAAGTTTCCATTTCAAAGCCATAAACTCTAGCTTGGTGTTAGTGAAACTCCAAAATTCCTTCACTAAACTTATTCTACACCTTTAATCTCTACAAATCTAACCGAACAAAATCTCTATTCCTCATCAAATCCTATCTTGCTTTTCACCCTCACTAAGTTAAGAAGGAGTTTGGATTGATTTGAGGAGTTTGGGAGCAAGAAGGCAAGCTTAGAGCACCTTGGGGTCAAGGAGTGATTAGCTCACTAAAAGTAGGGTTTTTGTTGCCTTTTCTTGTGAAATTTTTCTGATCTGTTTGGCATGACCTAGGTCTGAAATTTTTGATGGTATTGATGGATAATATGTTGATATTGATGTGTGAATTTTGGTGGTGGGTGTTAAAAAGGGGTTTTTATCAAAGGAAATTGGAACTAGGTTGTTGGATTTCTAGTTGTTCTGCAAGTAGTAATTACACACGAATTTCTGGTATATTTCTGGGTAATTAGATGATCTACAAAATTTATATGTTGTAGTGGACATCTTAAAATAACTACATGAATTTTCTTAGGTGTTAATTTTCAATTTTACTTCCTCAAAAAAATCAAGAACTGAAATGTGTAAATGCTGTCCTGGATGTTGTAATAGAAGCAATAAACTTGTGAATTTTATTATCATAGCAATTGATTGAGATAGCTCATGAAATTTTTACAAAAAGCTAATAACACATTGAAGTGTTCTGTAAATTTTCTCGTGCATTGGTTCCATCAATTTCTAGGGTTAAAAATTCAGAACCCGGATATGGCCTTGAATTGGTGGCCCCTGACCACCAATTTGTATATTTTTGAAGTAATTATAGGACTTTGATTGCCCTGAAATTTTTACAGGTTATTCTAGACACATTGAAGTGTCATATATAATTTTTGTGACTCTTAGGATGGCTGTTTGAATACACCAATTAAATGTTGAACCCAGGAGAAAATTTTGCCAAGGTAGTAGTGTGAAAATGGCTGAAATTTCATAATAGTATGATATCTATTCCAAGTCGATGGCATATGATGCACACTAATTGTTTCAATTTCTTATTCATGAACCTCTAATATAATTGAATATTTAATTGTAAGGTAAACATGTTTTTGAGAAAGAGAAAGGAATATATGAAGCTGTTATGTGGAGACGTCAGAAATATTATGTATACATTATGTTGTTGCATATTTGAACATAAGGGAAAAAGAAACAAGGCTTAGAGGGATGGAGAGGGAAGGCAAAAGTAAGGACTTCCCTAGAAAATTATAAGTCGGTAGACGTAGCTAGGAATAAACTGTGTGTGATCGGAAATGAAAAAAAATGAAGTTCAATGATCATGAATAGGAATGAGCTCATGTCCTAGCAGTCTATTGTCCTCTATGAAATTATTAAATGTGTATGCAGTTCTATGTGAAACTAAGCCTTCCCTATGTTGAGAAATTGAAAGAAATACGTGGAATTGAGTTTATGGTTATACATAATAGTACCTGATTGACTCCTATGCCATTCTAAGTCCTCGTGATCTATAGATTTTAGGATTGCTATTTATGACCTTTATATGAATATTGTATATGCATGAACTCCTTATTTGTACTATGTGTAGCCTTTGGGGGAAACTACCTCCTGAGAATTTTACAATATTCTCACCCCTAGCTGTGTGTATTGTATTGTTTGAGTCTCCAATGCCTTCCCATGTTCTTCTTGACTCGCACAATGGGTGTGGCAATATGACCGGCATTGGACTCCATGTACGCGGTCGGTTACTTCAAGTTCTTATATATATGTTTTTCGATCGTTCTTTTAGTACTTCGAGATGTTTGCCGACTTCGACCCGGCTTTCCCTTACGAGGGTGTGCCTCTCCATATGGCACATCCTGACGTGTTTGAGGTTCCCCTTGCTCCACCTGGACACCCGGCGGAAGCACCCATTTCTTCATCCTCCTCGTCAGGACTCAACCCTTGAGGACAGACACTCTCGGTGGAGGTGAGGTCATTGCACGATGGCCAATGGCTTCCTGAGGGGCGAGATTTGAGGTCCTGGCATGTACATAGCAGTAGTGTAGTGTTAGGGCTTTAGGCCTCCGAGCGATGTATTATTATTTTTCTTTTGCTCTGTTATCTATATATGATATTTTGTCGGGCTGAGTATTGAGCAGGTTAGGTATTTCGATAGGGGGACTAGCCTCGTTTGCTACAAAGTTTTGACTAGTTAGATGTTGCTTCATTGTTTTCTTTTCTTATGATGTATATATTGTAACCAAAACATGATGTCCATCTATATAAATATGATTGTGATAGCATGTGTATTTAAACTCCTTTATCACTGTAAATTCCAACTAGTATAGATCAAGACCGTAATACTCTACTAATTACTATGTCAATACTCAAGTAAAACATGGCAATTGGGAGGGTGTTACACACCCCTAAAACTAGGCTATTAGCTCATACCTCAACTAGTCATCACTAGTTCTTACTTATCCTTTTGATAAGCGTAACATAATCACAATAATCCTGACTCCAGATTATGGGTAGGGGCCTAAGGATCACCCATCATGGGACTTTTTCTTTCTTCGAAACGCATCAGACTCGTTAAGTCGATGACTTTATCCACTTTGGAGGGCTAATGTTGATGCCCTCATGGTTTTACCTTCTCCTCGCCATAGCAGGAGAAGTACGTCTCGGTCTATGAAACATATCAACTGGTTAAGACCAGTGACTTGTTCGCTTCGATATGGCTCGATAGCCATACCCCCACGAGTTTACTTTCTCTTCAATAAGCAGAGAATGCGTCTCGGCATGTCACATTCAAAATCTTACTTTCAAAAACTTCTTTGGGTCTCTCAAATTTGACGAAATTCTGACAGCATAACAGCTATACAACAAATTTCCTCAAATTTGAGTCATGCCACATAACTCATTCAATGTCTTAGTCAGTCTAATTTTTAAAAGCCATATAAACATATTCATTCATTTCATCATCATCTTAAATCCATATGCATCTCAATCATGGCATCCGTATCATCACATCAATTACGTCATAAGTTCACGCAATCTTATGCACATAGCATTAATACTCTCATATAACATAAACACACTCGTTCACTCAGTCACTTACTCACGTTACATCTCCTATCTTGCAATGTCTTATGCCTTGACCTTTACGGGTCTTAATCATGTGTTCTGTTATCCTAACTCCCATAATAGATCTTTTATGCACCTAAAGGATCATTACTTGAAATTCTCTCTAATATTTATGCTCATTAACTCTTCCAAACAGCATTGCATAAATTAAGTAGGATAGAATAGTTGATTATGAGGTTCTAGATTCTACGTCTCTGATCCTTTCTGGTTCTTGGCTAAAGCTCTATATCCAATTCCTAAACCAATTATTAGGGATTCCTACACATATCCACTAATTATAAACTATTTTCCTTAAGTTCAATTATGCTGAAACAGAATTTACATTTCTTGTGTCTAAGTGTTCTAGAATTCTCATTTTAAGTCCTTTATAGTTACTTATTCTTTCTTAACTTCCCAAATTTGGTCATTGCTTCACTCAAATGTAATTTTACATATCTTAGCTCCATAAAGCAGAATTAATACAGTGGCCAACAATCAAGGTAAATAGAAAAGCATAACTCACATAATCACATGATTTCATGATTTAAATGCATATAAATTGCTAGTTTTCTCTTGGAATAATTTTAGGAACTCAAAAGGGTAACCTATAATCGATTACATGAGCCTAGTAATCGATTACCAAGACCTAGATTTTGTTCTGGGTAAAGAAACATCCAGGTAATCGATTACAGGGATGGTAATCGATTACTAGGGCTAAACTTTCCAAAAAATGAAGATCATCATGGTAATCGATTACATAAATGGGTAATTGATTCCAAGTCAAAAATTGATTCTGGGCATGAAGAACAACCTCGTAATCGTATTGTCTGGTAATCGATACCAGAACCTCAAAATCCTTCAGATAACCACTTTGGTAATCGATTACATAAGCTGGTAATTGATTACCATAACCTTGAAATTTGAGAAAACATGATTTTTGACACATCTTAAGCTACTTAAACACCTTGAGATCACGTAAAACATCTTTCCAACATTTTCTAGAAATCATTCTCACATTTTACAAAATCAAAACCATCATTGTATCATGACTAAAACACATCCACTTGTCATGGTTAAAATTTCCGTTTTCTACGACTTTATATATGATACTTGGGCAAGTCTTTGAGCTCTAGAGTATTTAGGTGATGACATAATCATAAACATGTTATGCACTTTATTTTACTCTTTATTAGATGCAACCTCATTATTATCTTTAAAGATTAAGGATGACTTGAAATATAAACATGAAGTGTAAGCTTGGAAATTTAAACATGAAATGCAAGTTTATTTATTTATTCTTGAGAACTTAGTGTTGGCATCAAAAGTAAACATGATATGGAAGACATAAACTTAACATGAATGCAACTTATTTTATCTTAACTAGAGCTCTTGCAAGACTTTAGAGGAACATTAATAGCCTTAACCCAACATGTATCTTAACAATATAAAGTGAGCTTTAGAGTTCTTAGCACCAAGCCTTCAAAGAAGTCTTTGGTTTGAACTTCATCATCAAGCTCAAGAAAATGGACTAAAAAATAAGCATCAACACTTATCAAAGCAAACATAAAAAGAACTACTCATATTCTTTATTTTATTGCTCATGGGCTTCAATCTAGAGTAAACTCTTAGAACGGCCAACCAACTTTAAGGTTGGCAAGGGTAAGGTTAGAGCTCTTGGAAAACATATGATTAATTTTCTTAAACAAAACTTTTAGTGAGCTACTTGGCATTTTATCAAACTTTGTACAAAGAAAGGAATGAAACCGAAATCTTTGAGAAGGAATAGGAAAGGAAAACTGAAATCATATATGGTCCAAGACCAAGTTTCAAGCTTTAGAGGTTTCTCAAATGGCATCACAAGACCATTATCTTGAAACCTCCTCATCAAGCCAAAGCTTTTCTCAACACAAGGCTCTAAGGCCGAAATGAAAGAGGAAAAAGAAGAGCTTTGATAACACAAGAGAAAACTAGAACTCTTCCTTAAAGAAAGCAAACAAAACTTGGAAAATAAACCCCTACCAAATGAAGTCTTGAATGAGATGAAACAAAGCTTGATCCTTTGAGATAAGAAGGAAAGAAAATCTTCTTTAGAGCTTGAAGAGGGAGTTTTTGGACAAAAGGGAAAAGAGAAGAAGAGAGGTTGTGTTTAGGAAGATGAAGAAGGAAAATGACTTCTTTGATCTTTGAGAAAGAGAGCTCAAAGTTTGCAATATGTGTAAAGGATTCAAAGAGTTTTCAAGCTTGCATATTTATAGGAAATGAAAACTCATGGATAGCCTAGAGGAGGAGGAGTGGCCGAATCCTAGAAGGAAAGGAGAGAAGAAATATCTCCTTGATTAGTATGGTTGTAAGCATGAGCAAGGTATGGTGAGGTATGGGCTTAAGTGTAGCACCCTAATATTTAACCCCAATTCACCTAGGACGTATTAAGATTAATTATTAGTTATTACTTCCCTTTAAAAATCGTTTGTAAAATTACTTCAAAAATACGGGTAAATTTTTTTTAAAATTAAATATAAGTAAACCAAAATGTGAGCCATCATGTGCAACATATG
Organism: Dalbergia oliveri; assembly: GCA_030441495.1. Lineage (NCBI taxonomy): Eukaryota > Viridiplantae > Streptophyta > Magnoliopsida > Fabales > Fabaceae > Dalbergia > Dalbergia oliveri. Next base: position 21,985,981 of record JAMLFY010000002.1, on the reverse strand, counting down.
CGAAATGTAAAGCTTGAGAAAATAAATCATGCAATACAAAAGCAAATAAGAACACCTCAACCAACCATCGTAACATTAAATATCATAGTTTAGTACATCAACTAAAACATAAAAAGCGTAAAGTCATACCTATATAAGTGGGCAGAGACAGAGTATAAGAAGGAAATACAAGAAAAGAAATAGGAAACATAAACGCGGATACATGGAAAGTCCCAAAGATCGATCCAAGCCATGGCTACCCCTCCTCAAAACTCCTGATAACATTGCTCCTCATCCCCGAAGGTACATACCAAATGATTGCATTAGATCCTCGAGTATGCAAACGAAAGGTGGACAAACATGACCTCCTCGACGTGGGGATCTCAGGCATCGAGCTCCTGGGCTTTCACGATCCTCATTGCCATTGTCCCATGGGAACATAAGGGACCCCATCCTGAAAAGGGATGAGTAGGGAATCCTCAGTCGGATCGTCTCTGAATGCCTTGTGTAACATCCTCCCAAGTACAACCCCATTCTTAAGCTATGATATCATACTCGAGAGATGTTACTTGTTAATTAGCGGACTCTCTTCATTATCTATCACAAGACGATTTACGTACGAATAACTAAGCATAATTCTATTAAAACATCTTACAAGGAAACATCAAGTTTATTAATCATACAACTAAAAATACATAAGGAAGCTCCTCTATGAGCTTTAAGTACATATCTGGATTCTAATACATTTACATACATACTCATTTCACTAAGTACAACAAATAAAATATAAGACCTCCATGCAACCTACACTCCATTTGCACAAGCATCCCATCCCCTGGCTTAACCTGTTAAACATAAACAAACACATAGGGGTGAGAATATTATAAAATTCTAGTAGGTAACCTCCCCATGCCATACATAGTCCAGAAATGAAGTCATATATATATATTATGTTCACATATATAAAATAGGCATTATATTCAAATAGTAGATCATTGGAAATTTAAACTAACCATGCAATGATAATTCATGCACAACCATAATTTTCATGCCACATACTTCTCCAGTTTATAAACATAGGGAAGGCTTAGTTCCATAGGGCTCAAATGATTAACAATCTCATAAAGGACAATAGACCTTGGACATGAGCTCATTCCTATTGAGATCAAAACTTCATTTTTTCCATTTCGGATCACTCAGGTTCTATGCCTAGCCATATGTCTACCGACTCATAACTTTCCTAGGGAAGTCCTTTGCCTTCCTCTCTATCCCTTCTAAGCCTTGTTCACTTTTTGGATATGCTCAAGTATACCACAGCACATACACAAGCTATTTCAGATTGTTTCACAATTTACATTACATACTCTCTCTTGTCTCAATAGCATGCTAACTTTACAATTATATAGTCACTCGCATTAAAGGTTCATAAGTCAGAAATTTAAGCAATAAGTGTGGTCACATGCCATAGATTTGGGGTAACTAGCAAGTTATCATAATTTCATTCATTATCACTTTCCGCACCCTCGCAGCATTCCCATTTAGGTGCAACAATTAATTTCATATCACCCGGCCATTTCCAATGCTACAAAAATTCCACAAGTTAGTTCAAGATGTCCAAGGTAACCTGTAAAATTTTCAGAGGAAACCAAGCTCTCCAGTTGTATCAAAAAATGTACAAGTTTGGTGGTCAAGAACCACAAATTCCGAGTCCAGATTCTAGTTCTCGGAATTTTTAGCCCTAGGAATTGACTGATTCAAGACCCAAGAAAATTCACAGTGACATTTCAAGGTGTCCTTAACTCCTCATAAAAATTTCAGGGGCTGGATCAATCAATTTCTAGGATAATAAAATCGGTAATTTTGTTGCTTCAGTTTCAGCACCCAGGACAGCACCAGTTACATTTCGGTTCTTGAATTTTTTCAGGCAGCAAACTTCAATATAAACACCAAAAATTTTTTATGGGACTAGCCTAAGATGTTAGGTTGAACATACATTTTCAGCTCACGAAAAGACCTACAACATATCCAGAAAATTGAAGATCCCAGACTGCCTACAAGCAGTTCGAAAATCCAGCCTGCCAAGTCCAAACTTTCTTTGATAAAAACCCCTTTTTAACACAACCCAAACCTACCACCAAAATTTACACATCAATACCAACATGATATCAACCAAAACAATCAGGAATTTCGGACTTAGGGCATGTCCAAACAGGTTAGAAAAATTTCACAAAAACAGGCAGCAGAAAACCCTACTTGTGGAGACTAGTGTGCCTTTGCTCTTGATTGCTTCAAGAGGATTGCTCTTCACTTCAAACTCTTCAAACCACCCCAAATCCTCCTATAATCAGTGATGGATGAGATGAAAAGGATGAGGTTTTTGGAATTCCAATCGGATAGAATTGTAGAGGTGGGAGTGTAGATCAACTTTATGAAGGAAGTTTTGGGTTTTGTTGATTCTAAGCTATGGTTTTTGCAAGATGAAGTCAAGGTGAAGCTCTTGGCTATGGAAGCTCTTCCTCCTCTGGTTTCCTTGCTGTTTGGCTGAGTTTATGCTTGGATTTTTCAAGGAAAATTGGTGACTAAGCTTGTATTAATGGCAAAGCAAGATATTTGTTAAGAAATCATGATGACTTGGTGACTAGGCTATGATGGATGGTGGATTTTAATCTTGGATTTCAAGATCAAATCTTAGCCTTCCACTTGTCTCAAATGGATAATATCCATTATAAATCATTTATCAATAATGTTAGAAATGTCTTTCGTGTAAGGATCACACACGAAATCTCATCGAACGGGAAGCGCGTCCCAAATTTAACCGATATTACCCGAAATTTAATTCTAGGTATAAAATTATCATTCCCACACCTTTCTAATCTTATTCTCATATTTTCTTAACTTCGGCACCTTCGGTCCCAAATCCCCGGTTTGGCCTGCGGGCTGGGGCCCGCGGTTACTATTCATCGACCAGAATTTTTTTTTTAGGTCGTTGGGCCACCCTAATTAGTGCCCAACTGTTAGATTTTTGAAATTACGACTAATAAAGCTCAAATTAATTTTTAAGTAATTATTATTATTTTTTTCGGGGTGTTACACCTTGGGTGAGGAACGTCTCGGGGTAGCCACACACCGAAGAGACGAAGGTCAGGCATGGCGGGTCCACTCGTCACTGGGGCGCATCCTCTCAAAGATCAAATCATTGCCGTAGAGGAGGTCGGGGTAAACGAAGCTGGAGACCGGGAATGCAACGGACGTCCCATGTATGCAAAAATATGCACGCACATGACCCTCAAAGTGATATGACTGATGATCTGGATCGTAGTGCACCTCCCACACGAGCGTATCAACAAAAATCACGAATGGCATCGGAATCTGAAGACGTAATGGAAAAAGAAGATAGAGGGTGAGAATCTTGCTAAAGAATCTCAGGAGGGAATCCTCCTATCCTAGTGTCATCGTTTACGTCCCCAGGAATCTTGGGTTTATTATGAAAAGGTTAAACATGCAAGGGTTCATTATGAGGTTTTATAAAAGATAATTATCCAAGGTCCATGTCTTTTATGATGAATCTTAATGCATGTATGCAGCATATAGTAGAACATGAATGCATGGCAATACTTTATGTAGCAAAACAATAAAACATATCATCAACAATTAGTTTACATATAAGTGGCATGTAACTTCTCATGATCAACCTTTCTCTTTCATAAGCAAGATACTTCTCATCTTTTCGTTTCTCAAACTTGTGACATCATGATCTTTAAAACAATAGTAACCGACCCCTGATACTAGGCTATGAGCTCATACCTTAACTAGTCGTCACTAGTTCTTACTTATCTTCTTGATAAGCGTATCATAATCATAAAAATAATAACCCTGACTCCCAGAGTACGGGCAGGGACCTAAGGAATCACCCATCATGGGACTTTCTTCTTTCTCGAAACGCATCAACTGGTTAAGACAAGTGACTTTGTCCGCTTTGGCAGGCTAATGTCGATGCCCTCACGGTTTTACCTTCTCCTCACCGTAGCAAGAGAAGTACGTCTCGGTCTATGAAACGCATCATCTGGTTAAAACCAGTGACATTGTCCGCTTGATATGGCTCCACAACCATAACCCTTACGGGTTTCCTTTCTCCTCAAGTAGGAGAAATGCGTCTCGGCATGTCACATATAAATCATTCTTTTCAAAACTTTCTCAAGTCCCTCAAATTTGATGGAAATTTAGCAGGATAACGACTACACCCCAAATTTCCTCAAATTTGAGTCATGCCACATAACTCAATAACACATATTGTTCTCATGAATTTCTCAATCAAGTAAATCTCTTAATCACAAGAGCATACCCTCCAAATTCTTTCATATTTCACATTCTCATGCATCTTAAGCATACATACCACATCATTAAACACACATATAGTCTCATATTCATGGTATTAACACATTCACATTCATCACGAGTATACCTACTTGGTCTCATCCTTACATCACACCTTCTATCTCATGGTGTCTTATGCTTTGGCCCTTACGGTCTTAAACTTGTGTTCTAATTATCCTAACTTCCATTATGGATCTTTATTACACCTAAGGGATCATTACCTATAATTTCCTCTAATGTTTATGCTTACTAACATAACCAAACAGCATACATCACTTTGGGCAAAAAATTATCATATGATTACGGGGTCCTAGAATCTCCGTTTTGACCCTTTCTAAGTTCCGTCTTCGCCTAAGGCTCTATAATCAACTCCTAAACCAATTATGAGGGATTCCTACACATATCCACTAATTATAAACCATTTTTCTTAAGTCCAATTATGCTGGAACAGAATTTACAATTTGTGCATCTAAGTGTTCTAGAATTCTCATTTTAAGTCCTTTCTAGTTACTTGTTCTTTCCTAACTTCCCTAAATCGTTCCTTGCTTCACTCAAACATAATTTTACACATTTTAACACCATAAAACAGAATTTATACAGTGGCCAAGTACACAAGGCAGAACGAAATATAGCTCATATAATCACATAATTTCATGATTTAAATGCATATAAGTTGCTAGTTTCTCTTGGAATCATTTTAGGAACTCAAAACTCTTTTAGAAACCAATTTATCTCATTAAAATCATATAAATATGTGTAGGTCAGTAGCTAAATTATTTAGCTCAAGGAATAGATTTAAAACATAAAACTTTGTTCATAAATTCTTTAAGTACACCTAAGCTTAGAAAAATTCCAAGACTTAGACTATGGGCACTTATGATTAGATGAACTCATCTCAAGTCCATCATCATCATCACAAGGCCGAAATGGCATTCTTGAAATGCCTCCATTTTCTAAAACTTTATGTAAGATACTTGGGCAAGTCTTTGAGCTCTAGGATATTTAAGTGATGGCATAAACTTAAACATGCTATGCACTTATTTTACTCTTCATTATAAAATAAAGTGAGAGCATAAAATAAATATGAGATGCAACCTCATTATTATCTTTAAAGATTAAGTGATGACTTGAAATATAAACATGAAATGCAAGCTTGGAAATTTAAACATGATAATGCAAGTTCATTTAGTTATTCTTGAGAGCTTAGTGATGGCATCAAAATAAACATGCTATGCAAGGCATAAACATAAACATGAATGCAACTCATTTTATCTTAACTAGAGCTCTTACAAGACTTTAGAGGAACATTATAACCTTAACCCAATATGTATCTTAACAACATAAAGTGAGCTTTAGAGTTCTTAGCACCAAGTCTTCAAAGAAGCCTTTGGTTTTGAACTTCATCATCAAGCTCAAGAAAATGGACTAAGACAAACTCAACACTTTGTCTAAACAAACATAAAAGAACTAAGTCATATTCTTTATTTTATTGCTCATGGGCTTCAATCTAGAGTAAAACTCTTAGAACGGCCGACCAACTTTAAGGTTGGCAAGGGTAAGCTTAGAGCTCTTTGAAAACATATGATTAATTTTCTTAACAAAACTTTTGTGATCTACTTAACATTTTTAGCAAACTTTGTTCAAATAAAGGAAAAGGAAACCGAAATCATTCAAGGGAAAGGAAAGAAAATTGAAACTTTAAGCAAAGAAAAAGGAAAGAAACCAAGAGCATGTATGGTCCAAGACCAAGTTTTTCAAGCTTTAGAGGTTTCTCACATGACATCACAAGTCCATTATCTTGAAACCTCATCATCAAGCTAAAGTTTTTCTCATGAAAAGGCCTCATGGCCGAAAAAGAAAAGGAGAGAAAAAAAGTTTGAACCAAGAGAAAACTAGAACTTTTCAAAGAAAACAAGTAAAACTTTGAAACAAACCCCTACCTAAAGAAGTCTTGAAAGAAATGAAAGAAAGCTTGTGTTCTTGAAGGAATGAGAAGACAAAATCTTCTCTTGGATGAGGAGGAGGATTCGGCCAAGAAGGAACTCAAGGAAGATGATTTTTCCTTGAGAAAGCAAGCTTGGAAATGGAAAGTTTAAGTGTTTGAGAGGTGGTTTGAGGTGAGGGAGTGGTGGTTTAAGGTTGTTTGTGGTGGTGGAAAGGTTTCTTTGAGGGAGGAAAAAGAAGAGCAAGATGAAGAGAATTTGAGAGAAAATGAGAGAAAGTGCAAGAAAGCTAAACTTGGCAAATGATCTAAAGTGTAACCAAGTTCTTCAAGGCTTGGTATTTATAGAAAATTGAAACAATGGGCTGATTTAGGGAGGAACCTTTCAAGGCCAAAGGGGAGGAAAATATCTTCAAAAACTTGTCATTCAAAGGCATGGTTGAAAGCATGGCTAGGTATGGTCAAGGTATGGCTTGAGGCATGGCCTTTGAGTGAAATAAAATCAACATGTGACACTTCTTCAAGGGTATGTATTCGGCCAAATTTCCAGCCAAGGGGAGGATGATTTGTTCATGTAATTGTGGTTTAGTGATGTGTTTAGGTGTTTCTTTGATTAAGGTTTTGATTAGGAGTTTGTAAGAAAGTGTTTAGGTGAGGTAATGGTTAATTAAGGTTGTCAAGACTTGATTAGGGGAGTGATCTTGCTAGATTAACAATTTAAAATCATTCTTTTAGTCAAATGAGGTATGGCACAATTCCTTAATTTAAGGAATTGGAGAGAAAAACACTATTCAAGATTCCATGACTAGGAATCTTGAATTAAAGAGATAATTAGAGTTTAACTAAGCAATCTTAGGTTCTAATTAACCTTAATAAATTATTTTGACTCTAGATTAATTATCAAAATAAATTAATCTTCGATTAGAGCCTAATATTGCTTAGGTTTGCTTAATTACGTCATTAGGCTCACTGTACACTGTTCTAGGGGCAAAATGGTAATTTTGCACTAAAACTGCCCGGACCTCCAGCTTGACTAAACATCAAAAACCACTCATAAACATCATTCCAAACTTCCTGGAAAAGTTTGGCTTAAACGGCACCTTTACCCGCGTAAAAGCAGGAGGGTATTTTGGTCATTTTGAGCCGAAAGTTTGAAAAATGAGATTTTCACCTCGAATATCAAACATAACAGATATAATCCCCTTCAAACATTGAGTTGACCTATTCGAGGTTGTTGGCTTCCTCAAATTCTGGGTAAAAATGACCTCAGGGCATTTTGGTCATTTACTAAACAAAAAAACCGGGCGTTACATTAAACATGGGTGAAAGTATGGTCTTTGAGTGAAACAAAATCAACATGTGACACAAATGGGGGGTGTATATTTTGGCCAACATTTTAACCAAAGGGGGAGAGATTTTGTTCATGTAATTGTGGTTTAAGGATGTGTTTAGGTGTTTCTTTGATTAAGGTTTTGGTTAGGAGTTTGTAAAAAAGTAGGTGAGGTAATAGTTAATTAAGGTTGTCAAGACTTGATTTAGGGAGTGGTCTTGCTAGATTAACAAATAAAAAACCATTTTTAGTCAAATTAAATCATAGACATAATTCCTTGATTTAAGGAATTGGAGAGAGAATTACTATTCAAGATTCCATGACTAGGAATCTTGAATTAAAGATGTAATTAGAGTTTAACCAAGTAATCTTAGGTTCTAACTAACCTTAATAAATTATTTTGATTAGAGATTAATTATCAAAATAAATTAATCTTCATTAGAGCCTAATATTGCTTAGGTTTGCTTAATTACATCATTAGGCTCATTGTACACTTTATAGGGAAAAATGGTAATTTTGCACTAAAATTGCCCGGACCTACCGAGTTACTAAACATGAAAAACCACTCATAAAAATCTGAACTTCCTGGAACAGTTTGGCTTAAACGACCTTTACTAAAACGCAGGAAGGTATTTTGTCATTTTGAGCTGAAAGTTTGAAAAATGAGATTTTCACCTTGGATATCAAACATAACAGGTATAACCCCCTTCAAATATTGAGTTGACCTATTCTAGAACGGGTGTCCTCCCTTAAACCTGGGTAAAAATGACCTCAAGGGCATTTTGGTCATTTACACTTCCAGAAAAATGGGCGTTACATTAAACATGGGTGAAAGTATGGTCTTTGAGTGAAACAAAATCAACATGTGACACAAATGGGGGTGTATATTTTGGCCACCAGCCAAAGGGGGAGATTTTGTTCATGTAATTGTGGTTTAAGGATGTGTTTAGGTGTTTCTTTGATTAAGGTTTTGGTTAGGAGTTTGTAAAAAAGTGTTTAGGTGAGGTAATAGTTAATTAAGGTTGTCAAGACTTGATTTAGGGAGTGGTCTTGCTAGATTAACAAATAAAAAACCATTTTCTAGTCAAATTAAATCATAGACATAATTCCTTGATTTAAGGAATTGGAGAGAGAATTACTATTCAAGATTCCATGACTAGGAATCTTGAATCAAAGAATGAGATTGGAGTTTAACTAAGCAATCTTAGGTTTTAATTAACCTTAATAAATTATTTTGACTCTAAATTAATTATTGAAATTAATTAATCTTCATTAGAGCCTAATATTGCTTAGGTTTGGTTAATTACATCATTAGGCTTACTTACACGTTCTAGGGGCAAAATGGTAATTTTGTATTAACTGGGACCTCTGTAACTAACCATCACAAACCACTCATAAACATCATTCCGAACTTCTGGAAAGTTCGGGTCAAACGGCACCTTTACCCGTGTAAACGGGGGTATTTTGTTCATTTTGAGTCAAAAGTTTGAAAATGATTTTCACCTCTGATATCAAACATTGCAAGTTATAATCCCCTTCGAACATGGAGTTGACCCATTCAAGGACTAGGTGGACTATCCTCAAATTCTGGTAAAATGACCTTAGGGGCATTTTGGTCATTTGTACTGAAAATAAAATGTTACATCGAACCAAGTAGTCTTTGACCAGCCTCTCCAAGCAAAATTGAGACCAAGTGAAACACCTTTACTGTCATGTTGCAAGTAGTCTTTGACTATCCTCTCCAAACTAAGCTCACATCGATCACTCTAGATCGAGGATATAAGGTTTGTGTTTGGGCTTGCAACTCAAACTAACCTACACTCAAGTTTCTTTAAGATTTATAAAGAAAGATCTAGAAACAATTGAATAATATCTTTTAAGTATTCTTCTTTGGAAGAACATATGAACACTGAATGAACATAGAAAAAAGATTTTTACCACCAAAGGAAATGATTTCTAGATATAATAATCTTGATAAGAAGATGGAGAAATTTTCATAGACTTTTTGCTCTTTGTGCAACGTCACAATCTTGTTCTTTGAAAGCACAACATCTCTATTTGTAGATGTTCTTCCTTGTGATTTCTGCCTTTGATCAGATCTCCAAGTGACACGTGTTGATCATCCATTTGTTTCTTGAAAAGCAACCTAGAAGAGTAGCCCTGTTTGTAGAGCTTTTCCAGAAAGCCATTGTAAGATTGAGGTTTCTAATGTTATTTCATAAATTACTCTTTTTTTGAATGTGGTTTCTAAACACTTTCTTCTAAAGCTAGGTAGTTGACCACGGTGGCAAAAGAAATGACATGCCAGTTTTGTCATGGGTTTTGACTTTTCAAATTCAAATTTGAATTTAAAAATTCCTTCCGTTTCTTGTAGTGTGAATAGTATTCCTGAGTGAGCTTTATGATGTGCGGTATGATTTCTTTGATGATTCTTGGGTCTTCTCTCTTTAATCATGGCTTGTTGATGAACAAAACATTGCGAGTGTGATGATTGAAGATAGTCGAACACTTTAGCTTCAATATTTGATGGATCTCTTCATTAAGTGTCTAAGTTGCTGATCTTGGTTTCTTGTCCTGATTGCTGATCATTAGGCATTTTAAGCTCGCATTTGGACATAATTATCACTTTCGTTTTGTTCATATCTCTTAAAACGATAACGAATGCTTGCACATGTAAAGTGAAAATATTCTTGCTTAAACAAGCCTTGTTATCCTAATAATAGATCCTGTTTGCTAACACAAGAAACTCAAGTAGCCATTAGTTATTCTTCAAAGTATTTCTTTAAATTAGTTTTGTTATCATTCAAAACATATTGCCTTAAAGCTTTCCTAAGGGTTTTGGAGCTAACAATCTCCCTTTTTTATGATGACAAACCAATTTGAAGAAAATCTTTTGAAGAGATGTTGAAAGAAATAGAATTGAAAAAGATATGATAATAGGTATTCTTTCATAACATCATAGGCTATAACTTTCAGGTAGTTCCTTTCTTAAGGCATGATATGAAGGTTCAAAAATGTTTTAGCCTTAAGTGACTTAAATCAAAGTTGTTTTGGTTGCAAAGGAACCTTATGAACTTACTTAGAATTTTGTTGAGATGTATTGGAGTGATATTGAAATGGATTTCATCATTTAAGTCCTTTTTTATGCAACTAGCTTGATCTTTAGTCATAAAATAATTTTTTGAAGATTCACATGCTTGAATAGCTAACAAGTAATACTTGTGATATTTTCTCTTGATTTATTTCCTTATTCAGCACTTCTTTATGCAAAATTATTTTAAAAAAGAATGCTCATGTTTATGTAAGAGGTGTAATAATGCATTTTGAGCAAACAAAGCAAAAAAAAAAAAAAGATACTTTTGTAGTTTCTAATGCTCAAAGAAACCTTAAAAGAAATAGTATATAGTTTTAGGTTTCTGAAGCTCAATAGGAATTATTCACATTTGAGTCAGAGCAAGAGCCCAAAATAAAGAGCATATATAGAGAGTTTGGGAAACTCATCACATAGATATCAGAGCATGGAGTTTTTTAAAACAGAGCTTAAAATGAATGTCATGCTTTTCAAATAAGTATGCACACTGATATATGTGTATCATCTAACAGAGCATCAATACATCATGTATTAAAACATTCATATATATATATATATATGAGCATTAAGCTCATGTTATGGGCATAGCATATATCAGATTATTGATGTAAATGAGATATCAGATCAAGTAAGAGGAAATACATTCATTCATCAGCATAGATGCTTGATTAGCTAAGCAAGATATATATAAGAAATCAAGCGAGCAAACTATAAAAGAGTATAAGTGAGTTATTAGCATAGTTGAGATAGAGAACGGAAGTAAAAACTTCAATTGAAACAAACAAAAGTTCTGACCAACAAAAAATTAATAACAAATAAAACGAGAAAGAAATGTAGGATGATCTTTGAATTTTCTCCTCCATTGCATACTCCCCCTTTTTTCAAGCATAAGATTTTCTTTCTATCTATTTCTTCTCCCTTTTGTCATCAACAAAAAGGAGGTGTCCTGAATCCAGGGACACCATCATCAACCTTGGTGCCTGACTTTACGAAGAATTTAGCAGAAGCACTTCATGTCATTGTGATAAGGCTTCCATCTATCCCAGGTTGTTGATTAGGCATTATTCTCTAGCAACACTTGTTAATTAGGCCTTTTCTTTGGAGAGATGACACTCAGCATGTAATCAAAGATTAGTCTGGGCAAGTTTACCTTCCTTTTTGCCACCAGGCAGAATAACATGAGTCCATTCCTACTAGTAGATGAGTCCCCAACGTGAGAGAGAAAACTAGATAAGGATGAAGGCTTGATAAGCTTTGGAGTTTAACATAGTAGTGGTTATCTGAGGTTGATGTTTGGGAGAATCCGTGAGGCATTTAGATACCTCTTTTGCGGTGACACCCAGGGTTATAAACCAGTTCTCCTAGAATGACATCTACACCTTGTTAGCAGCATGAATGATGTTGGAGTCCATACTGAGTTCCATATCAATGCCTCTCTATAGGAGGTCAACAGAGTCGGATACTTGACCAACAAATAGAAAACGGTGACCATCCCAATGAAGACCTGATCGGAGAAGTTTAGAAACCCTTCCCATCCTTGGAAGGAGATGACCTCCAGAAGGGTGAGAACTTGAACCATTAGTTCTTGTCTAAGCCTTTTCCAGGGCTACAGGCCGAGAAAAGTGGTCAATGTAGTATTGCTGTGGTGAGGTTCATCAAACATGAGAAGAGTTCCCATGTTAGCAATGTGATTGAAGTAAAGTTTTCCTTTAACCATTAGTAGGAAAAAAAAGTTGAAGCTCAAAGGATTTTGGGTGACAATGGGAGCAAGGTAAAGAGTGGTTCTTGATTCAGAATACGTGGGTTTAAGAGAAGAAGGTTGTGGTTATAGAGAAGAGAAGATGAAATGGTTGAGGTAGTGTGTTTGAGGTTAAAGATGAAGGTAAAGAAGTGATGTGTGAGAAGTGAGGGGTTATTTGAGTGATGTGACGTGATGTAACTAACTGAAGGTGAAACAACATGGGAGAAAGAAAACTAAAAAAAAAAGGGAATTATCCAACCTTTTCATCTTTCTTCAAAAGGAAAAGTTTCCAACTCTTCAGATCACTTTCTAAAGAACTTTCTTTCTAGTTTCACTATTCATTTTCTGGTCCATTAGACATTCACAAAATACTCATCATAAGCTCAGCTTCATATATGAATCTATGGCCCCATATATTCTTCATTTCCTGATCTTCATTTCTTCTAGCCATCCATCTTCTTTCATCAACCCATCCTTTGAACTTCCAAACTAGAACTTTGATCTTCAATTCAATGCATGGTCTTGCAAATTGACTTCAACTTTTGGGCTTAGGAAGAGAGAGTATCCAGAGATAGTTTGTGCATGAATGCTTATGCAAATTTAAAAAACAATTAAGTTTAAAAACTTTTTAAGACACAAAAATGATCTTCAGTTAATAGCTTTGTGAATATATTTGACACTTGGTTTTCAGGATTCACAAACATTAACTTAACACCTCCTTTTTGAACATGATCATGGATAAAATGATGTTTAACATCAATGTGTTTGGATCTAGAGTGCTGGATAGGATTTTTAGCATAGTAGATAGGGATTTTGGAATACCTCTAGTGATAATCTTCTAGCTAGTTCCTTATCCACAGGATCTAGGTGCAACAATTTGCAGGCTACATATTCAGCTTCAACAATAAAGAGAGCAATTGTATTCTATTTTTTGTATGACCATGTGATCAGACTTTTTCTAAGAAAGTAGCAACCATTGGTGCTTTTTCTTTCAACTCTATCTCCAACAAAGTCGGCATCACAATAACCTATAATTTCACAAGAAGTTTCTCATACCACAAGCCAAGATTAGTAGTACCTAACAAATATCAAAGGATTCTTTAAACTTCATTTAAGTGTGATTACTCTTGGTTTGATTGAAATCTAGCATTCCCACACTTAATTAAATGTCTGGTCTACTAGCTGTAAGGTAATGTGAACCAATCATTCCAGGATAATTACTTTCAAACTTTTCACCATTCTCATCAGGATCAATGATTTAAGATGGATGCATAGGGTGTTGATTGGTTTAGCTTGATCCATATTAAATATCTTCAAAAGCTCCTTTGTATATTTTTCTTGATGGATCAAGATACCTTCCATTTGCTATTATTTGCAACTGAGGAAGAATTTTAGTTCACCCATCATACCCATCTCAAGTTCATTCTACATTAATTTTGAAAACTTTTCATAGAGAAATGATTAGTAGCACCAAATATGATGTCATCAACATATATTTGAACAATCAAAAAGTTATTATCTTGTTCAAGAGTAAACAGAATAGTATCAACTTTACTTTTCTTGAACCTATTCGAACAAGAAGGTACTCACTCTCATACCAAGCTCGAGGAGCTTATTAAGACCATAGAGAGCCTTCGTTAGCTTGAAGACATGGTTGGGAAGGTCTTCATTCTCAAACCAGCAAGCCTTTTAGAGGTTCAAATGGGTGAGAACCCCTTTGGCCCTTACCATAAAGCCCATAGGGCCAAAGAGATCGGAACTACAAAAAGCCCAGGGGCTAAAAGCCTATGTGGCCTTGTAGGCACGGCGCCCATAGGCCAGCCCACTATAAAAGTTTTTAAAATTCATCAATGCTTAAAATGAGCTGGCCCATGGATTGGCCCACCTATAAGCTAGCCCCAACCCACTTATATTATACTATTGATGCTACTATACATTTTGGAAATTTCTAGCAATATAATATCCAAGACTAGTACTCAATATTCAAGATTTACAATGATAAACAAGTATATAGTATCACCTATATGTGCATTTTCATATGGTACAACACCATAAATCAAAGATCTTTAAGACTAGCTTGCTTGACAGGTAATTAGCTATATCAATCTGCTTTTGTAATCAAACTGGCATTAAGAGTACAAGAGTTAGCAGGAAAAAAGCTAAAACTTTGTCTAGCTTGTGAACCACTCTTGGCACATCAAGAGCCCCCATTTTGTCTAGCCTACAATAGTAAACATGCAATTAGTACTTCTATCACAACAACAAACATAGGCCAATTAACATGTTGATCAATATTTTGTTTATTTCATGAAAACTCTTCACAACGGCAACACCAGTATCCATATATTTCAGAACTAGATATAAAAAAAGAGAACATGAGCTATGAGTTATGACAAAGACTCATGTGAGTGGTGAAGGCCCCAAAAGAGTTCTAGATGTAACACCCCAATTTTTACTGTAATTTTCCTGTCATTAGAAATTACCAAATTACCGTAGGTAAATATTATATAAAATTTGAGACCAAACAATCCTCAATAAAGGAATATAACGTTAGAAGAGAAGTTAGGAGCAATTCGTACAAGCATTGCAAACCCAAATTTCTGTATGTGTAAAATGACCAAAATGCCCCTGAGGTTATTTTACTCAAAAATGAGGATCGTGGGCCCCACCCGTCCTCAAGGGGATGTTTTGAGGATAATAAAGGATTGTTTGTGTTATGTGTGTTAATAGAGCAGAAAATCTCAATTTTGAGTTTCGACGCGAAATGACCAAAACGCCCTGGTTTTAACTCCGATTTGCGTGCCGCTTTAGCCCGAACCTCACTAAAATATTTTAAAAGGTGTTTTTAAGTTATGAATGACCCTTGGTTAAGTTCGGATGGTCCCGGCAATTTTGGGTTAAATTACCGTTTTTGCCCCTCGTTGTGCAGTTTTGCAAATTTTGAGATTTTCGATTTGTCTAACGAAACCTAAACAATATTAGGCTCAAATTAAAGCTTATTAAATTCTAATTACTAATCTAGAGTCAAAATTATTTATTTAGATTGATTAGAACCTAAAATTGCTTAAAACACCCAAATTGCTTAGTAATTCACTTAAGCCCTTAACCGTAAATTCTCTAAATTGCATGAATACCTTGCCTACACCTAAATAATACATGGAACACACAAAATCCTCTTCCACAAGGCTGTAATGGCGAAATTATTGAGTAATAAGTCAGAAAATTATTACACAAAAATCCAAAGAATGAAAACAAAGAATCATGAAAACATGGAAACATGATTCCATGTTTTAAGCCACCAAACAAAATGATTTTTCTTCCTTATTTTTTTCCTCTAATTTTTGGTCAGATTTCCTTCCTTCCTTTGTCCATTTATGAGCTGCAAAATCTCTATAAATAGGCATGCTTGAAGATAGTTTAGATGCTTAGTTCATAACTTACACAAATTCTAGTCTTAGGAGCACCAAAAGCTTTCTTTCTTTCTTTCTCTTGGCCGAATTCTCCCTTCAGCTTTTCAAGGATATTTTGCTTCATTTCACTCAAGGAAACCAAGTTCTCTTCCTTTCTTTCAAATCAAATTAGGTAGGGAGGTGTTTCTAAGTTCATTTTATGCTAAGACAAGTTATGTTTCTAGCTCAAAAATGATGTTTTCATGAGCTTTCTTTTAAGTTTTCATTTTCAGTTTCTTCTTCCTTTCTTTTTAAAGTATTTCGGCCATATGGCCTAGCTTATGATGAGACCATGGTTTGATGATGAGATTCTTGAGTGTTGGTTGCAAAGCTTTCACAAGTTAGATCTCTAAAACTTGAAGGTTTCACTAGTTTCCAAAGCTTCTAAAATTTCAGTTTTTCTTTCCTTATTTTCCTTTCATGGTTTCGGCCAAATGGCCTAGGAAGGAATGAAATGATGGCTTGATGATGAGGACCTTGAATATGGGTTGTAAATCCATCACAAGTTAGGCCTCTAAAGCTTGAACATTCCATTTAATGCAAAACTTTAAAGAATAATGTTTTTATCTTGAGGTTTGAATATGAAATATGTATTTTTTTTACTTTGTCTTGCTAAGATACATATATTGGGTTGAAATCATAATTCTCTTAAAGTCTTGAAGGAGCTCTAGTAAAGAGATCAAGTGAACTTGCATCCATGTTTAAGTTTATGCCTTGCAGCCATATTTATTTTATGTCATAACTAAATTCTCAAGAATAAATAAATGAACTTGCATATCTCATGTTTAAATTTCAAGCTTGCATTTCATGTTTAAATTTCAAGTTGTCACTTAATCTCTAAAGATAATAAAGAAGTTGCATCTCATGTTTATTTTATGCTCTCACTTTATTTTATAATGGCTAAAAGAATCAATGCATGGCATGTTTATTTTATGTCATCACCTAAAAATCCTAGAGCTCAAAGACTTGCCTATGAATCATAAGCGAAGAAATGAGATAATTGGAGTTAAAGAATTTATTCTTTAAGAAGTCTTGAGAATTGGAGCTTAAAAAAAAATGTAATTCTCTTCTCCCTCACCGGTCCTATGCGGACTACGCGCTCGGTTGCTTAAGATTCTCTTCTCCCTCTACTGGTCCTATGCGATTACCGCGCTCAGTTTCTTGCATCATGTTTATATTACAAGTTCTTGCATCATGTTTAATTTTCAAGTCATCACCTTAAATCTTAAAGATAAAGAAATGGAATTGCATATCATGTTTATAATTCCAAGCTATCACCTTATAAAGATAAGATTAAAATAAGGTTGCATAGCATGGTAATAATTCTAAGATGTCACCTAAATCTCTAAAGCTCAAGACTTGCTCCTTTTATCTTAAGTGAAAGATTTAATTATGAACATTCTTTCAAGTTATAAATCGGTCCCATGGTTAAGTTAGGCCTAAAGTCCTATGACTTCTTTCAAGTTTAACAAAAAGAATTAGTTCTAAAAGAGTTTTAAAACTTTGTAAGAATTTTATGGGAAGCTAGTAATTTTATGTGTACTTAAAATGTGATTTGATGCTTATCAAGAATTTGGTGTCATTGATTGATTCCCTGGTTTGTATGTTATAGTTGCTGTTGCAAACAATGAAAACTTATGCATGAAATAAGGACATATTTTGTTCCTGGAAGAAAGTGTATTCCTGTAAGAGTGCAATTTGGAAAGATTCTGGCTAAGGAAAGATTTGGTATTTAAGCGTGTCCATTGTGACCCACCTCTTTTTCCTGGGAATCTTCAGATGCATGATTATAGTTGATATATATTATTCCAGAATAAGACTAAATAAGAAAATGTTAGAATTATTATGAATTGCGAGTTGTAACATGCAAAGACTTATTGGTGACTTAAAATTTATAAGAAAATGATCCTTTGGACCCATCAAACTATAGGTGGTGAAAAGGTGATTCTAGCCCCCTAACCTGTTCTCTCAAAAGGGTAGAGTCAGGACTTTAACTTATCAAAAGGATAAGTATATGCTAGTGACGACTAGTAAGGTATGAGCTCATAACCTAGATTACTCCCAAAAGGGTGGAGTATAGGGTGGCCCAAGGAAAATAATGAGGATGATAAGATTTTAAAGTCACCTAAGGTACTAAAGAAATAAATTATGTGCACCATGTCCATGTGTAGCTATTATGATATTCTTCTGCATAACATACATGAGTTGATGATGAGAAATATGATGTTCTTCTATGCATGTTATATTAATGATGATGATGAGGAATATGATGTAATGATAAAAGAAAAGTTCATTATAAATATGACATGTTAAGATTATGATGCATTATAAGACGCATAATTAAAATTGGCCGAATCTCGGTAAAAGTATTTTCTGAACTTAAAATTTAATCTTCGTATGTTCACTATTTTATAATAACCCCGAGATTCCTGGAGACTTTGATGATGACATCGTAGAAGGAGATACCCTATGAGAATTCTTTAGTAAGATTCTCACTCCCTTTCCTTTATTTCCGTCATTGTCTTCAATTTCAGATGGCGACATTCGTCCTGTTCGTTGACACCCCTACTTGGGAATTCCACTATGATCCAGTGCATCATTCGTATCACTTTGAAGGAAGGTGCTCGGTTCGTGTTTTATTTACGTAGGTCGTCCATTTGCACATCCTATCCCTAGTTATCGTTTTTCTCCTACTTCTCCCTATGGCGATGAAATGGTTTTCGAACATGCACGTCCACTTGATGAAAGAATGTTACGTTCTTATCCCGCCTCATCTCCTGTCCATGGTTTTCCAGAGTATAATCCACGACAATCTGAACTGATCCTTCAGAGGACCCTCCTACTCATGCTTATTCTAGAGCTCTCTCCTACTCTCCCACGTGTAAGAGGGGTAGTGAGGAAACGGTTGTTCAGCCGAGGTTAGCAAGAAGATCGTCCATGCGACCCAACCTGGTGCATCTCGTGTGCCCCTTCCGAGGAAGCTCAGTGACGGGTTTCTTCCCGTTTCCAAGACAGTGGCCTTAGAGAGTTTTTAAGTAGTCTTAAGAGTGTTATACATCCAGTTTTAGTAGCCTTCCTCAGCTTTTAAGGTTATCTAGTTTAGGGGCATGAATTTCCTTATAAATAGTTTCCTATGGTGTGAATATGTAAGATATGATGTATGAACTTAACTCACCTTTTGAGTGAGGTTATTGTATATATGTTGTGATGTGCATTATGGATGTTATGTGATGGAGCCAATATGATATATTTAGATTCTTAAATGTCTTATTTTACTACCGCTTAATCGTTTATGTTATGTGCGGCTCACGATTTCAATTATGTTAAAAAAAATGGCTCGTAATTTCACTAAGTATTTTCAAAATATGATGAAAGAACCAAAGCAAAGAGTAAAGTCTAGTCATTAATCCAATACAACCTAGGTGTATTTGGTTAATTACTAGGGTGTTACACTAGAGAACTAAAAGAGGCACCCAATATAATAGCTAACATGACTCCAGTGGACTCTTGTCTAGGAAACACAAAATGCCAATTAGAAAATCAAGCTTACTGGCCTTCTTTGCTATAGAATTTCAATAAACACTTATCTAACAACTAAAATTTAGACTACTTCATCAATCTTCATCTATATCTTCATCTTCTTGATGCATAACTAATGTTTTATCCCTAGGAGTTTTGCAATCATCTTCATTTGAAATAAGGACAAGATTAGAAACAATTAAAAGATCAAACAAGATTTGTCAATTGGAAAAGATAATATAGAGCATATTAGGACATTACTTTCAGGCTCCAAAACAAAGCCATGCAACCAATTTCTAGTGCAAATAAACATTTGGACATTTTCTAGAAGAGTTGAACTTCATACTTTGTAAGAACACGTCCACTAGTGCTAAAGCAGATTCTAATGCCACAAGTAGTAATTAGAATACTCAAGACATCTCTAGCCATAACTAATAGTATGGGAAATCATTTTTCATGAGTTTTCCAGGAATTCAACACATCAAAATCTTCACTGTATTAGGATCGATTGGTGGTTCATCAAAACAAAGATCCAATTCATTTTTCCTAGTGACAGATTTTGTTTCATTTGAAACATTTTAAACTCCTGAAAAATGTAATTTATTAATTATATGAACAAAAGATAGTTGAAGCTAAGAAATAACTAATTCTCATAATAACAGACGCTAAATATCCTTGATCTCTTTAGCTTGTTTCCTTCTTCAGACTTTTCAACTTGCTGGAATCACTAGAAGTGAGAAGCACTCGAGCATTAAGATTGTAGGAATAATCGCTATAAAGCTTCTCGAACTTTTCCTCACAATTCGAACCTTGTCTCCAAGAGGTTGAGAGATTAAGTTTTTTGTAGCAGAAGTTCAGAAAATCTAGTTTTAATCAGGATCAGAATGGCTCCAAAAGCCAAGACTACACTGTAATCCTTCCAATATTTGTCAAATTTTTCCATCATTCTTCTAGCTATGTCTCTTATCATATCCTCCTCATTGAATTGGTTTTGATCCACATGCATTGAATCTGCCAAACTTGCATAAAATACAAGTTTGAAGTCGGATAAGATGAACCTTAGATTAGATTTGTAGTATCATAGAAGGGGTCAAGAAATTCACACATCTTCTCGCCTTCTCCATTCTTCAAATGATGGACAATATTTGTAATTGTTGTCTATCACTTGAAGAATATCAAATGCTCTTTCAAATTTTATTGCACTTTCCAGCATCGTATATGTCAAATTCCACCAAGTCAAAACATCCAATTTCAAACCCGTGCTTTCATCAATAGCAGCTTGTTGTACACATTCTTTAAATTTTATCATTCTTGTATCCGATCCCCTCACACACTTGACACTTTCTCTAATCTTAAACAATGCTTCGCTTGCCACTTTTAAACCCTCTTGCACAATAAGATTAAGTATGTGAGCACAACATCGCACATGAAAAAATTCTCTATAACATAAATGATTTTGCAGGCACAAATGGGCCTTTGAATATTTGCATGCTATCATTTGCAATAGCATTGTCCAAAGTAATGGAGAACACCTTCTTGTCAATTCCCCATTGCTTCAGAATAATCAAATAATATGGCTTCCAATTCAATTGCAATGTGTCGAGGCTTCATTCAAAAGTTAAGGATTCTATTAGTTAGTTTCAGCTTTCATCAACAAAATAAGTTAAACAATATAATCCTCTGTGGTAGATGTTGTCCATACATCAGAAGTTAAACAAACCTTATTGGGGATCCTGGATACAACTTACTTAAGTTAATCCTTTTCTCTTAAGTAAATTTTACGAACATTAACACCACAGTATTCCTAGAGTGCATCACAACACTAGGGTTCAAATATTTGGCCCATTCATTAATCTTGTCATACTCAACAAAGTTAAAAGGTAGATCATGTTTGATTATAGCTTGTGCAAGCAGATCACAATGAGTCTTTTGATTAATCTTAATGATACTAGATTTCCCTTGATTATTCAACATTTTAGCCCTATTGACATTTGCATTCGCGATGCTTTTGCAACTTGCTACATGATGACTTAAATGGGAATTTCTGAATTATTCTTGGTCTTAGGATTTTTCCTGACTACATAGCCTTAACCACATTACACACGCTTTTTCTATGCCATCCTTATTTATCCCATTCCTTGTAAAAATCCCCAAACACCTGAGGTTTCTTTCTTGGATGACTCAATACTTCCAAATACTCTAGTAGGCGTTTCACAAACATCTTCGTCATCCACATTCACAATATTGTTCACAAACTCCATAAATTCCTAAACATTGAGACAAACATAATTTCATGAACAAACACACAAGTATACAAAGAATCCCTTGATAATTATGTATATTTTAAAAATTAATTCCTAGCATATGGAAACCATTCTATTGATGCAAAGAATATTCATCCTTATTTATTTTTAGATTTCTAAACATTCCAAATTGGTATAATCACAATTTAAATCTCCCATTCTTTTTTCTTCTGAAACTTAGCATTCTGTTATCATATTAGCAATAAAATGTTAATAACTTCAAATCAAGTTTCAAGTAACTTCAATGACAAATCCTAATAAGCAATAAAAAAGGGCTAAACCAATATACAATAAATGACCACAAGTATTGACTTGGCACTAACATGAAGCAGATTTACTAAGATTCAATCAAAAAATCCAATCATTTTTACTTTATAAATAAAACTTAGCAATAAATGCAACAACAATCAATATATACACACAAATCTTCTCACACATTTTCCTCTTTTGTCTAGGCTTGTGATGGCCATAAAAGTTTGACAAGATAGCAAAGTTGCCAAATATGATGTAGGACACTTGGCCTAATACAATGTAGGACTAGTCCTAGAAGTCATGGAATGGTCAATGATCATAAACAGCTAAACACTTGGTCAAAAAAACATTACAAAGATTAGATTTGGTTAATAATAAGCATATAGTTTTCAAAAGTTCAAGACATATCATTTTACTTGTTTTCAGTTGCATATTATATAGTCTAACAAAACAAAATGGAAGCACGCAAAAGAAGTTGAAGAGTAAGAGATGTAGCATTCCCATTGTATCATAAAGTATTTGAGTACAACAAATATGATAAGTGGCTGAAACACCATGACATAAAATAGCACACCTTGATGTTGCAGACATAAGAAGACATTGGCAACTTCTGGGTATGTGAGGTGTAAAAGATTTTATATCATTTTCATACCCATATGATAGTAGAAGATTTTCCTAAAAGCATAAGAATATCAATCATGTCACTAGAGGGAGAAATATGAGTGGAATAATCAATGATTTTTCATTAGGTACTTGATTTAGCACTAATATTTCTAGCATTTGAAAATTACAAATCGATAAAGCCATTTAAACAAAAAAATAATGTGGACATCAAGTTACGTCTTGTTGACATATTAATGTTCAAATTTGTAAAATGCAATCATA
Organism: Dalbergia oliveri; assembly: GCA_030441495.1. Taxonomy (NCBI): domain Eukaryota; kingdom Viridiplantae; phylum Streptophyta; class Magnoliopsida; order Fabales; family Fabaceae; genus Dalbergia; species Dalbergia oliveri. The sequence continues at coordinate 21,963,116 of JAMLFY010000002.1, read as the reverse complement.
ATGTGAACATAATTCAAAGTGTTCAACATGATAAAAGAATACAATTATTTTTAGAAAATGTTCAGCTAATTTAAATAACCCAATACCAAATAAACAATATGCTACATTTGATTTCACCTCATCAAGAACTAGAGTTTCAAGCCATTAATGGATGCCGAATGAAGTATGTTGCCAGACAAGCACTTTGCAATGCAAGAAGGCATTGAGATCAAAACATTAGGGGTCCAGTCAGTATTGCCCCTTGCAAACCCAATTCGCACACAAAGCAGAGTTATCCACTAACGATTACACAAACACACACTCTTCAAAATAATTAATACAACTTTCATCCATCAGTGTATCAAATACAAGTTTCAGGGTGAATGAACAAACTCCATGTTCTATATTCATTATAAGAACCTAACAAGTAACATCATAGTTGCCTTACATCAACGAAATGTAATAAGAATTACAATAAAGCAGAGGGCCTAGTTTCTTCCTTTTCTATCAACAAACATCCAAAAGGATAATCCGAAACACACGAGAAACAGAGAAAAATTAATTACTTGAGCAGATTTGTAGGCGGAGGGTGCTCGTAGAACTTCACCAGCTATGGTAACAACGGCGTTGGACCTTTCAGCTCCTTCATGAACTACATCGGGGCCCTGTTCACCCTCTGATCAAAGACTTTCGCGGTTCAACTGGTCATGCTCTGGAGGAGGGATCTGCGTAAGCTTACAGCAATGACGCAACTACGAAAAGGGAAGGACGCGGCCGCAAAGTTAAGCGAGGTCAATAGCTATGGGGTCGTCATTTTCGAACTATGGAGCGAAGTTGGAGATAATTTGGGGATTAGGGTTCACTAAAGGATTCAGATTTCAAAGGGGAGTGTGTTTTAGACTCGGATTCGAAGGGGAGTCTTTTTTAATTTTGAAGATGGGCTGCCCATGACCTATGGGGGCTGACCCATTGTTTAATGGGTTTAGTGGGTGGGGGCTTATTAAGCCCTTAAGGCTGAAATTGTGGGCTTGGGGCTAGCCCAGGGGCTTAGGGCCATTTTGACAGGACTACTTCACATATACTTCCTCAGAGAATCCATTTAGAAATGCAAACTTAACATCAATTTGGTAGAGAGTGAATCCCTTGAAGGCAGCAAAAGCAAGTAGCATTCTAATGGCTTCGAGCCTAGCTACTAGTGCAAAGGTTTCATCATAGTCAATTCCATCTTGTTGATTATAACCTTGTGCAACCTGGAATACCATGATTCTAGTTGGTCTTAATAGTGTGATTATTGTAATTAATTAAGATCCTAGGTCAAATTGAGAGTTAATTACCTTAATTGATTAATTACTGGATAATTAGTCTTTCCTAATTAATTTTAGCCTCTTAATAATTTATTAAAAGGCATGATTACGCTAATTGTTGTCTTTAATTATTTTGATGTTGAAGATTAGTGCTTTCTGAAAATTTAGATTTTCTTCCAAAACCCAATCTCAAGACTTATCATTAAGATAAAAATTTATTTGAGTGAGTAGTGTGTGAGAATAGTGTTTAATTGTAGTCTTGGGTTGATTTAAATTATTTTGGTGCTTTTATATATGACATTACTAATTTTGATAAGGTATATATTGGTACAACATTTTTATTAAATAATTATTATAAAATAAATTTGATTGCTATAACTTTACATAAAAACTTTAAATTTTAAAATATACCAAATTATTGAAATTAGATTGCTATTGTATGTGTGTGTGTGTGTATAGTAAAAATATTAACATGTTGGATTCAAATTCCAATCAAGTTATGTAGACACTAAATCATGCGGTTACAAGGATACACTATTAATTTTTTTTACAAAAGATATATCAATATTCTCAAACAATATGCATTTATATGTACATGTTTGCATTCTAATCTCACTTTAGGATCATCCTCGTAATCAATTATAAAATCACAAAAGATCATGTCATTTAGTAAATGTCTCACCATAAAATATATCTCCATCAAGTGTTAATTTACATAGTATATTCGTATGGTTAGTCCTTATAATGTATACATCTCAGCATAATCTTGTAGCCTGCACGTTTGCATGGGTTAAAAGCATATAAAGAATATACAACTATTCAAAACATTCCCTTTCCATCCTCTGGACTTCCTCCTTCATTAGAATGATGGGCAATACCAAACAAAAATAAAAGAAAACTAGAAACTGTAGACCATCTCTATTCTGCACACCTGCAATGAAGATGGGCTCTATGCTTAGCTAATGAAATATTCAACTCAGAGGCATAAGAGGCAAGTTAGTGTGGGTTCTTCCCCATCCTAGGGGATCCATCATCACAATTCTGAAAACCACACATCCATCTTCATCATCTATCAACCTTTAATTTATTCCCTCTCACCACACCTTCATCATCACCTCTTCATTTCTAATTGTTGAAAGCAAAGAAACCATAGAGAGTTAGAGTTTGAGGGAGGTCAAAACACAAGGAGAAGTAAGAAATCAAAATTTAATTCATCCTATATTTCTGGTGTTTCAGTTGCCATTCATTTCCAACTTATTCAGAAATCCATTCTTCATCCTAACATATATAGTGTCTTCTAACTATGAGCAAACACAAACCGAAATTCCCTATCCACAATCAAAAATATCAAACCCCAGCCAAAGGAAAAATAATCATTAGAACTACACTCAAATCATCACCCAAAAACCAACCATGCAAGATCCATAAAGTATAGACCAAATCAGAAAACCACCACAAAAGAAAAACCAAGAACACAAGTATAAAACAGAAAATAAAAGGGAGAGAAGGTAGCATTACTCCCCTCACGGTGGTGCTACCGCCACCCTTCAATCAACATTAGCACCTCCAAATCTAGCCACCATTGGAACCATCATCATCCTCTCATCATCATCATCGGCGACCTCCAGCCACGGCCACATCAAACAAACCAATTAGTTTTAATCCCAAAACATGAACAAAGATGAGAAAAATAACAAATCATAAAGCAAACCCCATCACAATGAAACCATCATTGATCCTAAAAATAAAGGAGAAGAAAAGGGAGCAAGGCCGCCCGTCCTAAGCAGCTCCTGGTTCGCTCCTCCCAGCGCCCTAGGCTCAGCCCTCCCTTGCACATACGCTTCCCCTCCCCTCTCTGCGTGACCACCCATCGCCACATGCGCGGCCTTCGCGGGCGGTGCGGTGCTCTCTTCGAGCCATTTGTGCAGCCCTTCCCCTTTCTTCCTTCCATGCACACCTCCTCCGCATGCATCACCATCGCGGCATCAGTGAGCCACCGTGAATCAACTATCAAGCCAAAGTTAATTTTTCTTAAAAATTTTATTCTCCTTTTATTATTGTTATTATTGTTATTTGATTTTTCTCTTTCCTAAATTTTACATAAACTATTTGAATCATGAGTTATGATGGTGGCTATGATTATATGCTCATATTTGCACCTCTAAATGACATGCTAGTATTAAAGGTAACATAAAACACATGAACATAATCCTTTAGACTCTAGGAATTAATGGTTATGAGAGATGATCCAATAAGGGAATCCTTTAGACTCTAGGAATTAATGGTTATGAAAGGCGATCCTGTGCCCTATTGGACTAAACTAGTGATGACTAGTTTGGTATGAGTTCATAACCTAGAACTCTCAGAGATGAGAGGGGTGGCCCTTAGAAGAGAGCAAGAAAGTTAAGTCACTTAAAATTATTAAAGAGGAAAGGTCAAGATTGATAGCATGTGTTCTTTATGCCATATTGATTTATTATGATTATCACAATATATGTTCACATTGCATTAACATGCATTTATGATGAGGTATGATGCAATCATAGCATTTAAGAATCATGCTAAAAGACACATACCTCAGCTAACGACTTTTAAACTTAATAAATGAATCTTATTATGCCCATGGTTTTCATAATGAAACCCGAGGTTCTTGAAGATGGAAATGATGACACATGTCTGGAGGCAAGAGTCCTCCTCCGATTCATGTCCAGATTTCTTATTTCCTCTCTTTTCTTTCTATTTCATCTTTAGAGGGCGATAGCCACATTTATGATTTACCTTGAGGCTCCCACTTGGGAAATGCAATTTGATCCTACCAACCGTCTTATCATTTCATGGGTCGATGTATTGTTTGCCTGTACGTTTTCTTAGATCATCTTTTGCACACCCAGTTACTAGTTTCTGTTCTCAACTACTCCTTTCACTGATGATTTTGTTTTTGGGCACGCTATCAACGTCCTGAGGCCTCGCCGTGGCCACTGTCGCATCTGCCATCCATGATTTCTCATTACACACCTCGGTCTATCACCCAAGAGTCAGATTCATCAGAGGAATCTCCTTCCCAGGACTCTTGGCGGTTCGCTCCCACCATTCCCAAAGATGTGGGAGGGGGCAGAGATGGAGAGGCCATAGTGAGCAGCCTGTGAGGGAAGTCCAGCACATGTGAGAGGGGCCACCCATCCACGTTGGGGAGCTCATGTTCATCTCGGAGGCTGTCTTGCTACCCCCTACCTTCCTCTATCTCGAGAGCGTCGTTAGTAGGATGATCTTAGCTTTATGTATATATTGTTTATGTTTCTTGTAATGACTATAACTAGCCCAATCCCTGTAATGGCATATTACCGTCTTAGTGGTTTTTGGTGTGAGTCATGGAACGGTTAATGCTTGTGCTGCCTATGTGTACATATATGATGGCGTGATTATGTTCATAAGGCTGTCATATTTTGCATATGCCTATGAAGAGTTTTATTTTCTCTTTTGTTATGATAGGTGAGTGACGGTCTAGTTATACGTGCGCTCACGTATTGTTTTAAAAAGTTTGAAAGAAAATTTACCCGTATTTTTACTAAAGTATTTCCAAGTTAAAGGATAAAAACTGAAACAAAAGAGTAATAACTAATAATTAACTTGAATGCGTCCTAGGTGTGTTCAGTAATTATTAGGGTGTTACACAACCAATCTTACTTTGTTCCTAATGACTTTGCTTGCTTCATAGCTTATTCTTGAACACCTACTTTATACCGATGATAGTCTTTCCTTTTAGTCTTTTAACAAGCGTCCAGACTTTGCTTTTCTTGACTGGTCTAGTTCTTTTTGCATAACGTCCACCCAACTTTGATCAATCAAGGCTTTGTCAATGTATTTTAGGTTCAATGATGGAGATGAAAGCACATTTTGACATATTTCTAAGGGATGATCTAGTTCCCACATCCTTGGAAATGTCTCCAAGAACTCTTTTGAAAACTGCCTTTAAATTAGGAACTCCCTTGTAGTTTCTGGCTTTGAGGTTCCACAACTTCTCCTTCGTCTTCTGATTGGTCTTCTTTGTGTTCAGAAATGCTACTTTCTAATTGCTTTGGGGTTTTAAGCAAGCTTTTTCAAGTGCTCATGTTTTGGAGCTTACTTTCTAGGTGTGTCTTTTATCTTCCTTCTGAAGAAGTTTGCTTTAGACTTATTCTTTCAAGATTTTCTTCCAGTTCATTGAGATCATCAACAAGGTCCTTCTTGAGCTCCTTGAACTTTATGTGAATAGTCTCTTCAATGCATAGCGTTCTCTTATTATACACTTTATAAGCTTTAGAGACAGAAGAGTAACCTAGGAAAATACCATCATCAATTTGGGATCAAACTTTGCAAGTTTGTCATTGGTGTTAAGGATAAAACATAATAAGCCAAAGATGTGAAAGTATGAAATGTTGGGTTTCCTACCCTTCCATAGCTCGTAGGGAGTTTTCTTGAGGATTGACCTTAGAAAGATTCTATTTTATATATAGCATGAGGTGTTTACTGCCTCTACCTAAAAGCCTTTAGATAATCCACTTTCTAAAAGCATTGTTCTAGCCATTTCCTACAAGCTTATGTTTTTCCTTCAAGCAACCCCATTTTGTTGGGGAGTTCTAGGTGCAGAAAACTCATGAATGATGCCATGTTTTTCACAAAACTCTTCGAAAATATGATTTTTAAATTCTCCTCCATGATCAGAACTGATAGAGCTGATTTGGAATCTTTTTCTATGCAAATACATTTTACAAAAACTTTGAATCTTTTGAATACCTTATCCTTAGAAGCTAGAAAGATGACCCATGTGAATTTGGAGTAGTCATCCACAATGACAAGACAATATCTTTTTCCAGAAGACTTGCAGTCTTGGTTGATCCAAAGAGATCCATATGTAAAAGCTCAAGTGGTCTGGTGGTTGAAACCACATGCTTATTATAGAAAGAAGCTTTGGTTTGCTTACCCTTTTCAGAAATCACAAGTTGAGTCCTTGTCAAATTTGATATTTGGTAAGCCTTTAACAAGCTCTTTCTAACATGGCTCGGAAATGAGCTTCATAAGAGCATGCCCAAGCTTTTTATGCTATAACCACTTATCATCTGTGAAAGATGTGAGACATTTTACATCTTGATCTCTCAGATCATCCAATAATAACACATACATTTTGTCATGCCTTTTACTAGATAGAATGATTTGTCAGGAAGTAGGACTAACTATTTTGCATGCATGAGCATTAAAGACAACTTTAAAGCTCTCAAGAACTGGCTAATATTTAATAAATTGTGAGCCAGACCATCAACAAGCAAGACTTCATAAATCTGGTGGGAATCATCCTTACCAGTGTGAAGTCCCACATCAGCGGGAGAGTGTGAACGAAGCATGCCTTATAAGGGTGTGGATACCTCCTCCTTACGTGGCGCGTTTCCCTCGCCGGGAAGAACAAGACCTTGAAGGGGAGTCGAGTAGGCCCTTAACCCAAAGAGGACAATATCACGTAATGGGGTGCTAGGCGTCAACTTGGAGTTCTTTCGTGATGGGCTACCTAAAAGAAAGATGCATCTTTGTGGCATAGGTAGTACTAATCAATTCATATAAGCCCTCCTTAACTGTATAGTCCCATACCTATAGACTAAGTCCCTCTCATTTGGGTGTGTAATCGGTTTATTCATGTACCCCTCCGCTTGAAGGCAGGAGCCGCTCCTTGTCCGTGCCTTCTCGCACCAGTGATCACTCCCTGCCTCATCCTGGGCATTACATGCCCACGCTTCCGCTTGGTTCGTCCCCGAACCACAGAACTGGGAGAGGTGCAAGCTCAATACCATTGAAGAACAAAACCTTGAAGGAGGGAGTCGAGTAGGCCCTGAACCCTAAAGAGGACAATATCATGTAATGCCAGGAGTCCTGGGCTATTACAACCAGCATTTCCTATGCCTATAACCTTAGCCTTACCTCCATCAGCAAACTTTACTAATCTAGAGTTTTTGGGTTGTAGATTTCTAAACCACCTTTTGGATTTGGACATGTGTCTTGAGCAGCACTGTCCATGTACCACTTGTTGTCAAGTTCCTCGTGTGTCCTAGGACAAACCTCTAACAAACATAGTTTTTATTTTAGGTACCCAGATTTCTTGGGTCCTTTTGAGTTATTCTTTTGAGAGAGATGTACAACCAAACTTTCCGTGTACAAATGACCGAAATGGCCTTGAAGTCATTTTACCAAAAAAAGAATCGCCGTCCCACCATCCTCAAGGGGAGGTTTTGATGTTGATAGGGGATTATATGTATTATGTGTGGTAATAGAGCAGAAGAATCTCATTTTTGAGTTTAGACGCGCGAAATTACCAAAACGCCCATGTGGCGTTTGTCATCGTTTCGTGCTGTGAACCCGGACTTTACCAAAAGGTTTTAAACGATGATTTTAAGTGAAGTTTAACAATAGGTTAAGCCCGGTAGCCCAGCAGTTTAGTGCGAAATTACCATTTTGCCCTAAAACAGTGTACAATGAGTCTAATGATGTAATTAAGCAAACCTAAGCAATATTAGGTTCTAATCGAAGATTAATTTATTTATAATTAATCTACAGTCAAAATAATTTATTAAGGTTAATTAGAACCTAAGATTTCTTAGTTAAACTCTACTTACATTCTTTAATTCAAGATTCCTAGTCATGGAATCTTGAATAGTATTTCCCTCTCCAATTCCTTAAATTAAGGAATTGTGCCCATACCTCATTTGACTAAAAGAATGATTTTAAATTGTTAATCTAGCAAGATCACTCTCCTAATCAAGTCTTGACAACCTTAATTAGCCATTACCTCACCTAAACACATTCTTACCTGTAACATCCTCCCAAGTACAACCCTATTCTTAAGCTATGATATCGTACTCGAAGTTGTTACTTGTTAATTAGTGGACCTCTCTTAATTATCTATAGCAAGCTGATTTACGCATGAGATAACTAAGCATAATTCTATTAAAACATATTACAAGTAAACATCAAGTTTATTAAACATACAGCTAAAATACATAAGGAAACTCCTCTATGAGCTTTAGTACATATCTGTCTTCTAATACATTTACATACATACTCATTTCACTAAGTACAACAGAATAAAACAGGAACTACTACACTACAGCAATCCTACACTCCTTTGCATAGCATCATCATCATCATCATTGGCTTAACCTGAGGCGACACTGAAACAAACACATAGGGGTGAGAATTTTTTTTTAAAATTCTCAGGAGGGAAACTCCCCAATTTCACAATCATAATGTCATCGTCATCGCCCAGCCACTTCGGTTTATTAAGAAAATGTGAGCATGTAACATATATCAAAGATTCATTTTTAATGTTCAAAAACCATTCCTCCGAAGTGGGTTTCTTTTAGCATTTCGTCACTTCAAGCATATATCTCATCACATTCCAACAATTACTAAGTTACACAAGGTAGACAATTCAAAATAAGATAAGTAGCATATAATACATGCAATGAATTTATCTCATACTTCAATCTTTAAAATCCATAGCATGCATTTACATATCATAAGTCACATGGCCAAACACTTAATATCAAATACTCATATCATACTAGAAGCCAAAATGCCATTACATTCTCAATTCAAAGCATTGTTTCATTTCCAGCACAATGGGCAGTTTCACCCATTGTAGCACAATTTGTTTTGCTCATCAAACAATTAATTTAGAGGTTATAAAAATTCTCTAAGACACTTCAATGTCTAGGAGACCCTGTAAAAATTTCATAGCAAACGGGCTCCGAAGCCTTGTAATTAAATTATACAAATTTAGTGGCTGGAAGCCACTCATTCACAGCTAAGAATCAGGGCCCTTACAATTTTTAACCCTAACAAATGATTGAATCAACTCACAATAAAATTTCAATATGTTAGTAACTTCGTGTAAAAATTTCAAAGGCTAATTCAATCATTTTCTATGATAATAAATTCGGACAAGTTTCCTGCTTCAAGTCTCAACAATCAGGACAACATCTGCCTCATTTCGCCTGATTTTTGAGGAATCAAACCTTAAAACTAACACCCAAGAAAATTCATGTAGTTATTTTAAGGTGTTCTCTTCAACATATAATTTTTATAGCCCATGATAACTCCCACAAATATACCAGAAAATTCGTGAACCACCTGCCTCCAGGACAACAAAAATTCCAGAAACCTAGTCCAAACTTATTTTGATAAAAACCCTCTTTTAACACCATCCAAACACACCACCAAAAATCACACATCAATATCAACATAATATCAACCAAAAGAACCAGAAATTTCGGACCTAGCTCATGCCAAAAAATCAGAAAAATTTTACAAGGAAAAGGCAGAAACCCTACTTGTGATGCTTGAAGAGTTCTAACTCCAAAAGATGCTCTAATTGATTTCTCTTCACTACAAGGACTCCAAATAAAGTCACAAACCTCCCTTAGACAGTGATGTGTGATGGCTCAAAGTGGGAAAAAGTGATGGATTAAAATTCTAATCGGTTATATTTGTGGGGTTTGGGGTGTAGAACAAGTTTTGTGAAGGGAGTTTTGGGTTTTAACAAGTCTAGGCTAGTGTTTTTGGGGTTGAAATGCAAGTTTGGCTAATGGAAATGAAGGTTTCTGTTTCCTCCTTGCTGCTGGCCGAATTTGATGGTGTCTTGGAGAAGAAAATGTGACTTGGCTCTTGTATTTAATGCTTTGAAGATATTATGTAAAGTAAATCATCATTTATGTGTTAAAGCAAAATGGATGGCTAAGATTAAATCTTGGATTCCAAGATTAAATCTTGACCTTCCACATGTCCTAAAAGGATAAGCTTTGGCCATTTGTGGTGACTAAAAATATCTTTTGTGTTAAACCAAAATTTTACCGAACGGGTAAACACCGTTATTAACCGATATTGCTCGAAAATTAATTTTAAGTATAAAATTATCATTCCCACATATTTCTAACCTTATTCCCATGTTTTCCTAATTTCGGGCACCTCGGGCCCGAATCTAGGTTTTAGCTTTGGGTGGGCCATGGGGCCCGGGTACTATTCACCCGGCAGGAAATTTTTTTTTTAAACGTTCATTAGGCCATCCTCATCGTTGCTAAATTGTTAGATTTTTAAAATTATGACTACTAAAGTTTAAATTAATTTTTAAATAAATTTCAGGGTGTTACACTTACAAACTCCTAATCAAAACTTTAATCAAAGAAACACCTAAACACATCATTAAACCACAATTACATGAACAAATCATCCTTCCCCCTTGGCTGGAAATTCTGGCCTAATTCATCCTCCCTAAATCCATCACATGTTGATTTTGTTTCACTCAAAGACCATACCTCAAGCCATACTTTGAACCATACCTAGCCATGTCTTTAACCATGCCTTTGAATGACAAGTTTTTGAAGATATTTTCTTCCCCAAAGCCCATGAATACCTTCGGCCTTCCTCCTCCTTTTGCAGCCTCATTGTTGAAATTTTTCTATAAATACCAAGCCTTAGAGAACTTGGTCACACTTTAGATCATTTGCCAAGTTCAAGCTTTCTTGCATTTTCTCTCTTTTCTTCTAACTTTCTCTTCATCTTGTTCTTTTTCCTCCACCATCAAAGAAAGCTTTCCACCACCACAAACAACCTTGAACCACCACTCCCTCATCTCAAACCACCTCTCAAACACCAAACCTTTCCATTTCCAAGCTTACTTTCTCAAGGAAAATCCATCTTCCTTGTATCCTCCCTTGGCCGAATCCTCATTGCCATCCAAGAGAAGATTTTGTCTTCTTATTTCATCAAGGATCCAAGCTTTCTTTCATTCCCTTCAAGACTTCTTTAGGTAGGGGTTTGTTTTCAAAGATTTCTTTATCTTCTTTAAGAAAAGTTCTAGTTTTCTCTTGGTTCAAAACTCTTTTTCTCTTCTTCTTCCTTTTTTGGCCATGAGGCCTTTTCATGAGAAAAACTTTAGCTTGATGATGAGGTTTCAAGATAAAGACTTGTTGATGTCTTATGAGAAACCTCTAAAGCTTGAAACAACTTGGTCTTGGACCATACATGCTTGTGTTTTCCTTTTTCCTTTTCTTGTTTATGTTTTGGTTTCCTTTCTTTTCTTTCTCAAGGGATTCGGTTTCATCTTCCTTTTTTCCTTTAAAGATTTCAGTTTTTCCTCCTTGGTTTGAACAAAGTTTGCTAAAAATGTTAAGTAGATCACAAAATTTTTGTTAAAGAAAATTAATCCTATGTTTTCAAAGAGCTCTAAACTTACCCTTACCAACCTTAAAGTTGGTCGGCCGTTATAAGAGTTTAATTCTAAATTGAAGCCCATGAGCAATAAAATAAAGAATATGACTTAGTTATTTGTATTTTGTTTAGGCAAAGTGTTGAGCTTTGTGTCTATTTTCTTGAGCTTGATGATGAAGTTCAAAACCAAAGACTTCTTTGAAGTCTTGGTGCTAAGAACTCTAAAGCTCACTTTATGTTGTTAAGGTACATATTTGGGTTGAGGTTGTGATGTTCCTTTAAAGTCTTGTAAGAGCTCTAGCTAAGATAAAATGAGTTGTACACATGTTTATGTTTATGCCTTGCATAGCATGTTTATTTTGATGTCATCACTAAACTTTCAAGAATAACTAAATGGACTTGCATTATCATGTTTAAATTCCAAGCTTGCATTTCATGCTTATATTTCAAGTCATCACTTAATCTTTAAAGATAATAATAAGGTTGCATCTTGTAACACCCTAATATTTAACCCAATACGCCTAGGACGTATCAAGACTAATTATTAGTTATTACTTCTCTTTAAATTCATTTATAAAATACTTAGCGGAAAATACGGGTAAATTTTTTTTTGAAATGATTTATATAAAACAAAGTGCGAGCCTTTGCGCGTAACATAAACAACGTGAAGCGGAAGAATAAATAAAACATACAGAACATAAGCATTAAAGAACACATCCATCATAAACATCATTCCTCATCACATTAGATAATATAGTTTAGTACATCACAATAGAAATATAACAGAAACATAAAGTCTTACCCATACTAGTGGGCAGAGCTTGCAGGACAATAACATAAAATAAGAAACATGATAACAAATACATGAAACAACCCCAAAAGATACTCCCAACTAAGACTCTCCATCCCTCAAGCTATGGACGACGCTCCTACTCATCTCTCGGTGGCACATATCCAATGAACTGGGCAAGCTCCTCGGATGCGTGAAGGCGGAAGGATGGGCGAGCATGCCCACGGTGAGGGCGCATCTCCGGACGTCGTGCTAACCTCCCTCGTCACGTCTCCTCGCTACCCATCCCGATATCCATGGGTACGGCGGGCCCTGGGAAGGGATGAGAAGGAGGATCCTCTGATGGTCGGTCTCCGAACGCCTCGGGCGAGGCACGTACTCGGGGTAACCTCGCACGCTGAAGATGCGGACGGGCGCGACGTTCTCTCTCGGTCGCGTCCTCTCAAAAATCAGGTCGTCGCCAAAGGGTGAAGTCGGATGAAGCGATAGCTGGAGACGGGGAAAGCAAAAGGCGTCCCACGTATGCAAAAATGCGTATAGCACAATGACCCTTGAAGTGGTAGGACTGATGCTCCGGGTCATAGTGCACCTCCCACGGGTGCGTCAACAAAAATCACGAACGACGCCATCGATATCTGAAGACGTAACGGAAAGAAACAGAGAGGGGTGAGAATTCTTGCTAAAGAATCTCAGGAGGGAAATCCTCTATCCTAGTGTCATCGTTTACGTCCCAGGAACCTTGGGTTTATTATGAAAAGGTTAAGCATGCATAGGTTCATTATGAGGTTTTCACAAAGGTATTTATCCAAGGTCCATGTCTTTTATAATGATTCTTAATGCATGTATGCAACATAATAGTTCATGGATGCATGGCAGTACTTTAGGTAAATCAAACAATAATCAAACAACATATAAGTGGCATGTAACTTTTCTCTTGAACATCTTTCCTTTTCTCATACTTGTGACACCAATCATATAGTAACCGCACCCCTTAAACTAGGCTATGAGCTCATACCTTAACTAGTCGTCACTAGTTCTTACTTATCCTCTTGATAAGCGAATCATAAACATAATCATAATCATCATAATCCCGACTCCCAGAGTACGGGTAGGGGGCCTAAGGATCACCCATCATGGGACTTTTTCCTTCTTCGAAACGCATCGACTGGTTAAGACCAACGACTTTGTCCGCTTTGGCAGGCTAATGTCTATGCCCTCACGGTTTTACCTTCTCCTCAGGGAGAAGTACGTCTCGGTGTGTCACCTTAAACATCATATACTTTCATTCTTCGAAACGCATCGACTGGTTAAGACCAGCGACTTTGTCCGCTTCGGATGGCTCACGTCCATACCCCCCGGGTTTACTTTCTCCTCAGTAGCAGGAGAAATGCGTCTCGGCATATAACTTTAAACTTCATATTTCTCAAAAACTTTCTTTTGTCCCTCAAATTTGACGGAAATTCGGCGGCATAACACTACTCTCCGAATTTCCTCAAATTTGAGTCATGCCACATAATTTCAATCACATGCATCATTTTCATGGAACTTTCTCATTGCAATAACTTTCTAGTTCACATGAGCATATTTCTCAATTTCATTCATATTTTGAAACATTATGCATCTCAAACACAACATTTCATCATATCACCATATCAAATTTGCACATAAAGTTTCATGCTCAAGGAACTAACATAATCACATCATCATAAGTGTGCACGAGGTTCATCATCATAATCATACTCTCTCGTCCACCTATCTCATAGTATCTTATGCTTTGACCCTTACGGGCTTTAAACTTGTATTTGCATCATTATTACCCTCAAGGGGTTAACACTTAAACTTTTCTCTAAGATTTGAACTCACCAAAATTTCAATCAGCACTTATCATAAAAGGGCAGAAAATATCATGCTTAAGGGGCTCTAAAATCTCCATTTGACCCTTTTTAAGATCCATCTTCGCCTAAGGCTCCATAATTAATTCCTAGACCAATTATGAGGGATTCCTAGGCATGTTCTCTAAGTTATAAACCACTTTAGATCTCTTATCATCATCTTAAACTTAGAAATTAACACCTAATCATTTATGAAGGGATCTTGTACATGTCTTACTAATTATGAATCATTTATCCTTGAATTAATCATGCTAGAACAGATTTGCACTTTTTTGCATTAAGGTGTTCTAGAATTCTCATCTCAAATCCCTTTTAAGTTACTTATTCTTTTCTAACTTTTCTAAATCGATCCTTGCTTCACTCAACATAATTTTACACATTTAACACCTTAGAACAGCATTTATACAGTAGCCAAACATAGAACCGAAATCATGAACCCATAAAATCACATAATCTCTTGGGTTGAAATGCATATAAGTTACTAGTTTTCTCTTGGGATGTTTCTGAAACAAAAGGTGTTCTGGTAATCGATTACATGTTCCTAGTAATCGATTACCAGGAGCTCAATTCATTCTGGGTTTCAAACAACGGTAATCGATTACATACAATGGTAATCGATTACTTAGGGTTAAATCTTTCGAAAAATAAAGAACATAGGGTAATCGATTACATTATAAGGTAATCGATTACATGGTTTCCAGAAGGGTTCTGGGCATGAAAAAGCCGTGGTAATCGATTACCTGTAATCGCCTGTAATCGATTACCAGAACCAAAAGTCCTTCAAAACCTTTTGGTAATCGATTACATGGGTGGTAATCGATTACCAGAACCTCCTGAATTTGAAAAACATGATTTTGACACATTCCAAACTATTTTAAACATCTTGAGACCTCATAAAACAGTTTTCCAACATTTTCTTGAAATTATTCATGTATTTTACAAAATCAAACCATTATTGAATCATACCAAAACTCATCCATTTCTTTTTGAATGGAGTTTCCTTTTTAGGATACTTAGGGCAAGTCTTTGAGCTCTAGAGTATTTAGGTGATGACAAAATCTTAAACATGCTATGCACTTTATTTTACTCTTCATTAGAAAGTAAAGTGAGAGCATAAAATAAATATGAGATGCAACTTCATTATTATCTTTAAGGATTAAGTGATGACTTGAAATATAAACATGAAATGCAAGCTTGGGAATTTAAATATGGTAATGCAAGTTCATTCATTTACTCTTGTGAAATTAGTGATAGCATCAAAATAAACATGAGATGCAAGACATAAATTTAAACATGAATGCATCTTGTTTTTATCTTAGCTAGAGCTCTTGCAAGACTTTTAGAGGAACATAAACCTCAACCCATTATGTATCATAAGGCAAGCTTTAGAGTTCTTAGCACCTAGACTTCAAGAGAAATCTTAAGGTTTGAACTTCATCATCAAGCTTAAGGAAATGGACCCAAAGTTCATCACTTTGTCTAAACAAAACTACAAGAACTAAGTCATATTCTTTATTTTATTGCTCATGGGCTTCAATCTAGAGTAAAACTCTTAGAACGGCCGACCAACTTTAAGGTTGGCAAGGGTAAGCTTAGAGCTTTTTGAAATCATGAGATTAACTTTCTTAACAAAACTTTTGTGATCTACTAGACATATTTTACAAACTTTGTTCAAATCCAAGGAAGAAAAACTGAAATCCTTAAGGGAAAGAGGAAGAGGAAAACCGAAACTTAAGCCAAGAAAAGAAAGGAAATCCAAGCATGTATGGTCCAAGACCAAGTTGTTTCAAGCTTTAGAGGTTTCTCACATGACAACAACAAGTCATTATCTTGAAACCTCATCATCAAGCTCACATTCTTTTTGTAAAAAGGCCTCTTGGCCGAAAAAGAAAGGGGAAGGGAAAGGAGTTTGAAACCAAGAGAAAAACTAGAACTTTCTTGAAGAACACAAACAAAAATCATCAAAACTTAACCCCTACCTTAAGAAGTCTTGAAGAGATGTAAGAAAGCTTTGTTTTCTTGATGGAAGGAGAAGGAAATCCTCTTGGAGTCTTGAGGAAGAAATCAGCCAAGTTGAGGGAATTTGAGAGGAAATGAGAGAAAGTGTAAGAATGCTTAAACTTGGCAAATGATCCAAAGTGCAACCAAGTCTTCAAAGGCTTGGTATTTATAGAAAAATGAGACATGTTGGCTGATTTGGGGAGGGAATGGCTGATGGCTTTTCAAGGTCAAGGGAGGAGGAAAATATCTCTTACAAAAGCATGGGCTTAGGCATGGCAAGCATGGTTGGAAGCATGGGCAAGGTATGGCCTAAGGCATGGGCTTGGAGTGCAAAAAAAATCAACATGTGGCACCATTTGGGGGAGATTTTCGGCCAACACATCAGCCAAGGGGAAGGGATTTTTGTTCATGTAATTGTGGTTTAAGGATGTGTTTAAGTGTTTCTTTGATTAGGCTTTTGATTAGGAGTTTGTAAGCAAGTGTTTAGGTGAGAAAATGGTTAATTAAGGTGGTTCAAGACTTGATTAGGAGGGTAATCTTATTAGATTAGTAATTTAAAATAATTCTTTTGGTCAAATGAGGTATGGCTCAATTCCTTAATTTAAGGAATTGGAGAGAGAAAACTATTCAAGATTCCATGACTAGGAATCTTGAATTAAAGAATACAATTAGAGTTTATCTAAGCAATCTTAGGTTCTAATTAACCTTAATAAATTATTTTGACTCTAGATTAATTATCGAAATAAATTAATCTTCGATTAGAGCCTAATATTGCTTAGGTTTGCTTAATTGCCATTAGGCTTACTGGACACTGTTCTAGGGGCAAAATGGTAATTTTATGCTAAAACTGCCAACCTTCGGCTCAACTAAACATCAAACATTGCTCATAAACATCATTCTAAACTTCCTGGAAAAGTTTGGGCTCAAACGGCACCTTTTACCCGTGTAGACACAGGAGGGGTATTTTGGTCATTTTGAGCCGAAAGTTTAGAAACGATTTTCACCTCGAAAATCATTCATAACAACAATCCCCTAAACATCGAGTTGACCCATTGAGGGTTGCCGGGCAACTGCCCTTTAATTTCGGGAAAAATGACCTCAGGGCATTTCGGTCATTTGCACTCTAAGGAGAAATCGGGGCTTTACACATCTCATATTTATTTTATGCTCTCACTTTAGTTTTTAATGAAGAATAAAATAAGTGCATATCATGTTTAAGTTTATGCCATCACTTAAACCTCCTAGAGCTCAAAGACTTGCCCAAGTATCTTGCATAAAGTTTTAGAAAATGGAGGCATTTCAAGGATGCCATTTCAGCCTTGTTATGATGATGATGGACTTGGATGAGTTCATCTAATCATAAGTGCCCATAGTCTAAGTCTTGGAATTTTTCAAGCTTAGGTGTACTCAAGGAACTTTATGAACAAGGTTTTATGTTTTAAATCTATTCCTTGAGCTAAATAATTTAGCTACTGACCTAGCACATATTTATGTGATTTCAATGAGATTAATTGGTTTCTAAAAGAGTTTTGAAGTTCTAAAATGAATCCAAGAGAAACTAGCAATTTAGATGCATTTAAATCATGTGATTATGTGATTATATGATGACTATGATTTCGGTTCCCCTTGGAGTTTGGCTACTGTATGAATGCTGTTATAAGGTGTTAAAATGTGTAAAATTATGCTTGAGTGAAGCAAGGAACGATTTAGGGAAGTTAGGAAAGAACAACAACTAGAAAGAACTTAAAATGTGAATTCTAGAACACTTAGATGCACAAATTTGTAATTCTGTTCCAGCATAATTGGACTTAAGAAAAATGATTCATAATTAGTGGATATGTGTAGGAATCCCCCATAATTGGTTTAGGAGTTGATTATAGAGCCTTAGGCGAAGCCGAACTTAGAAAGGGTCAAAGACGGAGATTCTAGGACCCCATAACCATAAGGCAAAATTCTGCCCAAAATAACTAGTGTTGTTTGGTTATGTTATAAATCATAAACATTATTAGAAATCATAGGTAATGATCCCTTAGGTGTTATAAAAATCCATAATGACGGTTAGGATAATTGGAACACAAGTTTAAGACCCGTAAGGGACAAAGCATAAGACACCATGAGATAGGAAGTGTGATGTGAGCATGAGACCGAGTGGGCATACTCATAATGATGTGAATATGTTAATATCATGAGCATGAGACCATATGTGTATTTGAGACATGTTGCTATGATGATGTGGTATGTTGTGTGATGAGAATAGAGGATATGTTATGTTCTATGGTGGCATGCTCATGTTGCATCCATACAAGATATGATAAAATGGAAATGATCCCATTATGACTTCCCGAGTGAAGGGTTGTACGGGGTGATCCAAGTAAAGAGATATGTTAATAAGGAAATGATCCCATTATGACTTCCCAAGTGAAGGGTTGTACGGGGTGATCCAAGAAAGAGATATGATTCCCCCTCTTATTTTTCCTTGTGTAAATCTAGCGACGGCTAGTTAGGAAGAGCTCATTCCTAGGCGATGGGTGTATTTGGAGTTTTGGTGGCTATGTGAAAATCGCCGGGGTGGCATGTTGGATGGATTGGTGGCTACAATGAGGGCGAAAAGTGGAAAAAGTTAAGAAGGAACTCGAGGAGTTCAATTATGAAAAAGTAAAAGACACACATGCATATGTTTCGTGAATGTTTCGGGTGCTAGTGATTAAGTGATATATGTTGAGTGTGTGAACTGTCATTGCCATGCATATATATAATAACTGCTGCATTCATGTCATGAAGACTCATGCTAAAAGAAACCCACTTTGGATAATAAGATTTGAGAAACTAAAACTGAACTTATGCATATACACCTCTTTCATAATGAAACTGAAGTGGCTGGGGCGATGACGATGACACTTGTGTTAAGTCGGGAACCTACTGAGAATCTTATACAAGTATTCTCATCCCTTTTGTTTTCCCTCCCATGTTGTCTCTAGACGGGATTGATGCGGATGATCTTCCTTGAGGCGCGGGCGTGAATCACATCATCTAGTCAAATTAGAGGGCACATGGAAGCATGAAGACTAGTCTAGCCTCGTTAACGTTTGGTTTTGCATTAGTTAAAGTTGTTTGGTGTAATTGATACCCTAGGTGTTCTTATATTTATAAGGACATCGTCGTTATGTTATGATTATGATATACTACTATAATTTATGTTGTGATTTATCCTATAGTTTATTCATGGTTGTTATGATGACGTATGTCGAGTCATTATGTTTCACGTTTAATAGTCGTATCTATGCGCATGTGCGGCTCGCATTTTAAGTTTTAAGTTTAAAAAGAAAAATTTAGTCGTATTTTATTACTCATATTTTAAAGAAAAGTAAGTAAAGATCTGAAACAAAGACGTAATAACTAATAATTAATCAAATGCGACTCGAGCGTATGAGGTTAAGAGTTAGGGTGTTACAAGAGAGGTCTTCCACCCTTTTTGACATGCTTCTTTTTCATGAAGCATTTGTTAGGTGGATGTCCATTCTTAAAGCAGAAAGTACAAGAAGTCTTGTTCTTTACTTTCTTAAAAGGAGTCGATTTTCCTTTCTCATCAAATTCTTCTTCATATCCTAACCCAATCTTTTTAAAATATGGCCGCTGACCTCCAAGCATCAAATCAAGATTTTTTTATCCTTTCACCATTTTTTCAAAGTCAGATTTTAGAAGCCTTGAAGTTCTCTCAAGCTCAAAAATGATTTTTTGAGTGTTTTCATTTTTGCTAGTGACTTCAAATTCTAAGGCATTGAATCTTATATGTAGAATCTTGTTTTCTCCTTTCAATTCTTCTTTTTGAGTCTTAGATTCTCAGCTTCTGCCCGGCCATTTTAAGTTCTAAAACATTCTTTTTATGTTCCCTTTTTAGGTTGAGATAGTGAGAAGAAAAAGTTTGAGAATCTCTTAACAATTCTTCATATAATGATAACAGTTCATCATAGGAAAAATTAGAATTGTTTACCTCATATTCACTTTCTGATGAGTAGCTTGCCATGAAGCATAGGTTGGCAACATCCCATCTCCTCCAGGCCAAAAGTTTGAAGATCTTTTGCCTTAATAATGGCTGTGACCTTAGGGCCATTTAGCAGAAGACTTCTAGAATTTTTCTAACCATTTGAGAGTTAGAATATGTTTTGCCTAACCCTTTTAGTTGTTTTATGATATGCATAAACCTTGTGGTCATTTCATCAATATTTTCTTGATTTGTCATTTTGAACATCTCATATTGATGAATAAGCATATTGATCTTTGTTTTTTTCACTTGATCAGTGCCTTCGTGCAACATGTGCAGCCTGTCCATATTTCCTATGCCATGTCACGAGTGATGATTTTGTCATATTCAACTTTTCTCAGTGCACACGTAAGTAGGTACTTAGCTTTTAAGTTCAGTTGAACTCTAGCCTTGTGTTGCTCGCCCACCTACTCCGAGGGATTTCTCTTGAAGTTGAGGGTGCATCATCTGTTCTTGAAACTTCCTCCTTTGGAACAAAATCTCCTTCTTGTATTATCTTCCACAAGTCAAGACTTGTGTATTTTATGAACAACTCCATTCAATCTCTCCAATAGGCATAATCCCTCCGTCAAAGAATGGCATTCTATTAATAGAGTGTTCTTCTACTATATGAATATTTTGTGCCATCTGTCCTTCGGATCTTTGTCCTCTGCTATCGTTAGAATGCTCAACCCCTAAGATGCCAAGCTCTGATACCACTTGAAGGTAAAAATCCACACGAAAAGGGGGTTTGAATTGTGTATGTTTCTTTTCTCTTCTTTTAGATCCTAAAAAACTTAATCAAAGTACTATCAAGTTGTGAGCTTTAAGTGCAGCGGAAGGCGTTAAGATGTCAAAAGTGAGCTTTCTAAACTAATAAAGTTAGCTAAACACATAAAAGAAAGTTTTCGAAGAGAAACACGTAAATATGCTAAATACAGGAAATAGATAAAAGACGAAAAAAAAGAAAAAGATACCGCACCAAAGATATACACTTTCGGCCAACCTACTTACATCTAGTTCTCAACAATTGAGTTCTACTAAACCTTTCTCAAACTAGAAAAGGAACAAGGATAGTCTTTACAATAGCCTTCCTAAGCTTTCACCAGTGACCAAGATAACCCCTCCTGTCACAAACCAAGTAGTTATTCACCAGCTTTTTCAAGTTGAACCAAGTAGTCTTTGACCAACCTCTCCAAGCTAAATCGAGACCAGTAAAATACCTTTACTTTCATGTTGCAAGTAGTCTTTGACTAGCGTCTCCAAGCTAAGCTCACACCAATCACTCCTGGATCGAATATATAAGGTTTATGTTGGGGTTTGTAACTCAAACTAACCTATACTCAAGTTTCTTTAAGATTTACAAAGAAAGATCTAAGAAACACTTGAATGACTTCTTTCTAAGTATTCTTCCTTGGAAGAACGTATGAATCCTGAATGAACATAAAAAGAAGATTTTTACCACCAAAGGAAATGATTTCTAGATGTAATGATCTTTACAAGAAGATGAGGAGAAATTTTCACAGACTTTTTGCTTTTTGTATGGCATCAAAATCTTGTTCTTTGAAAGCACAACATCTCTATTTATAGATGGTCTTCCTTATGACCATTGCCTTTGATCAGATCTCCAAGTGACACGTGTTGATCATCCATTTATGTCTTGGAAAGGTCTAGAAGAGTAGCCTGTTTGTTAGAGCTTTTGCAGAAGCCGTTGTAAGATTAAGGTTTCTAATGTTACTTCAGAAATTACTCTTACTTTCTGAATATGGTTTTTAAACTCTTTCTTCTAGAAACTGAGGTAGTTGACCAAGGTGGCAAAAGATATGACCAGTTCTATCACTTGGATTTTGACTTTTCAAATTCAAATTTGAATTTCAAAAGTTCCCTTCGTTTCTTGTAAAGCACATATATCTGTGAGCTTTCTGATGTTCGATATCATTTCCTTGATGATTCTTGGATCTTCTTCTTTTTCAATCATGGTTTGTTAATGAACAAAACATTAAGTGTGATTATTAAAGATAGTAGAACACTTTGGCTTCAGTGTTTGATGGATATCTTCATTTCATATGTACTTTCTGAAGTCCGTCCTACTTTCTAAAGTCCCAGATCTTGGTTTCTTGTACCAATTGTTTTTCTTTAATCGTTAGGCATTTAAGCTCGCATTTTGACATAATTATCACTTTCGTTCTGTTCATATCTCTTAAAACAATATAAAGCATGCTTGCTCATGTAAAGTGAAATTATTCGTACTTAAACAAGCTTTGTTATGCTAACGAGAGATCCTGTTTGTTAACACAAGAAACTCAAGTAGCCATTAGTCATTCTTCAAAGTATTTTCTTTAGATTGGTTTTTGTTATCATTCAAAACATATTGCCTTAAAGCTTTCTTGAAGGGTTCTGTAGCCAACACCTAGCACACCATCATCATCGTCATGCAAGCCCTTACCTTCCAAACGCCTCCACCACAATCACCACCAATTAATAGCTCTAAACAACCCGAACCACTACCATCATCATTGAACTATCACTCTTCATCCATCACCAATAACCATCAGCATCTATTCCCCTCACCACAGCCAAAATAAAAACCAAAACTCAACCAAAAAGCAAAGACATAAGCCAAAAATCATCAAAAACTAGAGAAGAAAAAATCAAAACCACTATCATCACTAAGTTTAGCCTTCTTTTGCTGCACACCTCCGTTACCACTGGGAGTAGCACCTCGCCGTTCGCGCATCAACCATTGCCTACACTCATGCCTTGGCAAGCTCGTCTACACACCTAGCCGCGACGACGTGCAGGCCTTAGCACCACTGTGCCTATCGTCGCGCCGCTTCCTCTACTAAGCACTGCCACTATCCCTTGGCTTCTGCTCTTTCTAGTTTAGTGTAGCCTCAAATGAGAAACTGGATTTGGGTTGCTTTCTTTGTAAGGTAGAACTTTTTGTTTAGTCAGTCTTGTTCTTGGTCATAAAGTGTTAGAACTTTCAGTTTGTTGGGTTATTATTTTTGTCTTGGTCTTTTGTTTACGTTAAGTTTTGGGTCTTTAATAAGTTGTTTTTGGTCCCTTTAGTAATTAGGTGTTTGGTTTAGTTTTGGGCTATCTTTTTTTTTTGTGTCTTCTTTTTTGTTTAATAGATTCTTAGGATTTTAATAGATTTTAAAGGGAACCAAATGTCTTAAAAATAAAAAATAATAAATGCGAATGTTTTTTTATTCATGCAACGATTAAATGATTAGAAGTCAGTCTTCCTTCATCATTGTTGAATTGTAAGGGTTTATTGAGTAGCCTAGTCCTGCCTTAAATCCTGCGCAAACTAGATATTTCTCTTTTAAATCTTTTGAATAAAAATCTTATTAATAAATAAAATTAATCAACACATTTTTTATTTTTAATTAAAATCCATCAACATAAAATCATTTTCTACAAGAACGAAGTGGCTTTGAGTTCCTTATTACACCAGATGATACATCGGCGTAGCCAACAACTATCAAGCCAAAATCTTTTTTCATAAAATTTGTTCTTTAATTTTGTTTTTGTTTCTTTGGCAAGCATATAATTGTTATAATTTTTGGGGGAAAATAAATATTTTAAAGTTTTAAAGAAATTTGCACAATGAGCTCTAGGGTAACTATATTCATACGGATGTATTAAGGGTACAATGGGATTAAGTTTCCACCATTCCCTAATCGTAATAAGACTCCCGAACCTCAAGTCTCTTTCAAAGAATAGTTTTTATCAAATAAAAGGTTTTTTAATTTTAGCCATATTAAAATTACCTGGCGACTCCATTTTTTTAAATTGGTTGTCATTCTCGTACACCTTCTAGGGACATTATGACAGTTTGGCAACTCCACTAGGGATGGTTAAAAGTCAAGCATATTAAAGTAAATTCTGCAAATATAACTTTATAATGTTTATTATTCCCCTTTGACGGAAGCTTTGCCTACCTCCTCAAATTAGAAATTATTTTATGCTAAGTTGTACCAAGAAAATGTAGTAAAAGGGCACCACTTAATTCGTTTCTCAAGGAGGCTTTATCACTTAGTTAGAAGATTAGGGTTTAAAAATTAAGATTGAAACAATTAAAATGAAATGATAATAGCAATAATGAAGAGGGCACTAGTGCAAAGTATTCCTAAGATTAGAAACTAGTTCACAGATCAAATATTGAATTCATTAGTGGCTATTAGTAATTAATTATTGACAATTCTACTAATAATCAATTGACCTCTAGAATTTGACTAATGGAAATAACTAATAAACAAGATCTCAATTTATTTAGAATTCACATTGATTTAATGAACTGGTTGCTATAGCTTAACCGCTAATTGGAAAGTTAATTCTAATATTTTCTCTCAAACATAAAGCAATGGATCCATCAATTTATGTTCAAAGGGTTTCCTTAAATGATGATCGCCAACTATTTATTCCAATAAAAATTATAGCAATCAGCATAATTGTAGAACATTGAGAAAACTAATGCATTCAATATAAAAAAAGGACTCAAACATCATCCCAATTGATCTGGAAATCCCTACACTAGTAAGAAAATTTACTCTTCCATCTTTAGACGAGACGTGAAAATAAATGGAACATGAAAATAATAGCAACAATGCTTGCCACAATCTCCAAGACAAAACACCTTTACTAATGGAATCCTAAGAGAGAAGAATAGAGAAGAAGATGTAGAGAGAGATGTGGAGAAAGATGTAGAGAGAAAGTCCTAAAACTACGAATTAGAAATTGAGTCTAAAACTAGGGTAAACATCTGTGTCAATCCTTTATATACTCCTCTTTGAGATAGCCCAAAAGTAGGGCCCAAAAACTGATAAGTTTTCTGTAATCCCGTCTGTCGCAGATGCTTCCAGCTCAGAGAGCGTTGCCTTGAGTTTCCAGTTTGGTGTTTCTCTCAAGCACTACAGCGCTCACCTGAGGATGGGCTTCCAAACTTTTTCTCCTTTTTAGCTTCAAGCTCTTTCAAGAGTTCCCCTCTTGCTCTTGACATTTGCACTTAATCCAAAACTCTTGTACACAAAACCATACTCAAAGTGATAAGTTAAACCCAAAGGGTGTAAAACCCATCGGTAATATTTGTTACGGGATAATAAGAGTAATTTAAAATAATTACCAATGGAAAAATCCATTGGTAATGTGCATGGCATGTTTTTTCATTGTGGCGGGAAGTTCCTGATGGATTTATTGATGAAAAAATCCGAAGTAATGGCCAGAACCCAAAATTCTCCTATTTCTTGTTTTCCATCGATAAATCCATTCAAAATACCGATAAAAAAATTCATCGGTAAAATCTGTCGAACTCGCTTGTTTCTTATAGTGAAGGGTCCTCCATCATGGTCAACTGATGGAACTGATCCTTTGCATAGGGTGCATACCCAATGAACTGGGCAAACTCCTCGAGCGTATGCAGGCGGAATGGGGACGAACATGGCCTTCGTGGTGCGGACGCATCTCTGGTCATTTGGCTAGCCTGGGTTAGGTCACGTGTCTCACTGCCTCTACCAATGTCCATGGGTGTCGTGGATGCAAAACCCTCGAATAGATATATGTGGGGGAGTCCTGAATGGGGTCTCGCGTGCCTCGTACGGGAAACGTCTCGGATAGTCGTGAATTGCCAAAGCTGAGGGCGAGTACGTCGAGTTTGCTCATCAGGGTCGAGAGCGCTTAAAGATCAGATCATCGCCATAGGGGGAGGTGGGGGTAAACTTGAAGCTGGAGACCGGATAAGCAAAAGGGCATCCCATGTAAGCAAAAATGTGAATGGCACGGTGACCCTCATAGTGGTAAGAGCGTGGTCTCAGGTCGTACATGCACCTCCCATACTAGAATGTCAATGAAGATCACGATGTGGCCATCGTCTTCTAAAGACGTGACGGAAAGAAAAGAAAGATAGAGGGAGTGAGAATCTTAATAAAGAAGCTCAGGAGGGAAACCTTCTACCCTAGTGTCATCGTCTACGTCCCTAGGAACCTTGGGTTTATTATAAAAAAAAAAAAAAAAGATGAGTATGCATAAAGTCCCTTATTAAGTTTTCCAAATATATTTATCCAAGGTCCACATATTTTAGGGTGACTCTTAATGTTATGAATGCAACATAGCATAGTATGAATGTATGTCAGTCATTATGCAACTAACACATAAGCATATCATATAAATGACATCTAGGTGTAACACCCTAATAATCAACCCAATACGCCTAGGTCGTATCTGATTAATTACTAGACTTTACTCTTTGCTTCCGTTCCTTAATCATGCTTTGAAAATACTTAGTGAAATTACGAGCCATTTTTTTTAAAACATAATTGAAAACGTGAGCCGCGCATAACGTGGACGATAATCGGATAAAACGGAAAATAACAGACATACCATGAAGAACACATCATATTGGCTCTATCATATGATATCCATAATTACATTTCACATAGATATTTTTCCTATCAACGAGTTAAGCTAGATGTAGGCAATCTAACAAAACATAAATAATATATGGATGGAAAACATCTATTAACGGCACCTATTTATAACACTTCACAGATAGGAATAGATATCCAAGTTCACGCTCAAGGTCTAGCAATACGTTCCTCAAGGATAATAAGCTGGTTCACAAGATCACAAACATCACCATCACTTTCTCAAGGTCTAGCAATTCATTTTAATCATGCGTCTTATAATGCATCATAAACTTAGCATGTCATGTTTATAATGAACTTTTCCTTTCATATATAATAACATAGTTATGCATAAAATCACATCATATTCCTCATCATCATTTCATAATACTATGCATAGCAGAACATCATATTTCTCATCATCATCTCATAAATACTATGCATAGCAGAACATCATATTCACATAATGCATTTACTTAGTTTCTTAGGTGACTTAAAGTTACTTTCATCATCATTTTCCTGGGCCACCCTATACTCCACCCTTTTGGGAGTAATCTAGGTTATGAGCTCATACCTTGCTAGTCGTCACCAGCACATACTTATCCCTTTTGATAAGTAAAATTCCGTCTCTACCCTTTTGAGAGAACAGACTAGGGGCAAGAATCATTTTCACCGCCTATAGTTTGATGGGTCCAAAGGATCATTTTCTCATATATTTTGAGTCACCTTTAAGTCTTTGCATGTTATATCATAATACAATTCTTCATTCATAATCATCATAACATTTTCTCATTTATAGTCTTATGCCGAAATAATATATACCAACTGTAATCATGCATCTGGAGATTCCAGGAAAGAGAGGTGGGTCACAATGGACACGCTTAAATACCAAATCTTTCCTTAGTCAGAATCTTTCCAAATTGCACTCTTAGGAATACACTTTCTTCCAGGAACAGAATATGTCTTTATTTCATGCATAAGTTTTCATTGTTTGCAACAGCAACTATAACATACAAACCAGGGAATCAATCAATGACACCAAATTCTTAATAAGCATCAAATCACATTTTAAGTACACATAAATTACTAGCTTCCCATAAAATTCTTACAAAGTTTTAAAACTCTTTTAGAACTAATTCTTTTTGTTAAACTTGAAAGAAGTCATAGGACTTTAGGCCTAACTTAACAATGGAACCGATTTATAACTTGAAAGAATGTTCATAATTAAATCTTTCACTTAAGATAAAAGGAGCAAGTCTTGAGCTTTAGAGATTTAGGTGACATCTTAGAATTATTACCATGCTATGCAACCTTATTTTAATCTTATCTTTATAAGGTGATAGCTTGGAATTATAAACATGATATGCAATTCCATTTCTTTATCTTTAAGATTTAAGGTGATAACTTGAAAATTAAACATGATGCAAGAACTTGTAATATAAACATGATGCAAGAACTTGTAATATAAACATGATGCAAGAACTGGAGCGGAATGCATAGGACCAGGAAGAGGAGAAGAGAATCTTAAGCAACCGGAGCGGCGTAGTCCAACAGGACCGGTGAGGGAGATGAGAATTACATTTTTTAAGCTCCAATTCTCAAGACTTCTTAAAGAATAAATTCTTTAACTCCAATTATCTCATTTCTTCGCTTATGATTCATAGGCAAGTCTTTGAGCTCTAGGATTTTTAGGTGATGACATAAAATAAACATGCCATGCATTGATTCTTTTAGCCATTATAAAATAAAGTGAGAGCATAAAATAAACATGAGATGCAACTTCTTTATTATCTTTAGAGATTAAGTGACAACTTGAAATTTAAACATGAAATATGCAAGTTCATTTATTTATTCTTGAGAATTTAGTTATGACATAAAATAAATATGGCAAGCATAAACTTAAACGTGGATGCAAGTTCACTTGATCTCTTTACTAGAGCTCCTTCAAGACTTTAAGAGAATTATGATTTCAACCCAATATATGTATCTTAGCAAGACAAAGTAAAAATACATATTTCATATTCAAACCTCAAGATAAAAACATTATTCTTTAAAGTTTTGCATTAAATGGAATGTTCAAGCTTTAGAGGCCTAACTTGTGATGGATTTACAACCCATATTCAAGGTCCTCATCATCAAGCCATCATTTTCCTTCCTAGGCCATTTGGCCGAAACCATGAAAGGAAAATAAGGAAAGAAAATGAAATTTTAGAAGCTTTGGAAACTAGTGAAACCTTCAAGTTTAGAGATCTAACTTGTGAAAGCTTTGCAACCAACACTCAAGAATCTCATCATCAAACCATGGTCTCATCATAAGCTAGGCCATATGGCCGAAATACTTTAAAAAGAAAGGAAGAAGAAACTGAAATGAAAACTAAAAGAAAGCTCATGAAAACATCATTTTTGAGCTAGAAACATAACTTGCTTAGCATAAAATGAACTTAGAAACACCTCCCTACCTAATTTGATTTGAAAGAAAGGAAGAGAACTTGGTTTCCTTGAGTGAAATGAAGCAAAATATTCTTGAAAAGATGAAGGGAGAATTCAGCCAAGAGAAAGAGAAAGAAAGCTTTTGGTGCTCCTAAGACTAGAATTTGTGTAAGTTATGAACTAAGCATCTAAACTATCTTCAAGCATGCCTATTTATAGAGATTTTGCAGCTCATAAATGGACAAAGGAAGGAAGGAAATCTGACCAAAAATTAGAGGAAAAAATAAGGAAGAAAAATCATTTTGTTTGGTGGCTTAAAACATGGAATCATGTTTCATGATTCCTTGTTTCATTTTGAGTTTTGCCAAGTTTGATTTTTGTGAATAATTTTCTGATGCATATTAGGCCATATAATTTCGTGCATTATAGCCCAAGTGAAGAGGAATTTGTGTGTTCCATGTATTATTTAGGTGTAGGCAAGTATCTTGCAAATTAGAGAATTTAGTTAAGGGCTTAGGTGAATTAGTAAGCAATTTTAGGTTCTAATCAATCTAAATAAATAATTTTGACTCTAGATTAGTAATTAGAATTTAATAAGCTTTAATTTGAGCCTAATATTGCTTAGGTTTCATTAGACAATCAAAATCTCAAAAATTGCAAACTGCAAAGAGGGGGCAAAATGGTCATTTCGCTCAAAAATCTCCCTTGGGCCATTTGAACTTAACCAATGGTTAATCATAGCTTAAAAACACCTTTTAAAACATTTTAGTGAGGTTCGGGCTAAGCGGCACCAAATGGCAAGTAGGCGTTTTGTCATTTCGCGTCGAAACTTAAAATTGAGATTCTTCTCTCTATTAACACACATAACACAAACAATCCCTTATTATCCTCAAAACATCCCCTTGAGGACGGGGGCCACGATCCTCATTTTCTAGTAAAATAACCTCAAGGGCATTTTGGTCATTTTACACGTACAGAAATTCGGGTTTGCGACTCTTGCACGAATTGCTCATAACTTCTTTTCTAATGTTATATTCCTTTATTGAGGATTGTTATTTCTTCAAATTTATATAAGAATTACCTAGGGTAATTCGGTAATTTCTAAATGACAGGAAAAGTTGGACGTTACATGGGGTATGTAACTTTCATATAAATCTCCTTCTCTTTCTTTTACTTGAGTGACATCACTTTCATCTTTAGTTATCTCATGGGGCCACCCTAATAATCTTCTCCTTTGAGAAATTCTAGGTTATGAGCTTATACCCTAACTAGTCGTCACTAGTTTCAGCTTACCCATGATAAGTATAAATCCTGACTCCAGAGTGCGGGTTAGGGGCTTAAGGATCGCCTATCATAACCTTTAATTCGGGAGTCTATAAGGTCATTTCCTTTTGTGAATCACCTCTCATAACCTTTAATTCGGGATTCTAGAGTCATTTCCACATAGTTTATGTCACTTAAAGTTTCATCTCATAGCATGTAATCACAAATGAAATGCAAATAACTTCTAAGTCCATAAATTTGGCAGAAATCTAAGGCATAACGGCTATATACCGAATTTCTCCAATTTGCTTTATACCACGTAACACATATTTCAATGTCAACTTCACGAACATGATAAGCATTTAAAGCCACATAAGAAATCTCTCATAGCACATACAGTAGCACATAAAGATCTCAATTTTCTTTCAAGATAAACATGCTCCTAACCAGGACACCGAAATTAGGGACGGGACTCAGCTAATGCATATGCTATGCTCTCAACAACTCAAAAGGAAATATTCATTTATTTTAAGTGCTAATCTCTCATTACCTCCCCTATCTAAGGTATCTTATGCTTTTGATCCTTACGGGCCTTAAATGTTCGTTCTAACTATACTAACACCCAACATAAGTCATTTATGTGCCTAAGGGATCTTAACTAATAATTCTCACTAATTTTTATGCTTATGAGCAGTACCAAACAGCATCATGCAGTTTGGACAGAAAGGTTATAATTCAATTACGGGTTTCTAGAAGCTACATCTTTGGCCCTTTCTAAGTTTCGGCTTTTCTTAGGGCACTAAAATTAATTGTTGCCACTTTTAGGAATTAACCCACACTCCTAAACACTTCTAAAACAAATTTATCTCTAATTTAATCATCCTAAAACAGTAGCCATAATCTTGATTTTGAAGGGTTCTAAACTCACATTTTTCATCTTTTTTGGTTACTAGTTGTTCCCAACACTCACATAATAGTTCCTTCTTCAATTGAACATAATTTTTACACATTCTAACACATGAAAACAGCATCATACAGCAGCCATTGTAACAAGGCAGTAGCTCAAATATTCATTTCAAGATAGCACATAAAGTCACATTATTGATACATGTAAGTTGCTAGTTTCTCATGGAAACATTTTAGGACTTCTAAAACTCTTTGAAAACCATTTTATTTCATTAAAATCATGAAAATATAATGCTAAGGTAGTAGCTACCACAAATCTTTCTTGAGTGGAGTTTTCACATAAAAAGTCTCATTTCTATGATCCATAAAGTTTCCAATACTCATAAAAATTCTAGAACTCAACACTTATATCTTAAAAGCAATTAAAACACATTTCAACCCCTTTTTCCTTGTCATGGCCGAAAGCATAAGCATAGGGTAGCCATGGTTTTGAGGTTTTATTCAAGATCTAAGGACAAGTTTTTGAGCTTTAAGATCTTAGGTGATGACTTGAAAAAAATAAATATGCTAAACAATAAATGTAAATATGAATGCAGTTAATTCTTTATTTTAGTGCTCTAGGCCCCTTAGAGCATTCACTCTAAATCAACAATCAACTTTAAGGTTGACATAGGCAGGCTTCTAGTTAATTATTTAGGTGATAACATAAATGTAAACATGAAATGCAAGCTTAAATATAAACATGAAAGGCAAGTCCATTTCTAAGTCTTGAGAGTTTAGGTGATGGCTTAAAACTTAAACATGATATGCAAGGCTCAAAATATAAACATGAAATGCAAGAGCTTGAAACATAAACATGAATGCAAGTCCATTTTGTATCTTATACACTTCAAGCTCAAACTTTACAAGATCAAGTTCTTGTTCCTTAGTAGATCTTAAACATAGTAAGCTTTAGAGTTCCATTACCAAGGTTTCAAGAGAACCTTATGGTGTGAACATCATCATCAAGCTTTAAGGAAATAAATCTAAAGAACAAATCAAACAACAACCTTTCTTTTAGAACCAAAATCATAACAAGGAAAAAGAAAAGGAAAACCAAAAACTAAACCAAGGAAAGGAAAGAAAAATCGAAAACTAAGAAGGAAAAGAAAGGAAAACCGAAAACTAACAAGGAAAAAGGAAAGGAAAACTGAAATGTTTATGGGTCCAAAGACCAAGTTTCAAGCTTTAGAGGTTGCACAAGTGATAATATCATGATCATCATCTTAATCCCTCATCATCAAGCCACAAGTTTCTAAAAGAAAATAAGGCTCCAAGGCCAAAGATGAAAAGATGAGAAAAAGAAGTTTGAACCAAGAGAAACTAGAACATTTTCATTAAGTGAAAGATAAACTTTTTTTTTTAAAAAAAAAACCCCTACCAAAATGTTGTCTTGCAAGAGAGAAAGAAAAGCTTGAATCTAGGTTAGAATAAGAAGACAAAAATCTCCTCTTGGTGGCTTGATGGTTTCTGCCAAGAGCAAGAAAAGGAGAGGATGAGTTTTCCTTGAGAGTTTGAGCTTAGAAATGGAAAGGTTGCGTGCTTAGGAGGTGGTTTGAGGTGGTGGAGTGGTGGTTCAAGGTGGCTTGTGGTGGTTTATGGTGGTGGAAAGAGTTTCTTGGTGGAGAAGAACTTGAGGTTGAGAGAAAACTAGAGAGCTTTTTGGTCACAAACTCAAACAAAAAAGCTAGTAGAAAATGTAAGATTTCTTTACATTTTGCTATATATATCATGGGTTAAAAAAATTGAAATTGTGAGGGTGAAAATGGAGGGAGAAGCCACGGCAAATGAGCCTTGGGGGAGAGAAAATATCTCCTCAAATTGTCATTCAAAGGTAAGGCTAGGTATGGTTCAAGGCATGGTCCAAGGCATGGTTCTTTGTGTGTAAAATAAATCAACATATGATGAATGTGGGGAGGAGTGGCTTTGGCCACCATGCAGCCAAGGGGAAGGAAAATGTGTCATCTAATTGTGGTTTAGAGGTGTGTTTAGGTGTATCTTTGATTAGGAGTTTGTAAGTAAGTGTTTAGGTAAGGTAATGGATAATTAAGGATGTCAGGACATGATTAAGGAGTGGTCTTACTTTATTAGTAAATCAAAACTCATGTTATATTAAAACCATTCACAAACATAATTCCTCAATTTAAGGAATTGGAGAGAGAAAACACTATTCAAGATTCCATGACATGGAATCATGATTTTAAGACCAAGATTAAAGTGTATCTAAGCAATCTTAGGTTCTAATCAACCTTAATAAATTATTTCGATTCTGGATTAATTACCGAAATTAATTAATCTTCTATTAGAGCCTAATATTGCTTAGGTTTCCTTAATTACGTCGTTAGGCCCGTCAAACACTATGTCAAGGGCAAAATGGTAATTTTACACAAACACCTCCCGGGATTATCTTGGGCTTATACAATCATCATTAGTCACTTATAATTAGCATTCTGAACTTCTTGGAGAAGTGCCAAACGGCACTTATACCCACGTAAAATGCTATACGGTAGTTTAGTCATTTTGAGCCGAAAGTTCAAAAAAATTTCATCTTTGCTATTAATCACAACATGTTTACTCTCTTTCAAGCATTGAGTTGACCCTTCAAGGATTGTCGGGCTAGCCATCGTTGAATTTGGGTGAAATGACCTTAGGGGCATTTCGGTCATTTATGCTCAAATAGAAAAATCAAGGCGTTAGAGTTATTCATAAAATATATTTCACAACAACCATTCAAAACTCTTGTCAATAACACAAGCTGAGGTATTCTAACCATGGACAAGGTTAGAAACCAACAATGCTTGGACCAAGGAAAGAAGAAACTCCTACCTCTTATGTAGGTCTAAAAAAGAGTCCTTCTCTTATTCCTTGAGCTTGAGCAAGATCCCTTGGAGTGGATGACCCTCCTTGTATCTTGGCTCTAGAACTTGAATGCTTAAGCAAATATTTTTCATAGAGTTAAAGATTGTAGCTCTTGTAAAGGCTAGTGAAAGTTTGGGCTTAGAATTTAAGTGTTTGGATGAAGTTTGGAAAGTAAGAGAAGTCTTTGAAGATAAGAACAAAAGAAGAAATAGTAGAGAAAGAATAAGAGAGAAAGAACACTTAGAGAATTTCTAAGGTTTGAAGACTAGTAAGAGTGTATGTATTTTACAAGAGTTAAAGGATGTATCTCTTGCAAAGCATGGTGAGGTCTCTTTGTAACTTGGAAAATGGAATGAATGGAAGAGAGTTTGAAGAGTATTTATAGCACTTAGAGAACTAATACTTGGAGCATGATTTATGCAAACATGTTTTTGGGATAAAAAATGCTCCATGTTTTATACAAACATGTAGGCCTAATTTTGGGATGAAAATGCTCTATTTTTTATGAAAAAATGTTGTTGTTGGACATGCATGGTTAGTGGAAATTTTCTAACCTTTAATGCATGTATGCATCATAGATTTACATCATGTAACCTATGCTTTAATAGGTGTTTTTAATTTTAGCATAGACTTGTTTATGTGAATGTATGTGGTTAAGAATGTGCATGATCTATGTGATTGAATTATTGTATTGTCTTCTTAATCCAATGGCTTAGATTCATTCTTGTTTAAAGACAAGTCTAGGGATTTGTGTAAATGGCATTGTTGTAATTATTAAAGTAGTGGCATTATAGTAATTATTAAAGTAGTGGCATTGTAGTAATTTCTTTAACTAAGACAAGGATATTTTTGTAATTAGACATTGGCAAGTGGTATTCTTGTAATTCCAATTATAGTAAATGTATCTTTGTCATTATTAATAAGGCAAGGGTAGTTTGGTAATTTCTTTTACATAACAAGGGTGTTTTCATAATTTCAATTAAGTGATGGCATTTTTGTAATTCTTTACATCTTTTTCTAGACACACTTGATTATTCTAACATTATTTGTTATTTTTCATGACATTTGTCTAATTTTTATTAGTTTTACTCATTTTGTATCATTAATTAAGATTAATCTTTCAAATCAATTTCTTACTATCTATTTGATTAATGTAATTTAGTCATATTGATTAGGGAATTTAACCTTGTACATAAATTATCCTTGTCCAATATGCTTAATTTAGGGTTTAAATCTTAATAGTACTTATCATTGCTTATTATTGTGTGTTTTCTAACTATGCTAATATCATTAATCAACAATAAATCACCAATGTTGACCTTTCCCATTATGGGGCTAAGATCAAGCACATAGTCGGTAAATTAATTGCTTGAGTTCATCGAGTGAATTAGTCTAGATGAAATTTGGAATGTTACACTACTCCTCTCCTTTTTAAACATTTTGCCCTGAAAATTTGCTATTTCCGAGTAGATACGGGAGTCATTTTAGCTTTTACCTTGAATTAGATTATCGGATCAAAGTCCTTCTTCGCAGTGATAGTAAACAAACCCCGTGTGTCTTAGGCTTAGGTGCAGAGGGTTTAGGATTGTTCGTGCAATTCCTCGAAAAATGTCCTAGTGTACCACAATGGAATAACTGGAGCATCGCCCCATGTACAATTCCATCCTTAAGTCATGGCATCGTACTTTAGAGTTGTTACTTATTAATTCGCAAACATTTCTTAAATATCTATAGCAAGATTGATCGCTTCGTGAAGTAACTAAGCGTAATTCTATTAAAATGTATAACGAAGAACCAAAACATTTATTTAAATACATAATTAAGTACATAGGGAAGCTCTTCTAAGAGCTTTTCTACACTACATTCACTTGTTTCATTTATATACATACAACTCCAACTAAGCAGGAAAGTAAAAACATCAACTAAAAGTACTACCACTTCGAGTTCTTCAAGTTGCAGTTCATTGTTTTTTGGATCAACCTGAAGTGACACAGGAACACAAAAACATAGGGGTGAGAATTACATAATTCTAGGAGGGCAACTCCCCAGTTACACCATCATAATGTCATCGTCCTCACCCCAACCATTTGGTTTATTAAGAAAATGTGAGCATGCGACATATATCAAAGATTCATTTTAATATTCAAAAACCATTCTTCCAAGTGGGTTTCTTTTAGCATTCAATCACTTAAATCATATATCTCATAGTATTTTAACATTGAATAATCATCCTAGGTAGACAATTCAAAGTAAGTTGAGTAGCATATAATACATGCAATGAACTTATCTCCAAGTGACATGGTTTCACTTATGGCCACAAAGATCAAATCAATGCATTTTTCTTTTCATTGACATAGGAAAGACTTAGTTATACCCAACGTGTATTTGTTGTGACAATTCCACAATAAATAATTTATACCAAATGGTATCTGAGTGGTTTACACTACACAAGGGAAATAGTCCACTTATCAGGAGCTTAGTCCTATACGTGATCATCGAACTTTATTTTTTTCCATTTCCGAATCACACACAGACTTTATTCTAGCCGATATGTCTATCGACTCAAAATATTTAGGGAGGTTCCTTTTTTTGTTTCCTTCCACTCATTCAATCAAGTCTTGTTTCTGTTTTGTCCATATATCAGAACATGCATAATTTAAGTTCATATATATTCTCTTTTCTCAAATGCACACATAGCCACATGTAGGTATTTCATTCACAATGCAATTTCAATTATGTCTCATAAAGCACTCTTTATTTCCTCTAGCATGCATTATCTGCCACAAGTCATATGGCCAAATAGCTAACATCAAATACTTTGTTCTCAAAAGCATGCTTACATTACAAGTAGGTATTCAATCATATTAGAGGCTCATTCATGCCTCATGGATAAGTAATTGAAATAATTAGCATGCATTCATATGCCACACACTTGGACTAGATATCATTTTACCATAAATTTTCAGCCATTCTCACATCCCAGCACCTTGGCAGATTTACTGTCCTAGGTACAACATTTAATTTCCATATCAAACAGCATTTAAAGAGCCACAAAAATTCTACATGACACTTCAATTTGTCTAGAATAACCTGTAAAAATTTCAGGAAAACAGAAGCTCTATAGCTACTTTAGTAAAATGTACAATTTTAGTGGTCAGGGGCCACCAATCACAGTCTAATGAGTTCCCAAATTTTTAACCCTAGTAATTGATGAAATCAAGGCATAAACAAATTTACAAAGATACTTCAATATGTTACTAACTTCGTGTAAAAATTTCATGGGCTAATTCAATCAATTGCTATGATAATAAATTCGGACAAGTTTATTGCTTCAGTTTCAACAACCAAGATAGCATTTAGTCACATTTTGGTTCTTGATGAGGAATAGGCAGTAAACTTTAAAATTAACACCCAATAAAATTCATGTAGTTATTTTAAGATGTTAAAAAAACATATAATTTTTATAGCTCATGAAATTACCCACAACTATACTAGAAAATTCGTGCATAATTACTGCTGCAGGACAACTAGGAATCCATGCTTAGTCCCAATTTCCTTTGAGAAAAACCCTTTTCTAACTCCATCCAAACACACCACCAAAATTCACGCATCAATATCAACATATTATCCATCAATAGAACCAGAAATTTGGGACTTAGATCCTGTCAAAACAGATCAGAAAAATTTGACAAGAGAAGGCCAAAAACCCTACTTTGAGTAACCTAGTAGCTCCTTGGCTTCAAGATTATCTAGGCTTATTCATTCTCCTCAAAGCTCCCAAACTTCAAACCCCTCTGATATCAGTGAGGTGTGATACAAAACAAGGTTTGATGAGGAATAGAAATTTTGTTCGGTTAGATTGGTAATAATTAGGTGTAGAACAAGTTTAATGAAAGAACTTTTGTAGCACCCCAATTTTTACTGTAATTTTTACTGTCATTAGGAATTACCGAATTACCGTAGGTAAATATTATATAAAATTTGAGACCAAACAATCCTTAATAAAGGAATATAACGTTAGAAGAGAAGTTAGGAGCAATTCGCAAGTATTGCAAACCCCGATTTTGGACGTGTAAAATGACCAAAATGCCCCTAAGGTTATTTTACTAGAAAATGAGGATCGTGGGCCCCACCCATCCTCAAGGGGATGTTTTGATAATAATAAGGGATTATTTGTGTTATGTGTGTTAATAGAGGAGAAGAATCATAATTTTGAGCTCGACGCGAAATGACCAAAACGCCCTTATTTTAACCTCGATTTGCGTGACTAGTCCGAACCTTACTAAAATGTTTTAAAAGGTGTTTTTAAGCCATGATTAACCATTGGTTAAGCTCGGGTGGTCGGGCAATTTTTAAGTAAAATGACGTTTTGCCCTCTTTGTAGTTTTACAAATTTTGAGATTTTTGATTTGCTAACGAAACCTAAGCAATATTAGGCTCAAATTAAAGCTTATTAAATTCTAATTATTAATCTAGAGTCAAAATTATTTATTTAAATTGATTAGAACCTAAAATTGCTTAAAAACACCCAAATTGCTTACTAATTCACCTAAGCCCTTAATTGCAAATTCTCTAATTTGCAGATACCTTACCTACACCTAAATAATGCATGGAACACACAAATTTCTCCTCCTTGGGCTGTAATGGACAAAATTATTGATGCCATTATGCATCAGAATAATTGCCCAAAGATACACTAAAACAAAATGCCAAAATGTCACCATGAGACATAATTCCCTAAATTCATACAACTTGTCTTGAATCCATGTTTTCCTCCCTTTGTTCCCCATGAAAATCCATCAGCCTTCCTCCTTCATTTGTCCATTTATGAGCTTCAAAATCTCTATAAATAGGCATGCTTGAAGAGGTGTTAGAAGCCTTTGATCATAACTTACACAATTCTAGTTCTTAGGAGCACCAAAAGCTTTCTTTCTTCCTCCTCCTTGGCCGAATTCTCTTCAATTTTTCAAAGAGATTTTCTTCCATTTCACTCAAAGAAACCAAGTTCTCTTCCTTTCCTTCAAATCAGATTAGGTAGGGAGTTGTTTCTAAGTTCATTTTATGCTATGACAAGTTATGTTTCTAGCTCAAAAATGATGATTTCATGGACTTTCTTCTAGCTTTCAATTTCGGTTTGTTTTCCCCTTTCTTTTAAAAACATTTGCCTTATGGCCTAGATTATGATGAGACCATGGTTTGATGATGAGGTTCTTGAGTGTTGGTTGCAAAGCCTTCACAAGTTAGACCTCTAAAACTTGAAGGTTTCACTAGTTTTTAAAGCTTTACAATTTATTTTTTCTTTCCTTATTTTTCTTTAATGATTTCGGCCAAATGGCCTAAGAAGGAATATGATGATAGCTTGATGATGAGGACCTTGAGTGTTGGTTGTAAATCCATCACAAGTTAGGCCTTTAAAGCTTGAAAATTCCACTTGATGCAAAACTTTAAAGAATGATGTTTTTATGATGTAAAAATAAAGATCTTGAGTTTAGAACTTGAAAGATGTATTTTTCACTTTGTCTTGCTAAGATATATATATTGGGTTGAATTTATATTTCTCTAAAGTCTTGGAAGAGCTCTAGTAAAGAAATAAAAGGAACTTGCATCCATGTCTAAGTTTATGCCTTGCATAACCATGTTTACTTTTAATGTCATCACTAAATTCTCAAGAATAAATAAATGAACTTGCATATCTCATGTTTAAATTTCCAAGCTTGCATTTCATGTTTATATTTCAAGTTGTCACTTAATCTTCAAAGATAATAAAGAGGATGCATCTCATATTTATTTTATGCTCTCACTTTATTTTATAATGGTTAAAAGAATCAACGCATGACATGTTTATTTTATGTCATCACCTAAAGATCCTAGAGCTCAAAGACTTGCCCAAGTATCACAAGCAAAGTTGGAAAATGGTAGTATCACTTTCAATTTCCTTAAGATTATTGGAGTTAAAGAATTCATTCTTTAAGAAGTCTTGAGTTTGGAGCTTAATAAGATGTAATAAGAATTCTCTTCTCCCTTCACCGGTCGTGCAGACTACCGCGCTCGGTTTCTTATTTTTCTTTTATTAAGATTCTTTTCTTCCTCTACTTGTCCAATGCGGACTACCGCTCCAGTTTCTTGCATCATGTTTATAATTCCAAGTTATCACCTTATAAAGATAAGATTAAAATGAGGTTGCATAGCATGTTTATGATTCTAGTATCACCTAAATCTTTAAAGCTCAAGACTTGCTCCTTTTATCTTAAGTGAGAATTTTAATCATGAACATTCTTTCAATGTATAAATTGACCA
This sequence comes from Dalbergia oliveri, assembly GCA_030441495.1. NCBI lineage: Eukaryota > Viridiplantae > Streptophyta > Magnoliopsida > Fabales > Fabaceae > Dalbergia > Dalbergia oliveri. The sequence goes on along the minus strand of JAMLFY010000002.1, from coordinate 21,922,698 downwards.
CATGATTAAGGTAGGCCTAAAGTGATTTTTAAATAGCTACTGAGTTGGTTCTATAATTTCTTTCAAGATTACCAAAAAGAATTAGTTTCTAAAAGAGTTTTAAGGCTTTGAAATGATATTAAGGGAAACTAATATCTTGCATGTACTTAAAATGAGATATTAAGCAATTATGTGAGGTTCATGATTTAGCCACTGATCTGAGTTAGTATTACTATGATTTGATGTGTTTGAAGTTGTGATAATTATGTTTATTGATAAGGAATAATTCTATGCATGTTAGAAGTGAAATTAGCTACATAAAGCAACCAAAGCCTTAAATATGATTTACTGCCTATGCTGCCTCATATGGTTTAATAATGTTCTTAAGGCTTATGATTAATGGTAATAATGGTAATTAATCCCTTAGATGCATAATTAATTAGTTTGATAATTGAGGTTACCCAATTCTAGAGTTTCGTTGTGTAGAACTTTTGGTAAGGATTTATGATGATGCTTATTAAGTATTTGATTTCATTGAATGATTTCATGGCTTGCATGTTATAGTTGGTGTTGCAAACAATGAGAATGCTTATGCATGAAATAAAGAAATATTCTTTGTTATTTAAAAAAATTACCATTGTTGCTGGAAGAAAGTGTATTACTTAAAATGTAATTTGAAAAGGTTATGGCTAGGAAAGACTTGGTATTTAATGTCCATTGTGACCCACCTCTCTTTCTTGGAATCTTTAGATGCATGATTACAGTATATATATTATTCCAGAATAAGAATATAAATGAGAAAATGTTATGATGATTATGAATTGAGAATTGTATTATGATATAACATGCAAAGACTTAATGGTGACTTAAATTTAAGAGGAAATGATCCTTTGGACCCATCAAACTATAGGTGGTGAAAAGGTGATTCTTGCCCCCTAACCCGTTCTCTCAAAAGGGTAGAGTCGGACTTTAACTTATCAAAAGGGATAAGTATATGCTAGTGACGACTAGTAAGGTATGAGCTCATAACCTAGATTACTCCCAAAAGGGTGGAGTATAGGGTGGCCCAGGAAAATGATGATGAAAGTAACTTTAAGTCACCTAAGAAACTAAGTAAATGCATTATGTGAATATGATGTTCTACTATGCATAGTATTTATGAGATGATGATGAGAAATATGATGTTCTGCTATGCATAGTATTATGAAATGATGATGAGGAATATGATGTGATTTTATGCATAACTATGTTATTATATATGAAAGGAAAAGTTCATTATAAACATGACATGCTAAGTTTATGATGCATTATAAGACGCATGATTAAAATCGACGAACCTCGGTAAAGTATATTTTCAAACTTAATAAATCAATCTTAGCATGCTCATTATTTCATAATAACCCCGAGGTTCCTGGGGACGATGATGATGACACAATGCATCATGAGGTGAGTACCCTACGAGATTCTTTTTATAAGTTTCTCACTCCCTCTATTTTTCTTTCCATCTCGTCTTCAGAAAGGAAGGAAGCGTTCGTGAATCACATTGAGGCTTTCACCAGGTAGCTGAACTTGATCCTTAGTTTCACTCGTATATTTTAGATATCTATCCCTATCCTTGGAGTGTTATTACTAGGTGCCATTAATGGATGTCCTTCCATCCATATATTATTTGTTTTGTTAGATTGCCTACACCTAGTCTTATTCTGTTGGTAGGCAAAATATCTATGTGTTATGTAATTATGGATGTTATATGATGGAGCCAATATGATGTGTTTTTCATGCTATATCTGCACATTATTCGCTTTATTTCGATTATTGTTCACGTTATGTGCGGCTCACGTTTTCAATTATGTTTAAAAAAATGGCTCGTAATTTCACTAAGTATTTTCAAAGTATGATTAAAGAACTGAAGCAAAGAGTAAAGTCTAGTAATTAATCAATACAACCTAGGTGTATTGGGTTAATTATTAGGGTGTTACAACAACTCCAGGCTAGTGTTTTTGAGCTTGGAACTCAAGAACAAACTCTTGAGGACAACAATGGTGGTTGGTTCTTTTCTTTAAGGGTGCACGAAATTTTGAAGAAGAAGTGATCAGGTTAAGTGGCTTGGAGGAGGAGTTAATGACTTGTTTCTTTTGTATTGAATGCTTTTGAAGATATTTTGTAAGTAGTAATCATTTATGTAATAAAGCAAAATGGATGGCTAAGATTTAATCTTGGATTCCAAGATTAAATCTTGGCCTTCCACATGTCCTAATAGGTGGATATCATCCATTGGTGGTGGTGAAATATCTTTCATGTTAAAATCACATATTGAAATCTTACCAACCGGTAACACAATTTGATCATGAATCCCATATTACCCGAAAATTAAATTCAGGTATAAAATCCTTATTCCTAACTATTTCTAATCTTAACCCTCTCTTTTATCAATCTGGGCATCTCCTGTTTGGACCAGGGTTTTGGCCCCCATGGGCCCGGGACCCGCAAGGTTACTATTTACCCCTTTAATTTTTTTTTTTGATATGTCCGTTGGCTTGCCTCATCATTGCTAAAATGTTATATTTAAAATTATGACTAACAAAGCTCAAATTAATTTTTAAGTAATTTTCTGGGTGTTATAACAACCGTCTCTTTCCTAGGAGGCATGCTCCCCAATGATTTTTGCCACAAGTTGGGCATGGTTGTTTGATCTGCTTGAAAGCGATAATTAAGTTCCCTTGTGGATTAGTTTGGTCCTGGGTTGATCACTGCTTGTGTTGGTTGGCTTGTGGTAAGTTGACAAGGCTAGTTCCCTTTGAATCCTCCTCCTTGATAGGGTTTCTTATGGGGCAATGAAAATGCATTGTAGCTTGGTGGAGACCTTTTCCTATTTTCTTCAGCCTTATGGGAGACTAGTTTTGAATTGCACCTTAGCCACTTGGTTTTTATTGACTAAGGATGCATAATCAGGAACTTCTAGTGGG
>JAMLFY010000002.1:21890253-21919253 GCA_030441495.1 Dalbergia oliveri | reverse complement strand
GTCTTGGTTCTCTTTGTCTATATGTTAGAACATGCACAATTTAAGTTTATACATTCTCTTTTCCCTTTCCAAATGCATGCATAAAGCACATGTAGCCATTTCATTCACAATGAAATTTCAGTCATGCCTCATAAACCACTATTTATTTCCTCTAACATGCATTTATATGTCACAAGTCACATGGCCAAATATGTAACATCAAGTGTTCATGTCATACTAGAACCCAAAATGCCATTGTTTCATCAATTCAAAGCATTGTTGCACATCTAGCATAATGGAGATTTCACATATTCATAGCACAATTTAGTTTCATATCAAATAATTAATTTAGAAGCTATAAAAATTACCCAAGACACTTCAATGTGTCCACAAGGTTTCCTAAAAATTTCAGAGCAAAAAGTGTTCTCTAACTATTTAAAAAAATTAGACAAATTCTGGTTGAGATACTTAACCTAACTCTAGAACCCAAAATTCATAATTTTTAACCCAAGCAAATGATTAAATCAATTCAAAAGAAAAATCATGTTGAACTTTAAGATGTTTTCAACCTTCTGGAAAATTTCAAAGAAAAAATCAATCATTTTCTATGTTAGAAAAATTAGCAAAATTTGTAGCTTCAAGATTTGAAATTCAGGCAACACCTATATAGTCTTGGTTCATGATTTTTTCAAATGCAGGAGTTAAAACAAGGCTCAAGAGGAACTAGCCTAGGATGTTAGCTTCAACATATATTTTTTCTCTAGATCATTAAAATACCCACAAATATACCAAAAAATTCATGAACAATCACTGTCAATAGGAAAATTGAAATTCCAATAGCATAGAGCAAAACCCCTTTTGACAAAAATGATTTTTAACATCATCCAAACACCCCACCAAAATTAATACATCACTATCCATATACTATCAACCAATGCCATAAAAAATTTCAATAATACAAATCAGAAAGTTCATAATAAATTTGGAAAGAAAAGGATAAAGAAAACCCTACTTTTGGTGACCTAATGAATCCTTGGTCCCAAGGTGCTCCAAGGTAGCTTCTTTCCACCCCCAAGCTCCCCAAATCAACTCCAACTCCTTCCTAACTCGAGAAGCAAGGTAGCAAGGTAAGGTTTGGTGAAGATCAAAGATTTTAATCGGTTAGATTTATAGGGATTAAGATGTAGAATAAGTTTAGTGAAGGAACTTTGAAGTTTCAACAACTCTAGGTTAGTGTTTATGGGCTTAAAACTCAAGATGAAGCTCTTGAAGATAGAGATGGTGGCTGGTTCTTCTTCTCTCCTTGCTGGCTGAAATATTAATGGCTTGGTGGAGAATATATGAGTTTGTATATATCTTGTATTTAATGCATGAATATCACTATATACTTAGATAATTCTTAATCTAAAAAAAGTAAAATGGATGGCTAGGATTTAATCTTGGATTCCAAGATTAAATCTTGGCCTTCCACTGTCCTAAGTGGATAAATATTATCCATATGTGGTGATTAAATTGCCTTTTGGGTTAAAACTGCACATCAAAATTTTACCGAACCGGTAAACGTCGTACCTGATTAAATCAATATTACCCGAAAATTAATTCTAAGTATAAAACTTTCATGTCCACTTATTTCAAACCTTATTCCCATGTTTTCCTAATTTCGGGCACCTCCTGGTTCTAACCTAGGGTTTAACTGTCCTCCTGCTCATGGGGCCTGAAGGTTACTATTCACTTTGACCTGAAATTTTTTTTTAACACATCCGTTGGCCATCCTCATCTTTGCTCAACTTTAAGATTTTTGAAATTATGACTAATAAAGCTCAAATTAATTTTTAAATAATTTTTAGGGTGTTACAATAAATACTATCTATAAATAGAGATGTTGTGCTATCAACGAAGAGACTTTTGCTAAATCAAAAAGTTGAAATGCTATAAAAATCTCTCCTCATTTTTGTGAAGTTAATTACTTCTTGTGATCAGTTTTTGTTTGTAAAAATCTTCTTTCTACCTTAATAGATCATATGTTCTTCCTAGGAAGAATCATAGAAAGAAGTCACTCAAGTTTTCCAGGTCTATTATTTTTCATCTTATGAAAACTGAGTGTCAGTTTAGTTTGAATGATAAATCCAAACACAAACCTTTGTAACCCGATCCAGTAGTGATCATTGTAAGTTAGCTTGAAGAGGCTAAACAAAGACTACTTGTAACATGATAGTGAAGTGTACTTGCTATTCATGGTGTAAGCTTGAAGAGCCTGGTCAAAGATTACTCAAGTTGTGACGCTGTGTACTTGTTGGTCATTGGTTTAGTTTAGAGGCTGGTTAAAGACTATTTGGTTGTGATAATAGAGTGTGCTACTGGTCACTAGTTAAAAGCTTGGGAAGACTACTAAATACTATCCAACTTTCTCGAGTTAAGAAAGGTTTTAGTGAAACTCAACGTGTTGAGAACCTATGTAGAAGATTGGTTTACCTATAAAACTCTTGTGTAGTATTTTCTACCTTTATCTCTCTTTTATTTTATGTATACCTGTATATTGTGTTCTAAATTTAAGCTTATTCGTGTTTTATTATCTTTGTTATAGTTCAGAAAGTTACTTTCTAACATCTCTAATGTTGTTTTTGCTGCACTTAAAGTTCTACACTTGATAGTTTTTGTTTAACTTTTTCAAAAAGAAATGGCAAGAAAAGGCAAAACATGATTCAACCCTATTTCGTGCACTTTCTACCTACACTTTGATTATGGAAATTTGGTGTTGTAACTTAGGATTTCTAGCTAGGTTTTGGTTTTTGATGAAGAAGAAGAGTTGTAAAGGGATGTGTAACACCCTAATAGACCCGGACTCTATTAGTTGTTACCTATACTCTTTGATCAATTTTATTTTTAAATTAATGATAAGAAAATAGGGGTAAATTTTTTTTATACGAATTTATCATTTTACAGACTACGCTTATAGCATGAATGATACGTAAGTCATAGTTCTGGTCTAATATGAATTCTACAATTAAAATTAATTGAGCGGAATAACATTGCGGAATGATAATGGGTTTTACTTAGTATATGCGGCACGTTTTGTTCTCAAACTTAAAAAAAAAATTACCCATAGTTTTACTAAAGTATTTTCAAAAGTTAACAACAAAGATTGAAACAAAAGAGTAAATTCTAATAATTAACTTAAATGCATCCTAGGCGTGTTGGGGTTAAATATTAGGGTGTTACATTTTGGTATTAGAGATTGACTCGAGGTTAAGGATATCATCAAATTAGAGTAAGGGATGAGGACATGCCCAAGACTACCTGTGTAGGACCCGGATGGCCACTTTGAGTTCATAGTTATATCGTTGGTTTGACCAATGACCCTCCTGTGTTCATGGACTTCATGAATAGGATCTTTAGACTCTATTTGGAATCAGTTTGTATTGTTTTCATAGATGATATACTCTTTATTCAAAGACTTGAAGAGCATGAGTGTCATTTAAGGATGATTTTAGAGATTTTGAAGTAAAAGAGTTATATGCGAAGTTATCTAAGTGTGAATTTTGGCTAGGTGAGGTGAAATTTATAGGACATGTAGTGTCAAGAAGGTATCAGGAGATCCTAGCAAGATAGAGGTAGTGATGAGCTTGGAGAGACTGTCTACCCTATAGAGAAATATGGAGCTTTTTAGGTTTGGTAGGACATTACCAGGTTTATTTAGGGATTTTCTAGAATTTCTTTACCCTTGACCTAGCTTACTCAGGAATGCCCCTTTTTCATGGACTCCAAGATGAGAAGAGCTTCAAAGCTGAAGATGAAGTTAACTACAACCCCTGATGTTAGTTTTGCTTGACCCCAATGCGCCCTTTGAGGTGTATTGTGATGCTTTAGGGAAAGGTTTAGACTTGTTTATGCAAAATAGGCAAGTCGTGGCCTACGCATCTAGATAAATCAAGCCTTATGAAGCAAACTACCCCACCCATGACTTAGAGTTAGCAAGCGTAGTGTTCACTTTGAAGGTATGATGGCACCATTTGTATGGAGGAAAATTTAGGTGTTCTTGAATCATAAGAGTCTCAAGTACCTATTTGATTAGAAGGAGTTAAATATGAGGCAGAGAAAGTGGATGAAATTCTTGAAAGACTATGATTTTGGGTTAAAATATTCCTGGCAAGGCAAACGTGGTGGCTGAAGCCTTGAGTCGAAAGTCCTTACACTTGTCTCAAATGATGGTTAAAAAGGTGGAGCTAATTGAGAGGTTTAGAGACCTAAACTTGGTATGACGTTGACCACGAGGGCATAAGGATATGTCATCTCAGAGTAAAGAGTGACTTCAAGGAGAGAATCACTCGAGTTCAACAAGAGAATGAAGAGTTAAGAAGACCTTAGAAGCGACAAAAGACGGGCAAGTTGAAAGGATTCATCCTTGGAACTGATAAATTATGGAGGTTTGAAGGCAAAATTTGTCCGCCGCATGTGGTGACCTCCAAAAGGAGATTTTGGAGGAGGCTCATAAGCGTCATTTCACCATTCACCCTAGTACCATCAAGATGTATCAGGATTTGAAGAAGATATTTGGTGGCCCAATTTGAAGAAAGACGTGGTCACCTAGGTGAGTAAGTGTTTAGTTTGTCAAAAGGTGAAGATTGAGCACCAAAAACCTTTTGGAATCGCAACACCCTCAATTCCCGAATGGAAATGGGAAGTATTATATTTTGTGGAGGTCTACCCAAGACCCAAGCTGGCCATGACGCTATATGGGTGATCGTGGATTGTCTAACGAAGTCGACTCACTTTTTGCCCATTAAGGTAACTTATTCATTGGATAAGCTAGCTCAGTTATATATCCAAGAGATTATGAAGTTGCTTGGAGTGCTTCGATGATAATCTTTGATCCTGATCCACAATTCACATCACGTTTTTAGGGAGCTTTTTAGAAGGTGTTTGGTTCAAAGTTGTGTTTGAGCACAGGTTACCACCCTCAAACGGATGGAAAATCGGAGAGGACCATACAAACCTTAGAGGATCTGCGAGGGTGTGTGTGTTGGACAAAAGGGAAGTTGGGAAGATACTTGCCACTAATTGAATTTGCGTATAACAATAGTTATATGTAAGCATCTGCATGGCAATTAAGGGCTATATGGAAGGAAGTGTTAATCCCCTTTGTGTTGGTATAAGCCCATGAGCACAGTATGCTTACCTAAAGTTGTAAGGGAAACAAGGGAACAAATAAGGAGGATTAAGGATAGGATCCTTACGTCAAAGTGTACGCCCAATTTTTACCGTAATTTTTACTATCATTAGGAATTACGATTCCGTAGGTAAATATTATATAAAATTTGAGACCAAACAATCCTTAATAAAGGAATATAACGTTAGAAGAGAAGTTAGGAGCAATTCGTGCAAGTATTGCAAACCTGATTTTCTGTACGTGTAAAATGACCAAAATGCCCTGAGGTTATTTTACTCAGAAAATGAGGATCGTGGGCCCCACCCTTCCTCAAGGGGATGTTTTGATGTTAATAAGGGATTGTTTGTTATGTAGTGTTAATAGAGGAGAAGAATCCTAATTTTGAGCTCAACGCAAATGACCAAAATACCCTGCCCTTTAAGTTTTAATTTGTGTGCCGACTGACTCCGAACCTCACTAAAATGTGTTAAAAGGTGTTTTTAAGCCATGATTAACCATTGGTTAAGCTCGGTGGTCTCGGGCAATTTTTAGTAATGACCTTTTGCCCCTTTGTGTTTTACAAATTTTGAGATTTTTGATTGTCTAATGAAACCTAAGCAATATTAGGCTCAAATTAAAGCTTATTAAATTCTAATTATTAATCTAGAGTCAAATTATTTATTTAAATTGATTAGAACCTAAAATTGCTTTAAAACACTCAAATTGCTTATAATTCACCTAAGCCCTTAATCGTAAATTCTCTAAATTGCATGAATACCTTGCCTACACCTAAATAATACATGGAACACACAAAACCCTCTTCCATGAGGCTGTAATGCAAAATAATTCAGCCATAATCATTAGAATTATTGCAAGATAATGCACTAAAACAAAATGCCAAAAAATTCCCTAAAACATGGCATAAAACATGCCTTAAACAAGAAATGATTTTCCTCCCTTTGTTCCCCATGAAAAATGTAAAATTTGCCTCCTCCTCTTGTCCATACATGAGCTTAAATCCTCTATAAATAGGCATGCTTAAGGAGTCTTAGATGCTTGCTCAAAATTTACACATTTCTAGTTTTTCCAAAGCACCAAAAGCTCTCATTTCCTCCTCCCTTGGCTGAATTCTTTCTTCAAGTTTTCAAGAATATTTTCTTTCATTTCACTCCAAGAAACCAAGTTCCTTTCCTTCAAATCAGATTAGGTAGGGAGTTGTTTTTAAGTTTATTTCTATGCTTTGCTAAGTGTTGTTCTTGGTTCAAAATGATGATTTCATGGATTTTCTCTAGTTTTTCCATTTGGTTTTCTTCTTCCTTTTTCTTTAACAATTCGGCCATATGGCCTAGGTGGGACTAAGATGATGGCTTGATGATGAGGACCTTGAGGGTGGGTTGTGAATCCATCACAAGTTAGGCCTCTAAAGCTTGAAAGTTCCACTTGATGCAAAACTTTAAAGAATAATATTTTTATGATGTTTTTATGATCTTGAGTTTAGAACTTGAAAGATGTATTTTTCACTTTGTCTTGCTAAGATATATATATTGGGTTGAATTATATGTTCTAAAAGTCTTGGAGGAGCTCTAGTAAAGAAATAAAATGAACTTGCATCCATGTTTAAGTTTATGCCTTGCATAACCATGTTTACTTCTATGTCATCACTAAATTCTTAAGAATGAATAAATGAACTTGCATATTCATGTTTAAATTTCCAAGCTTGCATTTCATGTTTATGTTTCAAGTTGTCACTTAATCTCAAAGATAATAAAGAGGATGCATCTCATATTTATTTTATGCTCTCACTTTATTTTATAATGGCTAAAAGAATCAATGCATGACATGTTTATTTTATGTCATCACCTAAAGATCCTAGAGCTCAAAGACTTGCCCAAGTATCACAAGCAAAGTTGGAAAATGGTAGTATCTAAGAATGCATTTCCTTAAGATTATTGGAGTCAAAGAATTTATTCTTTAAGAAGTCTGAGTTGGAGCTTAATAAGAATTCTCTTCTCCCTTCACCATTTGATGCGGACTACTGCCACTCCTTTCTCTATTTTTCTTTTATTAAGTTCTCTCTCCTCCTGGTCTATGCGGACTACCACTCTAGTTTCTTGCATCATGTTTATATTCCAAGTTATCACCTTATAAAGATAAGATTAAAATGAGGTTGCATAGCATGTTTATGATTCTAGTATCACCTAAATCTTTAAAGCTCAAGACTTGCTCCTTTTATCTTAAGTGAAAATTTTAATCATGAACATTCTTTCAATGTATAAATTGACCTCATGATTAAGGTAGGCCTAAAGTAATTTTTAAATAGCTACTGAGTTGGTTCTATAATTTCTTTCAAGATTACCAAAAATAATTAGTTTCTAAAAGAGTTTTAAGGCTTAAAATGATATTATGGGAAACTAATATCTTGCATGTACTTAAAATAAGATATTAAGCAATTATGTGAGGTTCATGATTTCTATCTGAGTTAGTATTACTATGATTTGATATATTTGAAGTTGTGATAATTATGTTTATTGATAAGGAATAATTCTATGCATGTTAGAAGTGAAATTAGCTACATAAAGCAACCGTAAAGCTTTAATATGATTTACTACCTATGCTGCCTCATATAGTCTAATAATGTTCTTAAGGCTTATAATTGATGGTAATAAATCCCTTAGATGCATAATTAATTAGTTCAATAATTGAGGTTGCCCAATTCTAGAGTTTAGTTGTTTAAGACTTTTCGATAAGGATTTATGATGATGCCTCTTTGATGTTTTAAGTGATAAGTCTATAAAGTGATTTGATGCTTATTAAATATTTGATGCCATTGAATGATTCCCTAGCTTGCATGTTATAGTTGCTGTTGTAAACAATGAAAATGCTTATTCATGAAATAAAGAAATAATCTTGTTATTTAAAAAAATTACCTTTGTTGTTGGAAGAAAGTGTACTCCTGTAAAAGTGTAATTTGGAAAGGTTCTGGCTAGGAAAGACTTGGTATTTAAGCGTGTCCATTATGACCCACCTCTCTTTCCTGGAATCTCCAGATGCATGATTTCAGTTAGTATATATTATTCCATCATAAGACTATAAATGAGAAAATGTCATGATGATTATGAATTGAATTATGATATAACATGCAAAGATTTAATGGTGACTTAAATGTAAGAGGAAATGACCTTTGGACCCATCAGACTATAGGTGGTGAAAAGGTGATTCTTGCCTCCTAACCCGTTCTCTCAAAAGGGTAGAGTCGGAACTTTAACTTATCAAAAGGGATAAGTATAGGCTAGTGACGACTAGTAAGGTATGAGCTCATAACCTAGATTACTCCCAAAAGGGTGGAGTATAGGGTGGCCCAGGAAAATGATGATGGAAGTAACTTTAAGTCACCTAAGGAACTAAGTAATGCATTGATGTAAATATGATGTTCTTCTATGCATAGTATTTATGATTTATGATGAGAAATATGATGTTCTTCTATGCATAGTATTTATGATATGATGATGAGAAATATGATGTTCTTCTATGCATAGTATTTATGATTTGATGATGAGAAATATAATATTCTTTTATGCATAGTATTTATGATATGATGATGAAGAATATGATGTGTTGATAAAAGGAAAAGTTCATTATAAACATGACATGCTAAGTTTATGATGCATTATAAGACGCATGATTAAAACCACGAACCTCGTAAAGTATATTTTCGAACTTAATAAATCAATCTTAGCATGCTCACTATTTCATAATGAAACCCGAGGTTCCTGGGACGATGATGATGACATAATGCATCATGAGGTGAGTACCCTACTGAGATTCTTTTATAAGTTTCTCACTCCTCTATTTTTCTTTCCATCTCGTCTTGAAACAGAAGGAAGTGTTCGTGATTCACATTGAGGCTTTCACCTGGTAGCTGAACTTGATCCTCTAGTTTCACTCGTATATTTCAGATATCTATCCCTATCCCTGGAGTGTTATTACTAGGTGCCATTAATGGATGTCCTTCCATCCATATATTATTTATGTTTTGTTAGATTGCCTACACCTAGTCTTATTTGTTGGTAGGCAAAATATCTATGTGATATGTAATTATGGATGTCATATGATGGAGCCAATATGATGTGTTTCTTCATGATATGTCTATCGTTTTCTGTTATTCGATTATCGTTCACGTTATGCGGCTCACATTTTCAATTATGTTTTAAAAAAAAAAATGGCTCGTAATTTCACTAAGTATTTTCAAAGCATGATTAAGGAACTGAAGCAAAGAGTAAAGTCTAGTAATTAATCGAATACTCCTAGGTGTATTGGGTTAATTATTAGGGTGTTACACAAAGTCGACAGAAAAGCTATGCGGATAAATAGCAAAAGTCGTTAAAGTTCCAAGAGAGAGCATGTATTTCTTAGGTATGATCCGCTACGACAAACATAGGATAATCTATGAGAGTTCAAAAAGTTGAGCCCTAGATTCCTTGGTCCCTTTGAAATTCTTAAGAGTCAGTCAATGGCATATGGATAGCCTTGCCACTTAATCTGTCCAACCTTCATGACGTCTTCCATGTCTTCCAGTTAAGAAATACCAATTGACCCTAGTCATGTGCTACAACCAGAACAAGAACAATAAACGAAGGATCTGAGCTTCAACTTGCGCCCACGAGGATCGTGGACAAAGGAGTCAAGCAATTGAGGAAAAGACTTTACCTTTAGTCAAAGTGGCTTAGGGACAGGGAAAGGCAGAGGATTTTACTTGGGAATTGGAGTTGGAAATGAAGTCAGTACCCTGAGCTCTTCATAGGTAACGAATTTCGAGGATGAAATTCTTTAAAAAGGAGGGGAGTATGTAACATCCAAATTTCATCTAGGCTAATTGATCTCGATGAACTGAGCAATTGATTTATCGACTAGGTGGTTGATCTTGGCCCCATAATGGGAAGGGTCAACATTGGTGATTTATTGTTGATTAATGACATTAGCATAGTTAGAAGACACACAAAAATAAGTAATGATAAGTACTATTAAGACATAAAGCTTAAATCTAGAAGATAAGGAAATGGATTTTCATTTCATGTTTAAATTTCAAGCCTTGCATATCATATTTAAATTTGAAGTTATCACCTTAAATCTTGAAGATAAGAAAATGGATTTGCATTTTCATGTTTAAATTCCAAGTCTTGTATATCATGTTTAAATTTCAAGTTATCACCTAACCTTTGAAGACTTAAAAGTGAATTTGCATTCTCATATTTATATTTCAAGTCTTGCACATCATATTTATATTTCTAAGCCATCACTTATATGATAAAGATTAAAATGAGATTGCATAGCATGTTTATGATTCTAGCTATCACCTAATTCTTTAAAGCTTACAATTACCTATTTTATTGTAAATGGAAATTCATGGCTACTGATTTGGTAATGTTTGATTTTTGAATTATGCAAATGATGATCTCTAGTATAATTGTATATATCCTATTAAGCATAGCATATGCATTAGCTTAGTCTAGTCCTTGATTTAACATACTGGGTAAGCATATTTACTATTATGAGATATTGATGATAACAAGCTTATGGATGTATGCAAAGAATGTGATGTGTGCTTATGTGATCAAGTATCTAATGATTTGTGGCATGTTATGATTATGGACAAATGATTGAGATGCTTGATTGATGTGTTCTATGGTATGAAGCAAATTTGGGGAAGTTCTACTCCATCCGTTTATGCGGAATTTTGCCAAATTTGTGAACTTATAAAGATTATGACGTTTGTGAGTATGAAATTCAACTAATAAGTTATGATGATGATTATGTTTATATGTCCATGTTTGCATATCTAGATCACATGCTAAGATTAAAAGTGACATACGACATGGAAATGATCCTCTAGACTTTAGGAATTAATGGTTATGAAAAGTGATCTAATAAAGGTGATCCTTTAGACTTTGAAGAATTAATGGTTATGAAAGGTGATCCTATGCTCCCTAACCCACACTCTTGGAGTCAGGAATTTGCTTATCTATAGGATAAGTGTAGACTGAACTCTCAAGAGAGAAGAGAGTATTAGGGTGGCCCCTTAGAAGAGAACAAGAAAGTTAGTCACTAACAGAGTAAAGAGGAAAGATTATATTAAAATAAATTATGTTCCTTATATTATAATAATTTATTCAAGTCTTGTGGTATGTTGCATAAGCATTGACATGCATTTCATAATATGGTATAATGCATTCATGACATTAAGATTCATGAGAAAAGAACAAGGCCTTGATAATGGTATTTGAAACTTAATAAATGAATCTTCTTAATTATCCATTATTTTCATAATGAAACAAATTCCTAAGGACAAAGATAATGACATTTGTTTGGAGGCGAAAGCTTTATCGAGATTCTTGTACAGTTTCTCATTCCCTCTCTTTTTCTTTTCCATCTCATCTTTAGAGGGCAATGACCACGTTAGTGATCTACGTTGATGCTCCCACCTGGAGATGCACTTTGACACCAACTAGTCTTATCATTTTGTAGGTCATCTCGCTATGCCTACCAACCTTGCTCATGTGCTCAGATACCTTTTCCTCTCTCAGGAGCATTGTTAGTAGGTGTTGATGGTGGACCTCTTGGAGTAGTTGTGAAAATCTCATTGAAAAGATAATCTTCTTTTGATGTTTTGTTAGAAGTTATCTACTCTAGGCATATCCCTAAAGGAGTAGTGGAAGGAGATGTTTTAGTAAGTTATTTTAGTTTCTATCCATATACTATTTATATCTTTTTCGGATGGCTATACTTAGCCCAACCTTTGTTGGTGGGCATAATACCTTTTTAGTAGTTTATTTTGGTGCGTGATGTAGAATGGTTAATACTTATGCTATTATTATATATGATGATGTGATTATGTTCATGTGATTGTTGTGTTTGTACTTGTGCATGCTGTGACTTATTTTTATTTCTCCTTTATATGTGGAGACAGATGATGGATTTTACTTAGTATGCGCGGTTCACGTTTTGTTTTCAAACTTCAAAAAAAAAAAATTATCCATAGTTTTGCTAAAGTATTTTTAGGAGTTAACAACAAAGACTGAAACAAAAGAGTAAATTCTAATCATTAACTTAAATGCATCCTAGACGTATGGGTTAAATATTAAGGTGTTACAATCTCTGTTTTAAATTTTTATCTCTGAAATAAATTTGTGGTTGTGGAAAAAGAGAAGATATTATTTTATCTCCTTGTGATTTAGACCATTTGATTTGCTACAAATTATATGCTCCAACAACAAATTTTTGTGTTAGGAACTTAAACGGAAGATGATCTACTATTCTACTTGTTCTTAAAAAATGAAAAACAAAGGAGTTATTCTAGCCCAATATTTGTTAGTTTGGGTTAACTGATTATTGTTCTTACTATGTGATAGACACATGAAAGAGAGATAAAGAAATGGAGTATATTGAAGTATTAATGGAAAGAAAAACTGATACAATATAGAAAGAGGGAATCATGAGCACTATAGCAACTTAACTCTCCCAAATACCTAGCCAATATTCTCCTAACCAACTTCCCTATTCCATTCCCTTATATGCTACTCATATAAGCACGTGCATATGCTTACAACCCTTACCCACAAGTATTCTATTACAATCCTCACAAGCACACTTACACTCCACGCACAAAGCACACAAACATCACAGTCACACTTCTAACACTTTTTTCTCACTCATACTTAGATAATTACAATTACGGCCCATTGTGCTTGGCCCAATTCCATTGGTTTCTAACAGAAATTCTCTTAGGAGTTACCTAAAGACACCTAAACATAGCTACTGAATTGCTCCATGTCCTATCAATCAAAATAAATAAAGTGTCATCAACATTTAACTCCTTCAAAATCAAAAGAAGATTGTTACTTTATCGCATGACATATAAAACAGGGAACTCTAATCAAAATGTTGAAGCAACGTGAATAAATATTTAAGTTACAAGTAGCATTGATTTAAAATGGGAAAAAAGTTCTGTACATAGGAAGGCCACTTGAAGTTGTCACTGCATATCATCGACATTAATACAGAAATAGAAAAGTAATTTGACCAAACTCAAATAGTGAAGTTAATAGAAAAGTAATTTGATCATTCCACAAACAAGCTATCTTATACTCCATCTGACGCTCTTAGAAAAATTAAAAAGAAAACTATCCATTCCACTATATCAATGAAAGTTCTAACCACAAGGTTTCTACAAAGGTGGAAAGAAAAGAAATTGATACTCGATTGATACATAGTGATAGACACACGAAAGAGAGATACAGAAATGGAGTATATTGAAGTATTAATGGAAAGGAAAAACGATCCAGGAAGAAAAGAGGAATCATGAGCACTATAAGGCTCAACTCTCCTTAAGTGCCTAGCCAATATTCTCCTAACAAACTTTCCCCATTCCCTTCCTTTATATACTACTCACATCAGCATGTGCACATGCTATTACAACCCTTACCCTACAAGTATTGTTACTATCCTCATCCAGCACACTCATACTCCATGCACAAAGAACATAAACATCACTGTCACACTTCTAACACTTTTTTTCTCACTCATATTTCAGGTAATAACAATTAGGGCCTATTGTTCTTAGCCCAATTCCATTGGTTTCTAACAATACTCCCCTAAAGAATCACCTTGTCCTCAAGGTGATGCTTTGGAAAGTAAAGGCTTCCTTCTGGCTCCCAAATCTTGAAAAATGATAAACATAGGGTGTAACACCCTAATAATTAACCCAACACGCATATGACTCAATTAAATTAATTATTAGAATTTACTCTCTTGTTTTTAGTCCTTGTCTTTAACTCTTGAAAATACTTTAGTAAAAATACATGTAAATTTTTTTTTTTGAACTTTAAAAACAAAACGTGAATTGTGCATACTAAATAAAACATGTCTTCCATCTCATACAATAAAGAAAAGAAACACTCCACAGCATACATAAAATCCAAAAGCAATAACGTCATGAGCATAAACATGTCATTATATATATATATATATATAGGAATTCATAAATAATAATCATTCCATATCACGTACCAAAATAAAATGCTGAATAGTATAATGCCCACCAACAGAGAGGTTGGGCTAAATAGGAATCCGATTGGAAAATATCAACAAAATATAAGTAGTCGATATACAGCCTACTAAAACCTCACATCCCACTACTCCTATCAAGATGCGCCTAGAATAGATAACCCATGATGTAATAACAAAAGAAGGCTATCCTCTCCATGAGATATGCACAAGCGCTCTATATGATCTTGTATCGCTCCTAAGCATGTTGTTCCCAGGAGGGAGGAAGGTATTTGAGCATGCGGGTGAGATCGATAGGTGTAGCAAGATGACGACAGGAATGAACGTGAGCACCACGATGCGGACGATAAGCTCTTCCACCGATAGAGAGTCCTCTCAAAGGCTGCAACAATGTAGTCTCCCCATCGCTACCACTCCCTACCCCCATGGGGGCCATAGGTGCAAAGTTGCCGAAAGAATGCTGGGAAGGTGACTCCTCAAACGGGTTGGACCACTAGGCATGGGGATGAGGTGGCGATCGGGGTATGTACTCCAGAAAATCTCTCACAAGGCAGGCAGGGCGAGCACGAGGGATCTCCTCCACGCGAGGGCGAGCACGCTCAAAGACAAAATCGTCGGTGTAGGGAGTGGCTGTGAAAACTAGAAACTAGTAACCGGTTGCAAAGGGACGATCCAAGAACAAAAACAGTTAGACAACACAACGACCGACGAAGTTATATGATTGGTTGCTCAGGTCGTAGTGCATCTCTTGGGTGGACACATCAATGTAGATCACGAAGGTGGTCATCGACTTCTGAAGACGAGATGGAAAAGAAAGAGAGAGGGAATGAGAAACTTGTACAAGAATCTCAGGAGAGTTTTCGTCTCCAAGCAATGTCATCATCTTCGTCCTCAAGGAATCTCAGGTTTCATTATGAAAATAGTGGACATATATATGTTTCATTTATTAAGTTCCAAATACTCTTAACCAAGGTTCATATCTTTTAGTATGAATCTTAATGCCATGAATGCATCATACCATATCATGAATGCATGCCAATGCTTATGCAACATACTACAAGACTTGAATAAATTATCATAGCGTAAGGAACATAAAGTTATCTTAATATAATTTTTCCTCTTTGCTCTCTTAGGTGACTTAGCTTTCTTATTCTTTACCCTAGCAACCATCCTGTAAAATAGGTACCAGTGCCTATTCTTATAAATGTTATGAAGAAACAACATGTGTAAACATTTGTGCGAGTACTAGCTAGTAAGTATCAACTTATGGTAAAAGAATTTAAATTAAGCCGTCTACATTGTTACACATAGTTTTGACTCATTGCTTATATGACTATGTTTTTTGCTGAGCCATTTTATTGAACTAATTAACATGGGCACTGGTACCGTCTTATATCTTATGCATTGGATCTTACATAATGGTCTCAAGATTTAGTCTTTTTCGTTGTATTTTGCCAACTTATAATTTGTCTTTGGTTATTGCTGTATGAAGTTAGAAGCAAGTAATATCGATAAACATGCTTAAGTTTTATTAGACAATGTACACTGGAATGTACAGTTGATGGCAGGATAATATCAGAAAAGATGATCAGAAAGTGCAATGTGAGCCTATGAAAGAACCAATGTAACAAGTAGGAAATTGAACAGAAATTTATCTCTGATCTTGTATAAAAGTGGCTATATAACAATGATATTTCACAATTTCTCAGTACTGTAATGTATGAACAAGTAATGGATAACAAAGAAACTGTAAACGATTCAGTAAGGGAAAAGGAAGGGAATCTAAGAAGAAGAAAGACAGAGGGGAGGGAAGAGAGAATTATCAGAGAGAGAATAGAAGAGATATTACAATTTCCACGATTCCCTCTCTACAGCCCTAATATTCTTCTTATATAGTTTCTTCATTCCTTTTGACTGGGCTACTACTAATGGGCCCCATGCCCATTTCATTCATGTAACCATGTTACAGTATGCTCTTGTTTACTTAGTTGTAATACATATTAAATATTAAAAACAGATATTTAAATATTTTCTTGTTGAATGTTGACAAAGTTTGTCCATTATGTCAATGGGTGGGATACTAACACTTGCCATCGAGCCTTGTAAAACTTATGTATTTGATACGTCTACTGTGGCTGCAGCACTTTTCTTTATTGTCAGTTAGAAATTTATAATTTTCTTGAGGTATCTTTATTTGTATTGGTACCATTAGCCTTTTCTGCAAGTTGATAAACTTATGCTATTACAATGACTTAGCTCTTCTTGTTTATGGATTATATAAAGAAGGTTTAATTAATCCGTCCCTATAATTTCACTGAATTTTCAATTGGGTTCCTATATTTTAAAAGTTTTCAATTGGGTCCTATATCCTGAAAATAAATATTTAATTGATTCTCAATCCTATACCAAGTACAAAAAATGTGAGATTTAAGAGAATATTCCCGAAATGTTCTTTCATTATAATTTTATATTAAAAAAACAAAAAAGCCCACAAACTCTAGGAATATTCCAGAATATTCACTTCCTCCCTCCCCTACCCCTCTCCTCCATCACCATCAGCCCCATCCTCGCGAAGACCTTCTCGACACCGCCTTTGTCATCCGTAGCTCTCCGCGAAGCTAGTCTTGAAAGCCACATATCAAGTCACCCTTTCCCTTCCCTTCCCCTCCCATTTCCCTTTCCCTTTCCCCTTGTCACCACCACCATGACACACACAAAAGGAGGCAAAAACCACTATCATGGAGCCGACGTTCACAGAGGTGGCACCACCACTATCATTAGGTCACAAAGGAAGCACAAAAAAGGTGGTGCCAGTCTTGAAAACCACATATCAAATTAGGTTAACACCAATTAAACATTTGGGGGTATGGGTTTTTTTGGGTAGCGCTACACAGAGAGGCAGGTAGCATTCAAGGCAAAGGTAGGGAAGAGGAGGAAGAAGCCAGCCAACATGCATGTGGGGTCTCCTGGCAAGCGTGCGATGGTGGGAGGGCAGTGATGCCGCGACACTCGGAGAGGCGCGACATCGGAAAGAGAGAAAGGGGTTTGGTGTGAAGGTCTTGCAAGGTAGTGGCGTGCACGAGATCACTGGCGGTGGCGAGGCGTGACTACACTGACGGCGGAGATGGGGAGGCTGCGCAACTTTTTGACTCGATGGTGATGAGGGGAAGGGGAAGGGAAAGGGGAAGCGGGACATGGTTTTTTCTTTTTTTTTTCAATATAAATTATAGTAAAATAATATTATTAGAATATTCTGTTAACTTTAATATTTTTGTAACGGATAATGGGGTTAGGGACCTAATTAAATATTTATTTTTAGTATAGGGCCCCAATTGAAAATTTTTAAAATATAGGGACCCAATTAAAAATTTGATAAAACTATAGGGACTGACGGATTAATTAAACCTATAAAGAATTATATATTGATAAAATTTAAAATCATAAAGATTATGAATTAAACACTCTGTCACTTGATTATTTATTGGCGATGATTAATCCTTGCAGCGTTGATGAGAAAATACTTCATGTTTATGGCTCCCTGATTCCAGATCACACAGGCAGCATTCAATGGTTGGATAAGAACATGGAATCTGTTTCGAATACTGACAGGTTTTTCTCTTCTAACATGTTGATAGGGTCAAAAGAATGCTAAAGTATATATGTTTGTGCTAAGCTGTCTTTGAAAACTGTACAGGAGTGCAATGAAGAGAGGAAGTGAGGGAGAACCAATAATGCCAGAGCAGGATAATGTCAGTGGGAAACCGTCAACATTGGACACGATCCAAAAGGTAAAAAAATCTAAGAAGCGAAAAATCAGAGAGGAATCTTGAATGTAGCATTGGAGCCATTTATGTTCATAAGTAATTTTCTATTGTTATCACAAGGATTATGCATTGAATGCCTGTAAATTTTGATGATAATGTCCTGCTCTGGTGACTTTGTTTATGAGTTATGTTTTTTACCTGTTTATGAATTAGAGAGGAATCTTGAATGTAGCATTGGAGCCATTTATGTTCATAGGTAGTTTTCTACTATTAACACAAGGATTATGCATTGAATGCCTATAAATTTTGATGATGATGTCCTGTTTGGTGACTTTGTTTATGAATTATGTTTTTGACAATATAATTTTCTTTAGATATCTGAGATTTAAAAGTGTCCGTGCTTTCTTACACATAAATCTCTCCAAATTCACTTTCTGTTTTTCCCTAAAAAATAACGTATTCCTTTCACCCAAGTGACACAAAAATTAGGGTACTCCACATTTTCTTTTGAATCCATTTTAATCTATTCCCACCTAGGACTCAAGTAGTCTGAGGTTCCTTTAGCATTGTCCAATAATATCTCCACCAACTCAAGCACGTACACTGTACACCACATCCTCCATGGTAGAATGCAAGGAAATAAAAAACAAATGATCAAGAATTTCCACATCATCGTGGTGGAGAACACTCCTGGCATCTTCATGAAGAAAGTTAAGATGTATCAAGCGGCAGAAATTTCTAGAGTCTTGGGCAGAATTAACACAAGATCGTTTGATACTACTTTTTTTCCACCCACACCCCAGAACAATAATACATGAAGGTAAATTTTTCGTAATTTATTTTCAATCCCAATATCACCTCAAAGAATGAGTGTTCTCCTATGGTTATTATAGACTTCCTTCCTAGCCAGACATAACGAATAGTGTCATCCGCGAATTGTTTGAGATAGTTTGACTTACCCAATTTGAACAGCTTTAACTATCCCCAACTCCGTGTCTTTGCAGATCAGTCTATGACATGTATCTGCTACTACTCAGCGACAATGTATCTTGTTTCAATCCCCCCTCCATTTTTTTCTTCTTATAATTGATAACAGGCTCAACCTCTTTCAACAAGGGGAGCATGCAGAAAAACATATACAGCGATTCATAAATTTGCTAAATTTTTTTTTTTTGGTCAGAATAAATTCAGTAATGGAAAAACTATCTAATGACATAGAAGAATTCCTACTCAAGGTCAGCACAAACATGAACACCCCTGTACAACAAAGTAAAGATAAACTACATATTACAATTCTTGCAACAATCCCAGCTACATGTGATATTACTTTATTGCAATGCTATATGCTTCCTCCACATCTGCATCTTTCAAGAAGCAATTGATGCACCTGATTGCCTTAGCCTAATTCCAATCAGCATAGCACATCAAGTTGCATATTATCAACCCACCTTAATTCTGCTGAGACCCGAAACAGCATAACAATTCTTTCTGATAAGAATACTCTGCAGACTCAATAGGCACACCCAGGAATCCTTGTCCTAGAGGTATAGCAGGTCCACCAAAGAACAATCCATCATAGTGTATGGCCCAACCAAAGCAACAAACAAAGCACAATCCATCATAGTACATGATTGAAGCTCATGCCTAAAATTTTTATTACTCTTTTTGCACATCAATAAGATAGCAAAATAGATTAAGCAAATTATTTATCCTTCCCAAACCACTTATCCTTAACAATCTTTCATTTATTGAGGACAAAGTAAATAAAATACCGAAAGTAACATGCAACAATCACAATTTACTCATTTGTCTAACATGAGACAACTCATATTTTTCTCTTACTCAAAGTTGTACGTTTGATTTGAATCCTCAATCTTCACTGACGCTTCCTATGTCATTTCTCTAGATGTCACTTTGATCTCGTGAAACAGAATGCAACCAATTGAATTGAAACTCAACAGTATATCAATGGAACAATACAAACTGTTCTGCTATAAATCAAGCAACAATGGTTCTGATGAAAGGAAATAAAAACAAGTAAAATTGAGTTGGTAAATGATATCATGAATAAGCCTTGTGACACCAGGTTTTCCATACCCCCTCAAATTGCTTCCCGCATCTTTTATCCTTTTGCACCCAACTTGTAATCGTTCAACTTAGTAATAGCCAACTTATTTCACTTTCCTGTCTCCATCCCATCCATCAATTGTTGTTGCTCCTTACTCCTCAGTGCATTTTGTCAACTTGAATCCCCTCTCCATTTTGGATATGCTTTGTTGGGGAGCCATTAACTAAAATTAACATGGAGGCACAAGATAAATAGGCTTGAATTTTGCGTGAACAATTACAAGAGCGTTCACGACAGAATTTACGGCATGATTGCTTAAGAAGGTCTTAGTGCACGTTTTTGGTGTGCGTACATTAACCATTTCCCTTTTGGTGTTGGCTCAATGCCGAGTTAATGGGTATTGTTTGTCTTGTTTCTTACCGCAAAAAAAAAAAAAAAAAAAACCCTCGACAGAAGCTTACTAACCATACTTGTAATAAATAATTATTTATCATGAAGTCTAGAATTTGAATCTCTCAACGATTTATTGTTAATATTCTTAGGCGTAGTTTAAAAATGCTTTGCAATATAGCACATGCATGGTACCTTGATTTAAATGACTCGGAAGACATTAATCTTTAAAAAGCTTTACAATATCCTCTATACCAATACCCTTTACAATAGCACATGAATTGTGCCTTGATTTAAATGAGTTGGAAGACATTAATCTTTCTCGATTATATTTTTTCTCAGAAAGATAAAAAGAGGTAATTGCCTCTTTTGTTGTAAGCTTTGACCCTCGAATTAACTAACTTTCAAAAGAAATTTCTTGTGGGTTGAGTTATATACTAAGAGTAAATATACTTTTATTTTTATTTTATCAAAAAAGAAAAATCTTGATGCATTTGCCATGATTCAGTTTTTTGAATTTTATATAAAAATTATTTGTCGTAGAATGTCCCACGTGAGACTAGGACAACATTGCAATCATAGGTCTAAAATAACATCGACAAGATAGTAGATAATAATTTATTAGTACTACGCAAGAATATTTCAACCGTTTATTGCACGCCACAAATTAAGCTCACATACGTAAGGAGTGATCAAATGAGTATCCAAGGAACCCATTTCATACGTTGAAGTGCCAAATAAAATAATGATAATAGTTTATTCACAAAATAAATTTTCTCGCTACTTGATCGGTGTGAATTATTTATACTCAAACATTATTATTTTAACAACAAAAAATAGATCTCTCAATAGGACATCTACTTCATTATCATTAAATGTGACGGATAAATGAAAAAAGTTGGTCATCATCATATTTAACGGTAATAAAGTAATTTTAATTAATACTAACTTTTAAGAGTTGGAATAATATTTTTAATTTATACTGTAATTATAAATCTTCTCGATTAAGATGACAAGCATGCCAATAAGCCTACTAACCCACGTATTGCACACCTTAAAATGCCTGTGTTGCCCGCACGAGCATGAGCAGTCCAGCACGCCACAACATTAACAATTACTTAACACTTGTCAACCACAATCATTCACCTAGATTATTGATAAAAATTAAAATGAATGCTGCCGGAGTGACATTTCTCTTAAATTTTTGGCCGAAGTGTTTATGTGGTTTAAGTCGTGAGAGAGTTCGATGGCTTATTTATCCATCCCTTATTGGCTGTTTCTGGAGCTCCCGGATAAAAAACAAAGAAAGAAAAATCAAATGAATCATATAAAATTTTTCAAATTAACTATAATTCGAATGAGAATTAAAATAAATACTAACATATATTTAAACCAATTCCAGCTCCTGTGAAAATTTTTTGTTTAACCGTTATTATTTCTTCATACAAGAACTGCCTTAAACATCAATAGAAAAAAAAAAGCGTACTTTTGTGAAACTAAATCACATTTGCATACATATGGTCACGCTATATATGGACAAAAAATAAAAATAAAAAAGGCAAAGACCAAAGTAGTTATCATCCCTCTAAACCTAAACAATAACAGTACATCAGTCTTAGACTTCCCTAATTTTCTTAAACCTATATCAAACAACAGTCTTTTGACAATTTTTTTTCTTCTCCTTGCAATCTCAATTCTTATCAAATTCTCAAAAGAAAAATGCTAAGTTCAGGTCCTCCATTACCATCAGGGTTCAACATGTAAAACGCCTCCGAGTCACGGCTCCCAACGACTCTTTCAAACTTCGCTCTCATGTACATCAACTCGCCCTCCGATCCTCCGCCGCCGCCGCCAGCTTTCCTCCCGTTTCCGCCGTCCTCCAGCAGCGGTATCACGCCGGCACCGACCGACACGCTCTGCACGGTACTCAGCACGTGCCAGTCGCGGTCACTGCACTCGCGGGACATCGCATAGCCGCAGTTCCTGCCGTTGCAGTACATAGTCCAAGCGGGCTCCTGGAAGAGCTTCCTGTGGCGGCCAGCCCCGCCGTGCGCGGTGGTCGGGACCTTGTCGCACTCAAGGGCTATGCGGACGAGGCCGGAGGACATCTCCTTGACGAGGGAGGCAGTGGACATAGCGAGCTCAAGAAGGAGGAGGGGCTCGGAGCGCGGGTCGAGCTGGACGGCAAAGGAGATGTGGCCCCGGCGGTGGCCGAAGAGGGTTCCGGTGACTTTGCGGCCGATGGAAGGGGTTATGGAGAGTGGGGAAGGGATGGCGAGCCACTTGCATGTAGGGATCATCGTTGGGAACGTGAAGATGTTGAGAAATGAGCGTAGGAGAATTGAGAGCTTGTTGTTGCTTCTTGTTACCGTTGTTGGTTTGGTGAAGTGGGTACGGGAGGAGGAGACGGAAGGGGAGGAGCCTCGGCGTATGAGGAGCTTGTCGGAGACAACGTAGTCGGGATCGGAGGCTCGGAGGATGAGGGCGTGATGGTTTGAAGGTATGATTCTTCTGCTGCTTAATCTTGTGGTGGTGGTGGTGCTGCTGGTGCTTCTTTGGAGGATGAGGTTTTGGTCTTGTTTTCTCATGCTGTACATGTGCTAGCTAGGAAAGGGAGAAGGTGCAGGTGCTATAGAGTAGAGAGAGAAGGAGAGAAAAAGAGAGATGGGGTTTGTAAGGGAGAGTGTGTGGGGAGCAAGAGTGTGATTCAAGTCTCCAACAAGAAATGAGAAAAAGAGAGAAGGATGAAAGGGGCCGACAAGGTGATAATAGTGTTGGGAGAGGGTAGGAATATAAAGAGGGGCGGTGGAGGCTTGTGCTTCTGATGATGATCATTTGTTGGACTTTTAGTTTTGTACACGGTGAGCGATTCTTATTTATTTATTTGTAAGAGTTAAATTATTTGTATATAGATTGCATGCCAATGTTATATCATAGTGACTCGTGTCATATGCATTATTATATATATAGAGTTTAATTTATATGTATTGATTTTTATATTATTATTTGATTATATATTATCATATTAATTAAAATAGTTAAATATTATATTTACTACCTGAAAAGTTATATAAATGTAATAATTTAATTAGATAATAGTATAAAAAAAATTTATACTATATATCAGTACATCAAAATTATACATATAAAATTAATGATCCTACCCTCGTTCCTTATATGTTAATAAAAAATATTTTGTGAACATTTAATTATAAACAGGGTATGCTATTAAAAGTAAAAATTTACACGAGATATAAAATATATGAAAATTTCAACTAAGAGAATTCATTCTTGTGTTCAGATTTTTTTATTCACCCGAGGCCTGAGTTAAGAACTACAAAAAATATAGAGAGGCATTAATAGAATGAATTAATGAGGTATTTTAGTGAAAATATTCCATGCTTAAGCACTAATTTTGGGTTCCTTAATTTTTATGGATATAGCTAAAATAAAAGTGTTGTAAACAAAAGAATATAGAGTATATTTTTAGGGTATATTATTTACAGCCCTTTTATTAGCACTGGATCAAACAATATAATATTAGATCAATGATATAAATATATATAGTATTCAGACTATATATAAAAGCCCGAATTAATAAAGCCTTGTGGAATAATTACATTGGATATAAAAAATTAAAGTTTAACAATTTTTTTTATTGCTCAAGGTATCCCCTACAGTTTAAGACTAGTCCCTCAAGGCGTGAAATCAGAAGTGAGTTTGCCTCAACAAAGCCTCTTTCTATAAATACGCATGAGTTTAACCTCTGACACATGTTCAATGAACTAGTCACTTTACCAACTTGTTAGGCTTTGTTAATAGTTTAACAAATTTAACACATGATATATAATTATCCGGTCCCCCCACCCCTCAACTAAAAAGAATTTTAGTATTCTCTGGCTCTGTTAATTCCTCCATTAATCTTCGTTGAATCAAATTCATCATCTATTGATATAAAACTCTCTTAAGGCCAATTTTTCTATTTACAAGACTCAGGTTTAAGATCATATTTAAGGAGAATAAGTGACAAAATTGTTTGAACTAACCTAGTATTGGTTCATTTATTCTTTTCTAAGTTACACATATAATCATTTCCTCACTTTCAATGAAATATAACAATTGGAGGATTTTTATAGGCCAATTTTCTTGCATTGTCATTATTATAACATTACAGAACATACATTTGTTTATGAAATCGTTAATAGTATATCTGCATATGTTTAGCCGGGTTGAGAGATACGATAAGACATAACAATTGATGAATCCAAGTGAAAAATGTATATGCTATGGAGGCGCGTGCATCTGCCACCCTAGAAAGTGGGGAATATATGAGAAAGTTGCATGACACGAGGGTGACGAGCATGATAAGCGAGGTCAATGCAGAATTATTATGCTGTTTTAGAAGCCACTTTGTCCCCATCCATTTGGAAACCAAAGTTTACTTTTTAAAATTAAGTATAAATAAAGTATTAATAAATACTTGGAACAAATTATATGGGTAAGCCAAATTGTTCATAGATAACTATTGCATCGTCGTCATCATTGATTAGCTTTGAAAAAATAATAATCTTAATTCGTAATCATTTTGGGCGGTTCCAAACCAGCAGAGTTTGTCCCAAGGATCCATTGGATTGCTGAACTAACCATTTTAATTTGATGAATGACGGAAAAATGTTTATGTCATTTGATCCACGGGGCTTAATAAGTACCACTAGCCACAAGATCTTACTTTCTCTTCAACATGTACATGGAAACAGTTATTTATGTGATTCAATTTTTATTTGCATCAGCCCTGTTAACTATAATTCTTATTGTCAGCTTGACAAGGACTTTTCAATAAAGCTAGTAATATAATTGTTCAGATTTTGCTAAGTCATTAAAAAGAAGTAAAAAGCATGGCATTATTTTGCAAGACCAATAATAATATGTAGAACCCACCATTCATGTGTGGCTCATTTAAAACCCATTGCCTTGAAATTGTTTTTTTAGAATAACAATGCTATTTAAAACCCATTGCCTTGAACTTTGTTAATCATAATTTTAAAAATATAACAGTTTAACAACGATGAGGGTGGCCCAACAGACGTTTTAAAAAAAAATTTCCGGACCAAGGTAAACAGTAACCTTATGGGCCCATCTGCACCAGCTGAAACCCTAGGTTCCAGAGGTGCCCGAAATTAGGAAAAACATGGGAATAAGGTTAGAAATAGGAGGGAATGATAATTTTATACTTAAAATTAATTTTTGGACAATATCGGTTAATCAGGTACGGTGTTTACTTGTTTGGTAAGATTTTAGTGCAGTTTCTTACACTAAATGAAACTTACAGTGAAAGTTTGTCAACTAACTAGACAAGTGTATGGCTTAGAAGAAGCCATACCATTGCCACTTTATTAGGACCAATAGGATGTTTACAAAATTTCCATATTTATCTTTAAGAAAAGAAAACATTTTGTACTTGAAATTATTATGCATTTCGTCATAAACTCATAAAATCAATATCTTATCATTTCCTTTCTTGAAAATTCAGCCAGCACACTCCAATAACCTCTCCTCCATTGTTCTTCCTCTCAAACTCCATTAACAAACTTGGAGCTTTATAAACCCTAGTCTAAACTTGATAAAACCTCAAGATCTCTTCCCAAAACATGTTCTACACCTCAAGACCTACAAATCTAACCAATTGGAATTTCATTTCCTCACCAATCCTTACCTTTCTATCTTCACCCTCACTGAATTAAGGAGTTTGGATTGATTTGGAGAGCTTTGAGGAGCAAGAAGGCAATCTTAGAGCACCTTGGGGCCAAGGAGTCATTAGCTCACTAAAAGTAGGGTTTTTGTTGCCTTTCTTTGTCAAATTTTTCTGATCCGTTTTCGCATGACCTAGGTCTGAAATTTCTGGTTTTATTGACGGATAATACGTTGATATTGATGTGTGAATTTTGGTGGTGTGTTTGAATGGTGTTAGAAAATGGTTTTTATCAAAATAAGTTTAGACTAGGTTGCTGGAATTTTTGTTTTCCTGCAGGCAAAGTTGTTCATGAATTTTATGGTATAGTTGTGGATAGTTTCATGAGCTATAAAAATTATATGTTACAGTTAACATCTTAAAATAACTACATGAATTTTCTTGGGTGTTGATTTTAATGTTTACTACCTCAAAAAAATCAGAAACCGAAATGAGACTGATGCTTCCTGAAATGTTGAAACTGAAGCAATAAAGTTATCCGATTTTATTACCATAGCAAATGATTGAACTAGCCCTTGAAATTTTTGCACAAAGTTAATAACATATTGAAATATCACTGTAAATGTTATTGTATATTGGTTCAATCATTTGCTAGGGTTAAAAATTATGAGAACTTTGGCCTTAGCTGTGAATTGGTGGTCCCTGACCATTGATTTTGTACAATTTATTGAAGAAGTTAGACAGCTCCGTTTGTGTTGAAATTTTTATGGAACCTTGTGGACACATTGAATTGTCCTTGAGAATTTTCACAGCTTCCTAATTGATTGTTTAATGGGCAAATAAATTTGTGCTACAAAGGTATGAAATCTACCATTGTGCTGGAAATGGATTGATGTTGTGAATTGATGAACTAATGGCATTTTTAGTTCTAGTATTACATGAATACTTGATGTTAACTATTTGTCCATGTGACTTGTGACATATACATGCATGCTAGGGGAAGTAAATAGTGACTTATGAGGCATGATTGAGATTTCATTGTGAATGAAATGCCTTTATGTGCTTTATGCATGCATTTGGAAAAAGAAAAGAGAATGCACAAAGTTTACTCGTGCATGTTCTAACATATGGACAAAACAAAAACAAGACTTAGGTTGAATGAGGGGAAGGAAATTGAAAAGATGAACTCCCCAATTTATAGCCAGTAGACATATCGGCTAGGAATAGATCTGTGTGATTCGGAAAGAAAAAATGAAGTTCGATGATCACGTATAGGATAAACTTAGTCCTGATAAGCATTCTATTTCCCTTAAGTGGTGTAATCCACTATAAATACCATTTGGTATAAATTATCTATTATGGCATTGTCCACAGCAAATACCCATTGGGTATAAACTAAGTCTTTCCTAATGTCAATGAAAAGAGAAAATGCACTGATTTGATCTTTGTGGCCATAAGTGAAACCATGTCACTTTGAGATAAGTTCATTGGATGTATTATATGCTACTCAACTTACTCTGAATTGTCTCCTAGGATGATTTACTCAATGTTAAAATACTATGAGATATATGCCTTAAGTGATTGAATGCTAAAAGAAACTCACTTCGGAAGAATGATTTTTGAACATTAAAATAAATCTTTGATATATGTCGCATGCTCACATTTTCTTAATAAACCGAAGTGGCTGGGCGATGACGATGACATTATGATAGTGTAACTGGGAGTTGCCCTATTGAGAATTGTGTAATTCTCACCCCCTATATTTTTGTGTTCCTGTGTCGCCTCCAGGTTGATCCACAAAACAATAGAGCTGCAACTTGAAGAACTCGGAATCATAGTACTTATTAGTTGATGTTTTTACTTTATTGTGCTTAGTTGGAGTTGTATGTATATAAATGAAACAGTGAATGTAGTGTAGTAAAGCTCATAGAAGAGCTTCCCTCTGTACTTAATTATGTATTTAAATAAATGTTTTGGTTCTTCGTTATACATTTTAATAGAATTACACTTAGTTATTTCACGAAGTGATCAATCTTGCTATAGATATTTAAGAAAGGTTCGCTAATTAGGAAGTAACAACTCTTAAGTATGACGTCATGACTTAAGGATGGGGTTGTACTTGGGAGGATGTTACACCATTCAAATACCCATTTTATTATTCCTGGATGGGATTGTGAACCCCATTCATCCCTATGCATCTATCTTATCCAACGGTGATAAAGTGGATGTTGGATGGACACCCAAAAATAGATGTTGAAATAATATTGTTATTTTTAGAATGCTTATATTAAGGACCATATTATATTAGTGACGATGTGTGCACACAAGGAAAGGAAGAACATTGAAAAGCTTTGTTAGAATTTGTTGGTGTGGATGGCCATTCATGTTGGTGGGTACACTTGTTCAAGCCACTTGTACCACACACCAATTAATATGAAGGCCAATATATATGATGGTCTATCTATACCAAAATTAATATACCCTGAATTTACCTAAACTTGTGGAGTTGAGATAAACTCAAATCATAAACTCGTAAGAGTTTACTTATTTTAGGATCTGAAAATTTAAAATAACTTCAATATCATAACTTTAATTTTGGAAGGTCTAATTATAAGTGCATGTTGTGAAATTCCATGTTTTATTACTTGAGAGACGAATTCTAATTAAAATGGTAAACTCTGATATACCACAAGTTTATTCAAGTTTACCAAGTTCACTTGAGATTATCTAGGTTTACTCACGTTCGAATTTTCAAGGTAAATTTGAGATTTTGAAAAACATGATCAATAAACTAATTGTTTAGGGTGCATCATAAAATTTCTTCACTCTCTCAAATCCTCCCCACATGCCTTCATGCCTCCTTTTCTTCACCCAAAACACATCAACACCGAGCCCTACTCCGGC
>JAMLFY010000002.1:21863749-21889753 GCA_030441495.1 Dalbergia oliveri | reverse complement strand
GGAAGTTAGGATAATTGGAACACAAGTTTAAAACCCGTAAGGGCCAAAGCATAAGACACCATGAGATAGAGGTGTGATGTGAGGATGAGACCGAGTGGGTATACTTGTGATGAATGTGAATGTGTTAATGCCATGAATATGAGCCTATATGTGTGTTTGTGACATGTTGGTGTGATGACGTGGTATGCTATGCTTAAAATGCATGAGAATGCGAAATGTGAACAAATTTTGGAGGGTATGCTCCTGTGATTAAGAGATTTACTTGATTGAGAAATTTCATGAGAATAACATGTGTTATTGAGTTATGTGGCATGACTCAAATTTGAGGAATTTGAGAGTCATTATGCTGCTGAATTTTTATCAAATTTGAGGGACTTGAGAAATTTTTGAAAAGAATGATTTATATGTGACATGCGAAGACACATTTCTCCTTACGGTGAAGAAAGGAAACCCGGGGGAATGGTCGATCATATTGAAGTACAATGTCATTGGTCTTAACCAGATGATGCATTTCACAGGTTTAGACGTACTTCTCCCTATGGTAAGGAGAAGGTAAAACCGTGAGGGCATCGACATTAGCCTGCCAAAGCGGACAAAGTCACTGGTCTTAACCATTTGATGCATTTTAGAGAAGGAAAAAGTCCCATGATGGGTGATTCTTAGGTCCCTGCGTACTCTGGGAGTTGGGGTTATTATTTTTATGATTATGATATGCTTATCAAGAAGATAAGTAAGAACTAGTGACAACTAGTTAAGGTATGAGTTCATAGCCTAGTATCAGGGTCGGTTACTATTGTTTTAAAGGTCATGATGTCACAAGTTTGAGAAATGAGAAAAGATGAAAAGTATCTTACTTATGAAAGCGAAAGGTTGATCATGATAAGTTACATGCCACTTATATGTGAACTAATTGTTGATGATATGTTTTATTGTTTTGCTATATAAAGTATTGCCATGCATCCATGTTCTACTATGCTGCATGCATGCATTAAGATTCATCATAAAAGACACGGACCTTGGATAATTATCTTTTATAAAACCTCATAATGAACCTTGCATGTTTAACCTTTTCACAATAAACCCAAGGTTCCTGGAGACATAAACGATGACACTAGGATAGGAGGTTTCCTTCCTGAGATTCTTTAGCAAGATTCCACCCCTTCTATCTTTATTTCCGTTACGACTTCAAATTCCGATGGCGTCGTTCGTGATTTTTGTTGATACGCCGTGTAGGAAGTGCACTACGATCCAGATCATTAGTCATATCACTTTGAGGGTCACTATGCCATGATTATTGCATACATGGGACGTGTTTTCATTCCTGGTCTCCAGCTTCCATTTTACCCCGACCTCTGCCTACGATGATGATTTGATCTTTGAGAGGATGCAGCATGAGCAACCCGTGCCCGACCTTCGTCTTTGCCGGCGCGCTATACCCAGTACGTTCCTCGAGGCATTCAGAGACTCGACTCGATGGAGGATTCCCCTACTCATCCCTTTTTGGAGGGATCCTCCAAGTTCGATGGACATTGGGAGGGGCGAGGCTATGGTGACACAGTGGAGGCTAGCTCGACGCCTGAAGATGCGCCCATATCGAGGAGGTCATGTCGTCCACCTTTCCGTTTGCACACACCCGAGGAGCTAGCGCAGTTCATTAGGTATGTACCTTTGAGGGACGAGGAGTAGCGTCATCAGGAGTCGAGGGAGGGGGTAGCCATGGCTTGGGATCGATCTTTTAGGACTTTCTGTATTCGCCGTTTATGTTTCTTGTTTATTTTCTTGTATTTTCTGTTCTGTACCTAAGCTCTGCCCACTTATATGGGTATGACTTTATGTTTTTTATGTTTCAATTGATATACTAAACTATGATATTTAATGTTATGATGGTTGTTTCTATAGTTTAGGTGTTCTTATTTGCTTTTATAGTGCATCATTTATTTTCTCTACGCCTTACGTTTCATTTATGTTGCATGCGATGGTTCACACTTTGGTTTACATATATTTAAAAAAAAAAATTTACCCATATTTTCCGCTAAGTAATTTTACAACGAGTTTTTAAACGGAAGTAATAACTAATAATTAATCTTAATACGTCCTAGGCGTGTTGGGTTAAATATTAGGGTGTTACATTTTTTAATTCGGCCTCAACTTGTATATTTTCTTGCTTAACCTTGTCCAACCTTTCTTTCATTTCTTTGATCTCCTTATTTTCATCAAAACGCGAAGTTGATGCCATGTCAGGTTTTAAAACTCTAAATGGTAGTTTGATCTCTTGAGCCCTACTTTTCACCCACTGACGGAGCTTTCTTTTACTACACAACTTCTAACTCCTAATTATTTTCCTTTACAAACAACATTGTTCCAAGCATTTTGAATTTTCTATAGCTAGCCAATGTCATTGGAGTCCAAGTAATACAAGACAAAAGGAGTGATCATGGCTTCGAAATGTGGCTCTCTATGGGGTAACCAAGATGGCGCAACACCAATGCTGGATTATAATTTATTCACCCTCGGCTACCCATGAAAAGTACATTTGGAAAGTTTCCACACTAATAAATTAATGGCTGCCAATCTTCCCAACAAGGGTACCATTGACAATCTTTTCATTGAGTTAACTGTCTTCAGCCTATTCTCGCCCACTTTCTTCTTGATACAATGCATCTTTAGATCATCAATGGGATAGGATGCCTTATAGTTTCTTTGGAAGATGTGCAGTAGCCCACACATATAACATCGTTAAACAACACAAAATTCTTTTTCCATTCCTCTCATAGAAAAAGTTCATAGAACAATAGATATCTACTAGAAGGGGTTGGAAAGGTTCTGACCATGAAATTTGTGAGCCTGGAATACATCAATTTCTCTATGAACCCTTCAGGATTAGGGAGGGGACAGTACCATAAATGGTGAGGGCCAACATGTATGAAAAACATCTAATCTTCGCTTGAGCTAAGCAGTACATATGTCTTTCCAAATAATCTTTTGTGAATCCTTTGGTGTCCCATTTCTACACTTTTGTGCCTCATTTAGATCTCTTACTTTTACCTTTAGGAGTTGCTATCATGTGCAAAGAAGCATAATGTCCTTGGTAATAGTAAGGTTTTCCTCCTTCTAGTGATAACCCCAAGATTCGCTCAAATTCTTCTAGTGGTAACCCTAAGATTGGCTTTAAGTTGCAAAGTCTTTTTCAATTTCTCTCCCTCGTAATTGTTTGGTCTCATGTTTGTTTCCATTTTTTAAATATACTCACAAGACTTTCATATGATTCTCTAACAAATCTGTTGAAACAAAGAAGAACAAGTGAATTTTTTTTTTTATTTAAAAAAGAATAATAAACACTTGGGCATGTTAAAGAGTTTATGTACACAAAAAAAAAAAAAAGTTAAATAAGAGGTGTGCTCCCTTTGTGTCCTATTTGAGGTAAGCTATGGAGGGTTATTCTATGATCTTATGGGCTTTTTACTTTGTGAGTATTCACATAAGGCGGCTTTATGATCTTAGGATTCTACGATCTCTAGAGCTAAATGCACATTTCAAAATGTTATCCACAATAGCAGTGAACCGTGGTGTAGGACATTCACGAAAGAGCCACACTTCAGATGAGATTTTCATGATAACCAACAGGATGTACATCCAAAATTACCACTACACAATCTCTTACCTGTCTCAAGTTGCACTTAGACCGGGTATAGGGCCTCACTCAAGTATGTGATTAATGTGTGAGTGTTGTGTACGAGAGCATACAAACCTGAGATCCTAAAACTACCCATGTCAAACACCTCAAATAGACAAGACAAAAACCAAAGTCATCTATCCTATGGTTTCTATTCAAATAAAAGGTAAAAAACAAAAACAACATACCTTGAAACAAAAGGCTACTTCAAAAAGAGTAAAACGAAAAAAGGCAAAGAAAATAAAGAAAGAAAAGGAAAGAAGGAAATGTTAATTGTAACACCCTAATAATTAACCCAATATGCCTAGGTCGTATCTGATTAATTACTAGACTTTACTCTTTGCTTCAGTTCCTTAATCATGCTTTGAAAATACTTAGTGAAATTACGAGCCATTTTTTTTAAAACATAATTGAAAACGTGAGCCGCACATAACGTGAACGATAATCGATAAAGCAGAAAATGAAGACATATCATGAAGAACACATCATATTGGCTCCATCATATGACATCCATAATTACATATCACATAGATATTTTGCCTACCCAGAGTTAAGCTAGATGTAGGCAATCGAACAAAACATAAATAATATATGGATGGAAAAACATCCATTAACGGCACCTATTTATAACACTCCAGATAGGAATAGATATCCGAGTACACGCTCAAGGTCTAGCGATACGTTCCTCAAGGATAATAAGCTGGTTCACAAGATCACATGCATCTACCAGGTGAGAGCATCAACGGGAATCACGAACATCACCATCACTTTCTGAAGACGAGATGGAAAGAAAGAAAGAGGGAATGAGAAACTTATAAAAGAATCTCAGTAGGGTACTCACCTCATATGCATCGTGTCATCATCATCGTCCCAGGAACCTCGGGTTATTATGAAATAGTGAGCATGCTAAGATTGATTTATTAAGTTCGAAAATATACTTTACCGAGGTTCGTCGGTTTTAATCATGCGTCTTATAATGCATCATAAACTTAGCATGTCATGTTTATAATGAACTTTTCCTTTCATATATAATAACATAGTTATGCATAAAACCACATCATATTCCTCATCATCATTTCATAATACTATGCATAGCAGAACATCATATTTCTCATCATCATCTCATAAATACTATGCATAGGAACATCATATTCACATAATGCATTTACTTAGTTTCTTAGGTGACTTAAAGTTACTTTCATCATCATTTTCCTGGGCCACCCTATACTCCACCCTTTTGGAGTAATCTAGGTTATGAGCTCATACCTTACTAGTCGTCACTAGCATATACTTATCCCTTTTGATAAGTTAAAATCCCGACTCTACCCTTTTGAGAGAACGGTTTAGGGGGCAAGAATCACCTTTTCACCACCTATAGTTTGATGGGTCCAAAGGATCATTTTCTCATAAATTTAAGTCACCATTAAGTCTTTGCATGTTATATCATAATACAATTCTCAATTCATAATCATTCATAACATTTTCTCGTTTATAGTCTTATTCTGAAATAATATATATACCAACTGTAATCATGCATCAGGAGATTCCAGGAAAGAGAGGTGGGTCACAAATGGACACGCTTAAATACCAAGTCTTTCCTAGCAGAACCTTTCCAAATTACACTTTTACAGTAATATACTTTCTTCCAGCAACAAGGGTAAATTTTTAAATAACAAAGAATATTTCATTATTTCATGCATAAGCATTCTCATTGTTTGCAACAGCAACTATAACATGCAAGCCCAGAAATCATTCAATGACGTCAAATACTTAATAAGCATCAAATCACTACATAGACTTATCATTTAAAACATCAAAGAGGCATCATCATAAATCCTTATCGAAAAGCGTCTTAAACAACCGAAACTCTAGAATCAAGCAACCTTAATTATTGAACTAATTAATTATGCATCTAAGGGACTTATTACCATCAATTATAAGTCCTAAAAATGTTATTAGACTATATGGGGCAGCATACAGTAAGTTGTTCTTAAGGTTTTACGGTGCTAGAAGTTGCGTTTTTAACCCTTTCTCGTTACCGGCTTTCCCTATGATGCTAAAATTAATTACTAAACCAATTATGAATCATTCTCCCTTATCTAAACATGATAAAATCTGGTTCTTAAGGTCACTAAAGGCTCTGGACAGAATGCATAAATTTCATTCTCTAAAGTTCTAGAAATCTTGCTTTTTTCTAGGAAGCTAGTTTTATCTCTAACATGCATAGAATCATTCCTTTAGCAATAAACCATAATTATCACAACTTCAAACATATTAAACCATCATCATACAGTAGTACTAAACTTAGATTAGTGGCTGAATCATGAACCTCACATAATTGCTTAAAATCACATTTTTAAGTACAAGTAAGATACTAGTATCCCGTAAAATTTTTGCAAGGCCTTAAAACTCTTTTAAAAACTAATTCTTTTTGTTACTCTTGAAAGAAATTTTAGAACTAAATCAGTAGCTTATTTAAAATCACTTTAGGCCTACCTTAATCATGAGGCCGATTTATACATTGAAAGAATCTTGATTAAAATTTTCACTTAAGATAAAAGGAGCAAGTCTTGAGCTTTAGAGATTTAGGTGATAACTAGAATCATAAACATGCTATGCAACCTCATTTTAATCTTGTCTTTATAAGGTGATAACTTGGAATTATAAACATGATATGCAAGAACTTTAGCGACAGGTAGTCCGCACTGACCAGTGGAGGGAGAGAGAATCTTAAGAAACTTAGAACGGAGTCCGCATAACCTGAAGAAAGAAAAGAATTCTTATTACATCTTATTAAGCTCCAAACTCAAGACTTCTTAAAGAATGAATTCTTTGACTCCAATAATCTTAAGGAAATTGAAAGTGAGCTTTAGAGTTCTTATTACCATGGTTCCAACTTTGTTTGTGATACTTGGGCAAGTCTTTGAGCTCTAGGATCTTTAGGTGATGACATAAAATAAACATGTCATGCATTGATTCTTTTAGCCATTATAAAATAAAGTGAGAGCATAAAATAAATATGAGATGCATCCTCTTTATTATCTTTGAAGATTAAGTGACAACTTGAAACATAAACATGAAATGCAAGCTTGGAAATTTAAACATGAGATGCAAGTTCATTTATTCATTCTTGAGAATTTAGTGATGACATAGAAAGTAAACATGGTTATGCAAGGCATAAACTTAAACATGGATGCAAGTTCATTTTATTTCTTTACTAGAGCTCCTCCAAGACTTTAGAGAAATATAAATTCAACCCAATATATCTTAGCAAGACAAAGTGAAAAATACATCTTTCAAGTTCTAAACTCAAGATCTTTATTTTTACATCATAAAAACATCATTCTTTAAAGTTTTGCATCAAGTGGAATTTTCAAGCTTTAGAGGCCTAACTTGTGATGGATTTACAACCAACACTCAAGGTCCTCATCATCAAGCTATCATCATATTCCCATATAGGCCTTATGGCCGAAATGTTCAAAGGAAAAGAAAGAAGAAAACCGAATGGAAAAGCTAGAGAAAGTCCATGAAATCATCATTTTGAACCAAGAACAACACTTAGCAAAGCATAGAAATAAGCTTAAAGACAACTCCCTACCTAATTTGGTTTGAAGGAAAGGAAGAGAACTTGGTTTCTTGGAGTGAAATGAAAGAAAATCTCTTTGAGAAATTGAAGAAGAAGTTTCAGCCAAGGGAGGAGAAAGAAAGCTTTTGGTGCTTTGTAAAAACTAGAAATTGTGCAATTATGAGCAAGGCTTCTAAGACTCCTTAAGCATGCCTATTTATAGAGATTTTGAGCTCATGAATGGACAAGAAAAGGAGGAAAGTCTGACCAAATTTGAGGAGGAAACAAGGAAGAAAAATCATCTTGTTTGGTGGCTTAAAACATGGAATCATGTTTTCATGGTTCCTTGTTTTCATACCTTGGTTTTTGTGCATTCTTTGACAAATTTTCTGATGCATTATGGACCAATAATTTCGTGCATTACAGCCCATGGAAGAGGAAATTTGTGTGTTCCATGTATTATTTAGGTGTAGGTAAGGTATTCTTGCAAATTAGAGAATTTACAATTAAGGGCTTAGGTGAATTAGTAAGCAATTTGAGTGTTTTTAAGCAATTTTAGGTTCTAATCAATCTAAATAAATAATTTTGACTCTAGATTAATAATTAGAATTAATAAGCTTTAATTTGAGCCTAATATTGCTTAGGTTTCATTAGACGAATCAAAAATCTCAAAATTTGCAAAACCTACAAAGACAGGGGCAAAATGGTCATTTTACTTAAAAATTGCCCGAGCACCCGAGCTTAACCAATGGTTAATCATAACTTAAAAACATGTTTTAAAACATTTTAGTGAGGTTCGGCTTAGTCGGCATGCAAATTGGAGTTAAAAGCGCAGGGCGTTTTGGTCATTTCGCGTTTAGCTCAAAATTAGGATTCTTCTCCTCTATTAACACACATAACACAAACAATCCCTTATTATCATCAAAACATCCCCTTGAGGATGGGTGGGGCCCACGATCCTCATTTTCTGAGTAAAATAACCTCAGGGCATTTTGGTCATTTTACACGTACAAAATCGGGTTTGCAACTTTCAGAAATTGCTCCTAACCTTTCTTCTAATGTTATATTCCTTTATTGAGGATTGTTCGGTCTCAAATTATATGAAAAATTACCTAGGTAATTCGGTAATTTAAACAGGAAAAATTACAGTAAAAATTGGGGTGTTACATTAATTATAATATGCACAATCAATTATAAGGCTTAACTCTCAAACAATTCCCAATGGAGTTGCCATTTGTTAAAGGATCGCGGGGAGGCGAAAGAGTTGTTAAAATTGGAGTCACCACCAAGTTTTGTTTAAATTGGAAAAACATGGGAAAAACCATTTATTTTTAAAGAAATGATCTTTGATTAGTTTAGAGTAGATTATGCAGAGAAAAAGGCAAAAAGTTTATTTTTGTAATAGCCTATACATTGTATTACTACGGTTACCTTAATTGATTGTGTAAATTATTAATAACCTTTCAAAATATTTATTTTACCACTTTTATTTACAAGATTAAAAAAACTTTTTTTTAAAAAAAGAAATTTTGGAACATTAGCCTCATAACTCAAAGGTCCCAAAATATTGAGTTAACAAACCATCACGACTAAGTTAACATCTTTATTCAAAATAAAAATATTCCCCAAATAAATCAGTTTAAAGTAAAGATAAAAAGTGCATTAGAAAAATATTTACAAATAAGACAAATTATGAAAATTTAATTTTGGCTTGACGGGTGTGCCCTCACATATCCCCTGTGCAATAGGGAACTAAAAGTACACTTCGAAAATTATTTAAAAATTAATTTGAGCTTTGTTATTCGTAATTTCAAAAATTTGATAGTATAGCAATGATAAAGGTTGCCCAACAGACCTTCAAAAAAAAATTTAGGGCGATGAATGGTAACCTTCGGCCCCCCGCATGCGAGTTGGAAACCCTAGGATTAAAAAAATCAGGAATTGAGAAAAGAGAGGGTTAAGGTTAGAAATAGTTAGGAATAAGGATTTTATACCTGAATTTAATTTTCGGGTAATATTGGTTCAATTGGGTATGATGTTTACCATTCGGTGAGATTTCATGTGGTTTCTTACAACGAATAAAACTTGTAGTGCAAGTTTGCCACCTAAGGAGGACAAAGTCTTGGTGTGCCACACCTTTTCACCTTTACGATTAGCCAATAGAAATCTTACAAAATTTTATCTATTTATCTTAAGGAAACAATTTTTGTGGTAGAAAACAATTCCAATACATGTTATAATAAATGACTTAAGATCACAATTTCTTCTTTTCTTCTTCAAAATTTCGTGCAGCCTTCAAGGAGACAAACCAGCCACCATTTTCATCCTCTTGAGCTTCACTTTTATTCTTAATTCCAAAAAGCCTAAGCTAGAGTTGCTAAAACTCCAAAATTCCTTTACAAAACTTGTTCTACACCTCAAACCCTACAAAACTAACCAATTAAAATCTCTATCCCTCACCAAAACATACCTTGCTACTTCACCCTCACTGAGTTAAGGAGGAGTTTGGGTTGATTTGGGAAGCTTGGGGAGCAAGAAGACAATCTTAAAGCATCTTGGGGCCAAAGAGCCATTAAGACACTCAAAGTCAGGTTTCTGTTGTCTTTCTTTGTCAAATTTTTCTGGCCTATTTTGGCTTGAGCTAGGTCTGAAATTTCTGGTTTTTTTATAGATATTATGTTGATATTGATGTATTAATTTTGGTGGTATGTTTGGATGGTGTTAGAAAATGGTTTTTATCGAAAGAAGTTTGGTTGCGCTTGGATTTTCCTTTAGGCGGAGTGGTACGAATTTTTTGGTATATTTTGGGTGTTTTCATGAGCTATAAAAATTCTATATTGGAGTTAACATCTTTAATTAACTACATGAATTTTCTTGGGTCTTTATTTTTAAGAATAATCAGAAATTGAAATGAGGCTAATATCCTGAAATGTTGAAACTGAAACAATAAAGTTATCCAATTTTATTATCATAGCAAATGATTAACTGGCCCTTGAAATTTTACAGGGAAGTTAATAACATATTGAAATATCACCATAAATTTTATAGTGCATTGATTCAATCATTTTCTAGGGTTAAAAATTATGAGAACTTACTAAGTGTGAATTGGTGGTCCTTGACCACTAAATTTGTACAATTTATTGAAGGAGTTAGAGAGCTCCACTTGTGTTGAAATTTTTTTGGAACCTTGTGGACACATTGAAGTATCCTTGAGAATTTTTATAGCTTTCAAATTGATTGTTTGATGGGCAAATAAATTTGTGCTACAAAGGTATGAAATCTGCCATTGTGCTGGAAATGGATTGATGTTGTGAATTGATGAACTAATGGCATTTTTTGGTTGTATGACATGAATACTTGATGTTACCTATTTGGCCATGTGACTTGTGTAACTTCCTCCCAAGTACAACCCCATTCTTAAGCTATGATATTGTACTTGAGAGTTGTTACTTGCTAATTAGCAGACCTCTTAATTATCTATAGCAAGCTCGATTTACATAGAATAACTAAGCGTAATTCTATTAAAACATATTACAAGTAAACATCAAGTTTATTAAACCTACAGCTAAAATACATAAGGAAACTCCTCTATGAGCTTTAGTACATATCTGTCTTCTAATACATTTTCATACATACTCATTTCACTAAGTACAACAGCAAAAACGTAATTACTACACTGCAATATACTCCTTTGCATAAGCATCATCATCCTTTGGCTTAACCTGGAAGCGACACGGAAACAAACACATAGGGTGAGAATTTTTAAAATTCTAGTAGGGCAACTCTCCAATTTCACAAAGAATTTTAAAAATTCATTTTTAATGTTCAAAGATTTATTCGTCATTAAGAAATTTTTAATGTTCAAAGATTTAATGTTCAAAGAAATTTTTAATGACGAAGAGAATTTCACATTTTTAAAGATTCATTTTTAATGTTCAAAAACCATTCATTCGAAGTGGGTTTTTTTTAGCATTTCGTCACTACAAGCATATCTCTCATCATATTCCAACAATTACTAAGTTACACAAGGTAGACAATTCAAATAAGATAAGTAGCATATAATACATGCAATGAATTTATCTCAAGGTGACATGGTATCACTTATGGCCACAAAGATCAAATCAGTGCATTTTTCGTTTTCATTGATATAGGAAAGACTTAGTTTACCCAATGGGTAATTTCAGTGGACAATTCCACAATAGATCCTTTTATACCCAACGGGTATTTATGGTGGATCACACCACACAAGGGAAATAGGACATTGAGGACTTAGCTTATTCCTATACATGGTCATCGAACTTCATTTTTTTCCATTTTCGAATCCACACAGATCTATTTCTAGCCGATACGTCTACCGACTCAAAATAAATTTTGGGAAGTTACTACTTTTGCCTTCCCCTCATTCAATCTAAGTCTTGTTTCTATTTTGTCCATATGTCAGAACATGCACAATTTAAATTTATACATCCTTATAATGGCATCATATACTTTTCTCTTTTCTCAAATGCATACATAGGCCACATATAGGCAATCATTCACAATGAAATTCTCATTCTTTCTCATACCTCAATCTTTAAAATCCATAGCATGCATTTACATGTCATAAGTCACATGGCCAAACACTTAATATCAAATACTCATGTCATACTAGAAGCCAAAGTGCCATTACATTCTCAATTCAAAGCATTGTTCCATTCCTAGCACAATGGGCAGAGTTACTGTCCTAGGCACAACATTTCATTATCATATCAAACAGCCATTTAAAGAGTCAAAAAAATTCTGTATGACACTTCAATGTGTCTAGAATAACCTGTAAAAATTTCAGGACAAACAGAGGTCTATAGCTACCTCAGTAAAATGTACAAATTTAGTGGTCAGGGGCCACCAATTCCCGACCAGAACTGAGTTCCCTAATTTTTAACCCCAGAAAATGATTGAATTAATTCACAATAAAATTCACAGTGATACTTAAATATATTAGTAACTTCGTGTAAAACTTTCAAGAGCCAATTCATTCATTTTCTATGGTAATAAATTCGGACAAGTTTACTGCCTCAGTCTTAATAATCAGGACAGCATCTGCCTCATTTCGGTTTCTGATTTTTCTGAGGCATCAAAACTTAAAACTAACACCCAAGAAAAATTCAGGTAATTATTTAAGATATTTAATCCAACATATAATTTTGATAGCTCATGAAAACACCCACAAATATTCCAGAAAATTCATGAACCGCTGCTGCCTATAGGACAACAGAAATTCCAGCAACCTAGTCCAAACTTATTTGATGAAAACCATTTTCTAACACCATCCAAACACACAACCAAAATTCATACATCAATTTCAACATAATATCAATCAATTTCATCAAAAATTTCGGACATATATCAACCCAAAACAGAATAGAAAAATTGGCAAGAAAAGACAACAACGTACTTGTGATGCTTGAAGAGTTCTAACTCCAAAAGATGCTCTAATTGATTTCTTTTCACTACAAGGACTCCAAATCAAGTCACAAACCTCCCTTAGACAGTGATGTATGATGGCTCAAAGTGGGAAAAAGTGATGGATTAAAATTCTAATTGGTTATATTTGTGGGGTTTGGGGTGTAG
Organism: Dalbergia oliveri; assembly: GCA_030441495.1. Taxonomy (NCBI): domain Eukaryota; kingdom Viridiplantae; phylum Streptophyta; class Magnoliopsida; order Fabales; family Fabaceae; genus Dalbergia; species Dalbergia oliveri. The sequence goes on along the minus strand of JAMLFY010000002.1, from coordinate 21,876,905 downwards.
AACAAGTTTTGTGAAGGGAGTTTTGGGTTTTAACAAGTCTAGGCTTATGATTTTGAGGTTGGAAATCAAATTTTCATGGAAGAAAATATGGAGGTACTGTATTTCCTCTTCATGGCCGAGAAATGAAGCTTCAAAGGTAAGCTTTTGGTGTGATATTTATCCTTTAGTAATATTAGATATTATGTAATATAAAATCCTAATTATTAAAGATAGAAATTAGAATGGATGGTTAGGATTTAATCTTGCTTTCCAAGACTAAATCTTAGCCTTACACTTGGGTAGAAAGGATAAACATTATCCTTTTATAAATATTAATCATCTTTCGGTGTAGAAATCGCACAAACCTCACGAACGGGTAAACACCGTATCCTATTGAATCGATATTGCCCGAAAATTAATTTTAAGTATAAAATTTTCTTTCCCACATATTTCTAACCTTATTCTCATATTTTCTTAATTTTGGGCACCTCGGTTCCGAATCTAAGGTTTAGGAGTTTGGAAGGCCTATGAGAACCCGGGTTATTATTCACCCGCCCTGGAGTTTTTTTTTTTTTTTAAGGGTCTCCTGGGCCATCCTCATGGTGCCCAACTCAGATTTTTAAAATTATGACTAATAAAGCTCAAATTAATTTTTAATTAAATTTTAGGGTGTTACAACTTGTGACATATAAATTCATGCTAGAGAAAGTAAAGAGTGGTTTATGAGGCATGATTGAGATTTCATTGTGAATGAAATGCCTAAATGTGCTTTATGCATGCATTTGGAAAAGGAAAAGAGAATGTATAAACTTAAATTGTGCATGTTCTGACATATGGACAAAACAAAAACAAGACTTAGGTTGAATGAGGGAAGGAAACAAAAAAGAGAAACTCCCCAAATTTATAGTCGGTAGACGTATTAGCTAGGAATATATCTGTGTGTGATTTGGAAATGGAAAAAAAATGAAGTTCAATGATCACATATAGGAATGAGCTCAGAATGATAAGCGTCTATTCCCTGTGGTATGATTCACTACAAATACCATTTGGTATAACTTATTTATTGTGGAATTGTCCACGGCAAATACCTGTTGGGTATAACTAAGTATTTCCTATGTCAATGAAAGAGAAATGCACTGACTTGATTTCTATGGCCATAAGTGGAACCATGCCACATTGAGATAAGTTCACCTGCATGTATTATATGCATACTCATCTTACTCTAGATTGGCTGCCTGGGATGATTTATTATTTGTTGAAAAATTATGATATATTTGCTCTAAGTGGTTGATTATTAAAAGTTGTCCACTTTGGAGGGACGATTTTAGAACCTTAAAATGTATCTTTAGTTTATGTTACATGCTTACATTTTCGTAATAAACCGAAGTGGCCGGGGCGATGACGATGACATTATGATGGTGTAACTGGAGTTGCCTACTAAGAGCTGTTTAATTCTCACCCCTATGTGTTTGTGTTTTCGTGTCATCTCTAGGTTAAGTAGGGGATGATGACGCTACTACAGAAGAACTTGAAATGGTAATAGTGTAGCAGTCAATGTTTATATTATGCTGTATTTAGTGGAATGGATATGTATGTAACTATATTAGAGAATAAATATGTACTAAAGCTCATAGAGGAGCTTCCTCTTATACTCAGCTATGTACTCAATAAATGTAGTGTTCTTTTGTTATATGTTTTAATAGAATTGCGCTTAGTTATTATCTACATTAATCGAGCTTGCTATAAATACTTAAGAAAGGTTGCAATTAATAAGTAACAACTCTCAGGTATGACATCATGACTTAAGGATGGGGTTGTACTTGGGAGATGTTACAAAAGTCACGTAGTTCTAGAAAATAACAGTGGGTTGATTGATTTAATTTTTTTAAAGGAATTTTAGAATATCAAGTTGTCACGCTAAAATATTTTACAACACATAATTAGCAAGCCGTTACAATTTGAGTCTCAATCACTTATTTGTTTATCTTTTAAGAGACCAAAGTACAATTTTTTTAAGCCAATACATTCTACATATATATACAAAAATAACCTAAAGAACGTTATCTATTGGCTTTTTGATCAAATATCCATTTTTTGTTTTTTATTTTTAAAAGTTGGGCTTTTAATGTATACAAAGTAAAACAAACTAGTAAGACTAGCCCACATTCTTGTTAACATAAACTAAATGGCAAATGAAAAAAATAAATAAATATAAAGGAGAAAAAAAATCAGCAAGTAAAGAAAGAACAAAGCTCATGACCCTATAAGGAATGCTCGTGACTTAAAGAGGAATTTGGTTTTAACATGGTCACGAGAGACACGAGTTGGGGTGCACATAGAAAGAGATGATATGGTAACTATAATGGAGTAAAAGGAAGAAGGCAGCGGTGGGCCGGGAAGAGGTTACAGCGAGACTACACGGAAACAACTGACTGACGTATGGCGGCATTGAGGAGGAATGGGCGAGGTCATTTTTCACAGCTCAGAGAGTGGTGGAGTAGGTTGCATACGAAATGGAGCCGATCGGGTGGCTCTAGGTTTTGGATGCTGATGGTGGTTGTAAAGGGAGGTTCATGGTTGTTTTGTGATGGAAGGGTGGATGACGTATGGTGATTTGGGGCTTGTGGTCATTGTGAGGCACGCAAAAGGCAGATCTAAAGGGGATGTGTAAGTGGTTATGGGTGCTGATGATGATGGTGGTGGTTGGAGAGGAATAGGTGGTGGCATGGTGGGTCTCGCGATGGCTTCGAGTTGAGTTCCTCGGTGGACTTCACGGTTTCATGGAGCATGGCTAAGATTATGATGTTTGGAGGTGATCGGTGGCTTTGCTTGGAGGTGGCCGAGAGGAAGAAGTCGCGGCGGAGCTTTAGATCTAGGGCTAATTGATAAGAAAGAAGATACGCTCCACGGTTTCTACACCCAGTGGACGACGGCGTGTGGCTAAACCGCAAACATAGGCGGCCCGAAGAGAAATCTGAAGGGGAAGCCGTGGTGGTGAAGGGATAATGATGGTGATGGAATGGAAGAAAGGGATGCCGCAGGTGGCCACTGTGACACCTCGGTTTCTGTTTCTTGTTTTCCTTTTTTTTTTTTTTGGATAAATTGAGAACTATGTTTGGCTCTGATTTGAGGATTGAGACTTTTGTTGTTATGGACTGTTGATGATGATGGTTATTGTTTTGGTCTGTGTTTGGCTAGAATGACTTGGTCTTATATAGTTGGATTTTGGTTTTGGCTGGGATTGATTGCTTTATTTTTTTTTGTTTTTATTTGTAGCTGTGGTTTGATATTGGTTTTTTTTTTGTGTCTGATCATGTTGGTATAGAGGGATGTATTTCCTGGTTTGATGGATATGGGCTAAGGAGATTTGAGGCTAGGAGGTTTGTTATGGTTACATCTTACAGTGTGTGTGTAGAGTTTAAACACTAACTAAAGTCTTTGTGAGTGTGCGATTTGTGATTCTAGAATTAGATAACAAGAGCAAGAAATAAAAATACCCCTTATTGTCTTCTTTTTTTTTTCAATCTCTCACCTCTTATGATTTTGCTCCAACTCTCTCAAAATCACCAGATGCTTTCTCTTTTTTTTTCAAAAAAATAAAGATGGTAACTTGGCCTTTGGAGTGAAATAAAATCAACATGTGACATATTTCCTAGGGTATGTATTCGGCCAGATTTTCCAGCCAAGGGAGGAAGAATTGTTCATCTAATTTGTGGCTTAATGATGTGTTTAGGTGTTTCTTTGATTAAGGTTTTGATTAGGAGTTTGTAAGCAAGTGTTTAGGTGAGGTAATGATCAATTAAGGTTATCAAGACTTGATTTAGGGGTGTTCTTGCTAGATTAGCAAATTAAAAACCATTTTCTAGTCAAATTAAATCATAGACAAGGTTCCTTGATTTAAGGAATTGAGAGAGAAATTACTATTCAAGATTCCATGACTAGGAATCTTGAATCAAGAATGAAATTAGAGTTTAACCAACACATGGAACCATAATCAAGAAGCATAAACGGAATACTACCACCTAGCACACTCTTACCTTGAGGATGGGAGGTGTCTTCTGTTGACCGCGACACTCGTCCTTGGTGTTGGGGCCACCATCCAACTCGGGGGCTTCACGTTGCAATCTCGAATCATGTGACCAGGTTTGCCACTTGTAACACCTAATATTTAACCCCAATATGCCTAGGTCGTATTAAGATTAATTATTAGTTATTACTTCATTTTAAACTCTTTTGTGAAATTACTTAGCGGAAAATATGGGTAAATTTTTTTTGAAATTAATATACGTAAAACAAAATGTGAGCCATCATGTGCAATATAAGCGAAACGTAAAGCGAGAGAAAATAAATCATGCAATATAAGAGTAGTTAAGAACACCTCAATCATAGGCACAACCATCATAATATTAAATATCGTAGTTTAATACACAACTAGATACATTAACTGGAATAAAACATAAAGTCATACCTACATAAGAATGGGAGAGCTTCAGTACATGAAACATAAAATAACCAAAATCATAAACAACAAATACATGGAAAGCCCCAGAAGATACTACCAAGCTAAAGGCAAACCCTCCCTTCCCTAAAGCCTCAATAATGACACTACTCCTCGGACGGGAGATATATCCTTGAACTTTCAAGTGTGTGCAAGCGGAGAGTGGACGGACATGACCTCCTCGATGTGGGCGCATTTTGGGCGTGCAGCCTCTGTGTCACCGTGTCCACGCTGCCCTCCCGATGTCCATGGGAATTGTAGGGAGATCCCTGAAAAGGGGTGAGTGGGAATCCTCCGATGGATTGGTCTCTGAACGCCTCGGGCGAGGAACGTACTCTGGTGGCCGCGCACCCCAAAACGATGGTCGAGCATAGTGGTTCTGCTCATCATCCTGGGTCGCATCCTCTCGAAGATCAAATCGTCGCGTAGGGAGAGGTCGAGGTAAAACGAAAGCTAGAGACCGGAAAAGGAAACGGACGTCCCATGTATGCAAAAATGCACACAGCACAATGACCCTCGAAATGGTAAGGACTAATGATTTGGATCGTAGTGCACCTCCCATATTGGCGTATCAACAAAAATCATGAACGACGCCATCGAAATCTGAAGACGTAACGGGAAAAGAAGATAGAGGGTGAGAATCTTGCTAAAGAATCTCAGAGAAACCTCCTATCCTAGTGTCATCATTTACGCCCAGGAACCTTGGGTTTATTATAAAAAGGTTAAACATGCAAGGGTTCATTATGAAGTTTTCATAAAAGATAATTATCCAAGGTCCGTTTCTTTTATGATGAATCTTAAGGCATGTATGCAGCATACCAAAACATGAATGCATGACAATACTTTATGCAACAAACCAATAGAACATATTATCAACAAGTATATCATATATAAGTGGCATGTAAATTCTCATAAATAACTTCTCTCTTTCATGAGCAAAATACTTCACATCTTTTCTCATTTCTCAAACTTGTGACATCATGGTATGTAAAAGTAGTAACCGACCCCTGATACTAGGCTATGAGCTCATACCTTAACTAGTCGTCACTAGTTCTTACTTATCCTCTTGACAAGCGAATCATAATTATAAAAATAATAACCCCGACTTCCAGAGTACGAGCAGGGGACCTAAGGAATCACCCATCATGGGACTTTCTTCCTTCTCTGAAACGCATCAATTGCTTAAGACCAGTGACTTTGTCCGCTTTGGGCTAATGTCGATGCCCTCACGTTTTACCTTCTCTCACCCAAGGAGAAGTACGTCTGAATCTGCGAAACGCATCATCTAGTTAAGACTAGTGACATTGTCCGCTTCGATATGGCTCCATGACCATACCCCCCACGGGTTTCCTTTCTCCTCACTATAGTAGGAGAAATGCATCTGCATGTCATATATAAATCATTCTTTTCAAAACTTTCTCAAGTCCCTCAAATTTGACGGAAATTGGCAGCATAACGACTATATCCGAATTTCTCAAATTTGAGTCATGCCACATAACCCAAACCACACATGTTGTTCTCATGAAATTTCTCAATCAAATCAATCTCTTAATCACAGGAGCATACCTTCTAACTCATTATTATTTTGCATTCTCATGCATCTCAAGCATAGCATACCACATCATCACAACAACATGTCACAAATAACACATAGTCTCATGTTCATGGTATCAACATATTCACATCATCGGTATACCCACTCGGTCTCATGCTCGCTTCACACCTTTTATCTCATAGTGTCTTATGCTTTGCCCTTACGGGTCTTAAACTTATGTTCTAATGATTCTAACTTTCATTATGAATCTTTCTTACACCTAAGGGATCATCACTATAATTTCCTCTATGGTTTATGCTTACTAACATAACCAAACAGCACTTCATCACTTCTGGGCAGAATTTTGTCATGTACTTATGGGTCCTAGAATCTCCGTCTTTGACCCTTTCTAAGTTTCGTCTTCGCCTAAGGCTCTATAATCAACTCCTACACCAATTATGAGGGATTCCTACACATGTCCACTAATTATAAACCATTTTTCTTAAGTCCAATTATGCTGGAACAGAATTTACAATTTGTGCATCTAAGTGTTCTAGAATTCTCATTTTAAGTCCTTTTAGTTACTTGTTCTTTCCTAACTTCCCTAAATCGTTCCTTGCTTCACTCAAACATAATTTTACACATTTTAACACCATAAAACAGAATTTATACAGTGGCCAAGTTGCACAAGGCAGAACGAAAATACAAGCATCATACAATCACATAATCTCATGTTTTAAATGCATATAAGTTGCTAGTTTCTCTTGGAATCATTTTAGGAACTAAAACTCTTTTAGAAACCAATTTCCCCTCATTAAAATCATACAAAAATGGGTAAGGTCAGTAGCTAAATTATTCAGCTCAAGGAATAGATTTAAAACATAAAACTTTGTTCATAGAGTTCTTTAAGTACACCTAAGCTTAGAAAAATTCCAAGACTTAGACTATGGGCACTTATGATTAGATGAACTCATCTCAAGTCCATCATCATCATCACAAGGCCGAAATGGCATTCTTGTAATGCCTTCATTTTCTAAAACTTTATGTAAGATACTTGGGCAAGTCTTTGAGCTCTAGGATATTTAAGTGATGGCATAAACTTAAACATGCTATGCACTTATTTTACTCTTCATTATAAAATAAAGTAAGAGCATAAAATAAATATGAGATGCAACCTCATTATTATCTTTAAAGATTAAGTGATGACTTGAAATATAAACATGAAAATGCAAGTTCATTTAGTTATTCTTGAGAGTTTAGTGATGGCATCAAAATAAACATGCTATGCAAGGCATAAACATAAACATGAATGCAACTCATTTTATCTTAACTAGAGCTCTTACAAGACTTTAGAGGAACATTACAACCTTAACCCAATTTGTGTCTTACAACATAAAGTGAGCTACTAAGTCTTCAAAGAAGCCTTTGGTTTTGAACTTCATCATCAAGCTCAAGAAAATGAACACAAGACTCAACACTTTGTCTAAACAAGCATACAAGGAACTAAGTCATATTCTTTATTTTATTGCTCATGGGCTTCAATCTAGAGTAAAACTCTTAGCAACCGACCAACTTTAAGGTTGGCAATGGTAAGCTTAGAGCTCTTTGAAAACATAGGATTAATTTTCTTAACAAAACTTTTGTGATCTACTTAACATTTTTAACAAACTTTGTTCAAACAAATGAAGAAGAAACCGAAATCATTAAAGAGAAAGGAAAAGAAAATCGAAAACTTAGGAGGAAAAGAAAGGAAAACTAAAAACATAAGCAAGAAAAGGAAAGAAACCAAAAGCATATATGGTCCAAGACCAAGTTTTCAAGCTTTAGAGGTTTCTCACATGGCATCACAAGACCATTATCTTGAAACCTCATCATCAAGCTAAAGTTTTTCTTATGAAAAGGCCTCATGGCTGAAAAAGAAAAGAAGAGAAAAAGAGTTTTGAACCAAAAGAAAACTAGACCTTTCTTGAAGAAAACAAGAAAAACTTTGAAATAAAACCCCTACCTAAGGAAGTCTTGAGAAGAAATGAGAAGACAAAAATCTTCTCTTGAGGAGGAGAAGGATTCGGCCAAAGAAAGCTCAAGGAAGATGATTTTTCCTTGAGGAAGCAAGCTTAGAAATGGAAGATTAAGTGTTTGGAAGGTGGTTTGAGGTGAGGGAGTGGTGGTTTAAGGTGGTTTGTGGTGGTGGCAAGGTTTCTTTGAGGGAGGAAGAAGAGTGAGAAGAGAACTTGAGAGAAAATGAGAGAAAGTGCAAGAAAACTAAACTTGGCAAATGATCTAAAGTGTAACCAAGTTCTTCAAGGCTTGGTATTTATAGAAAAATGAAACATTGTGGCTGATTTGAAGAGGAAGAGGTCGAATCTCTTGTGCCAAAGGAGAAAATATCTTCAAAAACTTGTCATTCAAAGGCATGGTTGAAAGCATGGCTAGGTATGGTCAAGGTATGGCTTAAGGCATGGCCTTTGGAGTGAAATAAAATCAACATGTGACACTTCTTCAAGGTATGTATTTGCATATTTTAGCCAAGGGGAAGAGGATATTTGTTCATGTAATTGTGGTTTTAGTGATGTGTTTAGGTGTTTCTTTGATTAAGGTTTTGATTAGGAGTTGTAAGAAAGTGTTTAGGTGAGGTAATTGCTAATTAAGGTTGTCAAGACTTGATTAGGAGAGTGATCTTGCTAGATTAACAATTTAAAACCATTTTTTAGTCAAATGAGGTATGGCACAATTCCTTAATTTAAAGAATTAGATACTATTCAAGATTCCATACTAGGAATCTTGAATCAAAGAATGTAATTAGAGTTTAACTAAGAAATCTTAGGTTCTAATTAACCTTAATAAATTATTTTGACTCTAGATTAATTATCGAAATAAATTAATCTTCGATTAGAGCCTAATATTGCTTAGGTTTGCTTAATTATGTCATTAGGCTCACTGTACACTGTCGGGGCAAAATGGTAATTTTGAACTAAATTGCCCGGACCTACAGGCCGACTAAACATCAAAAGCCACTCATAAACATCATCCTAAACTTCCTGAAAAATTTCGAGCTCAAACGGCACCTTTACCCGTGTAAAAGCAGCAGGGGTATTTTGGTCATTTTGAGCGAAAGTTCAAAAACGAGATTTTCACCTCTTATCAAATATAACAATAATCCCCTTCAAACATTGAGTTGACCCACTTAGAACTGCCGGTCGCTTCCCTTAATTTCGGAAAAATGACCTCAGGGCATTTGGTCATTCGTACTCAATACAGAGAAAGTGGGGGCGTTACTCCACATCTTAAATACACTATCTGGCCAAGCTGAGAGGGCGGTTCCCATAATTTTTGGACTTTGGACAAATGGCAGGATGTTCCCTTGAGGTGCCTCTCTGGGTCATTTGGTCCTGGCCCTTGAACCTGGTCAGTCCCCTCTGTGACTTCTGGGCTCCTGTGCCAGCCTTTAGTGGAATTTCTAACCCCTCCATGAGCTCAGTCTTCACCATGCCCATCCTCGATGATGCGGCACTTATTGACTAGGGTAGGGAAGTCCCAATCTCCAAGTGAGCCACCGCAACACTAACTTCCGGCTTCAACCTAAACTCATACTTGATGCACTTCCACACCGTCTGGGTTCCCTTGGTACATCTCGAGAACTTGATCAGCTCTTCCAAATTTAGCAGTGACACGAGCAATGCTCATGCCTCCTTTGAGTCAATTGCATGAACTTGATGTCCTTGGCGTTCTATTCACTCCGGAAGTACTTCTCGTAGAGTGAGCTTGAGCAACTCCTAAAGAGTTTCATACCCATGCCTCTAGGAATTCTTAGCTCCGCGACCAGGAAATGAGGATTCGCCTTCCAGCATATAGGTGGCAAAAGTCACCTTCTATTCTTCCGTGCATGGGATCACGATGAAGATCTTCTCCATGTCTCTGATCCACTCATCGGATGGTCCTATTCAAGTTCCTTTGAATTGAAGGTGTGTCGGCTTTGCAATTTCAAAACGAGCATGTTCTGGGATCTCTGACCATGACCTGAAGGAGCCCCTCCTTACTCTGATCCATTCTTTCCATCATCATTCTCGGAGTTCTTGCACACTCGAAGTGTCGCGGTCTCATTGTTCTACTCTTGGGGTCTGGGTCCTATTTTTGTCGTGGTGCCATTGGTCCCTAAACACACAAAGCAACAAACACTAAGGTGATTTTGGTTATACTTCATAAAATGTGAGCTATTACCAAGGCACACCACACATACAGTGCTCATGTATCCTCATCCTATAGCTTATCCTATCGATAAAGCACTATACATGACATAACTATCGCATCATGCCTTAAAGAGCATGGTCGAGCTCAATCCTCAGGCTCTCTGAGAACCAAACTTGCTCGATACCAAAATGTAACACCCTAACTCTTAACCTCATATGCTCGAGTCACATTCCGATTGGTTATTAGTGGTTACGCCTTTGTTTTATCTTGACTTATTTTTCTTTAAAATACGACTCCTAAAATATGACTAAATTTTTCTTTTTTAAACTTAAGGCTTAAAATGAGAGCCATGCATGCGCAATAAGACCGACTATAATATGTAAGACATAGCAACCAAATACTCTTCATCATAGCAATCATAAATAAACCATATAATGTTAGAACAATAAGTTATAGTATCATATCATAATCATAACATAATAGCGATGTCCTTATAAATATAAGAACACTCAAGATACTAAATACATCAAGCAAGTTTAACTAACACAAAACATGACTTTAACAAGGCTAAACTAAGTCTTTACACTTTTGCTTGCTCTTCTACCGACTAGATAACATGATTCCTACGCGCGCCTCAAGGAAGATCACGAAAGTCTCATCATTCCCTTCGGAGACGACATTTAAGGAAAACAAATGGGGTGAGAAACTTATTCAAGATTCTCCGTAGGGCTCCCTAACTTTAACACAATGTCATTCGCCATCGTCTCAACCACTTCGGTTTTCATTATGAAAAGGTGTGCATGCATAAATTTCAATTTTAAACTTCTTGAATCCTTTTATTCCAAGCGGTGTCTTTTAACATGAGTCTTAATGATATGATGCACAATAGCTTATGTATGCATGACAATACTTTGAGCATAACGACATATGTAAATAACACATTTCACTCAATCAAATGCACCAATGGAACAAGAACGATATATATATGCACACGTCCTTTTACTTTATCATGATTGAACTCTTTGAGTTCCTTTTTTAACTTTTTCCTAATCGTTTACATTCACTTAAACATGAAATTACACATTTTATCATCATAAAACAAAATTTATATAGTGGCCAAGTACATAAGGCAGAACGATGCAAAACCATATAACCATATAGATTCATGATTTAAATGCATATAAGTTACTAATTTCTCTTAGAATTTTATGAACTCAAAACCCTTTTAGAGAAACTAATTTATCTATTATATGGTAAGATCAGTAGCTAAAATCATTTTAACCATAAGGAGGATTTAAAACTTAGAATCATGTTCACAAGTTTCTTTAGATCACCTAAGCTTAGAAAAATTCCAAAGACATAGGCTATGGGCTCTTAATTATTAGACTAACCATATCAAGTCCATCATCATCATCACAAATATGAATGGCATTCTTGAAATGCCTCCATTTTCTAAAACTTTACTTGTGATACTTGGGCAAGTCTTTGAGCTCTAGAACAATTAGGTGATGACATAAACATAAACATGCTATGCACCTTATTTTACTCTTCATTATAAAGTAAAGTGAGAAGGCATAAAATAAATATAAAATGCAACCTCATTATTATCTTTAAAGTAATGAAGCTACTGAATTGATAAACATTATGCAAGCTTGGAAAATTAAACATGATAATGCAACTTCATTTATTTATTCTCTAAAGCTTAGTGATGGCATCAAAATAAACATGATATGCAAGGTAGAATTGTTTGTCCCAATTTTTACTGCAATTTTACTGTCATTAGAATTACCGATTACCGAAGTGGAAATATTATATAAAATTTGAGACCAAACAATCCTCAATAAAGGAATATAATGTTAGAAGAGAAGTTAGGAGCAATTCTAAGTATTCAAACCCCGATTTTCTGACGTGTAAAATGACCAAAATGCCCCTTAGGTTATTTTACTGAGAAAATGAGGATCGTGGGCCCCATCTATCTCAAGGGATGTTTTGAGGATAATAAAGGATTGTTTGTATTATGTGTGTTAATAGAGCAGAGAAGAATCTCACTTTTGAGTTTCGAGCGCGTGAATGACCAAATGCCCCTTACGTTTTTTAACTCGAATTGCGTGCCAATGTAGTCTCTAACCTCACTAAAATATTTTAAAAGGTGTTTTTAAGTTATGAATGACCCTTGGTTAAGTCCGGATGGTCCCGGGTAATTTTTGTTAATTACCGTCTTTGCCCCTGCGTTGTGCAATTTTGCAAATTTTGAGATTTTCAATTTGTCTAACGAAACCTAAACAATATTAGGCTCAAATTAAAGCTTATTAAATTCTAATTATGAATCTAGAGTCAAAATTATTTATTTAGATTGATTAGAACCTAAAATTGCTTAAAACACCCAAATTGCTTAGTAATTCACTTAAGCCCTTAACCGTAAATCTCTAAATTACATGAATACCTTGCCTACACCTAAATAATACATGGAACACACAAAATCCTCTTCCACAAGGCTGTAATGGCTGAAATTATTGACTAGAATAAGTCAGAAAATTATTACACAAAAATCCAAAGAATGAAAACAAAGAATCATTAAAAATATGAAAACATGATTCCATGTTTTAAGCCACCAAACAAAATGATTTTTCTTCCTTATTTTTTTCCTCTAATTTTTGGTCAGATTTCCTTCCTTCCTTTGTCCATTTATGAGCTGCAAAATCTCTATAAATAGGCATGCTTGAAGATAGTTTGAGATGTTAAGTCCATAACTACACAAATTCAGTCTTAGGAGCACCAAAAGCTTTCTTTCTTTTCTTTCTCTTGGCCTATTCTCCCTTAAGCTTTTCAAGGATATTTTGCTTCATTTCACTCAAAGAAACCATGTTCTCTTCCTTTCTTTCAAATCAAATTAGGTAGGGAGGTGTTTCAAGTTCATTTTATGCCAAGACAAATTATGTTCCTGCTCAAAATGATGT
>JAMLFY010000002.1:21838253-21863249 GCA_030441495.1 Dalbergia oliveri | reverse complement strand
ATTTGGACAAAGTGTTCTTAAGCTTGATGATGAAGTTCAAACCTTAAGACTTCCTTGAAGTCTAGGTGCTAAGAACTCTAAAGCTTGCCTTATGATACATAATGGGTTGAGGTTTTATTCCTTTAAAGTCTTGCAAGAGCTCTAGCTAAGATCTAAAATAAGATGCATTCATGTTTACTTTATGCCTTGCATAGCATGTTTATTTTGATGTCATCACTAAATTCTCAAGACTAATTAATTGGACTTGCACTATCATGTTTAAATTTCAAGCTTGCATCTCATGTTTACATTTCAAGTCATCACTTAACCTTAAAGATAATAAAGAGGTTGCATCCCATATTTATTTTATGCTTCACTTTACTTTTAATGAAGAATAAAATGAGTGCATATCATGTTTAAAGTTTATGTCATCACCTAAACCTCCTAGAGCTCAAAGGCTTGCCCAAGTATCCTATGTAAGGTTTTCAAGAAATATTGGCATTCTTAAGAAGCCATTTCGGCCTTGTGGTGATGATGATGGACTTAATATGAGTTCCTTTAATCACAAGTGTCCATAGTTTGTGTTTTATAATTTTTCCAAGCTTAGGAGCACCTAAGCAACATTATGCATAAAATTATATACTTTAAAACTATTTTGCAAGCAAGTTAATTTAGCTACTGACCTTATGTGTAAAGGCATGATTTTAATGAAAGGATTTGAGTTCTAAAAGAGTTTTGAATCCCTAGAATTATTCCAAGAGAAAACTAGTAACTTGTATGCATTTTAATTCACAAGATTATGTGATTTTATGGGCTTATGATTTCGGTTCTGCCCTTCATGATTGGCTGCTGTACAAATGTTGTTCTAAGGTTTAAAATGTGTAAAACTATGTTTGAGTGAAGGGAGGATCGATTTAGAGAAGTTAGAAAGAATAAGTAACTAAAGGATCAAGAATGAAATTCTAGAACACCTTAATGCACAAAAATGCAATTCTGTTCCAGCATAATTAATTCAAGTGTAAATGGTTCATAATCAGTAGGATATGCATAAAAACCTTTCATAAATGATTAGGTATTAATTACTAAGCTTAAGGTAATGATAAGGACTTAAAATAGGAATTCTAGCACACTTAGACATGGAAAAATGTAATTCTGTCCAGCATAGTTAAATTGAGGAAAAGTGAGTTATAACTTAGAAATATGCCTAGGAATCTCATAATTGGTTTAGGAATTGATTATGGAGCCTTTGGCCAAGACGGACTTAAAAAGGGTCACGACGAAGTTTAGAGCCCCAAGTATGATATTCTTCTGCCCTTAAAAGTATGATGCTGTTTGGATTTTTAGTAAGCCTAAATCTTAGCAGAATTATAAGTGATGATCTCTTAGGTGTAATGAAGATGTAATATGGGTATTAGAATCATTTGAGCATAAGTTCTAAGAACCCCGCAAGGTCAAGCATAAGATATCTTAAAGATAAGGAGATGATGTAGGAATGAAGGATGAGTATTGTTATGTATGCGAATGTTTTAAATATCATGAGTATGAAAATGTATGGATGTGTAACATGTTGCTATGATGATGTGATACGCTATGTTTAAATGCATGAGAATATGAGACATGAATAAAGGATATGTTATATGATGTATTATGATTGTACGCTTATGTTTGCATCCATACAAGATATGTTAATGTAAAGGTCATATGCCAGAACGTATTTTGCCTACCTAGGAGAAAGAAACCCATGGAGGTATGGAGCGTCCGAGGATTTAGAGGTAGACAAAGTTATCTGCTCTTACCAGGATGCGTTTCCAAGAAGAAAAGAGATATGTTAATGAGGAAATGATCCCATTTATGACTTCCCAGTCTTAGGGTTGTACTGGGTGATCCAAGCAAGAGATGATTTCCCCTTGATCTCTTTCGTATAAATCTAGCGTAATGGTCAGTTAGGATTAACTCATTCCTAGGCGAATGGGTGATATTTGGAGTTTTGGGGCTATTATAAAACCGTCCTGGGCGGCACATGTTGGGTGGATTTTGGTGGCTATGAATTAGGGTGGAAACTGTAAAGGAAAATGAACAGGAAAATGATAAAGTGAAAAGTTATGAAGGAATCTAGAAGTTCAATTACCAGAAAGTAAAAGATGCACATGCATATGTTTCGTTGAAGTTTCATTGATGCTTTGATTAAGTAATATGTGTTATCTATGTGTATTGTCATGCTCAAAGTATTGCCATGCATACATAATATATGTTGCATTCATGTTATTAAGATCCATGTTAAAAGACACCCACTTCCGATAAAAGAACTGAGAAATGTAAAATTGAATCATGCAGCTAATCTTTCAGAATAAAACCAAAGCTGGCTGGGGTCATTATGACACTTGGTGTTAGTAAGTCTCGGAATGATTGAATCTTATATATATTTTCATTCCTTTTCCTTTTGTTTCTGGGTCGTTCCGAGAGCGAAGTGATGCGGATGTTCGTGATCCCTTGTGAGGCGTGAAGTTTAGAAACCATTATCATCCTTGAATTAGAAGGTTACTGAAGTGCGAAGATTAACGAGAAAAGTTATAGCAATGTCTAGCATTGGTTCGTGTACGTTCATCTTTTGTTATGTTTAGTATCTTGAAGATGTTCTTTATGTTTGAAAGGGATCGTCATTATGATGTGACTATGATATGTTAATATAAATTATGTTGTGACTATTCCATGACTTGTTTCTCTATGCTATGATAATGTGTATATGTTGGCTATATCATGTGTGTATTAATCGTTATGTATGCGCACGCGCGGCCTCGCATTTTAAATTCTAATTCGAAGTAAAATTTAGTTATTTTATTACCTGATTTTTCAAGTAAAAGATAAGTAAGTTCTGAAAACGAAGACATAACCGTTAAATTAGCGAATGCGACTTTGAAGCATTAGGTGCAAAGTTAGGGTGTTACACTTAAGTATAACTAATGAATTTGCATTATCATGTTTAAATTTCCAAGCTTGCATTTCATGTTTATATTTCAAGTCATCACTTAATCTTTAAAAGATAAATAATGAGGTTGCATTTCATATTTATTTTATGCTTTCTCACTTTATTTTACAATAATGAAGAGTAAAACAAGAGCATAGCATGTTTAAGTTTATGTCATCACCTAAAGATCCTAATAGAGCTCAAAGACTTGCCCAAGTATCACAATAAAGTTTTAGAAATGGAAGCATTCCATGATGGCATTTTAGCCTTATGATGATGATGAAGGACTTGATGTGAGTTCATCTAATCATAAGTGCCAATAGCTCATGTCTTGGAATTTTTCCAAGCTTAGGTAAACTTAAAGAAAATTCATGAGCAAGATTGGATGTTCTAAATCTATTCATGAACAAATTAATTTAGCTATCTACTCTCATCCAAATTTATGTGATTTCAAAATGAGATTAATTGGTTTCCAAAAGAGTTTTGAGTTCCTAAAATGATTCCAAGAGAAACTAGCAACTTATATGCATTTAAATCATGAAATTATGTGATTATATGATGCTGTATTTTTGGTTCTGCCTTGTGCACTTGGCCACTCATAAATTTTGTTTTATGTGTTAAATGTGTAAAATTATGTTTGATGAAGCAAGGAACGATTTAGGGAAGTTAGGAAAAATAAGTAACTAGAAAGGGCTTAAAATGAGAATTCTAGAACACTTAGATGCACAAATTGTAAATTCTGTTCCAGCATAATTGGACTTAAAGAAAATGGTTTATAATTAGTGGATATGTGTAGGAATCTCATAATTGGTTTAGGAATTAATTATAGAGCCTTAGGCAAAGACGGAACTTAGAAAGGGTCAAAGGCGAGATTCTAGGACCCCGTAATTGGAATCAAGAGTTTCCTGCCTTAAGGTGATGTAGTGCTGTTTGGTTTTGTAGTGTAGATAAACATCAAGGAGGAATTGTAGGTAATGATCCCTTAGGTGAAAATAAAGATCTATAATGAAAGTTAGGATAATTAGAATATAAGTTTAGGACCCTGACAAGACCAACAGACACCATGAGATAAGAGGTGTGATGTGAGAATGATGAAGCTGTATACTCATGATGAATGTGAATGTTTTAAATGCTATGAGTATGAACTATGGATGCTGTGCATGTTGCTGACTGAATTGACTCTGGTGTGTGATGTTTAAAATGCATGAGAATATGAGACATGAATAGAGGATATGTTATAGATGATGTCCTATGGTTGTATGCTCATGTTGCATCCATACAAGATATGATAAAGTGGAAATCATCCCCATTATGACTTCTCAGTTAAGGGTCTAATCTGGGGTGTATCCAAATAAGTATATGATTCTTCTTTATTTCCCCATATGAATCTAGCGATGGCTAGTTAGGATGAACTCATTCCTAGGCTATAAGTGTATTTGGAATTTTGGTGGCTATGTGAAAATCGCTGGGCGCATCTTGGATGGATTTTGGTGGCTACGAAAATGTGGGTGGTAAAGTTAAGAAAGGAATCTCAAGCAAGTTCAAATATGATAAGTAAAAGATGCACATGCATATGTTTCGTGGTTGTTCCATTGGTGCTTGTGATTAGTGATATATATGTTGAGTAATGTGACTGTCATGCTTAAGCATTGCCATGCATACATAAATATTGATTTATACCATCAAGACTCATGCTAAAAGAACCCATTGGATAATAGGATTTAATTCAAACTTAACATGCATCAGAGCTTTTCCCAGAATGAAACTCCAAATGGTTGGGGCGATCATGACACTTGTGTTAAATTGGAAACCTACTGGTAATTGCCCAGGATCTCCCTTGCATTACATGAGATTGTCCTCTTTGTTTGGAGGGTTAACTTTGTTTCCTCCTTTAAGGTTTCAGTTCCTCCCCCCTTGGAAAGGGCAAGTGGAAACAATAAAACCTAGTTTATGTGTATACATTCCACCATACTGAGAATTTTTTGAAGAATGCTCTCATCTCCCTTCCTTCCTGTCTTACACAGTGCTTAATGTGTAGTGTCTGGCATATTTCTTCCTCTTGCCAGCCCATAGGAATCATGGCCATCAGTCAGACCAGGACTTAAGGAGAAGATGAGACTAATAGCTTTGCCAATATTTTGTTTTGCGTTAGTTAAAGTTGTTTGTGTAATTATGCCCCTAGGTGTCCTTATATTTATAAGGACCTCATTGTTATGTTATGATTATGATATACTACTATAATTTATGTTGTGATTATTCTATGGTTTATTCATGGATGTTATGATGACGTATATCGGTTGTTATGTTTTATGTTTAATAGTTGGTATCTATACGCATAACGGCTCGCATTTTAAGTCTTAATGTAACACCCTAATAATTAACCCAATACGCTAGGTCGTATCTGATTAATTACTAGACTTTACTCTTTGCTTCAGTTATTTAACCATACTTTGAAAATACTTAATGAAATTACGAGCCATTTTTTTAAAAAAACATGATTGAAAACGTGAGCCTCGCATAGCGTGACGATAATCGAAATAAAGCGGAAAACCAACTGGCATATCATGAAAAACACATCATATTGGCTCCATCATATGACATCCATAATTACATAACATATATATATTTGTCTGCCAATAGAGTTAGGCTAGGTGTAGTCAATCAAACAAAACAAATAGAATATGGATGGAAGAACATCCATTAACGGCACCTAATAATAATAATACCCCAAAAATAGGGATAGATATCTAAGCTCACGTGCAAGGTTTGCGATACGTTTTTCAAGGATGATAAGCTGGTTCACAAGCTCAAGTGTATCTACCAGGTGAGAGCATCAACGGAAATCACGAACATCACCTTTACTTTCTGAAGACGAGATGGAAAGAAAGAAAGAAAGAGGGAGTGAGAAACTTATAAAAGAATCTCTAGGGTACTCACCTCATATGCATCGTGTCATCATCATCGTCCCAGGAACCTCGGGGTTATTATGAAATAGTGAGCATGCTAAGATTCATTTATTAAGTTTGAAAATATACTTTACCGAGGTCCGTTAGTTTTAATCATGCGTCTTGTAATGCATCATAAACTTAGCATGTCATATTTATAATGAACTTTTCTTATCATATATCTTCAGCATATCATAATAACATAGCTATGCATAAGACCACATCATATTCCTCATCATCATATCATAAATACTATGCATAGAAGAACATCATATTTCTCATCATCATCTCATAAATACTATGCATAGAAGAACATCATAATCACATAATACATTTACTTAGTTCCTTAGGTGACTTAAAGTTACTTTCATCATCATTTTCCTGGGCCACCCTATACTCCACCCTTTTGGGAGTAATCTAGGTTATGAGCTCATACCTTACTAGTCGTCACTAGCATATACTTATCCCTTTTGATAAGTAAATTCCGACTCTACCCTTTTGAGAGAACGGGCTAGGGGCAAGAATCACCTTTTCACCACCTATAGTCTGATGGGTCCAAAGGATCATTTCCTCATAATTTTAAGTCACCATTAAGTCTTGCATGTTATATCATAATGCAACTCATCATTCATAATTATCATGACATATTCTCATATTTCATGCATAAGCATTCTCATTGTTTGCAACAGCAACTATAACATGCAAGCCATGAAATCATTCAATAATATCAAATTTCAATAGGCATTACATCATCATATAAACACATTCCAAACATTAAAAGATGTCATCTAAAATTCACAGGAAGCTCCCTTAAACAACAAACTCTAAAATCAGGTAACCTTAATTATCAAACTAATTTCTTATGTATCTAAGGACTCATTACTATTATTACCATTAATTATAAGCCTTAAGAACATTATTAAACTATATGAGGCAGCAAGGCGTAAATCTTCTCAAGGTTTTACGTGTGCTAGAAGTTGCGTTTTTAACTTTTTTTTACCAGCTTCCCTATGAAGCTAAAATTAATTACTAAACCAATTATGAATCATTCTCACTTATCTAAACATAATAAAACCATATTCTTATAACTTCTAAGGGTTCTGGACAGAATGTATAAATTCCATTCTTTAGAGTTCTAGAAATCTTGCTTTTACCTTTTAGTTGCTAGTTTCATTTTTTTAGTGTTAGGATTAATCCTATACTAATTGTTACCAAATTTTCATGGCTAACCAATCTTAGACAGAATTATAACATACTAAAATAGATTTGGCAGTGACTAAATTTAAAGGGATCAAAAACTAGCTAAATTCTAGCTTTACGATTGTTTTATGTAGCTAGTTTCTTTTTAACATGCATAGAATTGTTCCTTAACAATAAACATATCAAATCATCATCATAAATAGTAGTACTAAACTCATATCAGTGGCTGAATCATGAACCTCACATAATTGCTTAAAATCACATCTTTAAGTACAAGTAAGATATTAGTATCCCATAAAATCTTTGCAAAGCCTTAAAACTCTTTTAAAAACTAATTCTTTTTGTTACTCTTGAAAGAAATTTTAGAACTAAATTAGTAGCTTATTTAAAATAACTTTAGGCCTACCTTAATCATGAGGCCGATTTATACATTGAAGAATCTTCACGATTAAAATTTTCACTTAAGATAAAAGGAGAAAGTCTTGAGCTTTAGAGATTTAGGTAATAACTAGAATCATAAACATGCTATGCAACCTCATTTTAATCTTGTCTTTATAAGGTGATAACTTGGAAATATAAACATGATATGCAAGACTTGAAATTTAAACATGATGTGCAGATCCATATTATTATATTCAAGAATTAAGGTGATTTGCTTGAAATATAAATATGATTATGCAGACTTTAAAATTTAAACATGATGCAAAAGTTTAAAATAAATAAGAAACTGACGCGTAGTTGCATGGACCAGTGAAGAGAGAAGAGAATCCTTATTACATCTTATTAAGCTCCAAAACTAAAGACTTCTTAAAGAATGAATTCTTTGAATAATCTTAAGGAAATTGAAAGTGAGGTTTAGAGTTCTTATTACCATGGTTCCAAGAACCTTATTTCTTTGCTTAAGAAAAATCTTGAAACATAACTTGTTGGTCTTTGTGACTAGATGAGGCTTAGGCAAACCTATCATCACTTGACGAATTATGCATCCTTAGGATGCTACCATTTCCAACTTTGCTTGTGATACTTGGGCAAGTCTTTGAGCTCTAGGATTCTTAGGTGATGACATAATAATAAACATGCTATGCGTTGATTCTTTTAGCCATTATAAAATAAAGTGAGAGCATAAAATAAATATGAGATGCATTCTCTTTATTATCTTTGGAGATTAAGTGACAACTTGAAACATAAACATGAAATGCAAGCTTGGAATTTAAACATGAGAAATGCAAGTTCATTTATTTATTCTTTGAGAATTTAGTGATGACATTAAAAGTAAACATGATGTGCAAGGAATAAACTTAAACATGGATGCAAGTTCATTTTATTTCTTTACTAGAGCTCCACCAAGACTTTAGAGAAATATAAATTTAACCCAATATATATATCTTAGCAAGACAAAGTGAGCTTTAGAGTTCTTTGTGCCAAGGTTTCAAAGAGAACCTTATGGCTTGAATCTCATTATCAAGCTCAAGGAAATGGATTAAAAGATGAACATCAACATTTGAAATCAATTATAATGAAAACTAATTTAACATAGAGTTCTAAGTTCAAGGTTAGCATAACAACATCATTCCTTAAAGTTTTGCTTCAAGTGGAACTTTCAAGCTTTAGATGTAACACCCTAATATTTAACCCGAACACGCCTAGGACATGTTAAGATTAATTATTAGTTATTACTTCCTTTTAAACTCATTTGTGAAATTACTTAGTGGAAAATACAGGTAGAATTTTTTATTTTGAAATACATGTGCGTAAAACAAAATGCGAGCCTTTGCATATAACATAAATGGAACGTGAAGCGGAAGAGTAAATAAATCACATCAAGACAAAAGCATTTAAAGGACACCTTAATCATAAGAGTAATCATCATAATATTAGTTAACATAGTCTAGTACATAACCACTTAAATATAAAAAGAAAGCATAAAGTCTTACCTATATAGTAGGAAGAGCTTGCAATACAAAAAACATAAAATACACGAAAACATAAATAGCGGATAAGAGAAGTCCCAAAAGATACATCCTCAAACTAAGACTACCCCCTCCCTCGAACTATGGAGATACTCCTCCTCGTCCCTCTGGCACGTACCCAATGAATGGGCAGCTCTTCTGTGCATGTAGACGGAAGGGTGGGTAAACATGACCTCCATGACGTGGGCGCATCTCGGGCATCGCGTCAGCCTCTACTGCGTGATCGTCTACTCGCTACCCTTCCCAATATCCATGGGAACCGGGAGGGCACCCCTCGAGAAGGATGAGAAGGAGGATCCTCCTGACGGTCGCTCTCCGAATGCCTTGGACAAGGAACGTACTCCAAGCCAACCGCTGAAGATCCTGGTCGGGCACGACGATTCTACTCGTTGGGTCGCATCCTCTCAGAAATCAAATCATCACCATAGGGAGAGGTCGGGTGAAGCGGAAACTGGAAACTGGGAATGCAAATGGACGACCCATGTATGCAAAAATGCGTATAGCACAACGACCCTCGAAGTGGTAAGACTAATGATCTGGATCATAGTGCAGCTTCACACGGGTGCATCAATAAAAATCACAAACGATGCCATCGTGGCCTGGAAATGTAACGGAAAGAAAACGAGAGAGGGTGAGAATCTTGCTAAAGAATCTCAGGTGGAAATCCTTTATCCTAGTGTCATCGTTTACGTCCCCAGGAATTGGGTTTATTATAAAAGGTTAAACATGCATAGGTTCATTATGAGGTTCGCAAAGATAATTATCCAAGGTTCTGTCTTTTATACTAAATCTTAATGCATATATGCAGCATAAGAGAACATGGATGCATGGCAATACTCTAGGCAAATCAAACAATAATCATTCATCATATAAGTGGCATGTAACTTCTCTTGAACATCATTCCTCTTCTCAAACTTGTGACATTAAGCATCATAATAGTAACCGCACCCCTAAAACTAAGCTATGAGCTCATACCTTAACTAGTCGTCACTAGTTCTTACTTATCCTCTTGATAAACGAATCATAATCATAATCATATTCATAATCATCATAATTCCCGACTCCTGAGTATAGTAGGGGCCTAAGGATCACCCATCATAGGACTTTTTCCTTCTTCAAAAGAATCGACTAGTTAAGACCAGACGACTTTGTCCGCTTGGCAGGCTAATGTCTATGCCCTTAAGTTTTGCCTTCTCCTCGGAGTAGGAGAAGTACGTCTCTGGTGTGTCACTTTAAACATCTTATTTTTCAAAACTTTCTTAAGTTCTCAAATTTGATGGAAATTTGACAGCATAACAGCCAACCTGAATTTCCTCAAATTTGAGTCATGCCACATAACTCACATAATGCATGTTGTCTTATAAATTCCTTGATCCAATAAACCTTTCAATCATAAGAACATACTTTTTTTGATTCATTTGTGTCACATAGTCTCATGCATTATGTCCACAATATACTAACAACATCATCACATCACACCATGAACACTCATGTTCTCGAACTCATTAACACGTTCATACATAACATAGGCACATACGCATAATCTCATTCTCACATCACACTTCTTATCTCATAGTATCTTATGCTCGGGGCCTTAGAGTCTTAAACTTTATGTTCTAATCATTCTAATACCCATATTACATCTTTATTACACCCAAGAGATCGTCACCTATAATTCTCACTAGGATTTAGGCTTACTAAAAATTCCAAACAGCATTATACATTTAAAAGCAGAAAAATATCATACGCTTACGGGGTTCCAAATCTCCGTTCGTGACCCTTTTTAAGATCCATCTTCGCTTAAGGCTCCATAATAAATTCCTAAACCAATTATGAGGGATTCCTAGGCATGTTTACTAAGTTATAAGTCATTTTTCCTCAATCTAACTATGTTGGAACAGAATTGCATTTTACCATATCTAAGTGTGCTAGAATTCCCATTTTAAGTCCTTATCACCACCTTAAGCTTTGTAATTAATACCTAATCATTTATGAAGGGTTTTTATACATGTTTTACTGATTATGAACCATTTATCCTTGAATTAATCATGCTGGAATAGGTTTGCATTTTTCCATAGTTAGGTGTTCTAGAGTTCTAAATTTGAACCCTTTTTAGTTACTTAATCTTTTCTAACTTCTCTAAACGTTCCTTACTTCACTCAAACATAATTTTACACATTTCCACACCATAAAACAGATTTAGTACAGTGGCCAAACATCAAGGGCAGAACCGAAATCATAAGCCTCATAGAGTCACATAAATCATGAATTAAAATGCATACAAGTTGCTAGTTTTCTCTTGGAATAATTTTAGGAACTCAACTCTTTTAGAACTCAAATCCTTACATTAAAATCATGTAATTACACATGAGGTCAGTAGCTAAATTAACTTGCTCGTAAAATAGATTTAAAATGTATAATTTCATTCATAATGTTGTTAGGTGCTCCTAAGCTTAGAAAAATTCCAAAACATGAACTATGGACACTTGTGATTAGAGGAACTCACACTAAGTTCATCATCATCACCAAAAGGCTGAATGGCTTCTTTGAAAAACCAACATTTTCTTAAAACCTTACATTGGATACTTAGGCAAGTCTTTGAGCTCTAGATCATTAAAGTGATGACATAAACTTAAACATGCTATGCACCTCATTTTTGTTCTTCATTAGAAAACAAAATGAGAGCATAAAATAAGCATGAGATGCACCCATTTATTATCTTTAGAGTTTAAGTGATGGCATAATATAAACATGCTAGACAAGAAAATAAACATGAGATGCAAGGTTCAATTCTTTATTTTAGTGCTCTAGGACCCTTGAGGTATTTACCCAAATCAACAATCAACTTTAAGGTTGAAATAGGTAGGCTTTGAGATTTATTTAGTGAGGATGCACATTCTTGTTTTAATCTTTAAGTTGTTTAGTGATGACTTAAACATGCTATGCAAAGCATTAAAGTAAACATGAATGCATCTATTTTAGATCTTAGCTAGAGCTCTTTGCAAGACTTTAAAGGAACATTAAACCTCAACCCATTATGTATCATAAGGCAAGCTTTAGAGTTCTTAGCACCTAGACTTCAAAGAAGTCTTAAGGTTTGAACTTCATCATCAAGCTCAAGAAAATAGACACAAAGCTCAACACTTTGTCTAAACAAAATACAAGAACTAAGTCATATTCTTTATTTTATTGCTCATGGGCTTCAATCTAGAGTAAAACTCTTAGAACGCCGACCAACTTTAAGGTTGGCAAAGGTAAGCTTAGAGCTCTTTGAAATCATGGATTAATTTTCTTAACAAAACTTTTGTGATCTACTTAACATTTTTAGCAAACTTTGTTCAAATAAAGGAAAGGAAACCAAAATCATTCAAAGAAAAAGGAAGAGAAAATCGAAACCTTTGAGGAAGAAAAAAGAAAGGAAATGAAGCATGAGCAAGAAAAGAAAGAAAACACAAGCATGTATGGTCCAAGACCAAGTTGTTTCAAGCTTTAGAGGTTTCTCACATGACATCAACAAGTCATTATCTTGAAACCTCATCATCAAGCCAAAGTTTTCTCATGAATAGGCCTCATGGCCGAAAATGAAAAAGGAAGAAAGAAAAGTTTTGAACCAAGAGAAAACTAGAACTTTTCTTGAAAAACAAGTAAAAACTTTAAAACAAAACCCCTACCTAAGGAAGTCTTTGAAGAAATGAAAGAAATTGAAGAGTTGGGAAGACAAAATCTTCTCTTGAAGAAGGATGAGGATTTGGCCAAGGGGAAAAGCCAAGGAAGATGATTTTTCCTTGAGTTTGTAAGCTTGGAAATGGAAAGTTTTGCTTAAGAGATGGTTTAAGGTGAGGTAGTGGTGGTTTATGGTTGTTTGTGGTAGTTTGTGGTGGTAAGGTTCTTTGAGAGGAAGAAGAAGATGAAGGAAATTTAGAGAAAAAAGTAAGAAAGTGCAAGACAACTAAACTTAGCAAATGATCTAAAGTGTATCAAGGTTCTTCAAGGCTTGGTATTTATAAAAAATTTTGCACAATGAAGGCTGATTAGGGAAGGATGGCCGACGGCCTTGCTTGTCAATGGGAGGAAATATCTCTTACAAGGTATGGCTTTAAGTATGGTTCAAGCATGGTGAGTATGGGCAAAGTATGGGTAAGGCATGGCTCTTTGAGTGATAAAATTCAACATGTGACACTTTTCCTAGGCCATGTATTCGCCAGATTAGGTAGCCAAGGGAGGAAGAGATTGTTCATGTAATTGTGGTTTAATGATGTGTTTAGGTGTTTCTTTGATTAAGGTTTTGGTTAGGAGTTGTAAGAAAGTGTTTAGGTGAGGTAATGGCTAATTAAGGTTGTCAAGACTTGATTAGGAGGGTAATCTTGCTAGATTAACAATTTAAAATCATTCTTTGGTCAAATGAGGTATGGCACAATTCCTTAATTTAAGGAATTGGAAGAAAAATACTATTCAAGATTCCATGACTAGGAATCTTGAATTAAAGAATGCAATTTAGAGTTTAACTAAGCAATCTTAGGTTCTAATTAACCTTAATAAATTATTTTGACTCTAGATTAATTATTGAAATAAATTAATCTTCGATTAGAGCCTAATATTGCTTAGGTTTGCTTAATTGTGTCATTAGGCTCACTGACACTGTTTAGGGGCAAAATGGTAATTTTGCACTGAAACTCCTGGACCTCCTTCTCAACTAAACATCAAACATCACTTAAAAACATCATTCTAAACTTCCTGAAGAATTCCGGGCTCAAACGGCACCTTTTACCCGTGTAAACACAGGAGGGGTATTTGGTCATTTTGAGCCAAAGTTTAGAAAATGATTTTCACCTCCGAATATCAAATGTATAATAGATAATCCCCTTCAAACATTGAGTTGACCCATTCGAGGACTATTGGTCACGTCCCTCTAATTGAGAAGTAACCTCTAGGTATTTCATTTGTATCTTAACAAGAAAATGGCATTACATCAGGCCTAACTTGTGATAGATTCACAACCCACCTCAAGGTTCTCATCATAAAGCCATCATCCTAGTCCCATTTAGGCCATTTGGCCAAATACCAAGAGGAAAAAGAAAGGAAGAACTGAAATGAAAAAGCATGTGGAGGTTCATTATTTCAACATTTTGAGCTAAGAACACAACTCTTCAAAGCATAGAAATAAGTTTAGAAATTACACCTACCTAATTTTGTTTGAAGGAAAGGAAGAAAACTTGGTTTCTTTGAGTGAAATAAAAGAAAATCTTCTTGAAAAGTTGAAGAGAGAATTCGACCAGGGGGAGGAAGAAAGAAAGTTTTTGAGCTTTGGAAAAACTTTGAAGTGTACAATTATGAGCAAGGCTTCTAAGACTCTAAGCATGCCTATTTATAGAGATTTTGAAGCTCAAGAATGGACACATGGAGGAGGCATAGGTGGCTGATTTTAGGGAAGACAAAGGGAGGAAGAACATGTTCTGTTTTCATGGCTTAAAACATGGAATTATGTTTCATGATTCCTTGTTTTCATACCTTGAGTTTTGTGCCAAATTTGAAAAATATTCTTATGCATTAGGCACCATAATCGGCCATTACAGCCCCAAGAAAGAGAAAATTTGTGTGTTTCATGTATTATGTAGGTGTAGGTAGGTATCTTTGCAATTTAGAGACTTTGCAATTAAGGGTTAGGTGAATTAGTAAGCAATTTAAGTGTTTCAGCAATTTTGGGCTCTAATCATTCTAAATAAATAATTTTGACTCTAGATTAGTATTTAGAATTTAATAACCTTTAATTAGAGCCTAATATTGCTTAGGTTTCGAAAAATCGAAAATCTCAAAATTCGCAAAATGCACAAAGAGAGAGCAAGGCAATTTTACTCAAAAACTACCCGAGGGCCACCCGAGCTTAACCATTGACCAATCATAGCTTAAAAATATCTTTTAAAACATTTTTAGTGAGGCTCAGGCTTAGTCCCACGTAATTCTGGTTAAAAGATACAGGGCGTTTTGGTCATTTTTACGTCTGAACTCAAAATTAAGATTCTTCTCCTCTATTAAACACATAACACAAACAATCCCTTATTATTGTTAAAACATCCCCTGAGGAAGGGACCACGATCCTCATTATTAGAACAAATCACCTCAGGGGCATTTTGGTCATTTAATTATATAAAATTAGGGTTTGCGATTCTAGACAACTACTCCTAACCTCTCTTTAATGTCTTATTCCTTTATTAAGGATTGTTTGGTTTAAATTATATGTAAAAATTACCTAGGATAATTTGGTAATTTCTAAATGGAAATATAAATTGGGGCGTTACACTTAAGATCAAAAAGAGAAAAATTTAGTCATATTTTCCTTACTCGTATTTTAAAGATAAGTCAAAATATGAAACAAAGACGTAACGACTAATAATTAACCAAAATGCTTCTGACATATGAGGTTAAGAGTTAGGTGTTACATAAACAACCTTGAACCACCACCCCTCACCTCAAACCACCTCTCAAACACTAAACCTTTCCATTTCCAAGCTTGCTTTTCTCAAGGAAAAATCATCTTCCTTGAGTTCCTTGCTTGGCTGAATTCATATCCTCTTCCAAGAGAAGATTTTGTCTTCTCATTCTTCAAGAAACACAAGCTTCCTCTAATTTCTTTCAAGACTTCCTTAGGTAGGGGTTTTATTTCAAAGTTTCCTTACTTTCTTTAAGAAAAGTTCTAGTTTTCTCTTGGTTTTCAAAGCTTTCCTTTTCTTTTTCATTTCGGCCTTAGGGCTTTTGGTGAGAAAAACTTTGGCTTGATGATGAGGTTTCAAGATAATGGTCTTGTGATGCCATGTGAGAAACCTCTAAAGCTTGAAAAACTTGGTCTTGGACCATATATGCTCTTGGTTTTTTTCCTTTTTCTTTGCTTAAAGTTTCAATTTCTTTCCTTTCCCTTGAATGGTTTTGGTTTCCTCTTTCCTTTATTTGAACAAAGTTTGTTAAAAATGTTAAGTAGATCACTAAAAGTTTTGTTAAGAAAATTAATCCTATGTTTTCAAAGAGCTCTAAGCTTACCCTTGCCAACCTTAAAGTTGGTCGGGTTCTAAGAGTTTTACTCTAGATTGAAGCCCATGAGCAATAAAATAAAGAATATGACTTAGTTCTTTGTATGCTTGTTTAGACAAAGTGTTGAGTTTTGTGTCCATTTTCTTGAGCTTGATGATGAAGTTCAAAACCAAAGGCTTCTTTGAAGACTTGGTGCTAAGAACTCTAAAGCTCACTTTATGTTGTAAAGATACATATTGGGTTAAGGT
This sequence comes from Dalbergia oliveri, assembly GCA_030441495.1. Classification (NCBI taxonomy): domain Eukaryota; kingdom Viridiplantae; phylum Streptophyta; class Magnoliopsida; order Fabales; family Fabaceae; genus Dalbergia; species Dalbergia oliveri. The sequence continues at coordinate 21,846,919 of JAMLFY010000002.1, read as the reverse complement.
TGTAATGTTTCTCTAAAGTCTTGTAAGAGCTCTAGTTAAGATAAAATGAGTTGCATTCATGTTTATGTTTATGCCTTGCATAGCATGTTTATTTTGATGCCATCACTAAACTCTCAAGAATAACTAAATGAACTTGCATTATCATGTTTAAATTTCCAAGCTTGCATTTCATGTTTATATTTCAAGTCATCACTTAATCTTTAAAGATAATAATGAGGTTTCATCATATTTATTTTATGCTCTCACTTTATTTTATAATGAAGAGCAAAACAAGTGCATAGCATGTTTAAGTTTATGCCATCACTTAAATATCCTAGAGCTAAAGACTTGCCCAAGTATCTTACATAAAGTTTTAGAAAATGGAGGCATTTCAAGAATGCCATTTCGGCCTTGTGATGATGATGATGGACTTGAGATGAGTTCATCTAATCATAAGTGCCCATAGTCTAAGTCTTGGAATTTTTCTAAGCTTAGGTGTACTTAAAGAACTTTATGAACAAAGTTTTATGTTTTAAATCTATTCCTTGAGCTAAATAATTTAGCTACTGACCTTACCCATTTTTGTATGATTTTAATGAGAGGAATTGGTTTCTAAAAGAGTTTTGAGTCCTAAAATGATTCCAAGAGAAACTAGCAACTTATATGCATTTAAATCATGAGATTATGTGATTATATGATGCTTGTATTTTCAGTTCTGCCTTGTGCATTTGGCCACTATATAAATTCTATTTTATGGTGTTAAAATGTGTAAAATTATGTTTGAGTGAAGCAAGGAACGATTTAGGGAAGTTAGGAAAGAACAAGTAACTAGAAAGGACTTAAAATGAGAATTCTAGAACACTTAGATGCACAAATTGTAAATTCTGTTCCAGCATAATTGGACTTAAGCAAAATGGTTTATAATTAGTGGATATGTGTAGGAATCCCTCATAATTGGTTTAGGAGTTGATTATAGAGCCTTAGGCGAAAACGGAACTTAGAAAGGGTCAAAGACAGTAGATTTAGGACCCAATCATATGATAATTTTCTGCCTATGTGATGCAATGCTGTTTGGTTATATTAGTGAACATAAAGATTAGTGAGAATTGTAAGTAATGATCCCTTAGGTGATATAAAGTTCTATAATGGGTGTTAGGATAACTAGAGCACAAGTTTAAAGCCCGTGAGGGCCAAAGCATAAAATATCTTAAGGTAGAGAGATGTGATGTGAGAATGAGATCGAATAAGTATGGTTTTGATGTATGTGAATGATTTAAATGCCATGAGTATGAAAATGTATGGATGTATGGCATGTTGCTATAATGATGTGGTATGCTATGTTTAAAATGCATGAGAATATGATATATGAATAAAGGATATGTTATATGATATTCTATGGTTGTATGCTCATGTTGCATCCATACGAGATATGATAATGTGGAAATGATCCCATTATGACTTCCCAGTTAAGGGGTTGTACGGGTGTCCAAGAAAGAGATATGATTTCCCTTTCTTCCCCATATGAAATCTAGCGATGGCTAGTTAGGTTTGAGCTCATTCCTAGGCGATAGGTGATTTGGAGATTTGGTGACCATGTTAAAATCATCGGGACGGCATGTTGGTTGGACTTTTGGTGGTGAGTATGAGGTGGAAAAAGTTAAGAAAGGAACTTGAAAAGTTCATAAATGATAAAGTAAAATGCACATGCATATGTATCGTGATTGTCCCATTGGTACTTATGATTAAGTGTCATATGTTGAGTATGATTGTTATGCTCAAGCATTGCATCCATACATAAAATATCTACTGCATTCATACCATCAAGACTAATGCTAAAAGAAACCTACTTCGGATAAGAGGCTTTGAGAAATTAAAACTAAACCTATGCATGAACACCTCTTTGATAACGAAACCAAAGTGGCTTGGGCGAGACAATGACACTTGTCAGTTCCGGGTTCGGATGAATCTCTATAAGTTTCTCACCCGTTTCTTCTGTGTCGTCACCAGACGAGAATGATGTGAGTCTTTCATCATCTTCTTTAGGCACGGACGTAGGAATCACTTATCTAATCATATTAGGGTGTAACGTCAATTTTCCATATTGAGTACAAATGACCAAAATGCCCCTGTGGTCATTTTACCCTAATTCAAGGAAAGCCAACCTCATCTTAAACGGGTCAACTCAATGTTTGAAGGGATTATAACTGTTATGTTGATATGCGAGGTGAAAATCTCATTTTTGTTTCTAAAATGACCAAAATACCCCTATTTTACGCGGGTAAAGGTGCCGTTTAGCCTTGAAACTTTCTAGGAAGTTGGAATGATGTTTATGAGTGGTTTTTGATGTTTAGTTGGGCGGTAGGTCCCGGGGTTTTAGTGCAAAATTACCATTTTGCCCCTAGAACAATGTACAGTGAGCCTAATGACGTAATTAAGCAAACCTAAGCAATATTAGGCTTAATAGAAGATTAATTTATTTCTATAATTAATCTAGAGTCAAAATAATTTATTAAGGTTAATTAGAACCTAAATTTTAGTCATGGAATCTTGAATAGTATTTTCTCTCTTCAATTCCTTAAATTAAGGAATTGTGCCCATACCTCATTTGACTAAAGAAAATGATTTTAAATTGTTAATTAGCAAGAACACTCTCCTAATCAAGTCTTGACAACCTTAATTAGCCATTACCTCACCTAAATACTTTCTTACAAACTCCTAATCCAAACCTTAATCAAAGAAACACCTAAACACATCACTAAACCACAATTACATGAACAATTTCTTCCTCCCCTTGGCTTAAAATTTGCCGAATGCCTCCCCTTTTTGAGTCACATGTTGTTTTAATTCTCACTCAAAGAGCCATGCTTTGGACCATACTTGAAGCCATACCTCACCATGCCTTTCCATACTCAAACCATACCAATCAAGAGATATTTTCCTCCCCCTTGCCAAGAAGACCGTCGGCCATCTCCCCAAATCAGCCTCCATTGTGTCAATTTTCTATAAATACCAAGCCTTGAAGAACTTGTTACACTTTAGAAATTTGCCAAGTTTAGCTTTCTTGCATTTTCTTCCTTTTCTCTCAAATTCTCTTCATCTTGCTCTTCTTTTTCCTCCTCAAAGAAACCTTGCCACCACCACAAACCACCACAAACAACCTTAAACCACCACTTCCTCACCTCAAACCACCTCTCAAACACTTAACCTTTCCATTTCCAAGCTTGCTTTCTCAAGGAAAAATCATCTTCCTTGAGAACTCTTGGTTGAACTATATCCTCCTTCAAGAGAAGATTTTGTCTTCTCATTTCTTCAAGAATCAAGCTTTCTTTCATCTTTCAAGACTTCCTTAGGTAGGGGTTTTATTTCAAAGTTTTTCTTGTTTTCTTCAAGAAAGGTTCTAGTTTTCTCTTGGTTCAAAACTCTTTTTCTTCTTCTTTTCTTTTCGGCTTGAGCCTTTTCATGAGAAAAACTTTGGCTTGATGATGAGGTTTCAAGATAATGGCTTGTTGTTGTCATGTGAGAAACCTCTAAAGCTTGAAAAACTTGGTCTTGGACCATACATGTTTCGATTTTCCTTTTCCTTTCCTTGCTCAAGATTTGGTTTTCTTTCCTCCTTCCTTTAATGGTTTCGGTTTCCTTTTCCTTTTATTTGAACAAAGTTTGTTAAAAATGTTAAGTAGATCACTAAAAGTTTTGTTAAGAAAATTAATCATATGTTTTCAAAGAGCTCTAAGCTTACCCTTGCCAACCTTAAAGTTGGTCGGCCATTCTAAGAGTTTACTCTAGATTGAAGCCCATGAGCAATAAAATAAAGAATATGACTTAGTTCTTTGTATGCTTGTTTAGACAAAGTGTTGAGCTTTGTGTCCATTTTCTTGAGCTTGATGATGAAGTTCAAAACCAAAGGCTTCTTTGAAGACTTGGTGCTAAGAACTCTAAAGCTCACTTTATGTTGTTAAGATGCATATTGGGTTAAGGTTATAATGTTCCTCTAAAGTCTTGTAAGAGCTCTAGTTAAGATAAAATGAGTTGCATTCATGTTTATGTTTATGCCTTGCATAGCATGTTTATTTTGATGCCATCACTAAACTCTCAAGAATAACTAAATGAACTTGCATTATCATGTTTAAATTTCCAAGCTTGCATTTCATGTTTATATTTCAAGTCATCACTTAATCTTTAAAGATAATAATGAGGTTGCATCTCATATTTATTTTATGCTCTCACTTTATTTTATAATGAAGAGTAAAATAAGTGCATAGCATGTTTAAGTTTATGCCATCACTTAAATATCCTAGAGCTCAAAGACTTGCCCAAGTATCTTATAAAGTTTTAGAAAATGAAGGCATTACAAGAATGCCATTTCGGCCTTGTGATGATGATGATGGACTTGAGATGAGTTCATCTAATCATAAGTGCCCATAGTCTAAGTCTTGGAATTTTTCTAAGCTTAGGTGTACTTAAAGAACTTTATGAACAAAGTTTTATGTTTTAAATCTATTCCTTGAGCTAAATAATTTAGCTACTGACCTTACCCATTTTTGTATGATTTTAATGAGATTAATTGGTTTCTAAAAGAGTTTTGAGTTCCTAAAATGATTCCAAGAGAAACTAGCAACTTATATGCATTTAAATCATGAGATTATGTGATTATATGATGCTTGTATTTTTTCTCCTTGCCGCAACTTGGCCACTGTATAAATTCTGTTTTATGGTGTTAAAATGTGTAAAATTATGTTTGTGGTAGGAACGATTTAGGGAAGTTAGGAAAGAACAAGTAACTAAAAGGACTTAAATTGAGAATTCTAGAACACTTAGATGCACAAAATATAAATTTTGTCCCAGCATAATTGGACTTAAGGAAAATGGTTCATAATTAGTGGAAATGTGTAGGAATCCCTTATAATTGGTTTAGGAGTTGATTATAGAGCCTTAGGCGAAGACGGAACTTAGAAAGTGTCAAAATCGGAGATTCTAGGACCCCATAATCATATGACAAAATTGCCCAAAGTGATGAAGTGCTGTTTGGTTATGTTAGTAAGCATAAACCATAGAGAAAATTATAGGTGATGATCCCTTAGGTGAAATAAAGATCCATAATGAAAGTTAAATCATTGGAACACAAGTTTAAGACCCGTAAGGGGCAAAGCATAAGACACCATGAGATAGGAGGTGTGATGTGAGAATGAGACCGAGTGAGTATATTCATGATGATGTGAATATGTTAATACCATGAACATGAGACTATATGTGTATTTGTGACATGTTATTGTGATGATGTGGTATGCTATGCTTAAGATGAAAATGCGAAATATGAATGAGTTAGGAGGGTATGCTCCTGTTATAAAGAGATTTATTGAATGAGAAATTCCATGAGAACAACATGTGTGATTTGAGTTATGTGGCATGACTCAAATTTGAGGAAATTTGGAGTATAGTCGTTATACTACCGAATTTCCGTTAATTTGAGGGACTTGAGAAATTTTTGAAAAGAATGATTTATATGTGACATGCCGAGATGCATTTCTCCTGTTAATGAGGAGAAAGGAAACCCATGAGGTATGGTCATGGAGCCATATCAAAGCGGACAATGTCACTGGTCTTAACTAGATGATGCGTAGAACGAGACGTCTTCTCCTGTACCCTGAGGAGAAGGTAAAACCTGAGGGCATCGACATCAGCCTCAAAGTACAAAGTCACTGGCTTAACCAGTCTATGCGTTTCGGAGAAGCAAGAAAGTCCCATGATGGGTGATTCCTTAGGTCCCTAGACTCGGGAGTCGGGTTGTTATTTTTATGATTATGATTTTCTTATCAAGAGGATAAGTAAGAACTAGTGACGACTAGTTAAGGTATGAGCTCATAGCCTAGTATCAGGGGTCGGTTACTATTTTTACATACCATGATGTCACAAGTTTGAGAAACGTGAAAAGATGTGAAGCATTTTGCTCATGAAAGAGAGAAGTTGTTTATGAGAAGTTACATGCCACCTATATGAGAACTAGTTGATGATGATATGTTTTATTGGTTTGCTACATAAAGTATTGCCATGCATTCATGTTTTGGTATGCGCAAACATGCATTAAGATTCATCATAAAAGACACGAACCTTGGATAATTATCTTTTATAAAACCTCATAATGAACCCTTGCATGTTTAACCTTTTTATAATAAACCCAAGGTTCCTGGGGTAAACGATGACACTAGGATATGGAGGTTTCCCTACTGAGATTCTTTAGCAAGATTCTCACCCCCTCTATCTTCCCTACGTCTTAGATTTCGATGGTGTCGTCATGATTTTTGTTTATACGCCCATGTGGGAGGTGCACTATGATCCAGACCATTAGTCTTACCATTTTGAGGGTCATTATGCCATGCGCATTTCACACATGGGACATCCATTTGTATTCCCGGTCTCAGCTTCCGCTTTCACCTCGACCTCTCCCTACGACGACGATTTGATCTTCTGAGAGGACATGACCCCGCGAGAAAACCGTCGTGCTCGACCTTTATCTTCGCGTCTGTGGTTATCCCGAGTACGTTCCTCACCCAGGCATTCAGAGACCGATCCGTCGAGGATTCCCCTTCTTATCCTTTTTTAGGGATTTGCCCCTACAATTCCCATGGACATCGGGAGGGGCAGCAAAGGACCGGTGACACAATTGAGGCTAGCTTGACGCCCTAGATACGCCCACTCAGGAGGTCATGTCGTCCACCTCTTTGCTTGCACACACACGAGGAGCTCCCAGCCCATACCACAAGATTGTCCGAGGAGTAATGTCATCCATAGGCTTTAGGGAGGGGAAGGTTTGCCTTTAGCTGGTAGTATCTTTTGGGGCTTTCCATGTATTTGTTGTTTATGATTTGGTTATTTTATGTTTCATGTACTGGAAGCTTCTGCCCATCTTATGTGGGTATGACTTTATGTTTTATTCCACTTAATGTATCCAAGTCTGTGATTAAACTATAATATTTAATATTATGATGGTTGTGCTTATGATTGAGTGTTCTTAATTACTTTTATATTGCACGTTTAGTTCCCTTTACGTTTCCCTGCTATGTTGCACGCGATACTCGCATTTTGTTTTACAAAGATTTCAAAAAAAATTTTACCCGTATTTTTTGCTAAGTAATTTCACAAAACAGTTAAGGGAGTAATAACTGATAATTAATTTTATACGTCCAGGCGTATTGGGTTAAATATTAGGGTGTTACATTATGGTATCAGAGTTTTACTCTCATAGAAGTTAGAATGCATACTTTGACCATGCTTTATAGGCATGACCGGTAGTATGTCATGTATAGTGCTTACCTATTAGAGATAACTATAGGATAGGCACACATGACTCTGTCTGCCTGTGCCATGGTAACTAGCTCATCTAGTTTGGAATATTGAGCCTGATCACCTTATTATCCTTGTTGACTTGTGTGTTAGGGACCAATGCACCCACAGGTCAAAATAGGAACGTGAACGAAGGTGAGCAAGGGAACGAGACCAAGCCGAGGAGACCAAATGGGCAAGAGCGATGGAGCGTATGTTCAATCGCATGAATCAACCGATGGATGCTGCCAAGGTCTTTCTTGTACATTTGAGGACAACCCCATCCTTAAGTTACGACTTTAATGAGAGTTATTACTCATTAATTAGCGGACCTTTCTTAATTATCTATAGCAAGAATCAATCGAATCGTGTAGTAACTAACTCGTGGTTCTATCAAAATATATAGCAAGGAAACAAAGTATTTATTTAGTACAAGTCAAGTACAAAAGGAAGCTCTTTATGAGCTTTAGTACATATCCTTCTTTACTACATTTATAGACACATATACACATTTGGTAGCAATAGAGATCAAGTCTCCACTATTAAGCTATAGGAATTCCAATTCAGTTCTTTGTAGGGCTTCATCTCTGGGAATAACCTGAGATCATCGGAAACAAACACATAGGGTGAGAATTCAAAATTCTCAGGAGGCATCCCCAAACATATAATGACACTTATGTCATCATTATTCCAGCCACTTTGTTTATTAATAAAATTGTGAGCATGCAACATACATCAAAGGTTTATTTTTAAGTTCAAAAGTCATTTTTTCAAAGTGGGTTTATTTTAATACTCACTCACTCAACATGCATATGTACCATAAATATCATAATAATTCATTTTTTTCAACTTTGTGTGCCCTCGGTACATCCAAAGGGGACCTTCTTGTGCCCTTTTTAGACTAAAAGGGACCTCTCCTGGACCCTTTACACATTCAGGGGACCTTCCCCTTGCCCTTTACAGACGAGGGACCTTCGCGTGCCCTTTTTGGATAAAGGGGGCTTATTCTTCACTTGATACATACATCAACCTCAAGCTCACTTTATTATATACATTAGCATAGTTTCTGAATTTCATAATGTTTCAAACATATATAGGAAATCACAAGTGATTCCCAGTCACTCCTCATAAACCAATCTTTAATGTCACTAACATGCATTCATATGCATCATACTTGAACTAAAGTTCATTTGACTCCTAAATCAAGAGTTCAATTCATTTCCAGGACAATACCATTTGGCAGAATTTCATGCTATGGAGAATGATTTAATTCACAAATCAAACAATCAATTTAAAGGCTGTGAAAATTCCTTGAGATACTCCAATATGTGCACAAGGCTCCATAAAAATTTCAACACAAACGGAGC
>JAMLFY010000002.1:21756704-21837753 GCA_030441495.1 Dalbergia oliveri | reverse complement strand
AAGCCACTTCACCATTCATCCTGTGCCACCAAGATGTATCAAGATTTAAAGAAGATGTTGGTGGTCAGGATTGAAAAAGGATGTAGTTGCTGGGTTAGTAAGTGCTTGGTCTGCAAAAGGTGAAGATTGAGCACCAAAAACCTTCAGGAATGTTACAACCCTTGCCTATCCCCTAGTGGAAGTAGGATAGCATATCGATGGATTTTGTGACCGGCTTACTTAGTACCCAGCCGGCCATGATGCTATTTGGGTAATAGTGGAAGGGTTAACCAAGCCGGCCCATTTCCTACCTATCAAGATCACATTTTCCCTAGATAAGCTAGCCCAGTTGTACATCCAAGAGATAGTGAGGTTACACGGAGTTCCATCGATGATAACTCCAATCGAGATCCGTGGTTTGCGTCACATTTTTGGGAACCTTTCAAAAGGTGTTTGGTTCAAAGCGTGTTTAAGCACGGCTTACCACCCTCAAACAGATGGACAATCAGAAGGACTATCCAAACCTTGGAAGATATGCTAAGGGCATGTGTTTTGGATAGAAAAGGGAGTTGGGATAAGTACCCCCACTTATCGAGTTCACGTATAACAACAGTTATCATGCGAGCATCGGCATGGCAGTATGAAGCCTTGTCAGAAGGAAGTACCAGGTCACCTTTGTGTTGGCATGATCCAGAGAACAAAGCATTTTGGGACCGGAAGTAGTGAGGGAAACTACGGAGCAAATAAGAAAGATCAAGGATAGAATCTTGCTCAAAGCGACAAAAGAGCTATGTGGACAAGCAGGCGAAAGCCGTTAGAGTTCCAAGAATGTTTTCTTAGAATTACCCCACTACAGGCATAGGTAGAGCCATGAGAGTCAAGAAGTTGAGTTCCCAATTTCTCGGTCATTTTGAAATTCTTCAAGAGTTCGGAGAGGATACAAAATAGCCTACCTCCTAACCTGCTAATCTTCATGACGTCTTTCACGTCTCCCAACTAAGAAAATACCAATTCGATCCTAGCCATGTGTTAGAACTAGAGCATGTGCAGTTAAAGGAGGACTGACTTTCAATCTACCACCAACGAGGATTGAGGATGGTGTAAACAATTGAGGAACAAGTCGTCCTTTGGTGAAAGTGGCGTGGGACGAGATAAGATAGAGGAGATACATGGGAGCTGGAATCCAAGATGAGGACGAAGTATTCCGAGCTTTCTAGGTAACAAATTTCGAGGCGAAATTCTTTTTAAGGAGGGGAGTAATGTAACGCCTCAATTTTTCCGTATTGAGTACAAATGACCAAAATGCCCTGAGGTCATTTTTACTAGGAATTTGAGGGAGCCGACCGAGTCCTCAATGGGTCAACTCAATGTTGAAGGGGATTATAACTGTTATGTTTCATATCCAAGATGAAAATCTCATTTTCTAAATTTTCTGAAATGACCAAAATACCCCTGAGCATTTTATGCGAGTAAAGGTGCCGTTTGAGCTCCGGAACTTCTCCAGGAAGTTCAAATGATGTTTATGAGTGGTTTTTGATGTTTAGTTGCCCTGTAGGTCCCGGCAGCTTTAGTGCAAAATTACCATTTTGCCCCTAACAGTGTACAGTGAGCCTAATGACGTAATTAAGCAAACCTAAGTAATATTAGGCTCTAATCGAAGATTAATTTATTTCGATAATTAATCTAGAGTCAAAATAATTTATTAAGGTTAATTAGAACCTAAGATTCCTAGTCATGGAATCTTGAATAGTATTTTCTTTCTCTAATTCCTTAAATTAAGGAATTGTGCCCATACCTCATTTGACTAAAAAATGGTTTTAAATTGTTAATCTAGCAAGAACACTCTCCTAATCAAGTCTTGACAACCTTAATTAGCCATTACCTCACCTAAACACTTTCTTACAAACTCCTAATCCAAACCTTAATCAAAGAAACACCTAAACACATCACTAAACCACAATTACATGAACAATTTCTTCCTCCCCTTGGCTGTAAATTCTGCCAAATGCCTCCCTTTTTTGTCACATGTTGTTTTAATTCTCACTCAAAGAGCCATGCTTAGGCCATACTTGAACCATACTCACCTGCCTTGCCTATACTCACAACCATACCAATTAGAGATATTTTCCTCCCCTTTGGCCATGAAGACCGTTGGCCATCCTTCCCAAATCAGCCTCCATTGTGTCATTTTTCTATAAATACCAAGCCTTTGAAGAACTTGGTTACACTTTAGAAGCCTTGCCAAGTTTAAGCTTTCTTGCATTTTCTTCCTTTTCTCTCAAATTCTCTTCATCTTGTTCTTCTTTTTCCTCCCTCAAAGAAACCTTTCCACCACCACAAACAACCTTAAACCACCACTCCCTCACCTCAAACCACCTCTCAAACACTTAACCTTTCCATTTCCAAGCTTGCTTTCTCAAGGAAAAATCATCTTCCTTGAGAAACCTTGTTGGCCGAAACCATCCTCCTTCAAGAGAAGATTTTGTCTTCTCATTTCTTCAAGGATCAAGCTTTCTTTCATTCTTTCAAAGACTTCCTTAGGTAGGGGTTTTATTTCAAAGTTTTTCTTGTTTTCTTCAAGAAAAGTTCTAGTTTTCTCTTGGTTCAAAACTCTTTTCTTCTTCTTTTCTTTTCGGCTTGGAGCCTTTTCATGAGAAAACTTTGGCTTGATGATGAGGTTTCAAGATAATGACTTGTTGTTGTCATGTGAGAAACCTCTAAAGCTTGAAAACTTGGTCTTGGACCATACATGCTTTCTTCTTTCCTTTTCCTTCCTTGCTCAAGATTTGGTTTTCTTTCCTCCTTCCTCATCATGGATTTCGGTTTCCTTTTCCTTTATTTGAACAAAGTTTGTTAAAAATGTTAAGTAGATCACAAAAGTTTTGTTAAGAAAATTAATCATATGTTTTCAAAGAGCTCTAAGCTTACCCTTGCCAACCTTAAAGTTGGTCGGCCGTTCTAAGAGTTTTACTCTAGATTGAAGCCCATGAGCAATAAAATAAAGAATATGACTTAGTTCTTTGTATGTTTGTTTAGACAAAGTGTTGAGCTTTGTGTCCATTTTCTTGAGCTTGATGATGAAGTTCAAAACCAAAGGCTTCTTTGAAGACTTGGTGCTAAGAACTCTAAAGCTCACTTTATGTTGTTAAGATACATATTGGGTTAAGGTTATAATGTTCCTCTAAAGTCTTGTAAGAGCTCTAGTTAAGATAAAATGAGTTGCATTCATGTTTATGTTTATGCCTTGCATAGCATGTTTATTTTGATGCCATCACTAAACTCTCAAGAATAACTAAATGAACTTGCATTATCATGTTTAAATTTCCAAGCTTGCATTTCATGTTTATATTTCAAGTCATCACTTAATCTTTAAAGATAATAATGAGGTTGCATCTCATATTTATTTTATGCTCTCACTTTATTTTATAATGAAGAGTAAAATAAGTGCATAGCATGTTTAAGTTTATGCCATCACTTAAATATCCTAGAGCTCAAAGACTTGCCCAAGTATCTTGCATAAAGTTTTAGAAAATGGAGGCATTTCAAGAATGCCATTTCGGCCTTGTGATGATGATGATGGACTTGAGATGAGTTCATCTAATCATAAGTGCCCATAGTCTAAGTCTTGGAATTTTTCTAAGCTTAGGTGTACTTAAAGAACTTTATGAACAAAGTTTTATGTTTTAAATCTATTCCTTGAGCTAAATAATTTAGCTACTGACCTTACCCATTTTTGTATGATTTTAATGAGAGGAATTGGTTTCTAAAAGAGTTTTGAGTTCCTAAAATGATTCCAAGAGAAACTAGCAACTTATATGCATTTAAATCATGAGATTATGTGATTATATGATGCTTGTATTTTCGGTTCTGCCTTGTGCAACTTGGCCACTGTATAAATTCTGTTTTATGGTGTTAAAATGTGTAAAATTATGTTTGAGTGAAGCAAGGAATGATTTAGGGAAGTTAGGAAAGAACAAGTAACTAAAAAGGACTTAAAATGAGAATTCTAGAACACTTAGATGCACAAAATATAAATTCTGTTCCAGCATAATTGGACTTAAGGAAAATGGTTTATAATTAGTGGATATGTGTAGGAATCCCTCATAATTGGTTTAGGAGTTGATTATAGAGCCTTAGGCGAAGATGGAACTTAGAAAGGGTCAAAAGGGAGATTCTAGGACCCATAATCATATGACAAAATTCTGCCCAAAGTGATGAAATGCTGTTTGGTTATGTTAGTAAGCATAAACATTAGAGGAAATTATAGGTAATGATCCCTTAGGTGAAATAAAGATCCATAATGAAAGTTAGAATAATTAGAACACAAGTTTAAGACCCGTAAGGGCCAAAGCATAAGACACCATGAGATAGGAGGTGTGATGTGAGAATGAGATCGAGTGAGTATACTCATGATGATGTGAATATGTTAATATCATGAACATGAGACTATATGTGTGTTTGTGACATGTTGTTGTGATGATGTGGTATGCTATGCTTTAGATGCATGAAAATGCAAAATATGAATGAGTTAGGAGGGTATGCTCCTGATAAAGAGATTTATTGATTGAGAAATTTCATGAGAACAACATGTGTGATTTGAGTTATGTGGCATGACTCAAATTTGAGGAAATTCGGAGTATAGTCGTTATGCTCGAATTTCCATCAAATTTGAGGGACTTGAGAAAGTTTTGAAAAGAAAGATTTATATGTGACATGCCGAGACGCATTTCTCCCTGCTACGATAAGGAGAAAGGAAACAGGTGGGGGTATGGTCGTGGAGCCATGTCGAAGCGGACAATGTCATGGTCTTAACTAGATGTACTTCTCTTGCTAGGTGAGGAGAAGGTAAAACCGTGAGGGCATCGACATTAGCCTGCAAAGCGGACAAAGTCACTGGTCTTAACCAGTTGATGCGTTCGAGAAGGAAGAAAGTCCCATGATGGGTGATTCCTTAGGTCCCTTACCCGTACTCTGGAGTCGGGATTGTTATTTTTATGATTATGATTCGCTTATCAAGAGGATAAGTAAGAACTAGTGACGACTAGTTAAGGTATGAGCTCATAGCCTAGTATCAGGGTCGGTTACTATTTTTACATACCATGATGTCACAAGTTTGAGAAATGAGAAAAGATGTGAAGCATTTTGCTTATGAAAGAGAAAGTTGTTTATGAGAAGTTACATGCCACTTATATGAGAATTAGTTATAATGATATGTTTTATTGTTTGCTGCATAAAGTATTGCCATGCATTCATGTTTTGGTATGCTGCATACATGCATTAAGATTCATCATAAAAGACACGGACCTTGGATAATTATCTTTTATAAAACCTCATAATGAACCTTTGCATGTTTAACCTTTTTATAATAAACCCAAGGTTCCTGGGACGTAAACGATGACACTAGGATAGGAGGTTTCCTACTGAGATTCTTTAGCAAGATTCTCACCCCTCCCTTTCTTCTTTTTCATTACGTCTTCAGATTCTGATGGCGTCGTTCCTGATTTTTGTTGATATGCCTGTGGGAGGTGCACTGATCCAGATCATCGTCTACCATTTGAAGGGTCGTTGTGCCATGTGCATTTTTGCATACATGGGACGTTTGCTTTCCCGGTCTCCAGCTTCGTTTCACCTGACCTCTCCCTACGGTGACAATTTGATCTTGAGAGGACACGACCCCGTGAGGTCAACGTCATGCAGACCTTTTCGGCGGTGCATGGTTACCTCGAGTACGTTCCTCACCAAGGTATTCGGAGACCGAATCGTCGAGGATTCCCTTTCTCATCCTTTTCGAGGATCTGCCCCTACAGTTCCCATGGACATTGGGAGGGCAACGAGGATACGGTGACATAGCGGAGGCTTGCTCGACACCGAAGATGCACCCACGTCAAAGAGGTCATGTCAGTCCACCTTCAATTGCACACACAGAGGAGCTCCGGTCGGGATATATCTCCCATCCGAGGAGTAGTGTCATCCGTAAGCTTTAGGAGGGGAGGGTTTGCCTTTAGCTGGTAGTATCTTGTAGGGCTTTCCATGTATTTGTTATTATGATCTGGTTATTTTATGTTTCATGTACTACAAGCTCTCCCATTCTTATGTGGGTATGACTTTATGTTTTATTTAGTTAATGTATCCACTTGTGTATTAAACTATGATATTTAATATTATGATGGTTGTGCCTATGATTGAAGTGTTCTTAATTGCTTTTATATTGCATGATTTATTTTTCTCCACTTTACGTTTCGCTTATGTTGCATGTGATGGCTTGCATTTTGTTTTACAAAGATTTCAAAAAAAAATTTTACCCGTATTTTCCGCTAAGTAATTTCACAAAAGAGTTTAAAGGGAAGTAATAACTAATAATTAATCTTAATACGTCCTAGGCGTATTGGGGTTAAATATTAGGGTGTTACAGGGGTGCAACGGAAGCATGAAGACTAGTCTAGCTTTGCTAATATTTTGTTTTGCGTTCATTAACGTTGTTTGGTGTAATTGATACCCCTAGGTGTCCTTATATTTATAAGGACATCGTTGTTATTTACGGTTATGAATACTACTATAATTTATGTTGTGGTTATTCTATGGTTTATTTATGGTTGTTATGATACGATATATCTGGTTGTTATGTTTTACGTTTAATACTCGGTATCTATGCACATGCATGGCTCCATTTTACGTCTTAAGCTCAAAAGAAAACTTTAGTCGTATTTTACTACTCGGATTTTAAAGAAAAGTAAGTCAAGATCTGAACAAAGGCGTAACAACTAATAACTAACGGAATGCGACTGCATATGAGGTTATGAGAAGGGTGTTACACATGTTAATATAACTTATGTTGTGATTATACTATGGCTTGCTTATACATGCTATGATGATATGTATATGTTTGATATATCATGTGTGTAATTAATCGCTACATATGTGCACGCGTGGCTCGCATTTTAATATTAAGTTCGAAAAGAAAAATTTAATCGCATTTTATTATTCGTATTTAGAGAAAAGCAAGTCAGACCTGAAACAAAGGCGTAACAACTGGAACTAAGGGAAATTACTTGAGGTATGAGGTTAAGAGTTAGGGTGTTACAAAACTTCCATTTAAGATACTTTTTGGTAGCCCATCACTAAAGAACTCCATGGTTAAATTTGGCTTAGAGGATGGGTGACATGGGAAGTTTTCAGGAAGCATGTGAGTGAGGACAAAGCTCACTGAAAAGACACGTGTTGGTTTATGGGGAAGTGACAATCCATAAAGTAGCATGGGATGTTACAAATGGTATCAGATCCTACACCTTCCAGGTACGATAATCGGGGACAAACCAGCGGAAGCTGGTGGGCATGTAACACAGGTGATGAGACAAGGAGTAATCGCAATCTAGGAGGCACGGACAAGGAGGGCTCCTGGTAAGGCTTTTAAGCGAGGGTACACGAATGCTGATCACACAATAGAATGAGAGTGATCCTAGACTATGTAAGTATGGGACTATATAGTTAAGAATGGCTTATATGAATTGATTGGTACTACCTATGCCAACAAAGATGCATTTTCTTCAGTACCGATCACTAAAGAACTCCAAGGTTAAGCATGCTTGGCTTGGAGGATGGTAACCTTCTTGGAAGTTTTTCTATGAAGCATGTAAGTGAGGACAAAGTGCACTGAAAAGACCCATGTTGGTTTGTGGGAACAATTATCAATCCATAAAGTAGCATCAGATGTTACAATTTGGAAATCCACCAGCCATATGCTAGAATTTCGTCAAATTTGTTTATTTAGAAAAATTATGAAGTTTATAAGCATGAAATGTTAATTGATAAGTTATGATGATGTAATTAAATGCTCATGTTTGCATTCTTCTAATTGACATGCTAAGATTTAAGGTGACATAAGACACATGGAAATGATCCTCTAGACTTAGGAATTAACGTAGGGAGTGATCCAATAAGGACCCTTTAGACTCAGGAATTGATAGTTATGAAAAGTGATCCTATGCCCCCTATCTTGCACTATGGGAGTCGGAATTTAGCTTATCTCCAGAATAAGTATAGACTAGTGATGATGATGAGGACATGGAAGGAAGCCAGCCTAAGGAATATGGCAAGGGTGAATTATAAGGCCTTGGAGGTCCAATGACAAAGGCGAGATCTAAAAAGGCTAAGAGGCTCTAAATAAATTTATGACAACTTTATTTGAAGCACGCTTAAGCCTTGAAAAATTGCAGCCCAAGATGGTGAATTGCTTAATGCAACTGAAGGAATAAAGGCTTGAGGGCTGTATTCAATTGGAGCCTAATTTTTCCATCTAATTACTTGAGTCCAAATTGGTAAAATGGAACATGAAGGCTGCATCTATGTTTGGGCCAATTTTTAAATTTAAGCTTGTAATAAGGCCCATTTAGCCGTCTTAGTCTTTCCTTTTAGTACATGTTAAAATAGGCTCAACATTCTTATTTTTATTGTTTTAGTTTACTAATAGTGGTTGGGCTGAATTGATAAGTCGGGTAAGTCTAAGCAAACTTGTGGTGTTGCCCATTATAAAAGGCAAACCCTAACTTTTGGAAAGCAATTCAGATCATATTTGCTTAAGTGTAAGACTTGCTCTCTCTTGGTTCTTCATAGAATTCTCTGAACTTATCAAGGATGCTCATCCTTGTGGTGTTCCAGGCTTATCAATCTCTTGATTATGGTGCCTTGTTCATTCTCTCTTACGTTCTTGTTATGATTCACGTTCATTTTTTTTAACTAGAAACATCCATTAACCCTCATCCATATATATCAAGATATACAAATTAGATTTAAGTGATTCTTGAGCCTAAATTGTGTTCAAACATAAGATTTTCTCTTATTTTTGAATTGTCCAATTTCAGAGCCCTATCACATAAGTAAAACACTATGTAATTCATACTGAATCTACAATTTCCAATCTTGGTAGATCGTTCTTGCATGATTCATGGAGTTTGGATCTTATCATGTGGTAATTAGAGCTTAGTTATAAGGTTGGATAATTTGGTCCTGATTTTATTTTATTTTATTTTATTTCTCTTGTCTAACTTTGTTTCTTTTCTGTCTATTGTCTATGTTCATTCTTTGTCTTGTCTTCCTTGTTAATTGCATGTTGGATTTATTTGAAGTCAATTACATTTTTGTAGTCCTTTATTTCCTATAATTTGTGCAACACCTACTTGTCAATTGTCCTCAGTTAGTACAAATTCCAACATTTTGTTTCTTCAAATTCTACATCAGCTTACTATTATTAACTGTTAAGTTAAAAGCAAAAGTAGTCGCAAAAAAAAAAAATTGAAATAGAAAACAAAAGAGTAAATAAAAAAACAAGAGAAAGAAGTTTGACAAAGAAAAAACAGCTATTTTTTTTTCTTCTATAAATTAGTGCACATGCTTGTTTGATAAAGTTTCTAAGTGTCTTGCTAAGTCTTTTGTGTCTTAAATCTGTCATTACTTTAGCTATTCTTTTCTTTGTCATCACATTGTTAAGTCTTTAGTAAGTACTCTTGTGTGTCGTGGAGAATCTATTAAGAATTTAAAGAGAGCTATTGAGTGGTAAAAGGCAAGAGAGCACTTTACACAAAAGCCTATTAGAGAGCAACAAACACGAGTGATGCATCTAAGAGTATAAACATGTGAAAAGTGTGGTGAAGTCCTATACTTTCACTTTTGTTTTCTTTACTTGAATTATGGCAGGAATAGGTGATGGTGACCTTCCACCTCAGGGAAACAATAGATTATTAGTGGAGACTATTAGTAAAATGCAGAGGATGACGAGGAGCATCAGAGGAGTTATATGACATAATTGAGTGGTTAGAAAATCAAGGACATCATGATGATGATGGAGGTAGAAGATGGCTTAATGGAAGGAGAGAACAGATAATGATGGTGAAGCTAGGGAGGGCAGAATTGAGGGGTAAAACTTAACATTCTTTTAAAGGAAAAAAGATCTGGAGGCATATTTAGAGTGGAAAATGAAGATTGAGCAACTTTTTGCTTGCTACAACTATACTGAAGATAGAAAAGTGAAGGTGGAGGTAACACCCTAATATTTAACCCGAACACGCCTCAGGACGCGTTAAGATTAATTATTAGTTATTACTCCTTTAAACTCATTTGTGAAATTCTTAGCGGAAAATCAGGTAAATTTTTTTTGAAATACATACGCATAAAACAAAGTGCGAGCCTTTGCGTATAACATAAATGGAACGTGAAGGAAAGAGTAAATGAATAACATCAAGACAAAAGCATTAAAGGACACCTCAATCATAAGAGCAATCATCATAATATTAGTTAACATAGTTTAGTACATAACCAGAATTATAAAAGAAAGCATAAAGTCTTACCATATAGTGGGCAGAGCTTACAATACAGAAGATATAGAAATACAAGAAAACATAAAAACTAATACATGGAAAAACCCTCATGAGATACTACCAACTAACAACAACATCCCCACTCTAAGAGCCTCCAGAAACGCTACTCCTGGATGAGGAGATATAGTGACACGGAGCTTCCTCGGATGTAGCCCAACGAAGCGGGGGCGTGGGCATGCGGATTGCGGAGCGATGTGGCCTCCTCGACGAGGGGGCACCTCTCGGGCTGACATCATGCCTCATAGGCCTAAGCTAAGAGCTGTGTCCTCACGAACCCTCCGGGGCTGGAGGCAGAAGCGGAATCCCTCAAATGGGATCAAGGATGATCCCTCTAGCAAGTCCCTCCCACATCGTCGTATAAGGGACACGTGCTCGGGTAGTCCCGCACCGCTGAAGATAATGGTCGGCACGGCAATTGTTTCGCCGTAAGGTCGCGTCTTCTCAAAAATCATGTCGTCGCCATGGGAGAGGTTGGATGAAGGCGAAAGCTGGAACTGGAAAGGCAACGAGCGTCCATGTATGCAAAAATGCGCACTGCACAACGACCCTCGAAGTGGTAGGGCTGATGATCCGGATCGTAGTGCAGCTCCACATGGGCACATCAACAAAAATCACGAACGACGCCATCCGCTGGAGACATAACGGAAGAGAAACAAAGAGGGGTGAGAATCTTGCTAAAGAATCTCAGTAGGGAAATCCTCTATCCTAGTGTCATTGTTTACGTCCCCAAGAACCTTGGGTTTATTATGAAAAGGTTAAACATGCATAGGTTCTTTATGAGGTTTTTGCAGAATAATTATCCAAGGTTCGTGTCTTTTATAATGAATCTTAATGCATGTATGCAGCATAACAGAACATGGATGCATGGCAATACTTAGGCAAATCAAACAATAATCATTCATCATATAAGTGGCATTTAACTTCTCTTGAACATCGTTCCTTCTTCTCAAACTTGTGACACTAAGCATCATAATAGTCACCGTACCCCTAAAACTAGGCTATGAGCTCATACCTTAACTAGTCGTCACTAGTTCTTACTTATCCTCTTGATAAGCGAATCATAATCATAATCATATTCATAGTCATCATAATCCAACTCCTGAGTACGGGTGGGGGCCTAAGGTCACCCATCATGGGACTTTTTCTTTCTTCGAAACGCATCGCATTAGAGCCAATGACTTGTCCGCTTTGGCAAGCTAATGTCGATGCCCTCGGTTTTGCCTTCTCCTACCGTCAGGAGAAGTACGTCTCGTGTGTCACATTAAACATCTTATTTTCAAAACTTTCTTAAGTTTCTCAAATTTGATGGAAATCCAACAGCATAACGACTACAACCCTGAATTTCCTCAAATTTGAGTCATGCCACATAACTCACATAATGCATGTTGTCTCATAAATTCCTCAAATCCAATAAACCTTTCAATCATAACGACATACTTTCTTTAATTCATTTGTATCACATAGTCTCATGCATTATGCTCATGATATATCAAAACATCATCACATCACACCATGAATCCTCATGTTCTCATATTCATTAAACACGTTCATACATAACACAAGCATATACGCACGATCTCATTCTCACATCACACTTCCTATCCCATATCGTTTTATGCTCTGGCCCTTACAAGTCTTAAACTTGTGTTCTAATCAATTTAATACCCATATTACATCTTTATTACACCCAAGAGATCATCACTTATAATTCTCACTAGGATTTAGGCTTACCAAAAATTTCAAACAGCATTATGCATTTAAGGAAAATATCGTAATTATGGGGCTCTAGAATCTCCGTTCATGACCCTTTTAGGATCCGTCTTTGCCTAAGGCTCCATAATTAATTCCTAAACCAATTATGAGGGATTCCTAGGCATGTTCACTAAGTTATAAGTCATTTTCCTCAATCTAACTATGCTGAATAGAATTGTATATTACCATGTCTAAGTGTCCTAGAATTCCCATTTTAAGTCCTTATCATCACCTTAAGCTTAGTAATTGATACCTAATCATTTATGAAGGGTTTTGATACATGGTTCACTGATTATGAACCATTTATCCTGAATTAATCATGCTGGAATAGGTTTTCATTTTTCCATAGTTAGGTGTTCTAGAATTCAAAATTTGAACCCTTTTTAGTTACTTAATTTTTTCTAACTTCTCTAAAACATTTCTTACTTCACTCAAACATAATTTTACACATTTCCATACCATAAAATAGATTTAGTACAGTGGCCAAACATCAAGGGCAGAACCGAAATCATAAGCTCAATAGAGTCACGTAAAATGATGAATTAAAATGCATACAAGTTGCTAGTTTTCTCTTGTAATAATTTTAGAAACTCAAAACTCTTTTAGAACTCAAATCCTTACATTAAAATCATGTAATTGTAATGAGGTCAGTAGCTAGATTAACTTGCTCATAAAATAGATTTAAAGTGTATAATTTCATTCATAATGTTGCTTAGGTGCTCCTAAGCTTAGAAAAATTACAAAACATGAACTATGGACACTTGTGGTTAGGGAACTCACACTAAGTCCATCATTATCACCACAAGCCCCAATGGCTTCTTTAAAATGCCAACATTTTCTTAAAACCTTACATAGGATACTTGGGCAAGTCTTTGAGCATAAGATCATTAAAGTCATGACTTGAAAATAAACATGCTATGCAAAGCATTAAAGTAAACATGAATGCATCTTATTTTAGATCTTAGCTAGAGCCCTTTGCAAGACTTTAAAGGAACATAAAACCTTAACCCATTATGTATCATAAGGCAAGCTTTAGAGTTCTTTGCACCTAGACTTCAAGGAAGTCTTAAGGTTTGAACTTCATCATCAAGCTCAAGAAAATAGACACAAAGCTCAACACTTTGTCTAAACAAGATACAAGAACTAAGTCATATTCTTTATTTTATTGCTCATGGGCTTCAATCTAGAGTAAAACTCTTAGAATGGCCGACCAACTTTAAGGTTGGCAAGGGTAAGCGTTAGAGCTCTTTGAAATCATGTGGTTTAATTTTCTTAACAAAACTTTTGTGTTCTCTTAACATTTTTAGCAAACTTTGTTCAAACAAAGGAAAACAAAATCGAAATCATGAGGAGGAAAGGAAGAGAAAACCGAAAACCTGAGGGGAAAAAGGAAAAGAAACCAAAAACTTTATCAAAGAAAAAGAAAGAGATCAAGGCATGTATGGTCCAAGACCAAGTTGTTTCAAACTTTAGAGGTTTCTCACATGACAACAACAAGTCATTATTTTGAAACCTATCATCAAGCTCAAGTTCTCCTTATGAAAAGGCCTCTTGGCCGAAATGAAAAAGAAGGAAGGAAAAGAGTTTGAACCAAGAGAAAACTAGAACTTTTCTTGAAGAAAACAAGCAAAAACTTTAAAACAAAACCCCAACCTAAGGAAGTCTTTAAAGAATGAAAGAAAACTTGAGTTTTTGAAGAGTTGAGAAGAAAAAATCTCCTCTTGGATGTGGGTATGTGTTTCGACCAAGAGAGGAACTCAAGGGAGGTGATTTTTCCTTGAGTTTCTAAGCTTGGAAATGGCAAGTTTAAGTATTTGAGAGATGGTTTAAGGTGAGGTAGTGGTGGTTTATGGTTATTTGTGGTGGTTTGTGGTGGTGGCAAGGTTCTTTGAGAGGAAGAAGAAGATGAAGAAGATGAAGAGGAATTTGAGAGAAAATGAGAGAAAGTGCAAGACAACTAAACTTAGCAAATGATCTAAAGTGTATCAAGGTTCTTCAAGGCTTGGTATTTATAGAAAATTTTGCACAATGGAGGCTACACAAGGAAGGATGGTCGACGGCCTTGCTTGGTCTTTGGGGAGGAAAATATCTCTTGATTGGTATGGGCAAAGGCATGGGCAAAGCATGGTTGAAAGCATGGTGAGGTATGGTTTGAGGTATGGCCTAGGCATGGCTCTTGAGTGAGATAAAATTCAACATGTGACACTTCTCTTAGGGCCATGCATCGGCCAAATTTGGGCAGCCAAAGGGAGGATTAATTTGCTCATGTAATTGTGGTTTAGTGATGTGTTTAAGTGGTTTCTTTGATTAAGGTTTTGGTTAGGAGCTGTAAAAAGTGTTTAGGTGAGGTAATTGGGTAATTAGAATGTCAAGACTTAATTAGGAGGGTAATCTTGCTAGATTAACAATTTTAAAATCATTCTTTGGTCAAATGAGGTATGGCACAATTCCTTAATTTAAGGAATTGGAGAAAGAAATACTATTCAAGATTCCATGACTAGGAATCTTGAATTAAAGAATGCAATTTAGAGTTTAACTAAGCAATCTTAGGTCCTAATTAACCTTAATAAATTATTTTGGCTCTAGATTAATTATCAAAATAAATTAATCTTCGATTAGAGCCTAATATTGCTTAGGTTTGCTTAATTGCGTCATTAGGCTCAGGTACACTGTTCTAGGGGTAAAATGGTAATTTTACACTAAAACTGCTCAGACCTTAGGGCCTGACTAAACATCAAACATCACTTAAAAACATCATTCTAAACTTTCTTGAAAAATTCAAGGCTCAAACGGCACCTTTTACCCGTGTAGAACCAGGAGGCGTATTTTGGTCATTTTGAGCTGAAAGTTAGAAAATGAGATTTTCACCTTGGATATCAAATGTTCCAGATACAATCCCTTTCAAATATTGAGTTGACCCATTAGGCTGCCTGGGTAAATCCTAAAATTTAGGTAAAAATGACCTAGGGGCATTTCGGTCATTTGTACTCGAACGGAATTGGGCGTTCGGTGGGAGCCATGGAGGTCGCAGACTATGCTCTTATTTGGTGGGACCAATTACAAAAGGAGCGACTTAGATATGAAGAACCTTTGGTGGATAGTTAGGTTGAAATGAAGAGGTTGATAAGAAGGAGATTTGTCCACTCCTATTATTATAGGGACCTTCATAACAAGCTCCAAAGACTTCGCAAGGTAGTAGGAGTGTTGATGAATATTACAAGGAGATGGAGGTATCTTTGATTAGAGCTAATTTGAATAAAGATAGGGAGGCTACTATGGCACGTTTTGTGAATGGGCTAAATCATGACATTAGAGACGTGGTTGAGTTACAAAATTATGTGGAGTTAGAGGACTTGGTACATCAAGCTACCAAAGTGGAATAGCAACTTAAGAGAAAAGGCACCATGAGGAGGGGCTCTTCTAATTTTAATTCTTCAAATTGGAAGGAAAGAAATCAGAGGGAGGTACTCTAGCAATACCATGGCTGCACCTCAAAGGACTCAATTCAAGTCCAATGAGACCCATAATAAGACAAAGAGTAGTGAGATAAAATGCTTCAAGTGTTTAGGGAGAGGTCACATAGCTTTGGAGTGTCCAAGCAAGAAGATTATGTTACTTAAGGAGAATGGAGAAATTACTAGTGAGTCTTCGGCTGGTGAAAGCGACAAAGAGGAAGAGGTAGATAAGGAGGTCATTGTGGAGGCCAAGAAGGAGATTTATTGATGATTAGGAGGTTGCTTGGAAGTTAGATGCAAGCTCTTGATGATTCCTGAGAGAAATATTTTCACTCTAGGTGTTCAATCAATGGGAAACTATGCTCTTTGATTATGGATGGAGGGAGTTGCACCAATGTGGCCGGTTCTTAGTGTCCAAACTAAATTTAGAGACCAAGCCACATCCTCGGCCATACAAACTCCAATGGCTTAGTGAAGATGAAGAGATGACTTTGAGCAAGCAAGTAGAGCTACACATTTCCATGGGACAATACAATGACAAAGTGATATGTGATGTGGTTCCAATAGAGGCAAGCCATATTCTCTTAGGGAGGCCGTGACAATATGATACTAAAGTTGTTCATGATGGGTTCACAAACAAGATTTCTTTCATGCATAATGGGAGGAAAATTGTACTCAAACCTTTATCTCCTAGAGAGGTGTGTGAGGATCAAATAAAATTGAGAGAAAAGAGGGTACACGAGAAAAATGATGAGTGACACACAAAAGAGTGAAACACTTGATAAAAAAAAAACGAGTGGAAAGAAAAAGAGTGAAACACTTGTGGGATTGAGTGAAACACTTGAGAGCAAACAGCGTTATTTAGTAAAAGAAAGTAAGGTGAAGAACTCTTGCCAACAAGCCACTTTATTTACTTTATTGCAAGAAAAATATTTTAACTACCGATAACTCTAATAAAAGTGTTGCCCCACTAGTGTTGAGTTCCTTTGCAGGAATACAAGGATGTGTTTCCAAAGGAGGTTCCAAGGGGATTGCTACCATTGAGAGGATTGACCATCATATTGATCTCATCCCTAGTGCATCTTTACCCAATTGGCCAGCTTATAGGAGCAATCCTCAAGAGAACAAAGAAATACAAAAGCAAGTTGAGGACCTAATGACAAAGGTTGGGTGCAAGAAAGCTTGAGTCTATGTGTTGTTCAGTGATTTTGGTGCCTAAAAAGGATAGGCTTGGAGGATGTCAGTCTTAGAGAAATCAACAACATCAGGTCAAGTATGACACCCTATCCCAGGTTAGATGACCTTCCTAATGAATTGTATGATGCCTGTTGTTTTTCTAAAATTGATTTAAAAAGTTGGTATCATCAATTAGGATAAAGGAAGGGGATAAATAAAACTGCCTTAAAACTAACTATGGTTTGTATGAGTGGCTGGTTATACCTTCAGGCTAACTAATGCCCCAAGCACTTTTATGAGATTCATGAACCATGTCTTAAGAGATTTTATTGGTAAGTTTGTTGTTGTTTACTTTGATGACATTCTGATTTATAGCACTAGTTTTGAGTTGCATATGGAACATTTGAGAGCTGGCATGCATGTGCTTAGAAAAGAAAAATTGTATGCTAATCTTGAGAAATGCACTTTTTGCATCGATCATGTAGTGTTCTTAGGCTTTGTTGTGAGTGCGAAAAGGAGAGCAAGTTGATAAGAAAAAGGTTAAGGCCATTCAAAGTGGCCTACGCAAAGAATGTGAGTAAAGTGAGAAGTTTCCATGGCTTAGCTAGTTTCTATAGGAGGTTTGTTAGGGACTTTAGAACCTTGGTTGCGCCTCTTAATGAGATAGTTAAAAAGCATGTGGATTTCAAATGGAGAGAGAAACAAGAGCAAGCCTTTGTTGCCCTTAAGCATAGGCTAACTAATGCACCCATTCTTGCTTTGCCCAATTTTGCTAAATCTTTTAAACTTGAATGTGATGCATCAAATGTAAGCATTAGGGCTATTTTGATGCAAGAAGGCCATCCGATTGCTTATTTTAGTGAGAAGTTAAATGGGGTTACCCTAAACTATTCCACTTATGATAAAGAATTGTATAAAGTGTGCTTTGAAGACTTGGCAGCATTATTTGTTCCCAAAGAATTTGTAATTCATAGTGATCATAAGTCCCTAAAATACTTGAAAGGACAAGGCAACCTAAATAAAAGGCATGCCAAATAGGTTGAGTTTTAGAACAATTCCCATATGTCATTAAGCATAAAAAGGGGAAGGAGAACATAGTGGCTAATGCTTTATCTAGGAGGCATGCATTACTTTCTTTTGAAACTAAAATTTTTGAACTTGAGACTTTGAGATAAATGTATTTGCATGATGCTAAATTTTCTTGAGATATATGCTGCTTGTAAAATCTTTTCTAAAAATGGTTACTATAGGTACAATGGATACTTGTTTAAAGAAAAACGATTGTGTGTGCCTAAGTGTTCCATAAGAAATTTGCTTGTGAAAGAGGCGTGAGGGAGGATTAATGGGACATTTTGGGGTGCATAAAACTTTGGACATATTGCATGAACATTTTTGTTGGCCCTATATGAAACATAATGTGTATAAGTATTATAAGCATTGCATTGTTTGTAAAGAGGCAAAGTCAAAAGTGATGCCACATGGTTTATATACTTCTCCACCTATTCCTGATTTTCCTTGGATTGATATATCTATGGACTTTGTTTTGGGGCTGCCTAGAACAAAGAATGGCAGGATTCTGTTTTTGTGGTTATGGATAGGTTTTAAAAAATAGCACATTTTATACCTTGCAAAAAGGTTGATGATGCTTGCCATGTAGTTGATTTTTTTCAGGGAAATGGTGAGACTCCATGGGATGCCTAGGAGCATTGTAAGTGATAAGGACACTAAGTTCCTAAGTCACTTTTGGAGAACATTATGGGGTAAGCTTGGGACTAAATTACTTTCTCTACTTTGTCACCCACACTGATAGGCAAGCTGGTAATGAATAGGACCTTAGGCACCTTGCTTCAGTTTTAAAGAAAAATCTTAAGTCTTAAGAAGAATGTTTGTCTCATGTAGAATTTGCTTATAATAGGGCTATCCATAGCACAACTAATTGTTCACCATTGAAATTGTGTATCGATTTAATTCTATGACACTACTTGATTTATTGCCTATGCCTAATATTCCTGTTTTAAGTATAAGGATGCACGCTAAGGCACTGTGTGAGAAAGTTGCATGAGCGTGTAAAAGCTCAAATTGAGAAGAAAATTGAGAAATATGGCAAGCAAGCTAACAAGAGAAGAAAGAAAGTTGTATTTGAACTCGGTGGTTGGGTTTGGGTGCACATAAGAAAGAAGAATTTCATCTCAAAGGAAATCCAAACTTCAACCAAGAGGAGATGGTCCATTCCAAGTCCTTGCAAAGATTAATGACAATGCTTATAAAATAGACCTCCAGGTGAGTATGGTGTTAATGCTACTTTTAATGTCTTGATTTATCTCCTTTTGATGTAGGTGATTCACTTTCCAATTTGAGGACAAATTCTTTTCAAGAGGGAGGGAATGATGAGGACATGGAAGGAAGCCGCCTAAGGAATGTGGCAAGGGTGAATTACAAGGCCTTGGAGGTCCAATGACAAGGACAAGATCTAAGAAGGCTAAAGAGGCTCTAAATAAATTTGTGACAACTTTATTTGAAGCATGCCTAAGCCTTGAAGAATTGCAGCCTCAGATGGTAAATTGCTTAATGCAAGTTGAAGGAATAGAGACTTGAGGGCTATATTTAATTCGAGCCCAATTTCTCTATCTAATTACTTGAGTCCAAATTGGTAAAATGGAGCGTGAAGGCTACGTCTTTGTTTGGGCCAATTCTTGAATTTAAGCTTGTAATAAGGCCCATTTAGCCGGTCTTAGTCTCTCCTTTTAGTACATGTTAAAATAGGCTCAAAATTTTTATTTTTATTGTTTTAGTTTACTAATAGTGATGGGCTGAATTAGTAAGTTGTTGGGTAAGGTCTAAGCAAACTACTAAGGTGTTGCCCATTAAAAAGGCAAACCCTAACTTTTGGAGAGCCAATTTAGATCATATTTGCTTAAGTGTGAGATTTGCTCTCTCTTGGTTCTTCATAGAATTCTGTAAACTTATCAAGGGTGCTCATCCTTGTGGCATTCCTAGGTTTATCAATCTCTTGATTGTGGTGCCTTGTTCATTCTCTTACATTCTTGTTATAATTCACGTTCATTTTTTTTAACCAAAAACATCCATTAACCCTTGTCCATATCTAAAGATATACAAATCAAATTTCAATGATTCTTGAGCCTAAATTGTGTGTTGAAATGTTAGTTTTCTTCTCATTTTGAATCGTCCAATTTAAAAATGTAGTGTGAGACACGATGCATGTTAATTTTGTGCTAAATTGTGATTTCTAATCATGGTAGATCCTTCTTTTATGGTTCATGGAGTTTGGATCTGATAGATGACTAGTTCGGTATGAGCTCATAACCTAGAACTCTCTAAGAGGAGAGAGTATTAGGATGGCCCCCATAGAATAAAGAATAAGAAATTTAAGTTATCTAAAAAAAAAAGGAGAGATCATGGTAGAAGGATTTACATTCTTTATGCTATGCCCATTCAATATGATTTTTATGATATCTTGTTTGTGGCATTGACATGCATTCATGAATTAGTATGTTGCACTCATGACATTAAGATTCATGCTAAAATATACAGGCCTCAGCTAATGGTATTTGGAACTTAATAAATGAACCATATATATGCTTACTAATTTCAAAATGAAACCTGAGGTTCCTGAGGACATAGATGATGACACATCATAGGAGGTGAAAGCCCTCCTCAGATTCTACATAAGTTTCTCATCCCCTCTTTCTTTTTTCTTTCCATCTCGTCTTTAGAGGTTGATGGCGATGTTCGTGATCTACATTGACGCCCCTACGTGGGAAATGTACTATGACCTGATTAACTAGTCGTACTATTTTGTGGGTCATTGTGCTACTTCGCTTGTTCGTGTTCATGGACGTCCCTTGCGTATCTTATCTCCGTGTCTGGTTCTCCCCTATTGCTCCCTTTACGAATGACTTTACCTTCGAGCGTGCGTGCCCACGTACTCAATAGTTACCTCACGCCCACTTTCCTGCATCTTCCATTTGAGATAGCCCAGTCTAAATACCACAATCACCACCTCGCCCCGCTGAGTTTGGATCGGACCTATTTGAGGAGTCACCCACCCAGCATTCTTCGATGGCTCTACCCTACTATTCCTATGGAGATGGGAGGTGGTAGTGATGGAAAGGCTCCTGTCATGCACCCATTGAGAAGAGCTATGTTTGTCCATAAAGGAGCTACCTGTCTTGACTGGGTTACCCATGTCGACCTACGTCATCTTGCCACGCTTGATGAGCTGACCCGTTAGATTAGTTACTTCCTCCCTCCAGATGAGCGACAACAGTAGGAGTCGGTGATAGACCTCTTGGAGCGCTGGTCCATATTTAGTGGAGATGATAGCCTTCTTTTGCTTTTTGTTGATTAGAGGTTATCAATTCTAGGCACACCCTAGTAGGAGTAATGGGAAGAGAGGTCTTTTCTAGCTTATATTTAGATTCCATTTGCATATTGTCCATGTATATTTTGGATGTTTGTACTTAGCCCAACCTTTGATGGTGGGTATGATGCTACTATACATGTATATTTTGATGCGTGAGGCGAAACGGTTAAGTATGGATCATATATATATATATATATATATATATATATATATATATATATATGATATGATTATGTCCATGACTTGTGATGTTGTATTTTATGTGTGCCCATGATTTGTTTTATCTTCTTTTCTTATATGTACAAGGTATTATGTAGTTTATTTAGTATGCGTGGCTCATATTTTGTTTTTAAAATTCAAAAAAAAAAATTACCCGTATTTACTAAAGTAATTTTCCAAGAGTTTAGATTAAGAACTGAACAAAAGAGTAATAACTAATAATTAACTTAAATGCGTCCTAGGCATGTTAGATTAAATATTAGGGTGTTACACAGATTATGAATAGAATTCTTTTGAGTTTTCTACCATTGTGAGAACTTCCCTTTTGTTCTTTGGCAAAGAACTAAATCTAATCTTATCAATGCAAATTGTGGCGATCAAACCAAGACTTATACTCACTTTCTCATCTTTCTTGATTGTGGCATCTATATCTTTCTATTTTAAACACAAACAAACTCAAACACAACCTTAAACTCCAGCCTGAAAGAGCAAGGCAATCGGTTTATACTAGCTATTGATTCAAGCCATTCAACCCAAACAAAGCTGAATCATATCACCTTTCAATCCATACTTTTCTGGGAACAACATGGAAATAGAAATAGGAGTGAGAAATACATGATTTCATAGGAGTCATAACTTGGCACTACACTTGCCATCATTGTCGTCCCAATCACTTCGGGTTTATTTTAAAATAAGTAGATATATAAATGGTTCAATTACTAGATTTTCACAAACATAATTAGCCAAAGTGTAGTTGCTGGTAAACTACTTCTTATAACATTTACAAAAATATACATTAAGTCCTTCATCAAACATGCATCCAGGCATACTATATAACATAACTAATGGGTAATAATAAGTTAGGAGATGCATACATTTTATGATTACTCATCCTCAACATTTACTTGAGGGCAATACCAGTTCAACATAACGTATGCATTCACTTAACATTTTTGCCTAACACCATTGCCTTAAACCACCTCCTTAAGGTAAATAGCTCATACCATGGCCGTCGCCACAAAACTTTGTTCCATGGAAAAATCCTCGCAATAGGGTGAGGGGTTAAGAGTGAGTTTCGCCCATTTATTTAACTCTCACGAGTGCCATCACCAATCCCTTATCCCCCTTTTAAGGGTTAAGCAACGAGCTTAGTTGTAACATCCCAAATTTCATCTAGGCTAATTGTCTTGATGATGTAATGCCCAGGGACGGAGGTGGGGGTGATCGCCTCCACGAAGGCACGGACAAGGAGCGACTCTTGCCTCCAAGCGAAGGGGTACATGAATGAACTTACATACCAAATGAGATGGATCCTGAGCCTATAGGTATGGGACTATACAGTTAAGGAGGCTTATATGAATTGATTGGTACTACCTATGCCACAAAGATGTATCTTTCTTTTCGATAGCCCATCACAAAAACTCAAGTTAAGTGTGCTTGACTTGGGGTAATTTTGGGATAGGTGACCTCCTGAAAGTTTCCCAAGAAAGTGGGGACAAAGCACATGAAAAACCGTGTTAATTTGTGGGGATAGTTGATAATCCATAAAGTAGCAGGGGATGTTACAAATGGTATCGAGCCTACCCTCCCAATCCAGTATGGTTCGAGACGAATGGCGAAAGTGGTGGACATGTAATGCTAAGGGAAAAGGCAGAGAGTAATCGCCGTGTGGGGAGGCACGAACAAGGAGCGGCTCTTGCTTCCAAGCGAAGGGGTAAATGAATGAATTGATTATACACCCAAATGAGAGGGATTCTAAGTCTATATAGGTATGGGACTATCAGAAGGAGAGATATATGAATTGATTGGTACTACATCTGTGCCACAAAAATGCATCTTTCTTTCGGTAGCCCATCATGAAGAACTCAGGTTAAGCGTGCTTGACTTGGGGTAATTTTGGGATGAGTGACCTCCTGGGAGGTTTTCCCAAGAAGCGTATGTGTGAGGACAAAGCACGCAGAAAAAACCCGTGTTGGTTTGTGAGGACAGTAGGCAATCTATGAAGTAGCAGGGATGTTACAACAACAACATGTATCCTTGACTACTAAGCCTTTTACATCCATCTTCTTGAATGGGTCCCTTCAATAGTGCAGCATCTTTTGTATTTGTAGCAAAACACATCCCCATTGTTATGGACTAGATAGAGGTAGTCCCTAGTTGGACTTTTCCTAATCTCGTGGCCTGCTTCCTGCATTGATAACAATCATACTATCTAGCTAAACATGGTTTATCGCCATGATTTTTTCCATATTCTAGGCATTCCTTGTCATCAACTGGTTTCTGATTCTTTCCCTTCCATTCCTATAAGGAAAATCTCCTTTGTGGTGGTAAAATAGGCTTGGACCTTATGCCGTGTGGTGCTAGCCTTCCTCCACCCATTGATAACTTCCCATTGTACTCTTCCATTAAAGCACTCTTGTTCACCAATACGGTGAAGTTCTTAATTTCCATTAGTCCCACCATTGCCAAGAAGTACCCTCTCCAGCCTCCTTTATACTTAACACATTTCCAACTCTTGATTCACCTTACACTACTAAGTTGTGGAAAGCTCCCTTAACTTTGCGTTATACTCTAACACCGCCATGTTCCCCTGGTGCAACTTTAGGAATTTCCTCCTTTAGCATTTCAAAAAGAGGAAAATAATCCTCGTAGAAAATACCCTTTGAAATTCCAAGTCATTTCAATATTAGCCTCCTCAACTATCGGTCTAGTTTTTATCCACTAGTAATCAGCATCTTCATCCAACACCTAGGTAGCACAACCCACTTTCTAAAGCCCGGTCACTCTGGTACTTCAAAGATCCTTTTTTATTACTTAATCCCTTTTTTAGCCTTATCTAGGTTTAGGTTCCTCAAATTTTGGGAGGGTCTTTGCTCCTTGCAATGCCCTATATAATAGGCCTTTTCCAGGATTCCCAATAGTGCTCATTGTCTAGTTTGTAACCATAGCTTACTCCTTGATTGCCTAGTCATATTCCAAAAATCACGCATAACGTTTGCAGCTTCCTCCCAAGCACCATATTATCATTGCTATTGCTAGTCCTACCATGCCTACTCCAAGTCATTAGTCTCCGATCACACCAAGCAAAAGGCATTGAGTTAATCAGGGCTCAATACAATGCTAAGCATGATAGTTACTAACTACTTCAAAAGTAAGTAGCCATGCATATAAAGTTCTACTTTTTATCTTCAGCATATAATATCCTACTACATGACAATAAGATTTTAAAGTATGCTTTAGAAGCCAAAGCCTTCTAACAGGATTAACTCTCTGATACCATAAATGCAACACCCTTCACACTATAAGGCTATGCTTAAGCCATAACCTATGATGAGTAGTTATTACTTGTTATCTCTACTTGACCTTAGAGTTGTATATACAATACGGAATATGAGCCTATTTTTCATGACAAACATAAACCACGTTCTCTGAGTCACTAAATTTGAACATAAATAATATATCAAAAATACATAATTGTATTATCCGACAACAAGGCAATAGCATATATAACTTCTCTCAAACCCTTAACCTGGTTCACATAGGAACCCTCAGTCTAGGTAGGGTACTACTCAACATTCACTAAAAAGCAAATAAGAAGACTGATTGAAATTTCTATCATTGGTTCATCAAAAGCTCTCGATCGTGATGCCAAAACTAGCTAAGAATCTCCACAAATAATCACCATCACAACAATCTATGTAAAAATATGATAACAACAAGAATGAGAATCAAAGATTCCCAAGTAGGAAAAATACTAGTCTACTACACAATGATATTTGACATAACATTAAAATAATTAAGATATCTTCGATTTCTTTTGAAATATCTAGTTTGCTTATTCACTTTACTTATTAAATAGTATTATGAGTACACTTATGCTTAAGAATAAAAGATCAAAGGATTCGTAAGATAATTACTAGTATTCTAGTTGTTTACATAATAATTAGTTTGTTTGTTTCATTACTTTGACATAATCTTATTATGAACTTTAGGCTTGAGAATAGAACTCATAGGATTCCTGATATACTTCTCATCAAATGTATTTACATGATGTATCACCTCGTGTTACATCCTGATATAGTTCACTTGTTGTAGTACCTCGTACTACAACCTGATATAGATCACACTGTGAATCCATGAGTTTATAATCAAGCAACTGATATGTAGTTAGTTCATTATTTCTTCTGACTTAACTTGGTTAGATAATTTTAAACTTAATGGTAGAACTCATAGGACTGTTCTAATATACTTCTTTGTGGATCGTCCTGTCAATCATGTAAGCTCACGTTACAACCTGATATAGTTCACTAGATGGAGTACGTCTACTACATCTCATCTAAATAGCCTCACTATTTTTCTCAGTACATCGCTTTTCTCATAATGATGTAACGCCATCGCGATTATAACCTGATATAATTCCAAGGGCATAGCATTCTACTACTCCTCGTGAATCCATGAGCTTACCATTAAGCAATTAATATTACATAAGGCGTATTTCTTCAGTTTTCTTTCTTTGTAAGGATCTTTAATATTTGTGTAGGAAATCTTATGATTCTTAAGTAAAATCTCTTCTTAATAGTTCTATATCTTATACTCTTGCTTTGAGATTTTCTTGAAATCTCCTTAATTCTTATGAGATTTCTTTGTTAAGTCTCCTAAATTTCCATGAGACTTTTCTCTTAAAAATCTCTTGAATTTCTTATGAGATATTCTCTTTAGATCTTCTGAATTCTTATGAGATTTTCTATTCAAAAATCTCTTGGATTCTTACGAGATTTATCGGTAAAATCTCCTGAACTTTTTATGAGATTTTTTTGGAAGAACTATTAAAGATTTCTGCAAAGTCTAGTAAACTTTTACGAGATTTTTTTGAAAGAAAACAGTTAAACATTTATGAGATTTTCCATAAAATCTACTAAACTATTATGAGAATTTCTATAAAATTCGTTAAACTATTGAGATTTTAATGAAAGTCTATTAAATTGTGATAAGATATTTCTATAAAATTTGTTGGTCTCTAATGAGATTTTACTAAAATCTGCTAATCTTTTATGAGATTTCTTTATAGTAGAAACTTATAAGACTTCTTACTTTATAATTCTTGAAACTTTCAGGAAATTAAACCAAGTGTATTACTTAGATTTCAGAGTTTTTCTTCTATAGATCAAAATCTCATCCTTTTTCATGAAACTTTAGCATCATACTTCAAAATACCAATCTTGTAGATTTTAAAAAACTATTTCTGATTATATTCTTGTAAAATCTCTAGGTACCTCATTCTTTTTAAAGATCTAAAAATCTTCTTTATTTACATATTTAAATCTCTTACATAAATTCAATTAATTCATGATATTTTCATGCATAGCACCTTTTACATCTCTAAAGTTCATATACATATATACCTCTTGAAAATAATTTCAGATTTTACCACATAATTTCAAGCATATATTAAGAGTTTATATTAGGAAAAAGCCAAACAATCATAAAGCAATAGACATAGAATCTTTCCTACCTTTCTTCTAAGCTTTTTGCTAAACTTTCTCTAGCTTTTTCTCCTCTAACTAAAGCTTAAACCCATGTTCCAGCCACCAAATATGCTGCTGTTTGGACACATTTGAAGGGAAGAATAAGGCTTTGGCTTGAGTTTGATGTAGAGGAAGTGTTCTTGAACAAGTTTAAGGATTAATCTAGGTGTGTCCTTCAAGAACTTGGTAGTTTCATGGAGTTTGAAGAAGAAAAACTTGAAGAAAGTGAAGAGAGAAAGATAGGAATGTGAAGCTCTTTGCCCAAGGAAGAATCCTGTTTCTTTTTTTTCTTTTTCCTTTATATAAAAACTTACTTGGGGACCAAGTAATAAGTATGTCTATTGTTGGATCTATTTGCCTTGTTTTTGTATTGGAAATGTCTCTATTTATTTGATCATCCTAAGTAAAAATTATTGGGATTTGATAATATCCATTATTTATACACTGATTCAATGTTTAAATGTACCAGTTATTACCATTTGGTGTATCGATTATTACCATTTCGGTACCTGATTGACATAAAAGAAACTTTACGGGTTTAAGATACCTATTTACCCTTATTCTTATTTTATCTATGTCATTATACCAATTATAGGGTCTCTTCTATATCTTCAATTAAAATATTATTATATTAATTTTTTAATAATATTAAATTAATTTTCAAGCAACTTTCAAGCATGCCTATTCATAGAGAAAATGAAACACATGGATGGCCTTTGGAGGGGAATGGCTGATGGTCATTGAGGAGAAAGGGAGACGAATATCTCCTGATTGGTATGGTTGTGGGTATGGTCAAGTATGGGTGAAAGTATGGTCCAAGGTATGGCCTAAGCATGGTTCTTTGAGTGTAATCAAAACAACATGTGATGAATTGAAGGGGAGGATGGCTTCGGCCATGACATCCCAAGGAGGAAGAAAATGTGTCTTCTAATTGTATTTTAAAGGTGTGTTTAGGTGTATCTTTGATTAGGCTTTTGATTAGGAATTTGTAAATAAGTGTTTAGGTAAATTAATGGGTAATTAAGGCTATCAAGACATGATTAAGGAGTGATGGTCATTGAGGAGAAAAGGGAGAAGAAATATCTCCTTGATTGGTATGGTTATGCGTATGGTCAAGTATGGGTGAAAGTATGGTCCAAGATATGGCCTAAGCATGGTTCTTTGAGTGTAATCAAAACAACATGTGATGAATTGAAGGGGAGGATGGCTTCGGCCATGACACCCCAAGGAGGAAGAAAATGTGTCTTCTAATTGTATTTTAAAGGTGTGTTTAGGTGTATCTTTGATTAGGCTTTTGATTATGAATTTGTAAGTAAGTGTTTAGGTAAATTAATGGGTAATTAAGGCTATCAAGACATGATTAAGGAGTTGTTCTTGCTTCATTAGTGAAATAAAACTCAATTTATATAAAAACCTTTCACAAACACAATTCCTTAATTTAAGAAATTGGAGAAAGAAAATAATATTCAAGATTCCATGACATGGTATCTTGATTTTTAAGACAAGATTAAGGTGTATCTAAGCAATCTTAGGTTCTAATCAACCTTAATAAATTATTTTGACTCTAGATTAGCAATTAGAATTTACTAATCTTTAATTAGAGCCTAATATTGCTTAGGTTTTGCTAATATTGTCATTAGGCCCAAGATGCACAAGCTAAGGGCAAAATAGTAATTTTCGTCAAAACTTCTGGCCATCCGGACTTAACCAGTGGCTAAACATAGCTTAAAAACATCATTTAAAACCTTTTGGTGAAGTTTGGGTTCAGTCGGTACATAAATCGATTTGAAAAGCCGTAGGATGTTTTGGTAATTTTGCGTGTTGAAACTCAAAAATGAGATTTCTGCTCTATTACCTCACATAACACATGTAATCCCCCATCATCATCAAAACATCCCCTTGAGTATGGCAGCAGAATGATCCTCATTTTGGGTAAAATGACCTCAAGGGCATTTTGGTCATTTGTACACTAGAGAAAGGGTGTTACATTAGTCGTAATTTCAAAAATCTGATAGTTTAGCAACGATGAGGATGGCCCCATGGATATGTATTAAAAAATAAAAATTTGGGCGGGGATGAATAGTAAACTTACGGGCCCCATGGGCCGGCCAAACTGCCAAAACCCTAAGTCTGGACAGGAATGCAGGACTGAAAAAGAGAGGGTTAAGGTTAGAAATGATAAGGAATGAAGAGTTATACCTAGAATTAATTTTCAGGTAATGTTTGACAGGGGTACAAGTGTTTTCGTTCGGTAGAGTTTTGATGTGTGGTTTTTGACATCTACAAGTTACTTGGTGGCCAAGTAACCTTTACCAACCACTTTATGCCAAGTGGATGGTGTAACGCCCAGAATTTTCAGTGTACAATGACCGAAATGCCCTGGTCATTTTACTCGGAAGATGAGGACGCAATCCGACCATCCTCAAGAGGATGTTTTAATGTTGATAGGGGATTATATGTGTTATGTGTGTAATAGAGAGAGAATCTCATTTTTTAGTTCCAACGCGTGAAATTACCAAAATGCCCCTATGGCTATTTGTCATCGATTCACGTGCCGATTAAGCCGGACTTTACCAAAAGGTTTTAAACGATGTTTTTAAGTGAAGTTTAACAATAGGTTAAGCCCAGGCCAATTTTTAGTGCAAAATTACCATTTTGCCCTTAGAACAGTGTATAGTAAGCCTAATGACGCAATTAAGCAAACCTAAGCAATATTAGGCTCTAATCGAAGATTAATTTATTTCGATAATTAATCTAGAGTCAAAATAATTTATTAAGGTTAATTAGGATCTAAGATTGCTTAGTTAAACTCTAATTGCATTCTTTAATTCAAGATTCCTAGTCATGGAATCTTGAATAGCATTTCTCTCTTCAATTCCTTAAATTAAGGAATTGTGCCTACCTTATTTGACCAAAAGAATGATTTTAAATTATTAATCTAGCAAGATTACCCTTCTAATCAAGTCTTGACAACCTTAATTAGCCAATTACCTCACCTAAACACTTGCTTACAAACTCCTAATCAAAAGCCTAATCAAAGAAACACCTAAACACATCATTAACCCACAATTACATGAACAAATTATTCTCCTCCCCTTGGCTGAAATGTTGGCAAATTCATGCTCCCCATTTGTGTCACATGTTGATTTTGTTTCACTCAAAGACCATACCTCAAGCCATACTTTGAACCATACCTAGCCATGCTTTCAACCATGCCTTTGAATAACAAGCTTTGAAGATATTTTCCTCCCTCCAAAGGCCAAGAAACCTTCGGCCATCCTCCTTCCTTTTCAGCCTCATTGTTGAAATTTTTCTATAAATACCAAGCATTAGAGAACTTGGTTACACTTTAGAAGTTTTGCCAAGTTTAATCTTTCTTGCATTTTCTCTCATTTCCTCTCAAATTCCCTTAACTTGGCCGATTTCTTCCTTTCAAGTTTCAAGAGGATTTTGCTTCTCCATTTCATTAAGAACTCAAGCTTTCTTTCATTCCTTTCAAGACTTCCTTAGGTAGGGGTTTTCTTT
This sequence comes from Dalbergia oliveri, assembly GCA_030441495.1. Classification (NCBI taxonomy): domain Eukaryota; kingdom Viridiplantae; phylum Streptophyta; class Magnoliopsida; order Fabales; family Fabaceae; genus Dalbergia; species Dalbergia oliveri. Next base: position 21,807,368 of record JAMLFY010000002.1, on the reverse strand, counting down.
CAAGTTTTTCTTTACTATCTTTGAAAAATTTTCTAGCTTTCTCTTGGTTTTTAAACTCTTTTCTTCTTCCTTTGTATTTTCGGTCATGGTGCCTTTTGTTGAACAAAACTTTAGCTTGATGATGAGGTCTCATGGAAATGGTTGGGTGTTTGTCATGAGAGAAGCCTCTAAAGCTTGGATCTTGGTCTTGGACCATATATAAACTCAGTTTTCCTTTCTTTACAAGTTCAAAGTTTTGGTTTTTCATTTCCTTTCCCTTATGATTTCGGTTCCTTCTTGGTTTTTCCTAGTTCAAAGTTTTGGTTTTCATTCCTCTAAGGTTTCGGTTTTTCCTTGTCTTATCTTGTTCAAGCTTTGGTTCCCATTTCCTTTTCTTCTTGGTTTCAGCCTCTTTATTTTGGTTTTGGGAAAATGGTTTGCTAAAAATATGAGAATGGTTCTTTGAATGTTTTTTGTGGTTTTTGCCACTAGAATCATTTTCTTGAGCTTGATGATGAAGTTCAAAACCTTAAGACTTCCTTGAAGTCTAAGTGCTAAGAACTCTAAAGCTTGCTTTATGATACATAATGGGTTGAGGTTTTATGTTCCTTTAAAGTCTTGCAAAGAGCTCTAGCTAAGATCTAAAATAAGATGCATTCATGTTTACTTTAATGCTTTGCATAGCATGTTTATTTTTCAATTCATCACTAAACAACTTAAAGATTAAAACACGTATGTGCATCCTCACTTAATAAATCTCAAAGCCTACCTATTTCAACCTTAAAGTTAATTGTTGATTTAGGGTAAATACCTCAAGGGGTCTAGAGCACTAAAATAAAGAATTGAACTTTGCATTTCATGTTTACTTTCTTGTCTAGCATGTTTATATTTTATGCCATCACTTAAACTCTAAAGATAACAAATGAGTTCATCTCATGTTTATTTTATGCTCTCATTTTATTTTCTAATAAAGAACAAAAATGAGGTGCATAGCATGTTTAAGTTTATGTCATCACTTTAATGATTTAGAGCTCAAAGACTTGCCCAAGTATCCTATGTAAGGTTTTAAGAAAATGTTGGTTTTTCAAAGAAGCCATTCGGCCTTGTGGTGATGATGATGGACTTAGTGTGAGTTCCTCTAATCACAAGTGTCCATAGTTCATGTTTTGCAATTTTTCTAAGCTTAGGAGCACATAAGCAACATTATGAATGAAATTATATATTTTAAATCTATTTTATGAGCAAGTTAATTTAGCTACTGAATTCATGTGTAATTACATGATTTTAATGTGAGGATTTGAGTTCTAAAAGAGTTTTGAGTTCCTAAAACCATTCCAAGAGGAAACTAGTAAAACTATGTACTTCTAAAGCATATTTTTTGTGGTTTTTGGTGAAATCATTTTGGTCTTGTAACTCCATGTTTGGCCACTGTACTAAATCTGTTTTATGGTGTGGAAATGTGTAAAATTATGTTTGAGTGAAATAAGGAACGTTTTAGAGAAGTTAGAAAAGATTAAGTAACTAAAAAGGGTTCAAATTGAGAATCCTAGAACACCTAGCCATGGAAAAATGCAAACCTGTTCCAGCATGATTAATTCAAGGATAAATGGTTCATAATCAGTAAAACATGTATAAAAACCCTTCATAAATGATTAGGTATTAATTACAAAGCTTAAGGTGATGATAAAGACTTAAAATGGGAATTCTAGCACACTTAGACATGGTAATATGCAATTCTGTTCTAGCATTCCAGCATAGTTAGATTGAGGAAAAATGACTTATAACTTAGTAAACATGCCTAGGAATCCCTCATAATTGGTTTAGGAATTGATTATGGAGCCTTAGCGAAGACGGATCTTAAAAAGGGTCACGAACGGAGATTTTAGAGCAGATAAGCGTATGATATTTTTCTGCCCTTAAATGTATGACGCTGTTTGAATTTTTAGTAAGCATAAATCTTAGTGAGAATTATAGGTAATGATCTCCTAGGTGTGATAGAGATGTATTTTGGGTGCTAGAATAATTGGAACACAAGTTAAGCCGTAAGGGCCAAAACATAAGACACCATGAGGTAGAAGGTGTGATGTGAGTATGACACCGAGTGGGTATACTTGTGATGTTGAGAATATGTTGATGACATGATATATGTGACCATATGTATATTTGTGACATGTTGTTGTGGTGATGTGGCATGCTATGCTTGAGGTGCATGAGAAGATGAGCTATGCGTAGAGGATACATTATATGATGTTCTATGGTTATATGCTTATGTTGCATCCATACAAGATATGATAAAATGGAAATGATCCCATTATGACTTCTCGAGAGAAGGGTTGTATGGGGTGATCCAAGAAAGAGATATGATTCCCCCTCTTATTTTCCCCGTGTAAATCTAGCGACGGCTAGTTAGGATGAGCTCATTCCTAGGCGATAGGTGTATTTGGAGTTTTGGTGGCTATGTGAAATCGGGGCAGCATGTTGGATTGATTTTTGGTGGCTATGATGAAGGTGGAAAAGTGGAAAAAGTTATGAAAGGAACTCATGGAGTTCAAGTATGAAAAAGTAAAAGGCACACATGCATATGTTTCGTTGATGCTTTATTGATGCTTTGATTAAGTGATATTTGTTATCTACGTGTGCTGTCATGCTCAAGTATTGCCATGCATACATAAAATATCTGCTGCATTCATACCATGAAGACTCATGCTAAAAGGAACCCACTTCGGATAATAGGATTTGAGAAATTAAAATTGAACCTATGCATGTATACCTCTTTCATAATGAAACCCAAAGTGGCTGGGGGCAACGACGATGACACTTGTGTTAAAGGAGGGAGCCCTCCTGAGAATCTTGTATAAGTATTCTGACCCCTTTCATTTTTCCCTCCCGTGTCGTCTCCAAATAGGATTGATACGGATGTTCGTGATTTTCCTTGAAGCGCAAGCGTAGAAGTTACGCACATCGGTCAGAGGACGCAATGAAAGCTTGAAGACTAGTCTAGCATGTTTATAATTATGTTTTCCATTAGTTGACCTTGCTTGATGTATTTAGTATCTTGAGGTGTCCTTATCTTTATAAGGGCATCGTTGTTTTGTTATGATTATAATAAAATACTACAGGTTATGTTGTGTTTATTCTATGGTTTATTTATGATTGTTATGGAAATGTATACTTGGTTGTTATGTTTCTTGTTTAGTAGTCGGTCCACTATGCACATGCGCGGCTCGCATTTTAAGTCTTAAGTTCAAAAAGAAAAAATTAGTTGTATTTTTAGTACTCGTATTTTAAAGAAAGCCAAGTCAAGTTCTGAAATGAAGACATAACCGCTAATAACTAGCCGAATACGACTCGAGCGTATGAGGTTAAGAGTTAGGTGTTACAGATGGCAAGGATTGAAACTTGAAAAGTAAGTTCCAATCATGGCCTTTCATTTATTATATTTATTGGAAAGCCAATATCTCATCCGTTCAATGGAATTTCGTGTGCAATTTTCACACTAAAAAAGCTACTTGCTCCCAAGTCAATGAGAGCCATTTATCATGAGCTAAGTGGATGCCTAAGGTTCATTCTTTGACCAACAAAACAAATCCTAGCCATTCATATCATTCTTTTCCCAAAAAGAAAGAAAACTACACATTACTTACATAAATATTACATTTACTTCAAGATAAAAATAAGCCACCAATCTTTATCACTTGGACCTATCATTTTGTCTAAGCTCCTTAAAGAACCAGCCTCCATTTCTTTCTTTCCAAACCTCCATTGACAAGCTTCAAAGCTTGCAAAACCCTAGCTCAAAGTCACTAAAACCACAAGCTCTCTTCCAAAACTTGTTCTAACTCCTCATGATCTATCAATCCAACTGATTGAAATCTCATTTCCTCACCAATCCTTACCTTGATACCTCACTTCATCACTGATTTAGGAAAGGTTTGAGGTTGATTTGGGAGCTTTGGAGTGGAAGGAATCAAGCTTGGATCACCTTGGAGCCAAGGATACACTAGCTTCCAAGAGTAGGGCATTTTAAATCTCTCTTACTTCAAATTTGTTTTTTTGATTTCCTTACTGATTGGGCTGAATATTTTTGGTTGTGGTGGTTGATGATATATTGATATTGATTTATGAAGTTTGGTGGAGTGTTTGGATGATGTCAAAAATCATTTTTTGAAAAAAGATTTTGAACCTTTTGCTGGATTTTCGATTTTTACACAGCAGCCACTGATCATGAATTTTCTGAGAAAATTGGGTATTTTCATGAGCTAGAAAAAATATATGTTGAATCTAATATCCTATGCTATTCCTAAAAATTTTCTTGGGCTCTAATTTGGACTCATAATTCTTTAAAAAAAATTAGGGACCGAAGTGAACTATGTGCTGCCTGGATTATTGGAACGGAAGCTATAAACTTTGCTAATTTTTTTTAACATAGCAAATGATGATTGAATTTTCCTTTGAAATTTTTACAAGTGTTGATAACATCTTGAAGTTCAACCATGATTTTTATTTTGAATTGATTCAATCATTTGTTAGGGTTAAAAATTATGAATTTTGGGTTTAAGCTGAGGTTAAGTGGTCTTTGACCATCAAATTTGTCCAATTTTTTTAACATAGTTAGAGACCTCTTTTTCCTCTAAAATTTTTATGACACCTTGTGGACACATTGAAGTGTCCTTGAGAATTTTTATAGCCTCTGAATTGATTTTTTGATGTGCAAATAAATTGTGCTATGAATATGTGAAATCTGCCATTATGCTAAAAATGAATTGATGCTTGAAATTGATGAAATAATGGCATCTTGTACTAGTATGGCATGAGCACATGAATATGAATATGAATAATTGAGCATGTGAACTTATTGATGAGGTTAGGCACACATAGATATGAATGCTTATTACAATTGCTCATATGTGAAAGGAAAGCATAAGATTATGTTTCTAGGCTGGAGAAAGTAAATTGATTGGTAGGGACATAACCTGACCGTCGGGGAAAGTAAACCTGATTACCAAGAAAAGCATAAAGTTTATAATTCTTGGGCTGAGAAAGTAAATCGATTGTCGGGGAAAGTAAACCTGACCAGTTAGGGAAAGTAAACCTGATTACTAAGAAAAGCATAAAGTTTATAATTCTTTAGGAGAAAGTAAATCCAATTGGGGAAGTAAACCTGACTAGTCGGGGAAAGTAAACCTACTAGAAATAGGTCTGCTGAGAATTGGAGAAAGTAAATACAATGATTATGTATAGGAATGAGCTTGATCCTGAAAATGTAGCCTATTACCCTAAAGTTGTCTTTTATCTTATGTGCTAAGTGAAGAATTTTAGTATCAATATTGAGGCCAATATGTTATGTTGTGATTTAGCAGTATAGGGTTTATATGCTGTTGAGTAGTATGATATATGATTGAATAATAAAAGCTACCTACTTCGGAAGGATAATTTTAGAACTTTAAAATGGATATTTAATATGTATTGTATGATTACATTTTCTTGACAAACCAAATGGCTTGGGACGATGACGATGACGATGACATTATAATTATGTATTTCGGATACCTCCTGGGAATTTAGAATTCTCACCCCTGCTTGTTGTGTTTCTGTGTCATCTCCAGGTTGATTCTAGAGGATAGTGAAGCAGCTACAAGAATGACTAAATTGTAATTTCTATAGTTTAGTTGTGGGAAATTGTATCTATTGTACATAGTATATATATATATATATATATATATATATATATATATATATGTCTATAAATGTAGTAAAGAACAAATGTGAACTAAAGCTCATAGAAGAGCTTCCTTTTGTACTTGACTTCTATTAAATAAATATGCTGTTTCTTGCTATAGATAATTAAGAAAGGTCGTAAACTTATAAGTAACTACTCCTCGAAATATATGTCATGACTTAAGAATGATGTTGTACTTGGGGAGATGTTACATTATGGTATTGGAGAGTTTATCCTTGTAGGACCTTGAAGAATGGACTGACTATGCTTCTAAAGTGTAGATGAGTCGTGCCTTGAATCTTATCTATATGATAGGATATAGGGTTTAGATAGGCATGATATTCTAGTGGTGTTGTAGTTGGTTGCTATCACACTTCGCGAGTGTTAAGCCGATCAACTCAATACCTTTGTTTGGTGTGTTTAGGAACTAATGAGGCGTAGATGTACTCAGGAATAGGAAGGCTGAGTCAGACGACATGATAAATACTCTCGGGAAATGGCTACCGATATGAGAGCACAAGCTGCAAAGGCCAATTGGATGGTGGAAAGATTAAATCGGAATGCGAATGAGCTAGAGTTCATGGCACTTAGGCAAGAATCAAGACGGTGGTAGGACAAGAGTGCCCTAAATATGGGAAATATCATGGGAGGTTGGACAACGCAAATTGTTTGCTTGACCTGGGGAAACTTGGACACAAGATATTCAAATGTCCTAACAAGAAGAGTCAACGAGCCATCTCAGGTCACAATACCAATGGCATGCTCTTACTCAGAGTGTTGAGGGAGCTTCTCGTCTAGATTCGATTCGAGGATCCAATAGGAAGCTAGCAATTGCCAAATCTGCTAAGGATGATTCTAAGAAGAGGTTAGCACATGAAGATGAAGATTATGAGGATGCCCCGCCCCAAAAGAAGCGGTTTCAACCTAATTCTAAGGATAAACCACAACAATGGTCAACCTGGAGCCAAGATTGTGCAACATGTGGGAAGAACCATAGAGGTAGACCTTGCTTGGCTGGGCAAAATGTATGCTATCATTATGGAAAGCCAGGACACATAATGAGAGAGTGTCCAAATAAAAATTCAAAGCCAACTACAAAGCCACAACGACGAGTACGGTCTTCACCATAAGTGCTGAAGGGACGTCACCACCTAAGAATTCCACCTAAGGTAGGAATGTTTAGGATTTGATTGAATTGTTTGAATTGTGCATGAATTCCTTGTTTGATTTATGAAATTTGTCTTTTGAAATTGTTTTCAAATGAATTTTGAGGGCAAAATTCTTTTTAAGGTGGGTGGTAATGTAATACCCTAAAAATTATTTAAAAATTAATTTGAACTTTGTTAGTCGTAATTTCAAAAATCTAACAATTTAGCAACGATGAGGATGACCCAACGGATGTATTGAAAAACAAATCCGCGGGTGAATAGTAACCTTGAGAGCCCCACAGGAAAGCTGTCAAAATCAGGACAAGAAATACAAGACAAAAGAGAGGATTAAGGTTAGAAATGATAAGGAATGAGGAATACCTAGAATTAATTTTTGGGTAATGTTTGACTACGGGTATGGTGTTTTATCCATTCGGTAGAGTTTTGATGTGTAGTTTTGATACCGTACAAGTTACTTGGTGACCAAGTAACCTTTACCAACCACTTTATGCCAAGTGGATGGCAAGGACTGAAACTTGAAAAGTAAGTTTCAATCATGGCCTTTCATTTATTATATTTATTGGGGAGCCAATATCTCATCCGTTCAATGGAATTTCGATGTGGTTTAACACAAAAAAGCTACTTGCTCCCCAAGTCAATGGGAGCCACTTATCATGAGCCAAGTGGATGGCCAAGTTTCATTCTTTGACCAAAAAAACAAATCCTAGCCATTCATATCAATTCTTTTCCCAAAAAGAAAGAAAACTACACATTACTTACGTAAATATTACATTTACTTCAAGATATAAATAAGCCACCAATACTTATTACTTGGACCTATCATTTTTGTCCAAGCTCCTTCAAGAACCAGCCTCCATTTATTTCTTTCCAAACCTCCATTGACAAGCTTCAAAGCTTGCAAAACCCTAGCTCAAAGTCACTAAAACCACAAGCTCTCTTCACAAAACTTGTTCTACTCCTCATGATCTATCAATCCAACCGATTAAAATCTCAATTCCTCATCAATCCTTACCTTGATACCTCACTTCCTCACTGATTTAGGAAAGGTTTGAGGTTGATTTGGGAGCTTTGGAGTGGAAGGAATTAAGCTTGGATCACCTTGGAGCCAAGGATACACTAGCTTCCAAGAGTAGTGCATTTTAAACCTCTCTTACTTCAAATTTGTTTTTCTGACTTCCTTACTGATTGGGCTGAATATTTTTAGTTGTAGTGGTTGATGATATATTGATATTGATTTATGAATTTTGGTGGAGTGTTTGGATGGTGTCAAAAATCATTTTTGTGAAATGAGATTTTGAACCTTGCGTGCTAGATTTTCAATTTTTACAGGGTCACACTGATCACAAATTTTCTGAGAAAATTGTGGGCATTTTGATGAGCTATAAAAAATATATGTTGAATCTGACATCCTATGGTAGTTCCAAAAATTTTATTGGGCTCTGATTTGGACTCCTAATTCTTTAAAAAAATCAGCTAAAGTAACTGTGTGCTACCTGGATTAGAACTGAAGCTATAAAATTTGCTAATTTTTTTTAACATAGCAAGTGATTGATTTTTCCTTTGAAATTTTTACAGAGTGTTGGAAACATCTTGAAGTTCAACCATGATTTTTCTTTTGAATTGATTCAATCATTTGTTAGGGTTAAAAATTATGAATTTTGGGTTATGAGGTAAGGTTAAGTGGTCTCTGACCATCGAATTTATCCAATTTTTTTAACATAGTTAGAGAACTATTTTTCCTTGAAATTTTTATGGGACCCTTTAGATACATTGAAGTGTCCTTGAGAATTTTTATAGCCTCTGAATTGATTGTTTGATGTGCAAATAAATTGTTCAATAAATATGTGAAATCTCCATTGTGCTGAAAATGAATTGATGCTTGAAATTGATGAAATAATGGCATCTTGTACTAGTATGGCATAAGCACAAGAATATGTGCAACACCCTACTAATTACTATATTCTACTCGAGTATTGACATAGTAATTAGCAGCGTATTACTTACATCTGTGACCCATACTAGTCGAAATATACAGGTAATAAAGAGGCTTGATACAAATGTTGCTAAGCCACATTTACATATATAAACATCTTATCTCATTTACGATATATATACATCATAAAAGAAAAGCCAACGAAGCAACCCCTAACTAGTCAAGAACTCTATGCAAATAAGGCTAATCCCCTACCTGATACCTAACCTGCTCAAATATTCAACCAGAAATATCATATAGGTACAATGGAGCAAAAGAAAACTAATAGTACATCGGTCTAAGGCTGGTAAAGTCCTAACACTATACTACCGATATGTACATGCCAACGTCTCCAAAGATCTCGTCTCCTCCTCCAGGAAGCCGTTGGCCATCGACGCGATGGCCTCGCCTACAGGGGCATTTGGGCCCTTAGATGGGTTTGAGTTGAAAAGGACGATGAAGAAATGGGTGTATCCTGGCGGATGTGGTGGAGCAAGTGGAACCTCAAATATGTCCGGGTGCACCATGTGGAGAGGCACTCCATCATAGGTGAAAACGGGGTTGAAATCTGCTGTAAAAACGACGTACTAAAAGAACGGTCGAAAAACATATATACGCGAAACTGGGAGTAACCTACGCATACAAAGAGTCAAGTGCCGAGTCGTCCTGCCACACCCATTGTGGCGAGTCAAGGAAGAATACCAGTGATGGCATCTCCTGAATCTAAGTAATACAATATATACAACTGTCAGAGGTGAGAATACTATAAAATTCTCAGTAGGGTAATTCCCTAGTTACTATACAAAATCCAGTTAAGGAATTTATGCATATAAATCATTCATATAAAGATCGTAAGCATCAATGCTAAAATATATAGATTATGGGAACTTAGAATGGCACCATTGTAATCAATCATATACTATTATTTGCATCCATAGATTCAATTCCATGTATTTTCCTCAATTTGTCAACATAGGGAAGGCCTAATTCCACATAGAGTTGTGTTAAGTTAATAATTTCACAGAGGATAATAGACTGCTAGGACATGAGCTCATTCCTATTCGTGATCGTCGGACTTCATTTTTTCCATTTCTAAATCACACAGTTCTATTTCTAGTCGATACATCTATCGACTTATAAATTTTCTAGGGAAGTCCTTACTTTTTCCTTCCCTCTCTATTCCATTTAGGCCTTGTTTCTATTTTCCCCATATGTTCAAACATGCAACAACAGAATTTATACATACTATTTCTTACTTTCTCACATAACTGCATTATGTACTTTTTTCCTTTCTCAAAATATGCTTACCTTACAAATAGGCATTCAATTATAGTAGAGGTTCCTTTATGTCTCATGAATAAATAATTGGAATAATCAGCATGGATTCATATGCCATAGACTTGGAATAGGTATAATACTATCATAAATTTTCAACCACCCTCACATTCCAGCACTTTGGTAGAATTACTGTTCTAGGTTCAACTTTTAATTGCCATAACAAACGGCCATTTCAAGAGCCACAAAAATTCTACATGATACTTCAGTGTGTCTAGAATAACCTGTAAAAATTTCAGGGCAAATAAAGCTCTATATGTACTTCAGTAAAATGTACAAATTTAGTGGTCAGGGGCCACCAATTCACAAGTCAGAACCGAGTTCCCAAAATTTTTACCCCTAGTAATTGATGGAATCAAGGAACAAGAAAATTTACAGTGATACTTCAATATGTTAATAACTTCATGTAAAAATTTCATGAGCTAATTCAATCAATTGCTATGATAATAAATTCGACAAGTTTATTACTTCATTTCAACAACCAAGACAGCATCAGTTAGATTTTGGTTCTTGATTTTTTTAATGCAGTACACTTTAATATCAACACCCAAGAAAATTCATGTAGTTGGTTTAAGATGTCAAATACAACATATAATTTTTATGGCTCATGAAATTACCCACAACTATACCAAAAAATTCGTGCATAATTACTGCTTGTAGGACAACTAGGAATCCGCAGACTAGTCCTAATTTTCCTTTGAGAAAAACCCTTTTTCTATCCCCATCCAAACACACCACCAAAATTCACACATCAATATCAACATATTATCCATTAATGCAATGAAAAATCTCAGACCTAGGTCATGCCAAAACAGATCATAGAAATTTGACAAGAAAAGGCAACAAAAACCCTACTTCGAGTAACCTATTAGCTTCTTGGCTTCAAGATTAACCAAGCTTGCTTCCTTCTCCTCCAAAGCTCCCAATCCAACTTCAAACCCCTATGATATCAGTGAGGTGTGGGGTACAAGACAAGGTTTTGATAAGGAATGGAAATTTTGTTCGGTTAGATTGGTAGAGAATTAAGTGTAGAACAAGTTTAATGAAGAACTTTTGATGTTTCAACAACTCTAGCTTAGAGTTTTTGAGGCTAGAACTCAAAGGGAAGCTCAAAGGAATAACAGTGGTGGCTAGTTCTTCTCCCTTGCTTGCTGGCTGAATTCTTGCTTGGCTTAGGGAAGAAGTTGGTGACTAGGCTTTTTATAATTTAAAGCATGGAAGATATTCATCAAAGAAATCATTACTTATGTAATAAAGCAACAATGGATGGTTAAGATTTAATCTTAGATTCCAAGATTAAATCTTAGCCTTCCACATGTCCTAATTAGATAGATATCACCCATTTGTGGTGATGGAAATATCTTCGTGTCAAAAATCACACACCGAAATCTCACGAACGGGTAAACACCTTACCGATAAAACCAATGTTGCCCAGAAAATTAATTCTAAGCATAAATTGTCATTCCCATACATTTCCAACTTGATTCTCATATTTTCCTAACTTCGGGCACCTTTGGTCCCAAATTTGGGATTTAGCCCAGGGAGGGCCTGGGCCCACAAAACACTATTCATTTTTATTTTTGGTGTTCACTCATAGAGTCATTCTCATCACACTAGTCTGTCAGAATCTTAATATTTCCATTAACCATTCCTCAATCAATTTCTAAAAGAAAAAAAAAACTAGGATGTTACAATATGAATATGAATAATTGAGCATGTGAACTTATTGATGAGGTTAGGCACACATAGATATGAATGCTTATTACAATTGCTCATATGTGAAAGGAAAGCATAAGATTATGTTTCTTGGGCTGGAGAAAGTAAATTCTGATTCAGGGAAAGTAAACCTCGCCATCGGGGAAAGTAAACCTGACTACCAAGAAAAGCATAAAGTTTATAATTCTTGGGTTAGAAAAAGTAGGTTCCATATCACACACCAAAATACACTACTAAAAGGGTATCATGCCCACCAATAGAGGTTGGGCTAGGTATAGTCATCCAGAAAAGACATAAATAGTATATGGGTAGAAACTAAAACAGCCTAATAAAATATTTCCTTCCACTACTCCTGGGACATGCCTAGAGTAGATAATCTCTAACAAAAATATTAAAAGAAGGCTATCCCTTCCACGAGATATACACAAGCACTCTAATAGGTCCATCATCAACTCCTACTAATAATGCTCCTAGAAGGGGAAGGTATTAGAAGGATGAGCAAGGTCGATAGAAGTAACGAGATGACCTACAAAATATAAGACTCGTAAGGTGAAGTGCATCTCCAGATGGGAGCATCAACGTAGATCACAAAAGCCATTGCCCTCTAAAGATGAGATGGAAAAGAAGAGAGAGGTAATGAGAAACTTATATAAGAATCTCAGTAGGGCTTTCGTCTCCAAACAAATGTCATCATCTTCGTCCTCAAGAACCTCGGGTTTCATTATGAAAATAGTGGACATAAATAAGATTCATTTATTAAGTTCTAAATACCATTATTCGAGGCCCTTTTCTTTTAGCATGAATCTTAATAACGTGAATGCATTATACCATATTATGAAATGCATGTCAATGCTTATGCAACATACCACAAGACTTGAATGAATTATCATAAGGAACACAATTCATTTTAATATAATCTTTCCTCTTTACTCTATTAGGTGACTTAACTTTCTTGTTCTCTTTTAAGGGGCCACCCTAATACTCTCTCCTCTTGAGAGTTCTAGGTTATGTGCTCATACCTAACTAGTCGTCACTAGTCTACACTTATCTTATAGATAAGCAAATTCCCGACTCCGGAGTGTGGGTTAGGGGGCATAGGATCACCTTTTATAACCATTAATTCCTGGAGTCTAAAGGATCACCTCTTTGGGTCACCTTCCATAACCATTAATTTCTAGTGTTCAAAGATCCTTTATTGGATCACCTCTCATAACCATTAATTCCTAAAGTCTAGAGGATCATTTCCATGTGTCTTATGTCACCTTAATCTTAGCCTCATTTAGAGATGAAAACATGAGCACATAAACATGGCTAGTATCATAACTTATCATTCATCATTTCATACTCAAAATTCCATAATTTTTCTAAGTCCACAAATTTGGCAAAAATCCAAAGCATAATGGTGGAACGAAATTTCCCCAAATTTGCTTCCTGTCACATAACATATCAAATATGCATCTCAATCAATCATTTATAATCACAACATGCCATAAATCATCATGTAATTGATCACATAAGCATATATCACATTCTTTGCATATATCCATAAGCATGTTATCATCAATACCTCATAATAGTAGATATGTTCCTACCCAGTATGCCAGAAATGAAGGACCAAAAGCTAATGCATATGCTATGCTCAACAGGATATATACAATTATACTAGTGATCATCATTTGCATAATTCAAGAATCAAACATTACCAAATCAATAGCCATGAATTTCCATTTAAGATAAAAGAGGTAAGTTTTGAGCTTTAAATATTTAGGTGAAGGTAATCTCATTTTTAATCTTTATCATTATAAGGTGATAACTTAGAAATATAAATATGATGTGCAAGACTTGAAATATAAATATGAGAATGCAAGTTCACTTTTAAGCCTTCAAGGGTTAGGTGACAACTTGAAATTTAAACATGATATGCAAGACTTGGAATTTAAACATGAAATGCAAATCCATTTCCTTACCTTCAAGATTTAAGGTGATAACATGAAATTTAAATATGATATGCAAGGCTTGGAATTTAAACATGATATGCAAGTCCATATTATTATCTTCAAGAATTAAGGTGATAACTTGAAATCTAAACATGATATACAAGGCTTGAAATTTAAACATGATATGCAAGAGCTTGAAACATAAACATGGATGCAAGTTCATTTTATATCTTGTTAAGCTCAAAACTCAAGACTTTTAGAGAGCGAAACTCTTTAACCCCAAATAATCTTAACAAAAAGGAAGTGAGCTTTAGAGTCCTTTATTACCATGGTTCCAAGAACCTTATTTCTTGAACTTATCATCAAGCTCAAAAAGAAACAATCCAAAGAAAATCCATAATTTTTCCATTAATCTTTTAACAATAAAAAAAAAATCAAATCTTGAGCTTCAAAGTCAATTATATGATGGATCCACAACCACCACCATGATTCCTCATCATCAAGCCATGGTCATTAACATCAAAATAACTGAAAAATATAAGAGAAGAATAAAAGAAAGAACATGAAATAAAATCTCTACCAAGAGTGTTTACTTATTTGCAAAGAGAAAGCTTAATCTTTTGTAAAGAAATGAGAAGAACAAATCTTCTCTTAAAGCTAAAATGGATTTGGCCAATGGGAAAAGAAATGGAAGGAGGATTTTTCTTGTATTCTTGTGTTTGGGAATGGAAAGAATAGGTGTTTGGGAGTTGATCTATGGTGGAGATGTGGTGGTTTAACATTGAAAGCTTGGGTGGAGGTTAAGAATGGAGGTTCCTGAAGATGGAAGAGGGCTTGAGGTTGGAGAGAACAAGACTCCTATTTTTTACACAACTTAGTTGGCAAGTTTTGGCCAAAAAAATGAATGGTAAGAATGAGAGTTTGAAGAGTATTTATAGTAAGAGGATCAAGAAAAGAACAAGAATGCTTGCATGATTTATGCAAGCATGTTGGCCAAATTTTGGGATGAAAATGCTCCATGTTTTATGCAAAAATATTGTTGTTGGGCATGCATGGTTAGTGGAAATTTTCTAACCTTTAAGGCATGTATGTGGTTAAGAATGTGCATAATGTTTGTGATTGAATTTTTGTATTGTCATCTTAATTCAATGGCTTAGATTCATTCTTGTTTAAAGATAAGTCTAGGGATTTGTACAAATGGCATTGTAGTAATTATTAAAGTAGTGGTATTATAGAAATTATTTTAACCAAGACAAGGATATTTTTATAATTAGACAATGACAGTGGTATTCTTGTATGTCACTGTTGTACACTTAGAGATTAGGGACTTTCCTACCCTAGTCAACAAGTGTCACATCATTAAGGAGTGCCATAAGAAGCTGAATGTGTCAAGGGCCGAGAATTCACCAAGAAACTAGCACTGCAAGCTCCAAGATTCAAGCTGAATAGATAGCAGGCCCCAAGAAGACTTTTCGTCATGGGGGATCGGAGGAGTCCAAAGGTAAGGCACCAAAGGACCCCGATTGCACCCCTCCAAGCCTACACCTCCTGCATCATGTCCCAAGTATGGGAAGTCACATGGAGATCGACCTTGCTTGATGGGCAGGGAGTTTGTTTCAAGTGTGGGAAGCCCGGTCACTATGCCATAGAATGCACGAAAAGGAACCCAATAGCCCCTAACCCTAGACCAAGTGACAAGGAAGGGTTTTTACCCTCAACACGGAAGACTTGGCAAAGTCCAAAAACCTCATAGAAGGTAAATGTGAAATAAATGGTAGAACCTTAATTGTCCTGTTTAATTCTGTGCAACCCATCCATTCATATCATATGCTAGTGTTGAGTCTTTGCAATTGTATATATCATAACTTCCTTTTGATCTTACTACTTCTACACCCATTGGAAAACTTTAGGACTTGTAGATGTTGTTTAAATTGCCATTTCATTATCAAAGGTAGACCTTTTATTCTTGGATTTAGTTTGTTTGCCTATGCATGGTCTAGACATGATTCTTGGCATGGATTGGCTTTATGCCAACCATGTAATGTTAAACTATTATACAAAGTTCTTTATCTTTCTCCATACCCTTATTATGCCTAGTAAACCTTTAAGTCTTTACCTAAATGCTAGAAGTCAACTGTTATGGGGAAGAGAAGGGATATGTTCTCCTAGCCCTAATGAAGTTGACTTTGAGCAAAACATTGATGATGTGCCTATAGTAAAAGACTATCCTGAGGTATTTCTGGATGAGACACCGAGTTCCCTCTGGTTTGAGAGATGGAGTTCTCTATAGAGTTAGTCCTAGGAGTGGGTCCTATCTCCATAGCACCCTATAAAATGTCACCCTTGGAGTTACTGAGTTGAAGGCACGGTTGAGGAGTTGGAGAAAAAGTTTGTAAGACCTAGTGCATCACCATAGGGAGCCCCGATTTTGTTTGTCAAAAAGAAAGATGGGAGCATAAGGCTTTGTATAGACTCCAGGCAATTAATGAGTGAGTTAAAGATAAGTACCTTTGCCTAGGATCGACGATTTGATGGATCAGTTGAGGGAGCGGCAATATTATCAAAGATTGACTTAAAGTCAGGATATCATCAGGTTAGAGTAAGGGATGAGGACATACCCAAGGTTTTAGGACTCAGTATGGCCACTTTAAGTCCACGGTGATGTCGTTTGGTTTGGACAATGCTCCTGCTATGTTCATGGACTACATGAATAGGATTTTAGACCCTATTTGGACAGTTTGTGATTGTTTTCATAGATGATATACTCATCTATTTCGAAGACCTGTGAGGAGCATAAGCGTCATTTAAGGATGGTTTTAAAATTTGAAGGAAAAGAAGTTGTATGCGAAAGTCTAAGTGTGAATTTTGGTTGAAGGAGGTGAAATTTTTGGGTTATATAGTGTCAAAAGAAGGTATTGCAGTAGATCCTAGTAAGATAAGGCTGTGATGAGCTGGGAGAGACCTACCACTGTGGGATCCAGAGCTTTGGGATTAGCTGGCTATTACCATAGGTTTATTAAGGGATTTTCTTAGATTTCCTTACCCTTGACCAAGCTTATTAGGAAGAATGCCTCATTTGTTTGGACTCTAGAGTGTGAAAAGAGCTTTTAGGAGTTGAAGGTGAAGTTAACCACAACCCTAGTGTTATTTTGCCAGGACCCAATGCACTCTTCGAGGCGTATTATGACGCTTCGGGGAAAGGTTTGGGCTGTGTGTTGATATAAAATAGGCAAGTATGGCCTACGCATCCAGACAACTCAAGCCTCATAGGCAAAGTACACCACCCATGACTTAGAGTTAGTAGCCATAGTGTTCGCTTTGAAGATGTAGAGGCACCATTTGTATGGAGTAAAGTTTGAGGTGTTCTCTGATCACAAGAGTCTCAAGTACCTCTTTGATCAGAAGGAGTTAAATATGAGGCAGAACGTGGATGAAATTCTTGAAGGACTATGATTTTGGGTTAAAATATCATCCTAGCAAGGCAAACGTGGTGGCTGACGCCTTGAGTTGAATGTCATTACACTTGCCTCAAATGATGGTTAAAAAGGTGGAACTGATTGAGAGGTTTGAGACCTGAACTTGGGATGACGTTGACATGAAGGCATAAGGATGTGTCGTCTCAATGTGATGAGTGACTTCAAGGAGAGAATCACTCGAGCTCAACAAGAGGATGGAGAGTTTAAAGAGACCTTGGAGGCGGGAAAGTTAAAAGGATTCATCCTTAGAATTGATAAATTATGGAGGTTTGAAGGTAGAATCTATGTGCCGGCAAATGGTGGCCTCTAAAAAGATATTTTGGAGGAGGCTCATAAGAGTCATTGCACCATTCACCCGGTACCATCAAGATGTATTAGGATTTGAAGAAGATGGTTTGGTGGCTCGGTTTGAAGAAAGACATGGTCACCTGGATGAGTAAGTGTTTAGTGTCAAAAGGTGAAGATTGAGCACCAAAAACCTACTAGAATATTACAACCCCTATCAATTCCTGAGTGGAAATGAGATAGTGTCTCAATGGATTTTGTAAGGTCTACCCAAGACCCAAGTTGGGCATGATGCCATATGGGTAATCGTGGATTGACTAACGAAGTCGGCTCACTTTTTGCCTATTAAGATGACTTATTCATTGGATAAGTTGGCTAAGTGGTATATCCAAGAGATCGTGAGGTTGCATGGTGTAACACCCTAGTATTTAACTCAACACACCAAGGACGTATTTAAGTTAATTATTAGTTATTGCTCTTTTGTTCCAATTCTTTAATTCAAACTCTTGAAAATACTTTAATAAAATTATAGGTAAATTTTTTTTTTAATTTCAAAAACAAAACATGAGCTACCCGTACTAAATAAAACCCATCGTCCGTCTCGCACATATGGAGGAGAAATAAAAATTAGTCACATGCATGCACAACAATCACATGAATATACCACATCATCATATATAATTATAGTAGAGGTATTAATTGTTCCACATCAAGTACCGAAATACACAATTGAAAGGATATTATGCCCACTAATAGAGGTTGGGCTAGGTATAGACATTCGATAAAGACATAAATAGTATATGGAAAAAAACACCACTAACGGCACCTACTAATAATACTCTGGAGAAAGGGAATAGGTATCTGAGCACACGAGCAAGGCTAGTAGAGTAGCAAGACGACCCACTAAATGATGAGGCTGGTTGGCAGGATCAAAGTGCATCTACCAGGTGAGAGTATCAATGTGGATCACGAACATTGTCATCTACCTCTAAAGATGAGATGGAAAGAAAAAAGAGGGATTGAGAAACTTACATAAGAATCTCATAGGGCTTTCACCTCCTAATGCATTGTGACATCATCATCATCCTCAGGGACCTCGGGTTTCATTATGAAAACATGAGCATGCATAAAGTTCATTTATTAATTTCCAAATACCTTTAGCTGAGGCTCGTGTCTTTTAGCATGAATCTTAATGTCATGAATGCAACATACTATACCATGAATGCATGTCCATATCATATGCAAGATATAATAGAATACGCATTGAATAAACATAACATAATAAATGCAATATATATTCCAACATAATTCATTCTTTTAGGTGACTTTAAACTTCTTATTCTCTTTTCCTTAGGGCCACCCTAATATTCTCCTTTTGAGAGTTCTAGGTTATGAGCTCACATTTAACTAGTCATCACTAGTTTACACTTATCCTCTTGATAAGCCAAATTCCCGACTCCAGAGTGCGGGTTAGGGGGCATAGGAACACCTTTCATAACCATTAATTCCTGGAGTTTAAAGGGTCTTTCTGGATCACCTCTCATAACATTTAATTGGAGTCTAGAGGATCACTTTCATATATTTTATATCACCTTAACCTTATTGGATCACCTCTCATAACCTTTAATTAGAAAACTAGAGGATCACTTCCATATGTTTTATATCATGTAGAGATACAATACATGAACATATAAACATAACTTATCATTCATCATTTCATACTCATAGAACACATCAATTATGGATCTAAAGGACCTCAATCATAATTGCAACTCATAATTCATATAGGCATGTTATTATCAACATCTTGTTGAAAAGTAAACATGTCTCTACCCAGTTGCCAGAAATTAAGGACCGGACTCAACTAATGCTCATGTTATGCATCAACAAGATATACATAATGCACCAAAGGTCATCACAAACACAATTAGACAATCTCATCGTAGCATTATACATTGACTAGTGATCCAAATCAATAGCCATAATTCATTTCTAGATTTTCTTAAAATCATCACAAGGCATTGAAAATGCATGAAACTTTAACATAAAGTAAAACTCAACTAGGCCTATTATCATTATAAGGCCGAAATTACATATAAAAAATATGTTCATAGTTAAAATTTCCTTTTAAGATAAGAGGAGCAAGTCTTGAGCTTTAGAGATTTAAATGATAACTAGAATTAAACATGCTATGCAATATCATTTTTAATCTTGGTCATTATAAGGTGATGACTTAGGAATATAAATATGATATGTAATGCTTGAAATATAAAAATGATATGCAACTCCATTGTCTTATCTTTAAGAATTAAAGTGATGACTTGAAATATAAACATGATAATGCAAAGCTTGGAAATTAAACATGATATTCAAGTCCATTTACTTATCTTTAAGGATTTAGGTGATAACTTGAAATATAAACATGATTATGCAAAGCTTGGAAATTAAACATGATTTGCAAGTCCATTTTCTTATCTTCTAGAATTTAGGTGATAACTTGAAATATAAATATGATTATGCAAGACTTGAAAATTAAACATGATATGCAAATCCATTTTCTTATCTTTAAGAATTTAGGTGATGACTTGAAATATAAACATGATAATGTAAAGCTTGGAAATTAAACATGATATGCAAATCCACATTATTATCTTTAAGAATTAAGGTGATAACTTGAAATATAAATGAGTATGCAAGGCTAGAAATTTAAACATGATATGCAAATCCTTATTATTATCTTCAAGTATTAAGGTGCGTACTTGAAATATAAATATGAATATGCAAGGCTAGAAATTTAAATATGATATGCAAGTGCTTGAAACATAAACATGGATGCTAGTTCCTTATTATATCTTGTTAAGCTCAAAACTTAAGACTTCTTAAATAATAAACTCTTTCACTCCAATTAATCTTAGCAAAGAAAAAGTGAGCTTTAGAGTTCTTATTACCATGGTTCCAAGAACCTTATTTCATGAACTCATCATCAAGCTCAAAAAGAATCAATTTAAAGAAACTAACAATTTTTCCATTAATCTTTTGACAACAAAAACTAAACCTTGAGCTTTAGAGGTTCAGTATATGATGGCCATAAAATCCAAAATTTTAAGCTAAGAAACAAGAAGAAGAACATGAAATAAACTCCCTACCAAGTTGTTTCTTATTTACAAGAGATTAAGCTTGAGCTTATATGAAGTAAGAAGAAAAGAAATCTGATGCTATTGAGGATAATGTATTCGGCCAAGTGGGGTTAGAGTGGAGGAAGGATTTTTCTTGTGTTTTTGTGCTTGGCAATGGAAAGGTTATGTGTTTAGAAGTTGATTTATGGTTGGATTGTGTATGCTTGAGGTTTAGAACTTTATTAGAGGTTAAGACTGGAGTCTCTTGAATATGAATGAGGAGGAAGAAGAAAGCTTGAAATCTTGACAGAATTAGAGAACTTTGAGTAAGAAAACTATCAAGAAAGCAAGTGCTAAGGCTAAGAGAGTTTGTGTGTGCATTTTGGCAATGGAAGAGCACCTATTTATATCCATATGAAGGCTGAATGGCTGCTGGTTTCAGGCTGGAAAATGGAGTTTTAATTAAATTTTTAATCAAAGAAAACATTAGAAAAAGAATGCTTTTATAGTTGCAATAATTTTGTTTATGTATAATGGATGAAAACACTAAAATATGGTGATAGTGGAAGACATTTGTGGCTGATTACCTTATGGTGGGAATGGATGGGTTTTCTTTTGATTAAACATAGCCATAAATGGTGGAAAAGAAATCTAAAGAAATGGTGATAAGGTTAACTATGTTTCTTTGTTGGAAAAAAATCATAAAATATGATAAAATGGGGACATAATGGCTGCTGGTTTCTGGTCCATTAGTGATCAGATTTGTTATTATATGTGAGTGGTAAATCATGTATTAGATGTTTAGTTACTTAGGTAAAAGGTTAAGAATTGATAGATTAGTGAAAAAGGGTAAAACGTTAAGTGTTTAGGTCAAAACAAGACAAGTAATAAGAATAATTATACACTAGTAAATGAAGTAATTTTAAATGAGTTAAAATCAATTTGTAACATAAGTTCTAAACTTAGGATAAGAAAATGTAATTGTACAAGATTTTATCTAAACCGAAATCTTAACTTAAGCTCAAAATAGTTAATTTTGAGTTCTTGTGATTAAGTAAAATTTAATTTTTACCTTGAGAAATCTTAGGCTCTAATTACCTCAAGTAATTATTTTTAACCTTAGGTAATTAATTTTTAACTTGAGGTTAATAAGTGAAATCAATTCGAAAAATATTAGAGCCTAATATCGCCTTGATCACTTAAGTAAATTCATTAAGCATTAACTAGGGGTAAAAAGGTAATTTCACATAAAAGTTCTCCAAAATTACCTAAACATTCCAAATATTACTTAGTATAACCATTTTAGGCTTAGGGTGATAACTGGGTTCAAACATTGCTCAATTTCAAGTTAAATTACAGGGGTAAAATGGTCATTTCACATAAAAAACTCCTTGTAATTACTGAACATTCTCAAATTGCATTTGAAATAGTCATTTTGAACCTTTGGGTGAAAATCAAATTCAAAGATTACATAATTTCATGTAAAGTTTTATAAGGGTAAAATGGTAATTTTACATACGGTAAAAATTGAGAAATTGAGATTTTAATCTCCAAGGCACATTTAATCCCCATCAAGTATTAAACTGACCCTCAAAGATAATCTAGATTGGTTATCTTTGATTTTCTAGGTAAAAATGACCTCGGGGCATTTTGGTCATTTGCACGTATAGAAAATCGGGGTCTATGACTTTTCGCACGAATCACTATTCAAGTTTTCATACTGTTTCTCTAACGTTATATTCCTTTATTGAGGATTATTCGGCCTTGAATTACATGTAAAAATTACCTAGGGCATTTTGGTATTTTACTCGATGAGAGTCGAGGCGTTACACATGGAGTGCCGACAACGATAATCTCGGATCGTGATCCGGTTCACGCCACTTTTTTAGGGAGCCTTTCAGAAGGTGTTTGGTTTGAAGTTGTGTTTGAGCACGGCTTACCATCCTCAAATGGATGGGCAATCGAGGACCATACAACTGTAATACCCTAATATTTAACCTAACACGCCTAGGATGTATTGAGATTAATTATTAGTTATTACTATTTTGTTCCATTTTTTAAATTCATTTTATCAAAATACTTAGTGGAAAATATGGGTAAAATTTTTTGAAACATAAAACAAAATGTAAGGCGCATGCTATCATAACCTGACGTTAAGTGCCATCAAAGTAAACAGGGAAATATAAGTTATGCACATACACGTTTAAAGCACACGATCCATCATAACATAATATGGTTCATAATACACCTGAAATAAAATAAACGAGTTACCCCATACAAAGTGGGTTGAGCTTTAGATACATAAATAAAAGAAAAAACAGGAAAGTAGGAAATACATGGAATCACAAAACATCAAACGCAAGCTCCAGTTCCTCTCCCTAGCCTTACGAGTGCTGAACCAAAAGTCACCCTTATCAAAAGATGTAGCAAGAAAAGGGGATCCTTGTGACAACTCGGCACTCCTACGGGTCCTCCATCATGGTCTCCTAGGAGCTAACCCTGCGAAGGGGGTACATACCCAATAAACTAGGCAAGCTCCTCGGGCGTATGGGGCGAATGGGGGACAAACATGGCCTCCGCGGGCAGATGATCTTCGGTTGTTGGGCTAGCCTGGCTGGGTCACCGTGTCCTCGCTGCCTCTACCCATGTCCATGGGTGCCGTGGGTACAAAATCAGAGTAGATGTGTGGGGGAGTCCTCAATGGTAAGCTCTGGGTGCCTTGTAACACCCCAATTTTTCCTGTCGTTTAGAAATTACCGAATTACCCTAGGTAATTTTTCATATAATTCGAGACCAAACAATCCTCAATAAAGGAATATAACATTAGAAGAAAAGATAGGAGCAATTCGTGCAAGAGTTGCAAACCCGAATTTCTATACGTGTAAAATGACCAAAATGCCCTGAGGTTATTTTACTCAGAAAATGAGGATCGTGGGCCCCACCCATCCTCAAGGGGATGTTTTGATATTAATAAGGGATTGTTTGTGTTATGTGTGTTAATAGAGGAGAAGAATCCTAATTTTGAGCTTGACGCGAAATGACCAAAACGCCCCTATGGCTGTTTTAACTCAATTTGCGTGCCGCTAGAGCCCGAACCTCACTAAAATGTTTTAAAACATGTTTTTAAGCTATGATTAACCATTAGTTAAGCTCGGGTGGTCTCGGGCAATTTTTAAGTAAAATTACCATTTTGTCCCTATCTTTGTGGTTTTGCGAATTTTGAGATTTTTGATTCGTATAGCAAAACCTAAGCAATATTAGGCTCAAATTAAAGGTTATTAGATTCTAATTATTAATCTAGAGTCAAAATTATTTATTTAGATTGATTAGAACTTAAAATTGCTTAAAAACACTCAAATTGCTTACTAATTCACCTAAGCCCTTAATTGTAAATTCTCTAATTTGCAAAAATACCTACCTACACCTACATAATACATGGAACACACAAATTTTATCCTCCTTGGGCTGTAATGCATGAAATTTTGGTCCATAATGCATCAGAAAATTTGTCAAAGAATGCACAAAAACCAAGGTATGAAAACAAGGAACCATGAAAACATGATTCCATGTTTTAAGCCACCAAACAAGATGATTTTTCTTCCTTGTTTCCTCCTCAAATTTGGTCAGACTTTCCTCCTCCCTTTGTCCATTTATGAGCCTCAAAATCTCTATAAATAGGCATGCTTGAAGGAGTGTTAGAGGCCTTAGTTCATAACTTACACAATTCTAGTTTTTAGAAGCACCAAAAGCTTTCTTTCTTCCTCCTCTTGGCTGAAACTTCTTCTCCCATTTCTCAAAGAGATTTTCTTTCATTTCACTCAAGGAAACCAAGTTCTTTTCCTTTCCTTCAAATAAAATTAGGTAGGGAGTTGTCTTTAAGCTTATTTCTATGCTTTGCTAAGTGTTGTTCTTGGTTCAAAATGATGATTTCATGGACTTTCTCTAGCTTTTCCATTCGGTTTTCTTCTTTCTTTTCCTTTGAACATTTCGGCCATAAGGCCTATATGGGAATATGATGATAGCTTGATGATGAGGACCTTGAGTGTTGGTTGTAAATCCATCACAAGTTAGGCCTCTAAAGCTTGAAAATTCCACTTGATGCAAAACTTTAAAGAATGATGTTTTTATGATGTAAAAATAAAGATCTTGAGTTTAGAACTTGAAAGATGTATTTTTCACTTTGTCTTGCTAAGATATATTGGGTTGAATTTATATTTCTCTAAAGTCTTGGAGGAGCTCTAGTAAAGAAATAAAATGAACTTGCATCCATGTTTAAGTTTATGCCTTGCATAACCATGTTTACTTTCTATGTCATCACTAAATTCTCAAGAATGAATAAATGAACTTGCATATTCATGTTTAAATTTCCAAGCTTGCATTTCATGTTTATGTTTCAAGTTGTCACTTAATCTTCAAAGATAATAAAGAGGATGCATCTCATATTTATTTTATGCTCTCACTTTATTTTATAATGGCTAAAAGAATCAACGCATGGCATGTTTATTTTATGTCATCACTTAAAGATCCTAGAGTTCAAAGACTTGCCCAAGTATCACAAGCAAAGTTGGAACCATGGTAATAAAAACTCTAAAGCTTCCTTAAGATTATGGGAGTCAAAGAATTCATTCTTTAAAAAGTCTTGAGTTTGGAGCTTAATAAGATGTAATAAGAATTCTTCTCCCTTCACGGCCAATGCTACCGCGCTCCGGTTTCTTAGATTCTCTTCTCCATTGGTCCAGTGTGGACTACCGCCGCTCCAATTTCTTGCATATCATGTTTATAATTCCAAGTTATCACCTTATAAAGACAAGATTAAAATGAGGTTACATAGCATGTTTATGATTCTAGTTATCACCTAAATCTCTAAAGCTCAAGACTTGCTCCTTTTATCTTAAGTGAGAATTTTAATCGTGAAGATTCTTTCAATATATAAATCGGCCTCATAATTAAGGTAGGCCCAAAGTGATTTTAAATAGCTACTGATTTAGTTCTATAAATTCTTTCAAGATTAACAAAAAGAATTAGTTTCTAAAAGAGTTTTAAGGCTTTGCAAATATTTTATGGGAAACTAGTATCTTACATGTACTTAAAATGTAATTTTAAGCAATTATGTGAGGTTCATGATTCAGCCACTAATTTGAGTTTAGTACTACTGTATGATGATGGTTTAATATGTTTGAAGTTGTGATAATTATGGTTTATTGCTAAAGGAATGATTCTATGCATGTTAGAGATAAAACTAGCTTCCTAGAAAACCGTAAAAGCAAGATTTCTAGAACTTTAGAGAATGAAATTTATGCATTCTGTCAGAGCCTTTAGTGGCCTTAAGAACCAGGTTCTATTATGTTTAGATAAGGGAGAATGATTCATAATTGGTTTAGTAATTAATTTTAGCACATAAGGAAAGGGTAATGAGAAAGGGTTAAAAATGCAACTTTAGCACAGTAAACCTTAAATATAACTTGCTGCCTATGCTGTCCCATATAGTTTAATAATGTTCTTAAGGCTTATAATTAATGGTAATGATGATAATGAATCATTTAGATGCATGATTAATTAGTTTGATAATTGAGGTTACCGATTCTAAAGTTTCGGTTGTTTAAGACAGTTTTCGGTAAGAATTTATGATGATGGTTCTTTGAAGTTTGAAATGATAAGTCTATGTAGTGATTTGATGCTTATTAAGTATTTGATATCATTGAATGATTTCGGGCTTGCATGTTATAGTTGCTGTTGCAAACAATGAGAATGCTTATGCATAAAATAATGAAATATTCTTTGTTATTTAAAAATTTACCCTTGTTGCTGGAAGAAAGTATATTATTGTAAAAGTGTAATTTGGAAAGGTTCTCAGGAAAGACTTGGTATTTAAGCGTGTCCATTTGTGACCCACCTCTCTTTCCTGGAATCTCCAGATGCATGATTACAGTTGGTATATATATTATTCAAAATAAGACTATAAACGAGAAAATGTTATGAATGATTATGAATTGAGAATTGTATTATAATATAACATGCAAAGACTTAATGGTGACTTAAACTTATGAGGAAATGATCCTTTGGACCCATCAGACTATAGGTGGTGAAAAGGTGATTCTTGCCCCTAAACCGTTCTCTCAAAAGGGTAGAGTCGGATTTTACTTATCAAAAAGGATAAGTATATGCTAGTGACGACTAGTAAGGTATGAGCTCATAACCTAGATTACTCCCAAAAGGGTGGAGTATAGGGTGGCCTAGGAAAATGATGATGAAAGTAACTTTAAGTCACCTAAGGAACTAAGTAACGTATTATGTGATTATGATGTTCTTCTATGCATAGTATTTATGAGATAATGATGAGAAATATGATATTCTTCTATGCATAGTATTTATGATATGATGATGAGGAATATGATGTGGTCTTATGCATAATTATGTTATTATATATGAAAGGAAAAGTTCATTATAAACATGACATGCTAAGTTTATGATGCATTATAAGACGCATGATTAAAATGAACGACCTCGGTAAAGTATATTTTTGAACTAATTAAATCAATCTTAGCATGCTCACATTTTCATAATGAAACCCGAGGTTCCTGGGGACGATGATGATGACACGATGCATATGAGGTGAGTACCCTACTGAGATTCTTTTATAAGTTTCTCATTCCTTCTTTCTTTCTTTCCATCTCGTCTTAGAAAGTGATGGTGATGTTCGTGATTCCTGTTGATGCTCTCACCTGGTAGATGCACGTGATCTTGTGAACCAGCTTATTATCCTTGAACGTATTGCTAGACCTTAGCATGAACTTGGATATCTATTCCTATCTCTGAAGTGTTATAAATAGGTGCCATTAATAGATGTTTTTCCATCCATATATTATTTATGTTTTGTTCGATTGCCTACATCTAGCTTAACTCTGTTGGTAGGCAAAATATCTATGTGAAATGTAATTATGGATGTCATATGATGGAGCCAATATGATGTGTTCTCATGATATGT
Source organism: Dalbergia oliveri (assembly GCA_030441495.1). NCBI lineage: Eukaryota > Viridiplantae > Streptophyta > Magnoliopsida > Fabales > Fabaceae > Dalbergia > Dalbergia oliveri. Next base: position 21,779,679 of record JAMLFY010000002.1, on the reverse strand, counting down.
CTTCGTTTTATGCTTTATCCGATTATCGTTCACGTTATGCGCGGCTCACGTTTTCAATTATGTTTAAAAAAAAATGGCTCGTAATTTCACTAAGTATTTTCAAAGCATGATTAAGGAACTGAAGCAAAGAGTAAAGTCTAGTAATTAATCAGATATGACCTAGGCGTATTGGGTTAATTATTAGGGTGTTACATGCCTCGTCCGGGGAACATACTCGAGATAGTCATGAACTATCGAGCTGAGGGTAAGCATGTCAGTCTGTTCATCGAGTCAAGAGTCTCAAAGATGAGATCAAAGTTGTAACACCCAGAAAATCATTTAAAAATCAATTTGAGCTTTGTTATTCATAATTTTCAGAAAGGTACAATGATGATGAATACTGAGAATGATAATTTTATACTTAAAATTAATTTTCGGGTAATATCGGTTTAATGGTACGGTGTTTACCTGATCGGCAAGATTTCAATGTCAGTTCTACACCAAATGAAACTTGCATAGCAAGTTGCCACCTAAGGAGGACAAGTGTGTGGCTTGAGATGTGCCACACAATTACACCTTTATGACTAACCAATAGGAATTGCACAAAATTACACTAATTATCTTCAAAGGAAACATTTTGGACTTGAAAATTCTATGTATTTTGCCCTAAACTCAAAATATCAACATCTTATCATTCCCTTCATCACAATTTTGGCAACCTCTCTAAGCACCCTTCCTCCATTGTTCTTCCTTTCAAACTCTATTAACAAGCTTCAAGCTTGCAAAACCCTAGCTCAAAGTCACTAAAACCACAAACTCTCTTCACTAAACTTATTCTATTCATCATAACCTACAAATCTAACCGATTATAATTTGAATCCATCACTTTTTCCAACTTTGAGGGCACATCAGAGGTTAAAGGAAGGGTTTGATGTTGGTTGGGAAGCTTTGAAGTGAAGCAAAAGCATTCTAGAGCATCCTTTGGAGCATAGAGCTCAAGAGCTTTCAAAGTAGGGTTTTCTGCTGCCTTCCTTGTGAAATTTTTCAATTCTGTTTTGGCTTGCCCTAATTCCGAAAATTTTTGTGTTGTGTTTGGATGGTTTTAAAATGGCTTCTCAAGTGAAATTGGAACTAGGTTGGACTGAATTTCTGTTTGAATCAGAATTTTCACGAATTTTCTGGAAATTTTGTGGGTGGTTTCATGAACCATGAAAATTATATGTTGTAGTTAACCTCTTAGACTTAAACACACGAATTTTCTTATGGGTTAATTCTAAGGTTTGATGCCTCAAAAATTAGAAACCGAATAACGCTGCTCCTCTTAATTGTTGACTGAAGTGACAAACTTGCCCGAATTTTTAATCATAGCAATTGATTGAGATAGCTCCTGAAATTTTTACACAAGACTAATAACATGTTGAAATATCTCTATGAATTTTCTTGTACTATGATTCCATCAATTTCTAGGGTTAAAAATTAAGGGAACCCGGATCTAGTCTGTGAATTGGTGGCCCTTACCACTATATTTGTATATTTCCTGAAGTAGCTATAGAGCTCTTTTGTCCTAAAATTTTTACAGGTTCTCCTAGACACATTAAAGTATCATACAGAATTTTCGTGGCTCTTGGGATAGTCGTTTGACATGGCAATTAAATGTTGTACCCGAACAGTAATTCTGCCAAGGTGCTGGAATGAGAATGGTTGAAATTTATGATAGTTTATATCTATCCAAGTCTATGATATATGAATGCATGATAGTGACTTTAAAGTTTGGTTTATGAGAAATGAATGAGAGTCACTTGTGATTGACGGTATATATATGTTTTGAGACATTATGAATGTACCAAGTTTGGTTTATGATGTATGTACCAAGTGAAGAATAGGTCCCTTTAGTGTGTAAAGGACAGGGAAAGGTCCCTTTAGTGTGTGAAGGCACGGGTCCCACTAATGTGTGAAGGGCACGGAGAAGTCCCCTAAATGTGTAAGGCATGGAAAGGTCCCCTTTAGTCTAAAATTTCATGAAAAGGTCCTTTCATGTACCGAGGGCACGCAAAGTTGAAAAATGAATTATTATGATATTGAGTAGTATGACATACTGCTGAGTGATTGAGTATTAAAATAAACCCACTTTGGAAGAATGACTTTTGAACTTAAAAATGAACTTTTGATATATGTTGCATGTCACAATTTTCCTAATAAACCGAAGTGGCTCGATAGAGAAGAGAATGCTGAATTGTGTATTGGAGAACTACCTCCTGAGAATTTTATAATATTCTCACCCCTATGTGTTTGTTTAGATGTTCGCCTAGGTTAAGGGGATGGACTGCTATGCAAAGGATATAAATTTGGAGTATGGAAGTTCCTTTATTCTGTTGTTTTAGTGAAATGAGTATGTATGTAAATGTATTAGGAGACATATATGTACTAAAGCTCATAGAGGAGCTTCCTTATGTATTTTTAGCTGTATGTTTAATAAACTTGATGTTTACTTGTAAGATGTTTTAATAATTACGTTAGTTTTCTGTACGAAATCGAGCCTGCTATAGATAATAATAAGAGTTCGGTAATTAACAAGTAACATCTCTAGAGTATGATATCATAGCTTAAGAATGAGTTGTACTTGAGAGATGTTACAAATCGCCATAGGGGGAAGCTTGGGGTAACCCAAGCTCAAACCGGTAAGCAAAGGGGTGTAACATCCTCCCAAGTACAACCTCATTCTTAAGCCATGTTATCATATCCTAAAACATCTAATTGTAAATCTATAGACATTCACATGCAAAATAACTAAGTGTATTCTATTAAAACATATTACAAGTAAACACCATATTCATTGAAATACACAGCTAAAATACAAAAGGAAGCTCCTTTCTGAGCTTTAGTACATGTTTGTCCTCAAATACATTTACATACATTTTCCATCCCATTAAGTACAACGTAATAAAAGGTAACTACTATACTATTGATTCCACATTCCTTTGTTAGCAGCATCGTCGTCCTCTGTTTAACCTGAGGCGAACACGGAAGCACAAACCATAGGGGTGAGAATTTTAAAATTCTCAAGGAAACTCCCCAATCACAATCATAATGTCATATCATCGCCCCAAGCCATTTGGTTCAAAAAGCTTGACCATACAATATATTCTAAAGGTTCATTTTCAAATTCAAATCATCTTTCCGAAGTGGAGCATTTAACAATCAATCAGTATGTGTACATATATCTAGAAGCTTAAACACATAGTAAGTAAATCTACTTAAAGGATTTAATATGATATGGATGATGCATGTGTCAAATAGGTAAAGTTATCTCAAAGTGACCTGGTTTCCATCATGGCCATAGAAAGCCAATTAGTGCATTTCTCTTTTCATTGGCATAGGAAGACTAGTTATACCCAACGGTATTTTTAGTGGAAACTCCACAATAGATCCGTTTATACACAACGGTATTTGTGGTAGATCACACCAGCAAGGGAAATAGACTACTTATTGTAACACCCTCCAAATACCATATTTACCTGAGTATGGACATAGTAATTCAGGATATTCCTGCAAGTTTACGATCTATACTAGTTGAACTAATCAATGACACGAAATACTCAATACATATACTACCATAACGAGATTTTACATATAGGGGCATAAGGTCAAGATCACTTATATACATCTAAGGGCAAGACCAAAATGACCCCGAAGTCAGGACTTGATGCGAACGAGGCTAATCCCCCCTACCTGATTCCCAACCTACTCAAACACCCGTCAGAAAAGCATATGTACATATACAACAGAGTAAAAGAAAACCAAAGTACATGTTGTAGGTAGGTAAGGTCCTAACACTATCCTATCTCTATGTACAATGCATCCGTCTCTCGGAGGTCTCACTCCTAGGAGGAAGCCATTGGCCATCGGGCGATGACTCACCTCCACCGAGGGCACTAGGGTCCTAGAGGGTATGAGCAGATGAGGAGGATGACGGAACGGGTGCTCGGCTGGTGACACGGGTGGAGCGAAGGGGAATCTCAAACACTACAAGATGGGCCATATGAAGGGGCACGCGTCATAAGGAAAAGCGGGTCGAAGTCCGCGGAAAGCCCGAAGTCCTGAAGGAGCGATCAAAGAACATGTAGATCCAGAACTGGGAATAACCAACGGTACATGGGAGTCCAAAGGATCGTATTGCCACACCCATTGTGGCGATCACAAAAAAACACAGGGACAACATCTGAAATTGAACAATATAATACATACAACAGGGTGAGATATTATAAAATTCTCATAGGATAATTCCCATATACTACACAGTAAGGATAAGCAATTCATGCATATACAATATTCATACAAAGTCATACATAGAAAATCTTGAAAAAGTAGGCCAGGGAACTAAGGATAATATCACAATAATTGATCGAGTAATAATGTACAATCAAAAAACTCAATTTCTCATATCTTCCTCAATTTTCTCAACATAGGGAAGGCTTATCTCACAGAGAGATACATTCACATTTCATAATTTCACAGGGCGATCAGCTGCTAGGACATGAGCTCATTCATTTTAGAGATCACAGAACTTCATTTTTTTCCATTTCGGATCACTCAGGTCTATGCCTAGCCGACACGTCTATCGACTCAATACTTTTCTAGGAAATCCTTCTTTTTACCTTCCCTCTAGTTCTTTCTAAGCCTTGTTCTGCTTTTCCCCCATATGTTTCAAACATACACAATAAAATATGTACATACTATCATAGAATTTCAGCCATTTCCACATCTCATTATCCTGGCAGAATTGAAGTTCAGGCGCAACAATTTACTACCATACCAAACAACCATTCCAACCTTAAGGAAAATTTCACATGACACTTCAATGTGTCTAAAACAATCTATAAAAATTTCAGGGCAATCAGAGTTATATAACCACTTCAATAAAATAGGAAAATTTGGTGGTAGAAGTCACAATTTCATAGTCCATACTTGTGTTTTCAAAATATTTAGCCCTAGAATTTCGATGGAATCATGGTACAAGAAAATTCACAGAGGTATTTCAACATGTTATTAGTCTTGTGTAAAAATTTCAGGAGCTATCTCAATCAATTGCTATGATTAAAAATTCGGGCAAGTTTGTTACTTCAGTCTCAACAATTCAAAACAAGATTACAATTCGGTTCCTAATTTTTGAGGCATCAAAGCTTAGAATTAACCCCTAAAATTTTTTTTGTATTTAGTTTAAGGGGTTAAATACAACATATAATTTTCATGGCTCATGGAACCACCCACAAAATTCCCAGAAAATTCGTGAAAAGTTCTGATTACAGAACAGGAATCAGTCAAGCAACCTAGTTCCAACTTCACTTAGAGAAAACCCATTTAAAACCATCCAAACACAACACAAAAATTCATACATCAATATCAATATGTTAACCATCAGTATCATCAAAATTTTTGGAATTAGGGCAAGCCAAAACAGAATTGAAAAATTTCACAAGGAAAGCGGCTAAAACCCTACTCTTGAAGGTTCAGCAAGTCTCTCTCTAGCTTGCTTCAAGGTGGGATTTCTCACAACCAAAACTTCCCACACAACTTCAAGCCCTCCTCTGATCACTGATGGATGTGCAAGAAGGATGGGGTTCTTGAAATTTCAATCGGTTATAATTTTAGAGGTGGAAGTGTAGATCAATTTTTGTGAAGGAAGATTTGGGTTTTGATGATTCTAAGCTAGGGTTTTTGTGAGATGAAAGCAAGATGGAGCTCTTGGCTATGGAGGCACTTCTTCCTCTGGTTTTTCCCTTGCAAGGCCGAGTTTGATGCTTGGCTTGGTTAAAAGATTAAGTGACTAGGCTTGTCATAAATGCAAGGCAAGATATTTGTAGAAAATCATGATGAATTTGGTGACTAGGCTATGATGGATGGCTAGGATTTGATCTTGGATTCCAAGATTAAATCTTGGCCTTCCACTTGTGTTAATTTGGGGGATATTATCTAGTTGTAGTAATGGGTGTGTCTTTCTGTGTTAAACCGCACACTAAATCTCACCGAACGGGTAAACACCGTACCCAATCTACCTATATTACCTGTAAAGCAATTCTAAGCATAACATTATCATTCCACACATGTCTAATCCTATTTTCATGTTCCCTAACTTCGGGGCACCTCTGGGTCCAAAATTCTCCAGTTTTATGGCCCCGGGCCTGCGGGCCCACAAAGTACTATTCAATTTTTTTTTTTGTACTTGCTCATGGAACGTGCTAGTCACAACCACGTCTCCAAGAATTCTAATATTCCTATTAAGTTTTCCTCAATCATATTCTGAAGAAACTAGGATGTTACACTTATCAGGACTAGCTCCTATTACGTGATCATCGAACTTCATTTTTCCATTTTCGAATCACGCGAATCTATTCCTCAGCCAATACGTCTATCGACTATAAATTGGGGCTTCTCTTTTCAATTTCCTTCCCTTCATTCAACCTAAGTCTTGTTTCTGTTTTGTCCATATGTAAGAAGTGCATGACTGAAATTTATATATATTCTCTATTCTCAAAGGCATGCATAATGCATATATAGGCATCCATTCACAATATAATCTCAATCATGCCTCTAGCATACTTTTATATGTCATAAGTCACATGGCCAAACACTTAATATCAAATACTTATATCATACTAGAAGCCAAAATGCCATTACATTCTCAATTCAAAACATTGTTTCATTTCAGCACAATGGGCAAGTTTTCACCCCATTGTAGCACAATTTGTTTTGCTCATCAAACAATTAATTTAGAGGTTATAAAAATACTCTAAGACACTTCAATGTGTCTAGGAGATCCTGTAAAAATTTCATAGTAAACAGGGCTTCCTAGCCTTGTAATTAAATTATACAAATTTAGTGGTTGGAAGCCACTCATTCACAAGCTAAGATTCAGGGCCCTTACAATTTTTAACCCTAACAAATGATTGAATAAACTCACAATAAAATTCACAGTGATACTTCAATATGTTATAACTTGTGTAAAATTTCAAAGGCTAATTCAATCATTTGCTATGAGAATAAATTTGGACAAGTTTACTACTTCAGTCTTAACAATCAAGACAGGCATACCTTTAATTTCGGTTTCTAATTTTCTCAATCAAACCTTAAAAGTAACACCCAAGAAAATTCATGTAGCTATTTTAAGGTGTTATATTCAACAAATAATTTTTATAGCTCATGAAAACTGTAACACCCTAATAATTAACCAAATACACCTAGGTTGTATTGATTAATTACTAGACTTTACTCTTTTCTTCAGTTCTTTCATCATACTTTGAAAATACTTAGTGAAATTATGAGCCATTTTTTTTTAAACATAATTGAAAACGTGAGCCGCACATAACGTGAACAATAATCGAAATAAAGCGAATAACGTGCAAATATAGCATGAAAAACACATCATATTGGCTCCATCATATAACATCCATAATTACATAACACATAGATGGTTGCCTTACCAACAGAATATAAGACTAGGTGTATGCAATCTAACAAAATATAAATAATATATGGATGGAAGGACATCCATTAATGGCACCTAGTAATAACACTCCAAGGATAGGGATAGATATCCAAGCTCACGCGCAAAGTTCAGCTACGTTCCTCAAGGATAATAAGGTTCATTAGATCAAGTACATCTACAGGTGAAACATCAACGGGAATCACAAACATCACCATCAACTTCTTTGAAGATGAGATGGCAAAAACAAGAGGGAGTGAAAAACTTTTATAAGAATCTCAGGTAGTGTACTCGCCTCATATGCATCGTGTCATCATAGTCGTCCTCAGGAACCTCGGGGTTATTATGAAATAGTGAGCATGCTAAGATTGATTTATTAAGTTTGAAAATATATACTATACCGAGGTTCATCAGCTTTTAATCATGCGTCTTATAATGCATCATATGTAACACCCTAATATTTAACCTCAATACGCCTAGGACGTATCAAGACTAATTATTAGTTATTACTTTCTCTTTAAATTCATTTATAAAATACTTAGCGGAAAATACGGGTAAATTTTTTTTGAAATGATTTATATAAACCAAAGTGCGAGCCTTTGCGCGTAACATAAACAACGTGAAGCGGAAGAATAAATAAAACATACAGAATATAAACATTAAAGAACACATCCATCATAAACATCATTCCTCATTACATTAGATAATATAGTTTAGTACATCTCAAAGAAATATAACAGAAACATAAAGTCTTACCCGTACTAGTGGGAGAGCTTGCAGTACAATGGGAAACATAAAGACAAATACATGGTAATAATCCCAAAAGATAAACACCCAACTATCACTACCCTCCCACTCCAAGCCTCCTGGTGACGCCGGTCCTCGGTTGGGGAGATGTAGCCCGCGAACTGACGAAGCTCCTCGGATGTAGCCCAACGAAGCGGAGATCTAGGCATGGGAATCGAGGACAGCGTGGCCTCCGCGTCGTGGTCGCCTCTGGGCTTGTCGAACGCGCCTCGCATGCCTCGGCGGGTGACCGTGTCCTCACTACCTCCTCCGTGACCCATAGGAACGAAGGAAGATCCTCCGAAGGATCAGCCTGATCGAGAACGGGGAACATCTCAGGATATCTCGCGTACCTCGACGAGGAAGGTTGAGCACGACGGTCTGCTCATCTCGGGTCGTGTCCTCTCAAAGAGAGTCGTCGCCAAAGGGTGAAGTCGGATCGAAGTGATAGCTGGAGACGGGGAAGCAAAAGGGCGTCCCACATATGCAAAAACGCGCACCTCGCAATGACCCTTGAAGTGGTAGGACTGATGCTCGGGGTCATAGTGCACCTCCCATGTAGGCGGGTCAATGAAAATCACGAACGACGCCATCGATATGAAGACGTAACGGAAAGAAAAGAGAGAGGGGTGAGAATTCTTACTAAAGAATCTCAGTAGGGAAGTCCTCTATCCTAGTGCCATCGTTTACGTCCCCAGGAACCTTGGGTTTATTATGAAAAGGTTGAGCATGCATAGGTTCATTATGAGGTTTTCACAAAGGTTGTTGTCCAAGGTCCATGTCTTTTATAATGATTCTTAATGCATGTATGCAACATAATGTTTCATGGATGCATGGTAGCACTTTAGGTAAATCAAACAATAATTCAAACAACATTTGTGTGGCATGAAACTTTTCTTTGAACATCTTTCCTTTTCTCATACTTGTGTCACCAATAATATAGTAACCGCACCCTTAAGCTAGGCTATGAGCTCATACCTTAACTAGTCGTCACTAGTTTTACTTATCCTCTTGATAAGCGAATCATAAATATCATAATCCCGACTCAGAGTACGGGTAGGGGCCTAAGGATCACCCATCATGGGACTTTCTCCTTCTTCGAAACGCATCGACTTGGTTAAGACCAGCGACTTTGTCCGCTTCGGTATGGCTCGACGTCCATACCCCACGGGTTTACTTTCTCACGGAGAGGAGAAATGCGTCTCGGCATATAACTTTTAAACTTCATATTTCTCAAAAACTTTCTTTTTGTCCCTCAAATTTACGGAAATTCGCGGCATAACGCTACTCTTCGAATTTCCTCAAATTTGAGTCATGCCACATAATTTCAGTCACATGCATCATTTTCATGGAACTTTCTCATTGCCACAACTTTCTAGTTCACATGAGCATATTTCTCAATTTCATTCATATCTTTGAAACATTATGCATTTCAAACACAACAATTCATCAAATTATGCATATAAAGTTTCATGCTCAAGGAACTAACATAATCACATCATCATACGTGTGCACGAGGTTCATCATCATAATCATACTCTCTCGTCCACCTATCTTACAGTATCTTATGCTTTGCCCCTTTTGGGCTTTAAACTTGTATTTGCATTATTATTACCCTCAAGGGGTTGGCACTTAAACTTTTCCTCTAAAATTTGAACTCACCAAGATTCCACAGCACTCAACATAAAAGGGCAGAAAAATATATATCGTTTGCTTAAGGGGCTCTAGAATCTCCATTCGCGACCCTTTTAAGATCCATCTTCGCCTAAGGCTCCATAATTAATTCTTAGATCAATTATGAGGGATTCCTAGGCATGTTCTCTAAGTTATAAACCACTTAGATCTCTTATCATCATCTTATACTTAGAAATTAGCACCTAATCATTTATGAAGGGATCTTGTACATGTCTTACTAATTATGAATCATTTATCCCTGAATTAATCATGCTAGAACAGATTTGCACTTCTTTGTATTAAGGTGTTCTAGAATTCTCATCTCAAGTCCCTTTTTAGTTACTTATTCTTTACTAGCTTCTCTAAATCGATCCTTGCTTCACTCAACATAATTTTACACATTTAACACCTTAGAACAGCATTTATACAGGAGCCAAACATAGAACCGAAATCATGAACCCATAAGATCACATAATCTCTTGGGTTGAAATGCATATAAGTTGCTAGTTTTCTCTTGGAATGTTTCTGAAACAAAAGGTGTTCTGGTAATCGATTACATGTTCCTAGTAATCGATTACCAGAGCTCAATTCATTCTGGGTTTTCAAACAACGGGTAATCGATTACACATAATGGTAATCGATTACGTAGGTTAAGTTTTTCAAAAGTAAAGGACATAGGGTAATCGGTTACATACGACGTAATCGATTACTTAGGGTAAATCGTTTAGGAAAAGTAAAGAACATTTGGTAATCGATTACATTATAAGTAATCGATTAAGGTTTGAAAGGTCTGGGCATGAAAAGCCGTAGTAATCGATTACACCCTCTGGTAATCGATTACCAAACCAAAAGTCCTTCAAAACCTTCTGGTAATCGATTACATGGGTGGTAATCGATTACCAAACCTTGAAAATTGAGAAAACATGATTTTGACACATTCAAACTATTTTAAACCTCTTGAGACCTCATAAAACGTTTTCCAACATTTCCTTGAAAATCATTCATGTATTTTACAAAATCAAACCATTGTTGGTTCATACCAAAACTCATCCATTTCTTTTTGAATGGAGTTTCCTTTTTAGGATACTTAGGGCAAGTCTTTGAGCTCTAGAGTATTTAGGTGATGACAAAATCTTAAACATGCCATGCACTTTATTTTACTCTTCATTAGAAAGTAAAGTGAGAGCATAAAATAAATATGAGATGCAACTTCATTATTATCTTTAAGGATTAAGTGATGACTTGAAATATAAACATGAAATGCAAGCTTGGGAATTTAAATATGGTAATGCAAGTTCATTCATTTACTCTTGTGAAATTAGTGATAGCATCAAAATAAACATGAGATGCAAGACATAAATTTAAACATGAATGCATCTTGTTTTTGTCTTAGCTAGAGCTCTTGCAAGACTTTTAGAGGAACATAAACCTCAACCCATTATGTATCATAAGGCAAGCTTTAGAGTTCTTAGCACCTAGACTTCAAGAGAAATCTTAAGGTTTGAACTCATCATCAAGCTTAAGGAAATGGACCCAAAGTTCATCACTTTGTCTAAACAAAACTACAAGAACTAAGTCATATTCTTTATTTTATTGCTCATAGGCTTCAATCTAGAGTAATTCTAGAACGGCCGACCAACTTTAAGGTTGGCAAGGGTAAGCCTAGAGCTCTTTGAAATCATGAGATTAACTTTCTTAACAAAACTTTTGTGATCTACTAGACATATTTTACAAACTTTGTTCAAATCCATAGAAGAAAACTGAAAATCCTTAAAGGAAAGAGGAAGAGGAAAAACCGAAACTTAAGCCAAGAAAAGAAAGGAAATCCAAGCATGTATGGTCCAAGACCAAGTTGTTTCAAGCTTTAGAGGTTTCTCACATGACAACAACAAGTCATTATCTTGAAACCTCATCATCAAGCTCACATTCTTTTTGTAAGAAGGCCTCTTGGCCGAAAGAAAGAGGAAGGAAAAGGAGTTTGAAACCAAGAGAAAACTAGAACTTTCTTGAAGAACACAAACAAAAATCATCAAAACTTAACCCCTACCTTAAGAAGTCTTGAAGAGATGTAAGAAAGCTTTGTTTTCTAGATGGAAGGAGAAGGAAATCCTTTTGGAGTCTTGAGGAAGAAATCAGCCAAGTTGAGGGAATTTGAGAGGAATGAGAATTTGCAAGAAGTGTGAACTTACCAAGTGAACCAAAGTGTGACAAGGTTCATCAAGGCTTGGTATTTATAGAAATTTTCAACATTGAGGCTTCCAGGAGGGTGGCGCCATTTTGGAGAGGAGGAGGGAGGAAATATCTCTTACAAAAGCATGGGTTTAGGCATGGCAAGCATGGTTGGAAGCATGGGCAAGGTATGGCCTAAGGCATGGGCTTGAAGTGCATCACAACTCAACATGTGGCACCATTTGGGGACAGATTTCGGCCTCCTCATCAGCCAAGGGGAAGGGATTTTTGTTCATGTAATTGTGGTTTAAGGATGTGTTTAAGTGTTTCTATGATTAGGCTTTTTGATTAGGAGTTTGTAAGCAAGCGTTTAGGTGAGAAAATGGTTAATTGAGGTGGTTCAAGACTTGATTAGGAGGGTGATCTTATTAGATTAGTAATTTAAAATAATTCTTTTGGTCAAATGAGGTATGGCTCAATTCCTTAATTTAAGGAAAGAGAGAGAAACACTATTCAAGATTCCATGACTAGGAATCTTGAATTTAAAGAATACAATTAGAGTTTATCTAAGCAATCTTAGGTTCTAATTAACCTTAATAAATCATTTTGACTCTAGATTAATTATCGAAATAAATTAATCTTCGATTAGAGCCTAATATTGCTTAGGTTTGCTGATTGCTTCATTAGGCGCACTGACACTGTTCTAGGGGCAAAATGGTAATTTTGCACTAACTCAGGACCTTCTGCACTAAACATCAAACATTGCTCATAAACATCATTCTAAACTTCCTGGAAAAGTTTGGCTCAAACGGCATCTTTTACCCGTGTAACACAGCAGGGGTATTTTGGTCATTTTGAGCCGAAGTTTAGAACGAGGTTTCCCCTAATATCATTCATAACAGCATAATCCCTTCAAACATCGAGTTGACCCATTCGAGGGTTGCCGGCAACTGCCCTTGAATTTCGGGTGAAATGACCTCAGGGCATTTGGTCATTTGTACTAACAGGAGAAATTCTGGGCGTTACATTACTCCCCTCCTTAAAAAGAATTTCGTCCTCGAAATCGTTACCTTAGAAAAGCTCGGATACTTACTCCGTCTCGATTCCAACTCCCATGTGTACTCCTCTTGTGTCGTCCCCACGCGACTTTCACCAAAGGAACGGACTTACTCCTCAACCGCTAACACCACGGTCCACGATCCTCGTTGGTGGGGGGTGAAGTTAGGTCCTCCCTCAACTGTACATGTTCTGGCTCTAACACATGGCTAGGGTCGATTGATATTTCTCAGTGGAGACGTGAAAGACGTCATGAAGATTTGACAGATTTGGAGGTAGGGCTATTTCGTATAGCCCGGACTTCTGAAGGATTTCAAAAGGTCCAGAAAATCGGGACTCAATTTCTTGATTTTCATGGCTCTACCTATTCCTGGAGTGGGAGTTATCTCAAGAAAACATGCTCACCTTCTTGGAATTCTAACGGCTTTCGCCGCTTGTCCGCATAGCTCTTTTGTCGGCTTTGAGTCAAGATTCTATCCTTGATCATTTTTATTTGCTCTATGGTTTCCCTCACTACATCGGTCCCAAAATGCTTTGTTCTCCGAGATCATGCCACACAAAGGCGACTGACACTTCCTTCCATACAAGGCCTCGTACGGTGCCATATCGATACTCGCATGATAACTGTTGTTATACGAACTGAACACGTAGGTACTTATCCCAACTCCCTTTTATCCAAAACACATGCCCTTAGCATATCCTCCAATGTTTGGATAGTTCTCCGATTGTCCATCTGTTGGGGGTGGTAAGCCGTGCTTAAGCACAACTTAGAACCAAACGCCTTTTGAAAGGCTTCCCAAAACGCGACGTAAACGGATCTCTCCGAAATTATCGTCGATGGAACTCCGTGTAACCTTACTATCTCTGGATGTACAACTGGGCCAACTTATCTAGGGAAAAGGTTAACTTGATGGGTAGGAAATGGGCCGACTTGGTTAAGCCTGTCCACTATTACCCATATAGCGTCATGGCGGCTGGGTTCGGGTAGGCTGGTCACAAAATCCATAGATATACTATCCCACTTCCATTCGGGGATAGGCAAAGGTTGCAACATTCCTGAAGGCTTCTGGTGCTCAATCTTCACCTTTTGACAGACCAAGCACTTACTAACCCAGGCTACTACGTCCCTTTTCAATCCGGGCCACCAAAACATCTTCTTTAAATCCTGATACATCTTGGTGGCACCAGGATGGATGGTGAAGTGGCTTTTATGGGCCTCCTCCAAGATACTCTCTCGAGGTCACCATCTTGCGGTACACACATCCGCCCTCAAACCTCCACAATCCATCTGCCCCTTGCTCAAAACCCTTAAGCTTTCCAGCCTTACCGCCTCTAGAGTCTCCCTAAACTCCTCATTTTCTACTTGTGCCATCATCACCCTTTGTTTAAACCCACTTGTTACTGTAAGATGACACATCTTTACACTCTTTTCTGTTATTGACATCCCCAAATTCATGTCCCTAAACTTCTCTATGAGCTCAACTTCCTTGACCATCATGTGGGATAAGCGTAATGATTTTCGACTCAAGGCATCGGCAACCACATTGGCTTTGCCTGGGTGGTAACTTAGGCCGAAATCATAGTCCTTTAGAAACTCCATCCACCTTCTTTGCCTCATGTTTAGCTCTTTTTGATCAAAGAGATGCTTAAGACTCTTATGATCGGAGAAAACTTCAAACCTCACTCGTACAAGTGATGCCTCCATATTTTCAAGGCAAACACTATGGCGGCTAACTCTAGGTCATGGGTAGGGTAATTAACCTCATGAGGCTTGAGTTGTCTAGACGCATAGGCTACCACTTGCCTATTTTGCATCAACACACATCCTAAACCTTTTCCTCAAGCATCACAATATACCTCGAAGGGTACATTGGGGTCGGGCAAAACCAAAACTGGGGTCGAGGTCAACCTTTCCTTTAACTCTAGGAAGCTCTTTTCACAATCGGGATTCCATGAAAACGGGTGTTCTTCCTAGTTAGCTTGGTTAGGGGAAGAGCAATCTGGAAAAACCTTTGATAAACCTACGGTAATAGCCTGCTAAACCCAAAAAGCTCCGTATTTTTGATACGTGGTCGGTCTATCCAATTCATTACAGCTTCTATCTTACTAGGGTCAACAGCTATACCTCCTTTTGATACTACATGTCCCAAAAACTTCACTTCCTCCAACCAGAATTCACACTTAGAGAGCTTAGCATACAACTTCTTCTCTTTCAAAACCAACTTCAGGTGACTTTCATGCTCCTCGTGAGTCTTTGAATAGATGAGTATGTCATCTATGAAAACAACCACGAACTTATCTAAATAGGGTCTAAAGATCCTATTCATATAGTCCATAAACACGGCGGGTGCATTTGTCAGTCCAAAGGACATCACGGCGAACTCAAAGTGTCCGTACCGTGTCCTAAAAGCGGTTTTAGGTATATCCTCATCTCTTACTGAATTTGGTGGTATCCGACCTCAAATCAATCTTGGAGAATACCACCGCTCCTTTCAACTGGTCCATAAGATCATCAATCCTAGGCAAAGGGTATTTATTCTTCACGTCACACGATTCAATTGCCTATAATCTATACATAATCTCATGCTCCCATCCTTTTTCTTAACAAACAAAGGGCTCCCCACCGTGAGGCACTAGGTCTGATAAAACTCTTTTCTAACAACTCTTCCAACTGGGTTTTCAATTCCTTCAACTCCAAGGGTGACATCCTATACGGGGCTATGAGATAGGTCCCGTAGGACCAACTCGATGGAGAACTCCACCTCTCTCTCGGAGGAACTGGGTATCTCATCAGGAAATACCTCGGTACTTCCACAGGAATGTCATCTATGTTCTGCTCAAAGTCTACCTCGCTAGCGGCTAGAAGGACATATCCCTTAGTTTCTCCCACTGCAGAAGACATCTACGACATTCACATAAAGTTTCAAGGTTTGACTAGTCTTGCTGGGGGATGACGAAAAATAACAGATTTGGTATGACGCTAACAACACATGGTTAGCGTGAAGCCAATCCATGCCAAGGATTACGCCTATGTCTTTCAAGGGTAAACAAATTAAATCTATGACAAAAGATCTATTTTCAACGGTAAGATGGCAATTTAGACAACAGTTACATGTATGTCAGGACGGTTGGTAGAGTAGAACAACGAGATCAAAAGGAAGCTTAGAAACTTGCAAATTTAGAGACTTGACACTAGCATGTGAGATAAAAGAATGAGTAGCACCAGAGTCATATAGCACGTTAAGGTTCTACCATTTAGTTCGCACTTACCTTCGATGAGGTCGTTGGATCCATGTGCGTCCTCTGCGTTGAGGGTAAAGACTCGTCCTTGGTGTTGGGTTCGGGATTCTGACTTGACGATCCTCCATTACTTTTGCAGTCCTTCGCATAGTGGCCGAGCTTGCCACATCTGAAACACACTCCTTGCCCGGCTAGGGACGGTTGCCATGATTCTTTCCGGCGGGGCACTCAGCTTGTGCGGTCGGAAGGCAAGGGGCTCCTTGGGGTGCCTTGTTCTTGTTCCCATTGGGCCCTCCTTGTTGATTGTTGTTGTTGTTATTGCGGACCGCCATTCCGCCTTGTTGATGGTTGCGGTTTCCGCGGCCGCGGTTGCAACGGCGGCCTTGGTGTTGCCGAGATGGTTGATTGTTGGGTCCTCTTTGTTGTTGTGGTTGATGATGTTGTTGTTGTTGCTTGAACTGATTGGATTGGTAGGGATGGTAGTGGTTCCTCATTTGAGTCTGATTTGATGGCTTGAACTTCGGGGCTTGAGGTCCCAAACCACGGGGACGATCCACCCTTGCGGCACTCATCTTCTTGTGCCCTTCTTCATGATTCGGCACTTGTTGACTAGGGTCGGAAGTCCCTAATCTCCATGTGTGCCACAGCAAGTTAAGTTCGGCCCTTAGCGGCCTCGAACTTAACACACTTCCATACCTCATCGGGGTTCCCTTGGAAAACCCGTGAGAACTTGATCAACTCTTCAAATTTCGCGTGTACTGGCGAGACATTCCACCTTGGACCAACTGCATGAACTCAATGTCCTTGGCGTTCTTCACGGATTCAGAAATACTTCTCATAGAAGTACGTCTTAACAGCTCCCAATTGATGGCTGCGCCGTAGCTTCTAGCAGCCTTCGGGTGCCGGTCCACCAAAACTCACGTCGGCTTCCATCATGTAGGCAGCAAAGGTGACTTCTGTTCCTCCAACAGGTAACAACAGAGTAGATCTTTTCCATGTTCTTGATCCACTCATCAGCCTTGTCGGGGTTCAGAGCTCCACGAAAGGTTGGGGGATTAGCCTTGCGAATTCCCCAAAACGGGCTTGTTCCACGGCTTCGCGGCGGGACCTGAGCAGCGTCCCTTGGTTGATTCATGCGGTCGAACATGCGTTCCATCGCCCTAGCCATTTCGCGTAGGGCAGAGCAGTCTCATCTCCTCGATCGGCGTGCGTTCCTATGTTCTGCGGGGTGCCATTGGTCCCTAAGCACACAAGTCAACAAATACCGAGGTGATCATCAACATTCCAAACTAAATGAGCTAGTTACCATGGCACACAGCAGACAAGGTCATGAATGCCTACCCTATAGCTTATCTCTAATAGCTAAGCACTACACATGACATACTAACGTAACATGCTTCTAAAGCATGGTAGTCCCAATCCTCAGGCTAGTGAATTTAAACTCTGATACCATAATGTAACACCCTAATATTTAACCTCAATACGCCTAGGACGTATCAAGACTAATTATTAGTTATTACTTCTCTTTAAATTCATTTATAAAATACTTAGCGGAAAATACGGGTAAATTTTTTTGAAATGATTTATATAAACCAAAGTGCGAGCCTTTGCGCGTAACATAAACAACGTGAAGCGGAAGAATAAATAAAACATACAGAATATAAACATTAAAGAACACATCCATCATAAACATCATTCCTCATTACATTAGATAATATAGTTTAGTACATCACAACGGAAATATAACAGAAACATAAAGTCTTACCCGTACTAGTGGGCAGAGCTTGCAGTACAATGGGAAACATAAAGACAAATACATGGTAATAATCCCAAAAGATAAACACCCAACTATCACTACCCTCCCACTCCAAGCCTCCTGGTGACGCCGGTCCTCGGGAGATGTAGCCCGCGACTGACGAAGCTCCTCGGATGTAGCCCAACGAAGCGGAGATCTAGGCATGGGAATCGAGGGACAGCGTGGCCTCCGCGTCGTGGTCGCCTCTCGGCTGTCGACGCGCCTCGCATGCCTCGGCTGGGTGACCGTGTCCTCACTCCTCCTCCGTGACCCATAGGAACGAAGGGGAAGATCCTCCAAGGATCAGCCTGATGAGACGGGGAACATACTCAGGAATCCGCGTACCTCGACGAGGAAGGTTGGGCTGACGTCTACTCATCTCGGGTCGTGTCCTCTCAAAGATCAGGTCGTCGCCAAAGGGTGAAGTCGGATCGAAGTGATAGCTGGAGACGGGGGAAGCAAAAGGGCGTCCCACATATGCAAAAACGCGCACCTCGCAATGACCCTTGAAGTGGTAGGACTGATGCTCGGGGTCATAGTGCACCTCCCATGTAGGCGGGTCAATGAAAATCACGACGACGCCATCGATATCTGAAGACGTAACGGAAAGAAGACGAGAGAGGGGTGAGAATTCTTACTAAAGAATCTCGTAGGGAAGTCCTCTATCCTAGTGCCATCGTTTACGTCCCAGGAACCTTGGGTTTATTATGAAAATGTTGAGCATGCATAGGTTCATTATGAGGTTTTCACAAAGGTCGTTGTCCAAGGTCCATGTCTTTTATAATGATTCTTAATGCATGTATGCAACATAATGTTTCATGGATGCATGGTAGCACTTTAGGTAAATCAAACAATAATTCAAACAACATTGTGTGGCATGAAACTTTTCTTTGATCATCTTTCCTTTTCTCATACTTGTGTCACCAATAATATAGTAACCGCACCCCTTAAGCTAGGCTATGAGCTCATACCTTAACTAGTCGTCACTAGTTCTTACTTATCCTCTTGATAAGCGAATCATAAATATCATAATCCCGACTCCCGAGTGGGTAGGGCCTAAGGATCACCCATCATGGGACTTTCTCCTTCTTCGAAACGCATCGACTGGTTAAGCCAGCTGACTTTGTCCGCTTCGGTATGGCTCGACGTCCATACCCCACGGGTTTACTTTCTCCTCAGAAGGGAGAAATGCGTCTCGGCATATAACTTTTAAACTTCATATTTCTCAAAAACTTTCTTTTTGTCCCTCAAATTTGACGGAAATTCGCGGCATAACAGCTACTCTCCGAATTTCCTCAAATTTGAGTCATGCCACATAATTTCAGTCACATGCATCATTTTCATGGAACTTTCTCATTGCCACAACTTTCTAGTTCACATGAGCATATTTCTCAATTTCATTCATATCTTTGAAACATTATGCATTTCAAACACAACAATTCATCAAATTATGCATATAAAGTTTCATGCTCAAGGAACTAACATAATCACATCATCATACGTGTGCACGAGGTTCATCATCATAATCATACTCTCGTCCACCTATCTTACAGTCTTGCTTTGCCCTTTCGGGCTTTAAACTTGTATTTGCATTATTATTACCCTCAAGGGGTTGGCACTTAAACTTTTCCTCTAAAATTTGAACTCACCAAGATTCCACTCAGCACTCAACATAAAAAGGAAAATATATATCGTTTGCTTAAGGGGCTCTAAATCTCCATTCGCGACCTTTTAAGATCCATCTTCGCCTAAGACTCCATAATTAATTCTTAGATCAATTATGAGGGATTCCTAGGCATGTTCTCTAAGTTATAAACCACTTAGATCTCTTATCATCATCTTATACTTAGAAATTAGCACCTAATCATTTATGAAGGGATCTTGTACATGTCTTACTAATTATGAATCATTTATCCCTGAATTAACCATTCTAGAACAGATTTGCACTTCTTTGTATTAAGGTGTTCTAGAATTCTCATCTCAAGTCCCTTTTAGTTACTTATTCTTTACTAGCTTCTCTAAATCGATCCTTGCTTCACTCAACATAATTTTACACATTTAACACCTTAGAACAGCATTATACAGTAGCCAAACATAGAACCAAAATCATGAACCCATAAGATCACATAATCTCTTGGGTTGAAATGCATATAAGTTGCTAGTTTTCTCTTGGAATGTTCTGGAAACAAAAGGTGTTCTGGTAATCGATTACATGTTCCTAGTAATCGATTACCAGAGCTCAATTCATTCTGGGTTTTCAAAACAAGGTAATCGATTACACATAATGGTAATCGATTACGTATAAATCTTTTGGAAAAGTAAAGGACATAGGTAATGATTACATACGACGTAATCGATTACTTAGGGTTAAATCTTTGGAAAAGTAAAGAACATTTGGTAATCGATTACTTATAATGTAATCGATTCCAGGGTTTCCAGAAGGTCTGGGCATGAAAAGCCGTAGTAATCGATTACACTCCTCTGGTAATCGATTACCAGAACCAAAAGTCCTTCAAAACTTCTGGTAATCGATTACATGGGTGGTAATCGATTACCAGAACCTAAAATTGAGAAAACATGATTTTGACACATTCCAAACTATTTTAAACCTCTTGAGACCTCATAAAACAGTTTTCCAACATTTCCTTGAAAATTATTCATGTATTTTACAAAATCAAACCATTGTTGGTTCATACCAAAACTCATCCATTTCTTTTTGAATGGAGTTTCCTTTAGGATACTTAGGGCAAGTCTTTGAGCTCTAGAGTGTTTAGGTGATGACAAAATCTTAAACATGCCATGCACTTTATTTTACTCTTCATTAGAAAGTAAAGTGAGAGCATAAAATAAATATGAGATGCAACTTCATTATTATCTTTAAGGATTAAGTGATGACTTGAAATATAAACATGAAATGCAAGCTTGGGAATTTAAATATGGTAATGCAAGTTCATTCATTTACTCTTGTGAAATTAGTGATAACATCAAAATAAACATGAGATGCAAGACATAAATTTAAACATGAATGCATCTTGTTTTTGTCTTAGCTAGAGCTCTTGCAAGACTTTTAGAGGAACATAAACCTCAACCCATTATGCATCATAAGGCAAGCTTTAGAGTTCTTAGCACCTAGACTTCAAGAGAAATCTTAAGGTTTGAACTCACCATCAAGCTTAAGGAAATGGACCCAAAGTTCATCACTTTGTCTAAACAAAACTACAAGAACTAAGTCATATTCTTTATTTTATTGCTCATAGGCTTCAATCTAGCGCGGATTCTAGAACGGAACCAACTTTAAGGTTGGCAAGGGTAAGCCTAGAGCTCTTTGAAATCATGAGATTAACTTTCTTAACAAAACTTTCGTGATCTACTAGACATATTTTACAAACTTTGTTCAAATCCATAGAAGAAAAACTGAAAATCCTTAAAGGAAAGAGGAAGAGGAAAAACCGAAACTTAAGCCAAGAAAAGAAAGGAAATCCAAGCATGTATGGTCCAAGACCAAGTTGTTTCAAGCTTTAGAGGTTTCTCACATGACAACAACAAATCATTATCTTGAAACCTCATCATCAAGCTCACATTCTTTTTGTAAGAAGGCCTCTTGGCCGAAAAAGAAAGAGGAAGGAAAAGGAGTTTGAAACCAAGAGAAAAACTAGAACTTTCTTGAAGAACACAAACAAAAATCATCAAAACTTAACCCCACCTTAAGAAGTCTTGAAGAGATGTAAGAAAGCTTTGTTTTCTAGATGGAAGGAGAAGGAAATCCTTTTGGAGTCTTGAGGAAGAAATCAGCCAAGTTGAGGGAATTTGAGAGGAATGAGAGAATTTGCAAGAAGTGTGAACTTACCAAGTGAACCAAAGTGTGACAAGGTTCATCAAGGCTTGGTATTTATAGAAATTTTCAACATTGAGGCTTCCAAGGGGGAGGGAAACCGGCGCCATTTTGGAGGAGGAGGAGGGAGGAAATATCTCTTACAAAAGCATGGGTTTAGGCATGGCAAGCATGGTTGGAAGCATGGGCAAGGTATGGCCTAAAGCATGGGCTTGGAGTGCATCACAACTCAACATGTGGCACCATTTGGGGACAGATTTTCGGCCTCCTCATCAGCCAAGGGGAAGGGATTTTTGTTCATGTAATTGTGGTTTAAGGATGTGTTTAAGTGTTTCTATGATTAGGCTTTTTGATTAGGAGTTTGTAAGCAAGCGTTTAGGTGAGAAAATGGTTAATTGAGGTGGTTCAAGACTTGATTAGGAGGGTGATCTTATTAGATTAGTAATTTAAAATAATTCTTTTGGTCAAATGAGGTATGGCTCAATTCCTTAATTTAAGGAAAGAGAGAGAAAACACTATTCAAGATTCCATGACTAGAAATCTTGAATTTAAAGAATACAATTAGAGTTTATCTAAGCAATCTTAGGTTCTAATTAACCTTAATAAATCATTTTGACTCTAGATTAATTATCGAAATAAATTAATCTTCGATTAGAGCCTAATATCGCTTAGGTTCGGCTGATTGCTTCATTAGGCGCACTGTACACTGTTCTAGGGCAAAATGGTAATTTTACACTAAACCTGCCAGGGACCTTCCTGCCGACTAAACATCAAACATTGCTCATAAACATCATTCTAAACTTCCTGGAAAGTTCAAGGGCTCAAACGGCATCTTTTAGGTGTAGACAGCAGGGGTATTTTGGTCATTTTGACGGAAGTTTAGAACGAGGTTTCCCCCTGGATATCATTCATAACGCATAATCCCCTTCAAACATGAGTTCTGACCCATTCGAGGGTTGCCGGG
>JAMLFY010000002.1:21626323-21756204 GCA_030441495.1 Dalbergia oliveri | reverse complement strand
CGATTTCTGCGTTAGAGTACAAATGATTGAAATGCCCAGAGGTCATTTTTACCCCGCATTCTTAGGACAAAGCGCCCGCAACCCTCAAATGGGTCAACTCGATGTTCAAAGGGGATTATGTTGTTATGAATGATATTCAAGGTGAAATCTCGTTTTCTCAACTTCCCGCCAATGACCTCAAATATCCCTGCCGTCTTAGATCTGAAAGGTGTTGTCTTGAGCCCTAATTTCCCAGGAAGTTTAGAATGATGTTTATGAACAATGTTTGATGTTTTAAGTTTGTTAAGTTCCTTGGTAGTTTTAGCAGAAGATATTACCATTTTGCCCCTAGAACAGGCTATGATCTTAATTACCATTAACGAACCTAAGCAATATTATGCTCTAATCAAAGATTAATTTATTCTAATAATTAATCTAGAGTCAAAATGATTTATTAAGGTTAATTAGAATGTAAGATTGCTTAGATAAACTCATTGCATTCTTTAATTCAAGATTCCTAGTCATGGAATCTTGAATAGTGTTTTCTTTCCAATTCCTTAAATTAAGGAATTTGTGCATACCTTATTTGACCAAAGAATTATTTTAAATTACTAATCTAGTAAGATTACCCTCCTAATCAAGTCTTGAACCACCTTAATTAACCATTTCTCACCTACACTTGCTTACAAACTCCTAATCAAAAGCCTAATCAAAGACACACCTAAACACACCTTTAACCCACATTTAATGAATTAATTTCTTCTCCCCCTCATGGCCTTAAGTGGCCGGCCACTCTCCATAGTCCATCATGTGTTGTTTCAATTACACTCAAGAGCCATGCTTTCCACCATGCCTAGCCCATGCTTTGCCCATACCTCACCATGCCTACAACCATAACTTTGCAAGAGATATTTCTTTTCTCCTTCCCTCTTTAAGACCTGTCCTCCCCCCTTTGGAAGCCTCATTGTTGAAAATTTCTATAAATACCAAGCCTTGATGAACGTTGTCACACTTTGGTTCACTCTGTGTAGCACACTTCTTGCAAAATCCTCTCATTTCCTCTCAAACTCCCTCACTTGGGCCAAGTTCTTCCTCAAAACTTCAAGAGGATTTCCTTCTCCTTTCATCAAGAAAACAAAGCTTCCTTACATCTCTTTCAAGACTTCTTTAGGTAGGGGTGTTGTTTTAATGTTTTTGCTTGTGTTTTTAAGAAAGTTCTAGTTTTTCTCTGGTTCAAACCCTTTTCCCCTTCCCCTTTCTTTTAAGCCAAGAGGCCCTTTCATAAAGAAAACATGAGCTTGATGATGAGGTTTCAAGATAATGACTTGTTGTTGTCATGTGAGAAACCTCTAAAGCTTGAAACAACTTGGTCTTGGACCATACATGCCTTGATTTCTTCCTTTTCCTTGATAAAGTTTGTTCTTTCCTTCCTTTTCATGATTTTGGTTTCCTTTGCTTTGGTTTGAACAAAGTTTGCAAAAATGTAAAGTAGATCACAAAAGTTTTGTTAAAGAAAATTAATCACATGATTTCAAAGAGCTCTAAGCTTACCCTTGCCAACCTTAAAGTTGGTTGGCCGTTCTAAGAGTTTTACTCTAGATTGAAGCCCATGAGCGATAAAATAAAGAATATGACTTAGCCCTTGTAATTTTGTTATACAAAGTGTTGAACTTTGAGTCCATTTCCTTAAGCTTGATGATGAAGTTCAAACCTTAAGATTTCTTTTGAAGTCTAGGTGCTAAGAACTCTAAAGCTTGCCTTATGATACATAATGGGTTTAGGTTTATGTTCCTCTAAAAGTCTTGTAAGAGCTCAGTTAAGATAAAAACAAGATGCATTCATGTTTAAATTTATGTCTTGCATCTCATGTTTATTTTGATGCCATCACTAATTTCACAAGAATAAATGAATGAAATTGCATTACCATATTTAAATTCCCAAGCTTGCATTTCATGTTTATATTTCAAGTCATCACTTAATCCTTAAAGATAATAATGAAGTTGCATCTCATATTTATTTTATGCTCTCACTTTACTTTCTAATGAAGAGTAAAAATAAAGTGCATAGCATGTTTAAGATTATGTTATCACCTAAATATTCTAGAGCAAAGACTTGCCCTAAGTATCTGAAAAGGGAACTCTAGTAAAAAAATGGATGAGTTTTAGTATGATTCAATAGTTTGATTTTGTAAAATGCATGAATGATTTTAGGAAAATGTTGAAAAACTATTTTATGAAGCCTCAAGGTGTTTAAATTGCTTGGAATGTGTAAAAAATCATGTTTTTCAAATTCCAGGTTCTGGTAATCGATTAACCATGTAATCGATTACCAGAAGGGTTTTGAAGGACTTTGGTTTTGGTAATCGATTACCAGAGGCATGTCAGCCACTGGCTTCTTCATGCCCAGAACTGCTCCTGAAACTAAATCGATTACCTTATAGTGTAATCGATTACTCTGTGTTTTTCATTTTTCCTAACAGATCTAACCTAAGTAATCGATTACCATTGTATGATCGATTACCCGTTGTTCCAAACCCAATAATGAATTAGCTCCTGGTAAATTACTAGGAACATGTAATCCATTACTAGAACACCTTTTTGTCTCCTGAATTCCCAGAAAACTAGCAACTTATATGCATTTCAACTCAAGAGATTATGTGATTTCTATGGGCTTATGATTTTGCTTCTGCCCTCTATGTTTGGCTACTGTATAAATGCTGTTCTAAGGTGTTAAAACGTGTAAAGCTATGTTTGAGTGAAGCAAGGAATCGAATTTAGAAAGTTAGAAAAGAATAAGTAACTTGAAAGGGTTAGAGATGAGAATTTTAGAACACCTTAATGCAAATTTGTTCTAGCATGATTGATTCAAGGATAAATGATTCATAATTAGTAAGACATGTACAAAATTCCTTCATAAATAATTAGGTGTTGATTTCTAAGTTTAAGGTGATGATAAGAGCTTAAAATTTTAACTTAGAGAACATGCCTAGGAATCCCTCATAATTGTTTAGGAATTGATTATGGAGCCTTAGGCAAAGACGATCTTAAAGGTCACGAATGGAGATTCTAGAGCCCCTTAAGCAATGATATTTTCTGTTTCATGTAGTGCTTGGGATTTTAGTGAGTTCAAATCTTAGAGAAAGCTTAAGTGTTAACCTCTTGAGGGTAATAAAGATGCAAATACAAGTTTAAGGTCCGTAAGGGTCAAAGCATAAGATACTATGAGATAGGTGGCTGAGAGAGTATAATTATGATGATGAACCTCGAGCACACTTATGATGATGTGATTATGTTAGTTCCTTGAGCATGAAACTTTATGTGTATGATTGATATGGTGATATGATGAAATGTTGTATTTAAGATGCATGAGGTTTTGAATATGAATGAAATTGAGGAAATATGCTCATGTGAACTAGAAAGTTATTGATTTGAGAAAGTTCCATGAAAATGATGCATGTGATCGAGATTATGTGGCATGACTCAAATTTGAGGAAATTCTAAAGTAACTGTCATGCCCTTGAATTTCCGTCAAATTTGAGGGACATAAGAAAGTTTTTGAGAAAAATGATGTTTAAAGTCATATGCCGAGACGTACTTCTCTTGCTCTCTCTAAGGAGAAGGTAAAACCATGAGGGCATAGGCAATAGCCCCCAGCGGACAAAGTCACTGGGCTTAACCAGTTGAATGCGTTTCGAAGAAGGAAAAATATATGATGTTTAAGGTGACACACCACGTACTTCTCCTTCTGAGAGAAGGAAAACCGTGAGGGCATAGACATTAGCCCGCGACAAAGTCACTGCTTAACCAGTTTATGCATTTCGAAGAGGAAGTCCCATGATGGGTGATCCTTAGGCCCCTACCCTTCCCAGTTGGAATCATGATGAATATGATTATGTTTATGATTCGCTTATCAAGAGGATAAGTAAGAACTAGTGACGACTAGTTAAGGTATGAGCTCATAGCCTAGTTAAAGGGTGCGGTTACTATTATGATTGGTGTCACAAGTATGAGAAAGGAAAGATGTTCAAGAGAAAGTTACATGCCACTTATATGTTGTTTGATATTTGTTTGATTTATCTAAAGTACTGCCATGCATCCATGAACTATTATGTTGCATACATGCATTAAGAATCATTATAAAAGACATGGACCTTGGATAAATATCTTTGTGAAAACTTCATAATGAACCTATGCATGCTTAACCTTTCCATAATAAACCAATGGGACGTAAACGATGACACTAGGATAGGGGATTTCCTGATGAGATTCTTTAGCAAGATTCTCACCCCTCTCTTTCTTTCTTTCCATTACGTCTTCAGACATCGCTGCGTTTTCGTGATTTTTGTTGACGCACCCGTGCGGAGCTACACTACGACCCACTACAGCCCACCACTTCAGGGTCGTTGTGCTATATGCATTTTTGCATACATGGCACGCGTTGCCTTTCCAGTTTCGAGCTTCAAATTCACCCCGACCTTCCTTTGGTACGACATGATCTTTAGAGGACGCGACCTCGTGACGAGACTGCCCGCTGCTCAGATCTCAACCTGAGCACTATTTCCCGAGCGGGCCCCCGAGACGTCAGAGACCGACCCATGAGGATCCTCCTTCTCATCCTTTTCCAGGGTTCGCCCCGCGTACCCATGGATATCGAGATGGCTTAGGAGACGGCGACGCAGCGAGGTTAGCACGACATTCCTAGATGCGCCCACCTGGCAGGCATGCTCGCCCATCCTTTCGCCTTCACGCACCGAGGAGCTGCCCAGCTCATCGGAGATGTGTCACGAGGACGAAGAGCGTCATCCCAAATCGAGGGCGGGAGCCTTAGCTTGGGAGTATCTTTTGAGGTTGTTACCATGTATTTTTTTTTTATGTTTCTTATTTATTGTTGTACTAAAGCTCCCCACTAGTATGGGTAAGACTTTATATTTCTGTATATTTCTATAGTGAATGTACTAAACTATGTTAATTAATGTGATGAGGAATGTTTCCATGATGGATGTTCTTTTATGTTTATGTTCCTATGTTTTATGTATCCTTCAGCTTCACGTTGTATATATGTCACGCACAAAGGCTCGCACTTTGTTTTATAGAAATCATTTAAAAAAAAAAATTTACCTGTATTTTCCGTTAAGTATTTTGTAAATGAATTTAAAGAGAAGTAATAACTAATAATTAATCTTGAATACGTCTTGGCGTATTGGGGTTAAATTAAGGTGTTACATCATCAACTAGTTCTCATATAAGTGGCATATAACTTCTCATAAACAACTTCTCTCTTTCATGAGCAAAATGCTTCACATCGCTCTCGTTTCTCAAACTTGTGATATCATGGTATGTAAAAATAGTAACCGACCCCTTATACTAGGCTATGAGCTCATACCTTAACTAGTCGTCACTGGTTCTTACCATCCTTTGATAAGCGAATCATAATCATAAAAATAATAATCCCGACTCCAGAGTACGGGCAGGGACCTAAGAAATCACCCATCATGGGACTTTTTTCCTTCTCGTACGCATCAACTGGTTAAGACCAATGACTTTGTCCGCTTTGGTAGGCTAATGTCGATGCCCTCACCCTTTTACCTTCTCCTCACCATAGCAGGAGAAGTACATCTCGACTGCGAACGCATCATCCGGTTAAGACCAATGACATTGTTCGCTTCAGAGGCTTACGTCGACCATACCCCCCATGGGTTTCCTTTCTCCTCACTAGAAGGAGAAATACGTCTCGCATGTCACATATAAATCATTCTTTTCAAAAATTTCTCAAGTCCCTTTAATTTGACAGAAATTCGGTAGCATAACGACTATACTTCAAATTTCCTCAAATTTGAGTCATGCCACATAACTCAATCACACATGTTGTTCTCATGGAATTTCTCAATTCAATAAATCTCTTCATCACAGGAGCATACCCTCCTAACTCATTCATATTTCGCATTTTCATGCATCTTAAGCATAGCATACCACATCATTACAATAACATGTCACAAACACATATATAGTCTCATGTTCATGGTATTAACATATTCACATCATCACAAGTATACTCACTCGTCTTATTCTCACATCACGCCTCCTATCTCATGGTGTCTTATGTTTTGGCCTTTACTGGTCTTAAACTTGTGTTCCAGTGATTCTAACTTTCATTATGGATCTTTATTTCACCTAAGGGATCATCACTTATAATTTCCTCTATGTTTATGCTTACTAACATAACCAAACAACACTTCATCACTTTGGCAGAATTTTGTCATATGATTACGGGTCCTATAATCTCGCTTTTACCCTTTAAGTTCCGTCTTCACCTAAGGCTCTATAATCAACTCCTAAACCAATTATAAGGGATTCCTACACATTTCCACTAATTATGAACCATTTTCCTTAAGTCTAATTATGCTGGACAAAATTTATATTTTGTGCATCTAAGTGTTCTAGAATTCTCATTTAAGTCATTTTTAGTTACTTGTTCTTTCCTAACTTCCCTAAATCGTTTCTTGCTTCACTCAAACATAATTTTACACATTTTAACACCATAAAACAGAATTTATATAGTGGCCAAGTTGCACAAGGCAGAACCGAAAATACAAGCATCATACAATCACATAATCTCATGATTTAAATGCATATAAGTTGCTAGTTTCTCTTGGAATCATTTTAGGGACCCAAAACTCTTTTAGAAACCAATTCCTCTCATTAAAATCACACAAAAATGGGTAGGTCAATAGCTAAATTATTTAGCTCAAGGAATAGATTTAAAACATAAAACTTTGTTCATAAAGTTCTTTAAGTACACCTAAGCTTGGAAAAATTCCAAGACTTAGACTATGGGCACTTATGATTAGATGAACTCATCTCAAGTCCATCATCATCATCACAAGGCTGAAATGGCATTCTTGTAATGCCTTCATTTTCTAAAACTTTATGTAAGATACTTGGGCAAGTCTTTGAGCTCTAGGATATTTAAGTGATGATATAAACTTAAACATGCTATGCAATTGTTTTACTCTTCATTATAAATAAAGTGAGAGCATAAAATAAATATGATATGCAACCTCATTATTATCTTTAAAGATTAAGTGATGACTTGAAATATAAACATGAAATGCAAGCTTGGAAGTTTAAACATGATAATGCAAGTTCATTTAGTTATTCTTGAGAGTTTAGTGATGGCATCAAAATAAACATGCTATGCAAGGCATAAACATAAACATGAATGCAACTCATTTTATCTTAACTAGAGCTCTTACAAGACTTTAGAGGAACATTATATCCTTAACCCAATATGTATCTTAACAACATAAATTGAGCTTTAGAGTTCTTAGCACCAAGTCTTCAAAGAAGTCTTTGGTTTGAACTTCATCATCAAGCTCAAGAAAATGGACACAAAACTCAACACTTGTCTAAACAAACATACAAAGAACTAAGTCATATTCTTTATTTTATTGCTCATGGGCTTCAATCTAGAGTAAAACTCTTAGAACGGCCGACCAACTTTAAGGTTGGCAAGGGTAAGCTTAGAGCTCTTTGAAAACATAGGATTAATTTTCTTAACAAAACTTTTAGTGATCTACTTTATATTTTTAACAAACTTTGTTCAAATAAAGGAAAAGGAAACTGAAACCATGATGAGGAAGGAGGAAATAAGACCAAATCTTGAGCAAGGAAGGAAAGGAAATTCAAACATGTATGGTCCAAGACCAAGATTTCAAGCTTTAGAGGTTTCTCACATGGCAACAACAAGCTATTATCTTGAAACCTCATCATCAAGCAAAGTTTTTCTCATGAAAAGGCCTCATGGCCAAAAAAAGAAGAGAAAAGAGTTTTGAACCAAGAGAAAACTAGAACTTTCTCAAAGAAAACAAGTAAAATCTTGAAAACAAACCCCTACCTAAGGAAGTTTTGAAAGAAATGAAGGAAAGCTTAAGTCTTGAAGAAATGAGAAGACAAAAATCTTTGGATGAGGAGAGGATTCGGCCAAGAAGAAACTCAAGGAAATGATTTTTCCTTGAGAAGCAAGCTGGAAATGGAAAGATTAAGTGTTTGGGAGGTGGTTTGAGGTGAGGGAGTGGTGGTTTAAGGTGGTTTGTGGTGGTGAAAAGGTTTCTTTGAGGGAGGAAAAAGAAGAGCAAGATGAAGAGAAATTGAGAGCAAATGAAAGAAAATGCAAGAAAGCTTAAACTTGCAATGCTTCTAAAGTGTAACCAAGTTCTTCAAGGCTTGGTATTTATAGGAAAATGAAACTTTGTGGCTGATTTGAAGAGGAAAAGACCGACGGTCTCTTAGCCAAAGGGAGGAAAAATATCTTCAAAGACTTGTCATTCAAAGGCATGGTTGAAAGCATGGCTAGGTATGGTCAAGGTATGGCTTAAGGCATGGTCTTTGGAGTGAAATAAAATCAACATGTGACACTTCTTCAAGGTATGTATTTGGCCAGATTTCCAGCCAAAGGGAGGAGGATGATTTGTTCATGTAATTGTGGTTTAGTGATGTGTTTAGGTGTTTCTTTGATTAAGGTTTTGGTTAGGAGTTTGTAAGAAAGTGTTTAGGTGAGGTAATGGCTAATTAAGGTTGTCAAGGCTTGATTAGGAGAGTGTTCTTGCTAGATTAACAATTTAAAACATTTTTTAGTCAAATGAGGTATGGGCACAATTTCTTAATTTAAGGAATTGGAGAGAAAACACTATTCAAGATTCCATGACTAGGAATCTTGAATCAAAGAATGTAATTAGAGTTTAACTAAGCAATCTTAGGTTCTAATTAACCTTAATAAATCATTTTGACTTAGATTAATTATCAAAATAAATTAATCTTCGATTAAGCCTAATATTGCTTAGGTTTGCTTAATTACACTGTTTAAGGGCAAAATGGTAATTTTGCACTAAAACCAAGGACCCACTGGCTTACTAAACATCAAAAACCACTCATAAACATCATTCCGAACTTCCTGGAAAGTTTCGGGCTCAAACGGCACCTTTACCCGCATAAAACATTACAGGGTATTTTGGTCATTTTGAGCTAAAAATTTGGAAAACAAGATTTTCACCTCGGATATCAAACATAATAGTTATAACCCCCTTCAAACATTGAGTTGACCTATTGAAGGTGTTGGGTTGGCTTCCTCCAAATTCTGGGCAAAAATGACCTCAGGGATTTTGGTCATTTACACTCAACAAAAAAATCTGGGTGTTACACCATGAGAATTGAACCTCTGATACCAAAATGTAACACCCTAACTCATCATCTCATATGCTTGAGTCGCATTCCGGTTAGTTATTAGTTGTTACGCCTTTATTTCAGATCTTGACTTACTTTTCTTTAAAATCCGAGAGTAAAATACGACTAAAGTTTTCTTTTTGAACTTAAGACTTAAATGAACCACGCATGCACATAGATATCGACACTTAATCATAAGTACCAATAGGACAATCACGATACATATGCATGTGCGTATTTTACTTTATCATTTATGAACTCTTAGAGTTCCTTTCTTAACTTTTTCCACCCTCTCGACGATTTTAACATGGTCACCAAATCTGAACACCTATCGCGGAATGAGCTCAAACCTAACTAGCCGTCGCTAGATTTCATATGGGGAAAAGATGGGGAATCATATCTCTTTCTTAATCACCCATACAACCCTTAACGGGAAGTCATAATGGGATCATTTCCATATTATCATATCTCGTATAGATGCAACATGAGCATACAACCATAGAACATCATATAACATATCCTTTATTCATATCTCATATTCTCATGCATTTTAAACATAGCATATTACGCCCCAACTTTTACTGTCATTTAGAATTACCGAATTACCTAGGTAATCTTATATAAATTTGAAGACCTAACAATCCTCAATAGAGGAATATAACATTAGAAAAGAAGTTATGAGCAATTCCCCAAGAGTCGCAAGCCCGAATTTGTACGTGTAAAATGACCAAAATGCCCCTGAGGTTATTTTACTCAGAAAATGAGGATCGTGGGCCCCACCATCCTCAAGGGGATGTTCTGAGGATAATAGGGGATTGTTTGTGTTATGTGTGTTAATAGAGAGAAGAATCTCAATTTTGATTTTGAAACGCGAAATGACCAAACGCCCCGCGCGTTGAATTCCGATTTGTGTGCCGACTGAGTCCCGAACCTCACTAAAATGTTTTAAAAGGTGTTTTTAAGCTATGATTAACCATTGGTTAAGTTCGAATGGTCAGGAAATTTTTGAGAAAATGACCATTTTGCCTCCTCTTTGTGCAGTTTGCAAATTTTGAGATTTTCGATTCGTCTAATGAAACCTAAGCAATATTAGGCTCAAATTAAAGCTTATTAAATTCTAATTACTAATCTAGAGTCAAAATTATTTATTTAGATTGATTAGAACCTAAAATTGCTTAAAACACCCAAATTGCTTAGTAATTCACTTAAGCCCTTAACCGTAAATTCTCTAAATTGCATGAATACCTTGCCTACACCTAAATAATACATGGAACACACAAAATCCTCTTCCACAAGGCTGTAATGCACGAAATTATTGAGTAATAAGTCAGAAAATTATTACACAAAAATCCAAAGAATGAAAACAAAGAATCATGAAAACATGGAAACATGATTCCATGTTTTAAGCCACCAAACAAAATGATTTTTCTTTATATTTTTTCCTCTAATTTTTGGTCAGATTTCCTTCCTTCCTTTGTCCATTTATGAGCTGCAAAATCTCTATAAATAGGCATGCTTGAAGATAGTTTAGATGCTTAGTTCATAACTTACACAAATTCTAGTCTTAGGAGCACCAAAAGCTTTCTTTCTTTCCTCTTGGCTGAATTCTCCCTTCAGCTTTTCAAGGATATTTTGCTTCATTTCACTCAAGGAAACCAAGTTCTCTTCCTTTCTTTCAAATCAAATTAGGTAGGGAGGTGTTTTAAGTTCATTTTATGCTAAGACAAGTTATGTTTCTAGCTCAAAATGATGTTTTCATGAGCTTTCTTTTAAGTTTTCATTTTCAGTTTCTTCTTCCTTTCTTTTTAAAGTATTTCGGCCATATGGCCTAGCTTATGATGAGACCATGGTTTGATGATGAGATTCTTGAGTGTTGGTTGCAAAGCTTTCACAAGTTAGATCTCTAAAACTTGAAGGTTTCACTAGTTTCCAAAGCTTCTAAATTTCAGTTTTTCTTTCTTATTTTCCTTTCATGGTTTCGGCCAAATGGCCTAGGAAGGAATGAAATGATGGCTTGATGATGAGGACCTTGAATATGGGTTGTAAATCCATCACAAGTTAGGCCTCTAAAGCTTGAACATTCCATTTAATGCAAAACTTTAAAGAATAATGTTTTTATCTTGAGGTTTGAATATGAAATATATATTTTTACTTTGTCTTGCTAAGATACATATATTGGGTTGAAATCATAATTCTCTTAAAGTCTTGAAGGAGCTTTAGTAAAGAGATCAAGTGAACTTGCATCCATGTTTAAGTTTATGCCTTGCATAGCCATATTTATTTTATGTCATAACTAAATTCTCAAGAATAAATAAATGAACTTGCATATCTCATGTTTAAATTTCAAGCTTGCATTTCATGTTTAAATTTCAAGTTGTCACTTAATCTCTAAAGATAATAAAGAAGTTGCATCTCATGTTTATTTTATGCTCTCACTTTATTTTATAATGGCTAAAAGAATCAATGCATGACATGTTTATTTTATGTCATCACCTAAAAATCCTAGAGCTCAAAGACTTGCCTATGAATCATAAGCAAAGAAATGAGATAATTGGAGTTAAAGAATTTATTCTTTAAGAAGTCTTGAGAATTGGAGCTTAAAAAAATGTAATTCTCATCTCCCTCACCGTCCTGTGCGGACTACGCCGCTCCGTTGCTTAAGATTCTCTTCTCCCTCTCCTGGTCCCTGCGGATTACCGCGCCAGTTTCTTGCATCATGTTTATATTACAAGTTCTTGCATCATGTTTAATTTTCAAGTTATCACCTTAAATCTTAAAGATAAAGAAATGGAATTGCATATCATGTTTATAATTCCAAGCTATCACCTTATAAAGATAAGATTAAAATAAGGTTGCATAGCATGGTAATAATTCTAAGATGTCACCTAAATCTCTAAAGCTCAAGACTTGCTCCTTTTATCTTAAGTGAAAGATTTAATTATGAACATTTTTTCAAGTTATAAATCGGTCCCATGGTTAAGTTAGCCTAAAGTCCTATGACTTCTTTCAAGTTTAACAAAAAGAATTAGTTATAAAAGAGTTTTAAAACTTTGTAAGAATTTTGTGGGAATTTAGTAATTTATGTGTTCTTAAAATGTGATTTGATGCTTATTAAGAATTTGGTGCCATTGATTGATTCCCTAGTTTGTATGTTATAGTTGCTGTTGCAAACAATGAAAACTTATGCATGAAATAAAGACATATTCTGTTGGAAGAAAGTGTATTCCTGAAGAGTGCAATTTGGAAAGATTCTGGCTAAGGAAAGATTTGGTATTTAAGCGTGTCCATTGTGACCCACCTCTCTTTCTTGGAATCTCCCAGATGCATGATTACAGTTGGTATATATTATTTCGGCATAAGACTATAAATGAGAAAATGTTATGATGATTATGAATGAAGAATTGTATTATGATATAACATGCAAAGACTTAAAGGTGACTCAAAATATATGAGAAAATGATCCTTTGGACCCTCAAACTATAGGCGGTGAAAAGGTGATTCTTGCCCCCTAGTCCGTTCTCTCAAAAGGGTAGAGGAATTTTTACTTATCAAAAGGGATAAGTATGTGCTGGTGACGACTAGCAAGGTATGAGCTCATAACCTAGATTACTCCCAAAAGGGTGAAGTATAGGGTGGCCCAGGAAAATGATGATGAAAGTAACTTTAAGTCACCTAAGAAACTAAGTAAATGCATTATGTGAATATGATGTTCTGCTATGCATAGTATTTATGAGATGATGATGAGAAATATGATGTTCTGCTATGCATAGTATTATGAAATGATGATGAGGAATATGATGTGATTTTATGCATAACTATGTTATTATATATGAAAGGAAAAGTTCATTATAAACATGACATGCTAAGTTTATGATGCATTATAAGACGCATGATTAAAATGAATGGACCTCGGAAGTATATTTCCAAACTAATTAAATGAATCTTAGCATGCTCACATTTTCATAATAAACCCGAGGTTCCTGGACGATGATGATGACACGATGCATATGAGGTGAGTACCCTACGAGATTCTTTTATAAGTTTCTCATTCCCTCT
Source organism: Dalbergia oliveri (assembly GCA_030441495.1). Lineage (NCBI taxonomy): Eukaryota > Viridiplantae > Streptophyta > Magnoliopsida > Fabales > Fabaceae > Dalbergia > Dalbergia oliveri. The sequence continues at coordinate 21,742,951 of JAMLFY010000002.1, read as the reverse complement.
TTCTTTCTTTCCATCTCGTCTTCAAAAAGTGATGGTGATGTTAGTGATTCCGTTGATGCTCTCACCTGGTAGATGCACGTGATTGTGAACCAGCTTATTATCCTTGAGGAACGTGTTGCTAGACCTCAGCGTGAACTTAGATATCTATTCCTATCTACTGAAGTGTTACAAATAGGTGCCATTAATAGATGTTTTTCCATCCATATATTATTTATGTTTTGTTAGATTGCCTACATCTAGCTTAACTCTTGTAGGCAAAATATCTATGTGAAATGTAATTATGGATATCATATGATGGAGCCAATATGATGTGTTCTTCATGATATGTTTGTTTATTTTCTGCCTTTATCCGATTATCGTCACGTTATGTGCGGCTCACGTTTTCAATTATATTTAAAAAAAATGGCTCGTAATTTCACTAAGTATTTTCAAAGCATGATTAAGGAACGGAAGCAAAGAGTAAAGTCTAGTAATTAATCAGATATGACCTAGGCATATTGGGTTATTATTAGGGTGTTACAAGGTAAACCGTGAGGGCATAGACATCAGCCTGCCAAAGGACAAGTCGCTGGCTTAACAAGTTGAGACGTTTCGAAGAAGGAAAAAGTCCCATGATGGGTGATCCTTCGGCCCCTACCCGTACTCGGGAAGTCGGATTATGATGATTATGATTATGTTTATGATTTGCTTATCAAGAGGATAAGTAAGAACTAGTGACGACTAGTTAAGGTATGAGCTCATAGCCTAGTTTAAGGGGTGTTACCATTATGCTTAGTATCACAAGTATGAGAAAAGGAAAGATGTTCAAGAAAAGTTTCATGCCACTTATATGTTGTTTGATTATTGTTTGTGTTGCCTAAAAGTATTGTCATGCATCCATGTACTATTATGCTGCATACATGCATTAAGATCCATTATAAAAGCCATGGACCTTGGTTAAATATCTTTTATGAAATTCTCATAATAAACCTTTGCATGTTCAAACCTTTTTCACAATAAACCCAAGGTTCCTGGGACGTAAACGATGACACTAGGATAGAGGTTTCCTATGAGATTCTTTAGCGAGATTCTCTCTCTCTCTTGTTTCTTTCGTTACGTCTTCTAGACATCGATGGTGTCGTTCATGATCTTCATTGACCGCCCACTTGGGAGGTGCACTATGACCAGAGCATCAGCCCTACCACTTCAAGGGTCATTGTGAGGTGCGCGTTTTTGTGTACGTGGTATTTGCTTTCCCGTCTCCAGCTATCGCTTCAATCGACTTCACCTTTTGGCAACAACCTGATCTTTGAGAGAACGCGACCCCGAGACGAGCAGCACGTCATGCCGTCCTTTCTCATTCGCACACGGATACCCGAGTATGTTCCCGTTCTCGACAGGAGGCCGATCCTTCGAGGTCTTCCCTCGTTCCCCATGGATCTTGGGGAGGTAGTAAGGACACTGTCACCCACCCAGGCATGCGAGGCATGTTCGACAACCTAAGAGGCGACCACATCGTGGAGGCCACGCCTTTCCCTTGATTCCCATGCCTATCTCGCTTCGTTGGGCTACATTCGAGGAGCTCTATTAGTTCGCGGGCTACATCTCCCCCATCCGAGGACGGCTGTCATCAATAGGCGTGAGGGCGAGGGTTGATAGTTGGGCGTTTTATCTTTGGGGTCTTACCATGTACTTGCTTTTATTTTCCTTTCCGTTATGTATTTGCAGTTTTATGTACCTAGCTCCTCCCACGTATATGGTTAAGACTCTATGCATTTCCTTTGTAATTCTGGAGTTATGTACTAAACTATGTTAATTAATGTTATGATGGATGTTTTCATGATTGAGATGTTCCTTACCGCTTTTGTCCGTAATATTATTCATTCCTCTACTTTACGTTTTCGTTTGTGTTATACGTGATGGCTCGCACTTTGTTTACATGTTTCATTTCAAAAAAAAATTTTAACGTATTTTCCGCTAAGTTATTTCCAAAAGAGGTTTTAAAGGACGTACGGCTAATAATTAATTCTAAGTACGTCCTAGGCATATTTGGGTTAAATATTAGGGTGTTACAAATGACGTAATTAAGCAAACCTAAGCAATATTAGGCTTAATCAAAGATTAATTTATTTCAATAATTAATCTAGATTCAAAATAATTTATTAAGGTTAATTAGAACTTAAGATTGCTTGGTTAAACTCTAATTAAATCTTTTAATTCAAGATTCCTAGTCATGGAATCTTGAATAGTATTTTCTCTCTCCAATTCCTTAAATTAAGGAATTGTGCCATACCTTCATTTGACTAAAAGAATGGTTTTAATTTGTTAATCTAGTAAGACCACCCCTAAATCAAGTCTTGACAACCTTAATTAACCATTACCTCACCTAAACACTTTCTTACAAACTCCTAACCAAAACCTTAATCAAAGAAACACCTAAACACATCATTAAACCACAATTACATGAACAAATCATCCTTCTCCCTTGGCTGATATGTTGCCAATTCATGCCTCCAAATTATGTCACATGTTGAGTTTGTTTCACACCAAAGACCATGCCTTAAGCCATGCCCATACCTAGCCATACCTCTAACCATGCCTTTGAATGACTAAAGTTTGAAGATATTTTCTCCTCCCATGGCCTTGAAGCGATCGGCCATTCCTCCCTTGGCAGCCCCATTGTTTCAATTTTCTATAAATACCAAGCCTTAGAGAACTTGGTTACACTTTAGATCATTTGCCAAGTTAAGCTTTCTTGCAATTTTCTTTCTTTTCCTCTCAATTCTCTTCATCTTGTTCTTTTTCTCCACCATCAAAGAAACCTTTCCACCACTACAAACAACCTTGAACCACCATTCCCCACCTCAAACCATCTCTCAAACACTTAACCTTTCCATTTCCAAGCCTACTTTCTCAAGGAAAATTCATCTTCCTTGTGCTCTTCCTTGGCTTGAAACCATCATCCTCTCCAAGTGAAGATTTTGTCTTCTCATTTCATCAAGGATCCAAGCTTTCTTTCATTTCCTTCAAGACTTCCTTAGGTAGGGGTTTTATTTCAAAGTTTTTCTTATTTTCTTCAAGAAAGGTTCTAGCTTTCTCTGGTTCAAAACTCTTTTTCTTCTTTTTTTGCTTTTCGGCCTTGGAGCCTTTTCATGAAAAACTTTGGCTTAATGATGAGGTTTCAAGATAATGGCTTGTTGTTCTCATGTGAGAAACCTCTAAAGCTTGAAAACTTGGTCTTGGACCATACATAGTTTCATTTTCCTTTTTCCTTCCTTGCTCAAGATTTGGTTTTATTTGCTCCTTCCTCATCATGGTTTCGGTTTCCTTTTCCTTTATTTGAACAAAGTTTGTTAAAATGTTAAGTAGATCACAAAAGTTTTGTTAAGAAAATTAATCATATGTTTTCAAAGAGCTCTAAGCTTACCCTTGCCAACCTTAAAGTTGGTCCTTCTAAGAGTTTTACTTAGATTGAAGCCCATGAGCAATAAAATAAATAATATGACTTAGTTCTTTGTATGCTTGTTTAGAAAAAGTGTTGAGTTTTGTGTCTATTTTCTTGAGCTTGATGATGAAGTTCAAAACCAAAGGCTTCTTTGAAGACTTGGTGCTAAGAACTCTAAAGCTCACTTTAGGTTGTAAAGATACAAATTTGGGTTAAGGTTATAATGTTTCTCTAAAGTCTTGTAAGAGCTCTAGTTAAGATAAAATGAGTTGCATTCATGTTTATGTTTATGCCTTGCATAGCATGTTTATTTTGATGCCATCACTAAGCTCTCAAGAATAAGTAAATGAACTTGCATTATCATGTTTAAATTTCCAAGCTTGCATTTCATGTTTATATTTCAAGTCATCACTTAATCTTTAAAGATAATAATGAGGTTGCATCTCATATTTATTTTATGCTCTCACTTTATTTTATAATGAAGAGTAAAATAAGTGCATAGCATGTTTAAGTTTATGCCATCACTTAAATATCTTAGTGCTCAAAGACTTGCCCAAGTATCATACATAAAGTTTTAAGAAATGGGAAATTTAACCATGAAAAGCATATGTGTTTTAGCCATAATACAATGATGGTTTGATTTTGTAAAAATGTGAGGATGTTTTCAAGGAAATGTTAAATATGTGTTATGAGGTCTCAAGGTGTTTAAGAGCCTAGGATGTGTCAAAAATCATGTTTTCTCAAATTCCGAAGGTTCTGGCAATTGATTACCAGCTCATGTAATCGATTACCAGAGTGGTTGTTAGAAGGATTTTAGGTTATGGTAATCGATTACCACACAATGTAATCGATTACTGAAGGCTGTTCTTCATGCCCAGAATCAGTATTTGAATATGTAATTGATTACTGTTTGTGTAATCGATTACTCTAATTTTCCTTTTTGAAAGTTTTACCTAAGTAATCGATTACCATCTTATGTAATCGATTACTGTTGTTCCTTGAACCCAGAACAAATTTAGGTTTTGGTAACGATGATAAGGCTGATGTAATCGATTACTAGAGCACCCTTTTTTTGCTCCTGAAATTGTTCTAAGAGAAAAACTAGTAACTTATATGTACTTATAACATGAACTTGTGTGATTATGGGTGATGTGCATTTTTGGATTTTGTGTAACACCCTCCTAATTACCATGTGCTACTCGAGTATTGACATAGAAATTAGAAGTATTACTTACGTTAAAAACTATACTAGTCGACATATAAAGTACTAAAGAGATTTAGATACATAGGTTGCAAAACTCATTTATACATATATGAACATTAAGTTTCAGTTAGTGTGTACACTGATATCAAAGCAACGAGATGACCCCAAGCTAGAAGAAACCTCGTAACAATAGGACTAGCCCTTGCCTAAGACCTAGCCTACTAGTATATCTAGACAAAATAACATATAGATACAAATGGAAATGAACATTTAATAGTACATCAAACTGGAGGCTAGCAAAGTCCTAACACCACACTACTACTATGTACACGCCAAAAGTCTCTAGAATTTTGTATCGTCCTGAGGAATCCATTGGCCATCGCACCAAGCCTTGCCTCCACCTGGGCATCTGCCTCCTAATGGTCCGAGTTCTGAGGAGGATGATGACGAGGGTCGTCGTGGAGGAGGCACATGTGGTGCTGGTGGGGCTAAAAACATTTGGATATGCCATGTGTAGAGGCACACTATCATACGAAAAATGGGGTCGAACTCTGGGTAAATACAGAAATTCTACGAACGGCTGAAGAATACGTAGGCCGAATCTGGAATAAGCCACAACGTATAGGAGTCCAGGTCCTTCCAGAGTGCCACTGCCACTGGCGAGTCAAGGAAGAGAATCACCGATGGCATTCTAATGCAATACAACATATATGTACATAAGGATGAGAATATTATAAAATTCTTAGGGGAATCCCTCATATACGATCCAGAAATCAACATTAACTGAATGCACATAAGAATACTCATGCAAGAATTATAAGAACCACAACCAAAGTATGTACATTATGTGAAATCAAGATACAACCCAATAATGAATTATGCATTGCTATTTGGAGCCATGGAATCCATTTCATGCATTTTCTCTTTTTATTAACATAAGGGAGGCTTAATATCACATCAAGAGGTGTCTACATTAGACATTTCCAAAAAGGACAATAGACTGCTAGGACATGAGCTCATTCCTACTCGTGATCATTGGACTTCATTTTTTTCATTTTGAATCACACACAGTTTATCCCTAGCCGATACATCCATCGACTCATAAATTCCTAGGAAAGTCCTTACTTTGTCCTTCCTAATTAACTTATAAGCCTTGTCTCTGCTTTTTCCCATATGTTAGAACATGCACAAGTGTAGTTTATACATTCTCTTTTCTCATATAATTGCATCATGTTATTTTCTCTTTTTCAAAGGCATGCTTACTATACATGTAGGCATTCAATTACATTGGAGTCTCATTCATGCCTTGTAAACAAACCTTTAAAACAATTAGTATGCATTCATATAGTAGATACTTGAACTATATACTATGTCATCATTAATTTAAGGTTTTTTAACCTTTTCAGCACATGGGCAGATTTATCATTTCAGTACCAATATTTAATGTACCTGTTAATGGTTGGTTCAAGGGCCACAAAAATTTTCCATGACACTTCAATGTGTCAAGGATGCCCTGGAAAATTTCAACACTACTGGAGTTCTCAAACCCCATCAGGAAATTGTACAAATCTAGTGGCCAGAGACCACCAATTCACAGATCAGGCCAGGGTTATAACAATTTTTAACCTACAAACTGATTGAACTAACTCATAATAAAATTTACAGTAATATTTCCATGTGTTATCCACTTCCTGTAAAAATTTCAAAGGATAATCCAATCATTTGGTATGTTAATAAAATTATACAAATTCATAGCCTCAGTTCCAATAGTTCAGGCAGCATCTCTACAATTTCGGTTACTGATTTTTCTAAGGCAGTTTGACTCAAAATCAGAACCCAAGAAAATTCGTGGAGCTATTCCAAGATGTGAACTTGAACATATAAATTTTTCAGCTCATTAAAATGACCACAACATGCCCAAAAAAATCGTGACCATGCACTGCCTGCAAGAGACCGAAAATCCAGCAAGTATCACTTAACATCTTTTTGAGTAAAGTGATTCTTATCATCATCCAAACCTACTACCAAAATTAACACATCAATATCAACATAATATCCATCAATACAACCAGAATTTTTGGACTTAGGGCAAGCCAAAACAAATCAGAAAAATTCAACAAGAAAAGGCAACAAAAACCCTACCCTTGGAAGCTAATGTGTTTTAGTTTCTAGTTTGCTCCAAGATGGAAGTTCTTTGTTCCAAAAGCTTAAAACTCACTCAAACCCTCCTCTAATCAGTGATGAGTGAGGTAATAGAGTGAAGTTTGCAGATTCTAATCGGTTATATTTGTAGAAGTTGAAGTATAGAACAAGTTTGGTTAAGGGGAATTTTGGTTTCAACAAGGTTTTTGGGGTTGAAATCTAAGGTTTGAAGCTTTTTGTGAAGAGAACAATGGAGTCCTCTGATCTCCTCTTGTTTGGCTGAGAATGATGATGGAGAATTATGGGGTTAGGTGGTTCATGTTAATCTTATAAGGTGGCTTCTTATTGGTTGGTTACAAAATGCAATTAATTCTTGTTAAAAGAAATTGATATCAATGGCTAAGATTTGATCTTTCATTCAAGATGAAATCTTAGCCATTCATGTGGCCATCAAAAGGATAAACATCATTAATTTGTAGGGATTAACTAGCTTTCGTGTTAAATCGCACATTGAAATTTCACCGAACGGGTAAACGCCGTACCCGATTAATTCAATATTACCCGAAATAAATTCTAAGCATCAAACTTTCATTTCCACTTATTTCTAACCTTATTTCTCATGTTTTCTAATTTTGGAAACCTTTGTTCTTGAACCTAGGGTTTTTCTTTATCTGCTCGAGGCCCCCAAATACTATTCACATTTTTTTTTTGCTTGAACATATAGTCATTCTCATCATTGCTACGTCTAGAATCTTAATATTTGCATTAACAAATCCTCTATTAATTTCTAAAGAAAATTAGGTTATAAAATTAGGGTGTTACATTTTGCCTTGTTCCTTTGTCCACTGATTAATTCTATTTTATGGAGTTAAAATGTGTAAGATTGTGTTTGAGTGAAGCAAGCAAGCAATGTATTAAGATTCGAATTGATTGAAATATTGAATGAGATGACATGAGTTGAATAAGTTATGTGGCATGACTCAAATATGAGAAAATTCGGAGAAGTTGGTTATGCTGTTGAATTTCCATCAAATTTGAGGGACTTGAGAAAAGTGTTGAAAATAATGATTTATATGTGACATGCCGAGACGCATTTCTGCGTGCTCCTTATAGAAAGGAAACCAGTAGGGTATGGTCGTGGAGCCACATCGAAGAAGACAATGTTACTTGGTCTTAACCAGATGCGTTTGCAAAGAGACGTACTTCTCCTGAATGGCGAGGAGAAGGTAAATCGTGAGGGCATCGACATCAGCCAAAGTGGACAAAGTCATTGGCTTAAACGTTGATGCCTTTCTAGAAGGAAGAAAGTCCCATGATGGGTGATCCCTAGGTCCCTTACCCGCTCTGGGAGTCTGGGTTATTATTTTTATGATTATGATACACTTATCAAGAAGATAAGTAAGAACTAGTAACGACTAGTTAAGGTATGAGCTCATAGCCTAGTATTAGGGGTCAGCGACTATTTTTACATACCATGATGTCACAAGTTTGAAAAACAAGAAAAGATGTGAAGCATTTTGCTTATGAAAGAGAAGTTGATTATGAGAAGTTACATGCCACTTATATGAGAACTAGTTGATGATGATATGTTTTATTGGTTGCGCATAAAGTATTGCCATGCATTCATGTTCTGCTATGCTATACATGTATTAAGATTCATTATAAAAACACGGACCTGGAGAATTATCTTTATGAAACTTCATAATGAACCCTTGCATGCTTAACCGTTTTATAATAAACCCAATGTTCCTGGACGTAACGATGACACTAGGATAGGAGGTTTCCTACTGAGATTCTTTAGCAAGATTCTCACCCGCTCTCTTTTTCCTGTTATGTCTTCAAATTATGATGGCGCCGTTCGTGATTTTTATTGATACGCCCTGTGGGAGGTGCACTATGATCCAGATCATCACTCCTATCACTTTGAAGGTCCCTGTGTCATGCGTATTTTTGCATACATGGGACGTCCATTTGCATTCCTGTTCCAGCTTTCGCTTTACCCCAACCTCTCCCTATGGCGATGATTTGATCTTTGAGAGGACATAACCCGTGATAGAGTCCCGTGTCGACCTTCATCTTCAACGGTGCATGGCTACCCAGTATGTTCCTCGCCGAGGCATTCAGAGATTCGATCTTGATGAAGGATTCCCCACTCATCCCTTTTCGGAGGGATCTGCCTCTACAATTCCCATGGACAACGGGGGGTAGCGAGGATACGGTGACACAGCGGAGGTTAGCTCGACGCCCAAAGATGCGCCCACGTTCAAGGAGGTCATGTCTGTCCACCTTTCCGTTGCACACACCTGAGGAGCTAGCGCAATTCATTGGGTATGTACCTTCGAGGGACGAGGAGCAGCATCACGAGTTTGAGGGAGGGGTAGCCATGGCTTGGGATCGATCTTTTGGGACTTTCCATGTATTCACTGTTTATGTTTCTTGTTTCTTTTCTTGTATTTTCGTTCTTATCTTGCAAGCTCTGACCATATATGGGTATGACTTTATGCTTTTTATGTTTCAGTGATGTACTAAACTATGATATTTAATGTTATGATGGTTGTTTTGTGGTTGAGGTGTTCTTATTTGCTTTTGTATTGCATGATTTATTTTCCCCGCTTTACGTTTCACTTATGTTGCCTCGCATTTTATTTTACGTATTTCAAAAAAAAAATTTTACCCATATTTTCCACTAAGTAATTTTACAAATGAGTTTTAAAAGGGAAGTAATAACTAATAATTAATCTTAATACATCCTAGGCGTGTTGAGGTTAAATATTAGGTGTTACATTATGGCTGATCCCTCCGCTTTATGGATTGATGTCCTCACAAACCAATAAGTAACTAGAAGGGTTTAAAATGAGAATTCTAGAACACTTAGATGCAAGAATTGTAAATTCTATTTCGGCATAATTGAACTTAAGGAAAATGGTTTATAATTAGTGGATATGTGTAGGAATCCCTCATAATTAGTTTAGGAGTTAATTATGGAGCCTTAAGCGAAGACGAACTTGGAAAGGGTCAAAGATGGAGATTCTAGGACCCGTAATTGTATGATAATTTTCTGCCCAAGGTGATGTAGTGTTGTTTGGTTTTGTTAGTGAGCATAAACATTAGAGAAAATTGTAGGTAATGATCTCTTAGCTGAAATAAACATTCATAATGAAAGTTAGGATGTAAGTTTAAGACCCGTAAGGGCCAATGCATAAAACACTATGAGATAGGAGGTGTGATGTGAGAATAAGACCAAGTGGGTATACTCGTGATGAATGTGAATGTTTTAAATGCTATGAGTATGAGAATGGTGGATGTGTGGCAGGTTGCTATGATGATGTGGTATGCTATGTTTAAAATGCATGAGGATATGTTATATGATGTTCTATGGTTGTATGCTCATGTTGCATCCATACAAGATATGATAAAGTGGAAATGATCCCATTATGACTTCCCAAGTTAAGGGTTGTACATGGTGATCCAAGAAAAGAGATATGTCAATGAGGAAATGATCCCATTATGAATTCTCAAGTTAAGAGTTGTACGGGTGATCCAAGAAAGATATATGATTCCCCCTCTTTTTCCCCATATGAATCTAACGGCTAATTAGGATGAGCTCATTCCTAGGTGATGGGTGTATTTGGAGTTTTGGTGGCTACGTGAAAATTGCCAGGGCGGCATGTTGGGTGGATTTTGATGGCTATGATAAGGTGGAAAAGTTAAGAAAGGAACTTGAAGAGTTCATAAATGATAAAGTAAAAGATGCACATGCATATGTTTCATGATTGTTTCATTGGTGCTTATGATCAAGTGATGTAGGTTGAGTACGTGAATTGTCATGCTTAAGCATTGCCATTCATACATAAAATATCTACTGCATTCATACCATCAAGACTCATGCTAAAAGAAACCCACTTCGGATAATAGGATTTGAGAAAATTAAAACTGAACCTATGTATGTACACCTTTTTCATAATGAAACCCAAAGTGGCTGGGGGACGACGATGACACTTGTGTTAAGTTGGGGAGCCTACTGAGAATTTTGTATAAGTATTCTCACCCTTTTTGTTTTCCTTCCCGTGTCATCTCCAGACGGGAATAATGCGATGTTTGTGATCTTCCTTGAGGCACGGGCATAGGAACCATGGTGTCTAGTCAGATCAGAGGGTTAGCGGAAGCATGAAGACTAGTCTAGCTTCGTTAACATTTTGTTTTGCGTTAGTTAAAGTTGTTTGGTGTAATTGATACCCCTAGGTGTCCTTATATTTATAAGGGCATCATTGTTATGTTATAATTATGATATAATACTATAATTTATGTTGTGATTATTCTGTGGTTTATTCATGGTTGTTATGATGACGTATATCTGATTGTTGTGTTTTACATTTAATAGTCATATTTATGCGCATGCGTGACTCACATTTTAAGTCTTAAGTTTAAAAAGGAAAATTTAGTCATATTTTACTATTCATATTTTTAAAGAAAAGTAAGTCAAGTCTAAAACAAAGGCGTAACAACTAATAACTAACCGAAATGCGACTTGAGCGTATGGGGTTAAGAGTTAGGGTGTTACAAAAGATATACCTAAACACATCATTAAACCACAATTAGATGAACAATTTCTTCTCCTCCCTTGGCTGGAAATCCTGCCGAATACATACCCTTGGAAATGTGTCACATGTTGATTTTATTTCACCCCAAAGACCATGCCTTAAGCCATGCCTTGCCCATACCTAGCCATACCTCCAACCATGCCTTTGAATGACAAGCTTTTGAAGATATTTTCTCCTCCCCCATGGCAACTGTCGACCATCCTCCCCCCTTGGCAGCCCCATTGTTTCAGTTTTCTATAAATACCAAGCCTTAGAGAACTTGGTTACACTTTAGAGAACTTGTTTCAGCTTTCTTGCAATTTCCTTTCTTTTTCTCTCAATTCTTCTTCATCTTGTTCTTCTTCCTCCATCATCAAAGAAACTTTCCACCGCCACAAACAACCTTGAATCACCACTACCCCATCCACATCTCGTTCAAAGGATCTGCCCTACGGTCCCCGTGGACATTGGGAGAGGGCTGAGGACAGGTGATGAGAGGAAGCTAGCTCGACGCCTAGAGATGCGCCCACGTTGAGAAGGTTATGTCCGTCCCCTTTTGCACACACTTGAGGAGCTCGCTCAATTCATTGGTTACATACCTTCGAGGGATGAGGATCAGCGTCACTAGTAGGTTTTGAGGGAGGGGTAGCTATAGTTGGGGTTGACCTTTAGGGCTTCCTTATACTTGCGTTATGTTTTCTTTCTATTTATGTATTCTTTTATTTTATGTACTGGAGCTCTGCCCATTTTTATGATATGACTTTATGTTTTTATATTTCAGTTGATGTATCAAATTATGTTATCTAATATATTATGGCTGTTGTTTATATGAGTGGATGTATTCTTTATTACTTTCATTGTATGTTTTAATCCTATGCCGCTTTACGTTTCGCTCGTGATAGTGGACCCTCGCATTTGGTTTATGTGTTTCAAAAAAAATTTACCTGTATTTTCCACTAAGTAATTTTAAAAACGAGTTTAAAGGAATAACTAATATTTAATCTTAATACGTCCTAGGTGTGTTGGGAAAATATTAGGGTGTTACATCGCCATCAGAATTTAAGACATGATGGAAGGGAAGAAAGAGGGATTGTGAAGCTTACTAAAGAATTCTCAGGATGCAATCTCCTATCTAAAGTGACATCATCATTGTAACATCCTCCCAAGTGTAACCCTATCCTTAAGTCATGACATCATACTTGAGAGTTGTTACTTATTAATTAATGGATCTTTCTTAATTATCTATAGCAAGAATCAATTGAATCGTGTAGTAACTAACTCGTGGTTCTATCAAAATATATAGCAAGGAAACAAAGTATTTATTTAGTACAAGTCAAGTACAAAAGGAAGCACTTCTATGAGCTTTAGTACACATCTCGTTCTTTACTATATTTAGAGACATGTACATATCTAAGTGCAACAGATACGAGTCTCCACTACTAAGCTATAGAAATTCCAATTTAGTCCTTCTTGTGGGCTTACTATTCTGAATTAACCTGGAGAATGACATGGAAACAAACACATAGGGTGAGAATTCTAAAATTCTTAGGATGCCCCAAAACATATAATGAAACTCATGACATCGTTATTGTAACCTTTATTTCCCGTTAGAGTACAAATGACCGAAATGCCCCTGAGGTCATTCTACCCGAAATTTAAGGGACAGCTGCCCGGCAACCCTCGATGGGTCAACTCGATGTTTGAAGGGGATTATGCTGTTATGAATGATATAGGAGGAGGAAACCTCGTTTCTAAACTTCCTCAAAATGACCAAAATACCCCTGCGTGTCTACCTAAAAGATGCCGTTTGAGCCCGAACTTTTCAGGAAGTTTAGAATGATGTTTATGAGCAATGTTTGATGTTTAGTTGAGCAGAAGGTCCCGAGGTTTAGTGTAAAATTACCATTTTGCCCTAGAACAGTGTACAGTGCGCCTAATGAAGCAATCAGCCGAACCTAAGCAATATTAGGCTCTAATCGAAGATTAATTTATTTCGATAATTAATCTAGAGTCAAAATGATTTATTAAGGTTAATTAGAACCTAAGATTGCTTAGATAAACTCTAATTGTATTCTTTAAATTCAAGATTGCTAGTCATGGAATCTTGAATAGTGTTTTCTCTCTTTCCTTAAATTAAGGAATTGAGCCATACCTCATTTGACCAAAAGAATTATTTTAAATTACTAATCTAATAAGATCACCCTCCCTAATCAAGTCTTGACACACCTAATTAACCAATTTCTTCACCTAAACACTTTCTTACAAACCCTAATCAAAAGCCTAATCAAAGAAACACCTAAACACATCCTTAAACCACAATTACATGAACCAATTTTCTCCCTTGGCCTTATGTGGCCGGCCACTCCTCCCCCTTGGTGCCCATCATGTTAACTCATTCACACTCCAAAGGCCATGCCTACACCATGCCTTAAGCCATGCCTCACCATGTCTTCAACCATACTTAACCATACCTTTGTAAGAGATATTTCCTCCCTCCTCCTCTCCAAAATGGCGCCGGTTTCCCCTCCCTTGGAAGCCTCAATGTTGAAAATTCCTATAAATACCAAGCCTTGATGAACCTTGTCACACTTTGGTTCACTTGGTAAGTTCACACTTCTTGCAAATTCTCTCATTCCTCTCAAATTCCCTCAACTTGGCTGATTTCTTCCTCAAGACTCCAAAAGGATTTCCTTCTCCTTCCATCTAGAAAACAAAGCTTTCTTACATCTCTTCAAGACTTCTTAAGGTAGGGGTTAAGTTTTGATGATTTTTGTTTGTGTTCTTCAAGAAAGTTCTAGTTTTTCTCTTGGTTTCAAACTCCTTTTCCTTCCTCTTTCTTTTTTGGCCAAGAGGCCTTTTTACAAAAAGAATGTGAGCTTGATGATGAGGTTTCAAGATAATGATTTGTTGTTGTCATGTGAGAAACCTCTAAAGCTTGAAACAACTTGGTCTTGGACCATACATGCTTGGATTTCCTTTCTTTTCTTGGCTTAAGTTTCGGTTTTTCCTTTTCCTTTCCTTTAAGGATTTTCAGTTTTTCTTCTATGGATTTGAACAAAGTTTGTAAAATATGTCTAGTAGATCATGAAAGTTTTGTTAAGAAAGTTAATCTCATGATTTCAAAGAGCTCTAGGCTTACCCTTGCCAACCTTAAAGTTGGTCGGCCGTCTAGAATCCGCGCTAGATTGAAGCCTATGAGCAATAAAATAAAGAATATGACTTAGTTCTTGTAGTTTTGTTTAGACAAAGTGATGAACTTTGGGTCCATTTCCTTAAGCTTGATGGTGAGTTCAAACCTTAAGATTTCTCTTGAAGTCTAGGTGCTAAGAACTCTAAAGCTTGCCTTATGATGCATAATGGGTTGAGGTTTATGTTCCTCTAAAAGTCTTGCAAGAGCTCTAGCTAAGACAAAAACAAGATGCATTCATGTTTAAATTTATGTCTTGCATCTCATGTTTATTTTGATGTTATCACTAATTTCACAAGAGTAAATGAATGAACTTGCATTACCATATTTAAATTCCCAAGCTTGCATTTCATGTTTATATTTCAAGTCATCACTTAATCCTTGAAGATAATAATGAAGTTGCATCTCATATTTATTTTATGCTCTCACTTTACTTTCTAATGAAGAGTAAAATAAGTGCATGGCATGTTTAAGATTTTGTCATCACCTAAACACTCTAGAGCTCAAAGACTTGCCCTAAGTATCCTAAAAAGGAAACTCCATTCAAAAAGAAATGGATGAGTTTTGGTATGAACCAACAATGGTTTGATTTTGTAAAATACATGAATAATTTTCAAGGAAATGTTGGAAAACGTTTTATGAGGTCTCAAGAGGTTTAAAATAGTTTGGAATGTGTCAAAATCATGTTTTCTCAATTTTTAGGTTCTGGTAATCGATTACCACCCATGTAATCGATTACCAGAAGGTTTTGAAGGACTTTTGGTTCTGGTAATCGATTACCAGGCAGTGTAATTCATTACTACGGCTTTTCATGCCCAGACCTTTGGAAACCCTATAATCGATTACATTATAAAGTAATCGATTACCATATGTCCTTTACTTTTCCAAAGATTTAACCTAAGTAATCGATTACGTCGTATGTAATCGATTACCCTATGTTCCTTACTTTTCCTAAATAGACTTTAACCTACGTAATCGATTACCATTATGTGTAATCGATTACCTTGTTTTTGAAAACCCAGAATGAATTGAGCTTGGTAATCGATTACTAGGAACATGTAATCATTACCAGAACACCTTTTGTTTCCAGAACATTCCAAGAGAAAACTAGTAACTTATATGCATTTCAACCCAAGAGATTATGTGATCTTATGGGTTCATGATTTCGGTTCTATGTTTGGCTACTGTATAAATGCTGTTCTAAGGTGTTAAATGTGTAAAATTATGTTGAGTGAAGCAAGGATCGATTTAGAGAAGCTAGTAAAGAATAAGTAACTAAAAGGGACTTGAGATGAGAATTCTAGAACACCTTAATACAAAGAAGTGCAAATCTGTTCTAGCATGGTTAATTCAGGGATAAATGATTCATAATTAGTAAGACATGTACAAGATCCCTTCATAAATGATTAGGTGCTAATTTCTAAGTATAAGATGATGATAAGAGATCTAAGTGGTTTATAACTTAGAGAACATGCCTAGGAATCCCTCATAATTGATCTAAGAATTAATTATGGAGTCTTAGGCGAAGATGGATCTTAAAAGGGTCGCGAATGGAGATTCTAGAGCCCCTTAAGCAAATGATATATATTTTCTGCCCTTTTATGTTGATGCTGAGTGGAATCTTGGTGAGTTCAAATCTTAGAGGAAAAGTTTAAGTGCCAACCCCTTGAGGGTAATAATAATGCAAATACAAGTTTAAAGCCCGAAAGGGGCAAAGCATAAGATACTTGAGATAGGTGGACGAGAGAGTATGATTATGATGATGAACCTCGTGCACACTTATGATGATGTGATTATGTTAGTTCCTTGAGCATGAAACTTTATATGCATAATTTGATGAATTGTTGTGTTTGAGATGCATAATGTTTCAAAGATATGAATGAAATTGAGAAATATGCTCATGTGAACTAGAAAGTTGTGGCAATGAGAAAGTTCCATGAAAATGATGCATGTGACTGAAATTATGTGGCATGACTCAAATTTGAGGAAATTCGAAGAGTAGCGTTATGCCGCCGAATTTCCGTCAAATTTGAGGGACAAAAAGAAAGTTTTTGAGAAATATGAAGTTTAAAGTTATATGTCGAGACGCATTTCTCCTGCTCCTGAGGAGAAAGTAAACCCGTGGGTATGGACGTCGAGCCATACCAAAGCGGACAAAGTCGTTGGCTTAACCAGTCGATGCGTTTCGAAGAAGGAGAAAGTCCCATGATGGGTGATCCTTAGGCCCCCTACCCGTACTCCTGGAGTCGGGATTATGATATTTATGATTCGCTTATCAAGAGGATAAGTAAGAACTAGTGACGACTAGTTAAGGTATGAGCTCATAGCCTAGCTTAAGGGGTGCGGTTACTATATTATTGGTGACACAAGTATGAGAAAAGGAAAGATGATCAAAGAAAAGTTTCATGCCACACAAATGTTGTTTGAATTATCGTTTGATTTACCTAAAGTGCTACCATGCATCCATGAAACATTATGTTGCATACATGCATTAAGAATCATTATAAAAGACATGGACCTTGGACAACAACCTTTGCGAAAACCTCATAATGAACCTATGCATGCTCAACCTTTTCATAATAAACCCAAGGTTCCTGGGACGTAAACGATGGCATTAGGATAGAGGACTTCCTACTGAGATTCTTTAGTAAGAATTCTCACCCCCCTCTCGTTTCTTTCCGTTACGTCTTCAGTATCGATGGCGTCGTTCGTGATTTTCATTGACCCGCCCACATGGGAGGTGCACTATGACCCCGAGCATCAGTCCTACCACTTCAAGGGTCATTGCGAGGTGCGCGTTTTGCATACGTGGGACGCCCTTTTGCTTTCCCCGTCTCCAGCTATCGCTTCGATCCGACTTCACCCTTTGGCGACGACCTGATCTTTGAGAGGACATGACCCCGAGATGAGAGACGTCGTGCCCAACCTTCCTCGTCGGAGGTACGCGATATCCTGAGTATGTTCCCCGTCTCGACAGAGGCTGATCCTTCGGAGGGATCTTCCCTTCGTTCCCTATGGGTCACGGAGGAGGTAGTGAGGCCACGGTCACCCAGCCGAGGCATGCGAGGCGCGTTCGACAACCCGAGAGGCGACCACGACGCGGAGGCCATGCTGCCCCTCGATTCCCATGCCTAGATCACCGCTTCGTTGGGCTACATCCGAGGAGCTTCGTCAGTCGCGGGCTACATCTCCTCAACCGAGGACGGCGTCACCAGTAGGCTTGGAGTGGGAGGGTAGTGATAGTTGGGTGTTTATCTTTTGGGATTATTACCATGTATTTGTCTTTATGTTTCCCATTGTACTGCAAGCTCTCCCACTAGTACGGGTAAGACTTTATGTTTCTGTTATATTTCTGTTGTGATGTACTAAACTATATTATCTAATGTAATGAGGAATGATGTTTATGATGGATGTGTTCTTTAATGTTTATATTCTGTATGTTTTATTTATTCTTCCGCTTCACGTTGTTTATGTTACGCGCAAAGGCTCGCACTTTGGTTTATATAAATCATTTCAAAAAAAAATTTACCGTATTTTCCGCTAAGTATTTTATAAATGAATTTAAAGAGAAGTAATAACTAATAAGTAGTCTTGATACGTCCTAAGCGTATTGGGGTTAAATATTAGGGTGTTACATTATCATTTAAGCATTTCGGTTTATTAGTAAAATTGTGAGCATGAAACATATATCAAAGGTTCATTTTAAAGTTCAAAAGTCATTCTTCCAAGTGGATTTATTTTAATTACTCCATTACTTAAGGATACATATGTCATACTACTTAACATCATAATAATTCATTTTCAACTTTACATACCCTTGGACATCGAAAGGGACCTTTCTTGCCCTTTTCGGACTAAATGGGACCTCTCCCTGCCCTTTAACATTCAAGGGACCTTTCCCGTGTCCTTTACACATTCAGGGGACCTTCTCGTGCCCTTTATAGACTAAAGGGGACCTTTGTGTGCCCTTTTCTAACGAAATGGGACTTTATTCTTTACTTAGTATGTACATCATCCTCAAGCTCATATTACTATATGTGTTAGCATAGTTTCTGAATGTCGTAATGTTTCCAATATATATATCATTCATTTATCACGTTTCTTTTTTACCATCGCAAGCTTAAAGCTTATATATACAATCAATCACAAGTAATTCACATTCATTTCTCATAAACCAATCTTTAATGTCACTAGCATGCATTCATGTACATCATACTTGAACCAAAGATCATTTGACTTCTAAATCAAGAGTTTAATTCATTTCCAGGATAAATAGCATTTGGCAGAATTTTAACTAGACGATTATTTCACAAATTAAAAAATCAATTTAAAGGCTATGAAATTTTCTTAGATACTTCAATATGTCCACAAGGCTTTAGAAAAATTTCAAAGAGAATCATTCTTAGCTATGGCAAAAAAATTTACAAATTTGGTGGTCAGAGACCACTTTACTTACTAAACTTGAACTCTCATAATTTTTAACCCTAGTAAATGATTGAAGCAACTCACAATAAAATTTACAGTGATACTTTATATGTTGTTAACTTCGTGTAAAAATTTTAAAGGATAATTCAATCATTTCCTATATTAATAAAATTATACAAATTCACAGCTTCAGCCCTTACTAATCTAATAGGCATAGAAGCCATTTCTGGTTCTTGATGTTTTTAGAGCATTAGGATTCACAATCAGAGCCTAAGAAAATTTGTGGAACTATCCTAGGATGTTGGCTTCAACATATATTTTTTCTAGCTCATGAAAATATCCACAAACATACCAGAAAATTCAGTTTTAAATGCAATGTAAAATCTGAAAATTGACTATAGACCAAATTTCCTTTTGACAAAAATGATTTTTAACATCATCCAAACACTCCACCAAAATTCATTCATCAATATCAACATAATGTCAACCAATATAACAAGAAATTTCTACCTAGCTTAATCAGATCACACAGAATAAATTTGAAAAAGAAAAGGCAAGAAAACCCTACTTTTAGAGATTTGTGGCTCTTAACTCCAAATGATGCTCTAGAATGCTTTTGCTTCACTTCAAGCTTCCCCAACACCAAACCCTTCCTTTAACCTCAGATTGTGTGCCTTCAAAGTTGGAAAAAGTATGATTTTAATTCTAATTCAGTTAGTTTGGTAGATCTTGATAGGAACAAGTTTTGTAAAGGAGTTTGTGGTTTTATCAAGTTTAGGCAAGGGTTTGGATCAAGTTTGCATGGTTTTTGAAGAAGCAAACATGGAGATGGCTGTTTGCATACTTGCCGAGAATGAAGGATGAAAAAATGACAAGTTTGGTGGCTTTAAATGATATTAAATAAGGTTGTAAGAATAATGTAATATAAAATCTAATTCTTTTAATAATAAAAGATATGGATGGCTAGGATTTAATCTTGCTTTCCAAGATTAAATCTTAGCCTTACACTTAGGTAGAAAAGATAAACATTATCCTTTTATAAATATTAAACTATCTTTCGTGTTAAAAATTGATATAAATCTTACGAACGGGTAAATACAATACCCATTAGTTTATATTACCCAAAATTAAATTTAAGTATAAATCTCTTTCCTAATTATTTCTAATCTTAACCTCTTTCTTAGTTCCTGTATCCTGTTTAGACTTGGGTTTCAGCGTCCTGGGCCCTGGGGCCGCAAAACACTATTCACCCAACTGTAAATTTTCTTTTTACACGTCGTTGGGCCATCCTCATCATTGCTCAACTATCAGATTTTTGAAATCACAACTAATAAAGCTCAAATTAATTTTTAACTAATTTTTGGGTGTTACATTACCACCCACCTTAAAATAATTTTGCCCTCAAAATTCATTTGAAAACAATTTCAAAGATAATTTCATAAATCAAATAAGGATATCACACACAATTCAAACAATTTAATCAAATCCTAAACGTTCTACCGTAGGTTGAATTCCTAGGTGGTGACGTCCTTTAGCACTTATGGTGAAGACCCTACTCTTGTTGTGACTTTGTAGTTGGCTTTGAATTTGTATTTGGACACTCTCTCATTATGTGTCATGGCTTTCCAGGTTACCATATGACCTGCCCAGCCAAGCAAGGTCTACCTCCATGGTTCTTCCATATTTTCCACAATCTTGGCTCTGTTGACCATTGTTGTTTATCCTTATGTGGTTTTGATTGAAACGGCTTTTTCAAGTGCGAGTCATCCTTATAGTCTTGGTCTTCAAAGGCTAGTCTTTTATTAGAAGTTTCTTTAGCAGATTAGCATGCTAACTTATTATTGGAGTCCTCTACGCGGCACTTGTTTACCAATGTTGCATAATCTCGACTCTCAGAGTCCCACAAGAGCTTCAATGTCTTCACGTAATCCTCCTTCATACTTCCCGCACTTCCAAGCTTCATTAGGATTACGCTAAAATAGTGGAAAATTTGCAAAGCTCTTCAAACTTGGCCGTGCCAGCTACACTCATGGACCCTTGTTTGAGTGCCATGAATCCAACTCCTTTGCATTCCTCATAGAAGTAGGAAAATACTTGTGATAAAAAGCCTCCTTAAACACTTCCTACGTAACTTCAGCTAGAGCTTCGAATAACCCCCTAGTGCCAACCCACCAGAATTCCCATCCGC
This sequence comes from Dalbergia oliveri, assembly GCA_030441495.1. NCBI lineage: Eukaryota > Viridiplantae > Streptophyta > Magnoliopsida > Fabales > Fabaceae > Dalbergia > Dalbergia oliveri. Next base: position 21,721,801 of record JAMLFY010000002.1, on the reverse strand, counting down.
CTCTAGCATGTAAGTGTGTAATACCTAATATTTAACCTAACATGCCTAGGACGTATTAAGATTAATTATTAGTTATTACTTCCCTTTAAAACTCGTTTGTAAAATTACTTAGCGAAAATATGGGTAAATTTTTTTTGAAATTACTATGCGTAAAACAAAGTGCGAGCTATTGCGTACAACATAAGCAGAAACGTAAGCAAAGAGAGAAATAAATCATGCAAAGCAAAAGCAATAAGTAATCGATTACATTGTGTAGTAATCGATTACCAGAACTTAAAACCCTTCGAATAACCACTCTTGGTAATCGATTACATGAGATGATAATTGTAAATCCCCTACGCTTTATGGATTGCCGACGTCCCACAAACCAACACTTTCAGCGTTTTTGTCACTCACACGCTTCCTGGAAGTTTTCCCAGGAGGTCACCCATCCTAAATTACCCCAAGTCAGCACGCTTAACTGGGAGTTCTTTTGTGATGGGCTACCGAAGAAAGATGCATCTTTGTGGCATAGGTAGTACCAATCAATTCATATAAGCCTTCTTTAACGCATAGTCCCATACCTATAGAGACCAGGATCCTCTCATTTGGTGTGAACGGTTCATTCATGTACCCCTCCGCTTGGAGGCAGGAGCCGCTCCTTGTCCGTGCCCTCCGCATCCTGATCACTCCCTACCTCGTCCCGTTGCGTTACATGCCCACCAGCTTCCGCCTGGTTCGTCCCTCGACCACACGACCTGGAGAGGTGCAGGCTCTGATACCATAATGTAACATCCCCCAAGACAACGTCATCCTTAAGTCATGACATTATGCTTAGGAGTTGTTACTATAAATTAGCGGATCTCTTAATTATCTATAGCAAGCTTGATTTACATACGAGATAACTAGCGTAATTCTATTAAAACATATTACATGTAAACATCAAGTTTATTAAACATACAACTAAAATACATAAGGAAGCTCCTTTATGAGCTTTAGTACATATCCTCTTCTAATACATTTACATACATACTCATTTCACTAAGTATAGGAGAATAAAACAGGAACTATACACTATAACAATCCTACACTCCTTTGCATAGCAGCATCATCATCCTCTTGCTTAACCTGGAGACACGGAAACAAACACATAGGGATGAGAATTTTATAATTCTAGGAGGGCAACTCCCCAATCACAATCATAATGTCATCGTCATCGCCCCAGCCACTTCGGTTTATTAGTAAAATTGTGAGCATGCAACATATATCAAAGGTTCAAATAAATTTTGGGAAGTTACTACTTTCGCCTTCCCTCATTCAATCTAAGTCTTGTTTCTATTTTGTCCATATATCAGAACATGCACGATTTAAATTTATACATCCTTATAATGGCATCATATACTTTTCTCTTTTCTCAAATGCATACATAGGCCACATATAGGCAATCATTCACAATGAAATTCTCATTCTTTTCTCATACTTCAATCCTTAAAATCCATAGCATGCATTTATATGTCATAAGTCACATGGCCAAACACTTAATATCAAATACTCATGTCATACTAGAAGCCAAAGTGCCATTACATTCTCAATTCAAAGCATTGTTCCATTCCCAGCACAATGGGCAGTTTTCACCCCATTGTGGCACAATTTGTTTTGCTCATCAAACAATCAATTTAGAGGTTATAAAAATTCTTAAGACACTTCAATGTGTCTAGAGACCCTGTAAAAATTTCAAGACAATCAGAGCTCTATAGCTACCTCAGTAAAATGTACAAATTTAGTGGTCAGGGGTCACCAATTCCCAGACCAGAACCGAGTTCCCTAATTTTTAACCCCAGAAAATGATTGAATTAATTCACAATAAAATTCACAGTGACACTTCAATATATTAGTAACTTCGTGTAAAAATTTCAAGAGTTAGTTCAATCATTTGCTATGGTAATAAATTCAGACAAGTTTACTGCTTCAGTCTTAACAATTAGGACAGTATCTTCCTCATTTCGGTTTCTGATTTTTCTGAGGCATCAAAACTTAAAACTAACACCTAAGAAAATTCATGTAGTTATTTTAAGGTTCTACTCCAACATATAATTTTTATAGATTATGAAAGCACTCAAAAATATTCCAAAAAATTTCGTGAACAACTGCAACATACAGGAAAACAGAATTTCCAGCAACTTAGTCCAAACTTACTTTGATAAAACTCATTTTCTAACACCATCCAAACCCACCACCAAAATTCACACATCAATATCAACATAATATCATCCAAAATAACCAGAAATTTTGGACTTAACACAACCAAAAACAGATTAGAAAAATTTGACAAAGAAAAGGCAAGAAAAACCCTACTTTTGGCAGCTAGTGGATCCTTGGCTTCAAGATAATCCAAGTTTGAATCCTTCCACTCCAAAGCCCCCAAACCAACTTCAAACCCTTCTTAAATCAGTGAGGTGTGAGGTGCAAGACAAGGTTTTGATAAGGAATGGAAATTTTGTTCGGTTAGATTGGTAGAGAATTAGGTGTAGAACATGTTTTGTGAAGAGATCTTGAGGTTTTATCAAGTTTAGGCTAGGGTTTATGAAGCTCCAAGTTTGTTAATGGAGTTTGAGAGGAAGAACAATGGAGGAGAGCTTCTTGGAGTGTGGACGAAATTTTGATGAAGGAAATGATAAGATATTGATTTTATGAGTTTATGACAAATTGCATAATAATTTCAAGTACAAAATGTTTTATTTTCTTAAAGATAAGTCTAGTAATTTTTGTAAGCATCCTATTGGTTGCAATAAAGTAGTAATGGTGTGGCTTCTTCTAAGCCACACACTTGTCTAGTTAAGTGGCAAACTTTCATTGAAAGTTTCATTTGTAAAAACAGCACCATCTCATTTAACGGGTAAACACCGTATCTATTAATCATATTGCTCGAAAATTAATTTTAAGTATAAAATTATCATTCCCACCTATTTCTAACCTTATTCCCATGTTTTCCTAATTTTGGGCATCTCTGGCTTGAACCTAGGGTTTCAGCTGTCCCCATCCTTAAGTCATGGTATCATACTCAAGAGTTGTTACTTATATTTGCGACCTTTCTTAATTATCTATAATAAAGGTCGATCGAATTGCGTGTTAACTAACTCGTGATTCTATCGAGATATATAGCCAGAAACAACTTATTTATTTAATACAAATCAAGTACAAAGGAAGCTCTTCTAGAGCTTTACAATACATTCATTATCTCTTATGTTTTACAGACATATACATACACTTAAGTACAAAAACACAAGTTCTACTAACTACTGGAATCCACTTGATCTTCTCCTGAGGCCTCACCGTCTTCTAGATCAATCTGGGTAACAGAAAAACAAATACATAGGGGTGAGAACTCTAACATTCTCAGGGCGTTCCCAAAACATATACTGAAGTTCATGTCATTCACCGCCCAGCCACTTCGATTTATTTAACAAAAGGTGATCATGCATTACATAATGACTATTCATTTTTAAAGTTCAAAATCTATCTTTTCGAAGTGGGTTACTTTTAAGAAAAACCAATCACTTAATACACCTCTACGTCAGCTCATGCTCATAGTAAGTTATGGCAACCAAGAAGAACCAATATACACAAATATGTACATGCCCAATGTAATTAAATTCATCTTTGATTTCCCTTGATGAGTCAAAAGTATCACATCCCTCTCTATTTGCCTTCGACAAGCCAAAAGGATCTCAATCCACTCCATTTGCCTTTGACAAGCCAAAAGGATCTAATCCACTCCATTTGCCTTTGACAAATCAAAGGATCTCACTCACTCTATTTGCCTTTGACAAGTCAAAAGGATCTCATGTGTGATTATTTGCCCTTGACAAGTCAAAGAGGATCTCATGTTTCATTATTTGCCCTTAACAAGTCAAGAGGATCTCAAGTTTCTTGGGATCATAGAATTTAATTTAGTACATCATTCACTGCATGCATAAAACACATACAGGCATCCATTCACAATGAAATTCTCATTTGTATCTTATAAATCAACCTTTTAAATTATCTAGTATGTATTCATATGTCACAAGACATACAGGCAAAAAAGGTAACATCAAGTACTCATGTCATTCTAGAACCAAAAATTCCATTACTTCATCAATTCAAATCATTGTTACATTTATAGCATAATGGCAGATTTCACACCATTGTAGCACGAATTATGTTGCCCTTCAAACAATCAATTCAGAGGCTATAAAAATTTCACATGACACTTCAATGTGTCTAAAACAACCTATAAAAATTTCAGGGCAATCAGAATTATATAACCACTTCAATAAAATAGGCAAATCTGGTGGTCAGAAGCCACAAATTCATAGTCCAGACTTGTGTTCTCAAAATATTTAGCCCTAGAATTTGATGGAATAATGGTACAATAAAATTCACAGAGGTATTTCAACATGTTATTAGTCTTGTGTAAAAATTTCAGGAGCTATCTCAATTAATTTCTATGATTAAAAATTGGCAAGTTTGTCACTTCAGTCTCAACAATTCAGACAGCAGCAGTTACAATTCGGTTTCTAATTTTTTTGAGGCATCAAACCTTAGAATTAACCCCTAAGAAAATTCGTGTGTTTAGTATAAGAGGTTAGCTACAACATATAATTTTCATGGCTCATGCAACCACCCACAAAATTTCCAGAAAATTCGTGAAAAATTCTGATTACAGAACAGAAATCAGTCCAGCAACCTAGTTCCAATTTCACTTGAGAGAAAACCCATTTTAAAACCATCCAAACACAACACAAAAATTCATACATCAATATCAATATGTTAACCATCAGTATCATCAAAATTTTCGGAATTAGGGCAAGCCAAAATAGAATTGAAAAATTCCACAAGAAAGGCAGCAGAAAACCCTACTTTGAGAGCTCTTGAGCTCTATGCTCCAAAGGATGCTCTAGAATGCTTTTGCTTCACTTCAAAGCTTCCCCACCAACATCAAACCCTTCCTTTAACCTCTGATTGTGTGCCCTCAAAGTTGGAAAAAGTGATGGATTCAAATTATAATCGGTTAGATTTGTAGGCTATGATGAATAGAATAAGTTTAGTGAAGAGAATTTGTGGTTTTAGTGACTTTGAGCTAGGGTTTTGCAAGCTTGAAGCTTGTTAATGGAGTTTGAGAGGAAGAACAATGGAGGAAGGGTGCTTAGAGAGGTCTGGCCGAAATTGTGATGAAGGGAATGATAAGATGTTGATATTTTGAGTTTAGGGCAAAATACATAGAATTTTCAAGTCCAAAATGTTTTCTTTGAAGATAATTAGTGTAATTTTGTGCAATTCCTATTGGTTAGTCATAAAGGTGTAATTGTGTGGCACATCTCAAGCCACACACTTGTTCTCCTTAGGTGGCAACTTGCTATGCAAGTTTCATTTGGAAGAACTCACAGAAATCTCGCCGAACAAGTAAACACCATACCCATTAAACCGATATTTCCCGAAAATTAATTTTAAGTATAAAATTATCATTCTCAGATATTCCTAACCTCATTCCCATGTTTCCCTAATTTCAGGCACTTCTGGCTCGAATCTAGGATTTCAGCTATCCAGTTGGCTGCTGGGGCCCAGCAAGGTTACTATTTCCAGCCCGAAATTTTTTTTTTTTTTTGAGGTCCGTTGGGCCGCCCTCATCATTACTAAACTATTATATTTTTGAAATTATGATTAATAAAGCTCAAATTAATTTTTAATTAAATTTTAGGGTGTTACATTACCACCCACCTTAAAAAGAATTTTTCCCCCAAAATTCCTTTGAAAACAATTTTCAAAAGACAAATTCATATGTCAAACAAGGAATTTATACACAGGCAACAAAAGAAACGATTAAATCCTAAACGTTCTTACCTTGAAATGATTGATATTTTAACATAGCAAATGATTGATTTTTCCCTTGAAATTTTCAAATGTTCAAGACATCTTGAAGTTCAACCGTGATTTTTATTTTGATTTGATTCAATCATTTTCTAGGGTTAAGAATTATGAGAACTCCTGTTTGAGCTGTGATTGGTGGTCCCCATGTAACGTTGGGATGAGGTAGGGAGTGATCGCTGTCAGAGGGCACGGACAAGGAGCCGGCGCCTCTCCAGCGGAGGGGTACATGAATGAACCGATTACACAGAATTAGAGGGATCCTGACTCTGTATAGGTATGGGACTATACAGGGAAGAAGGCTTATATGAATTGATTGGTACTACCTATGCCACAAGATGCATCTCTCTTCGTAGCCCATCACAAAAGAACTCAGTGAGCGTGCTTACTTGGGGTAATTTTAGGATGGTGACCTCCTGGAAGTTTTCCAGGAAGCGTGTGAGTGAGGACAAAAACACGTGAAAAGACCCGTATTGGTTTGTGGGAAGTCTGCAATCCATAAAGCAGGAGGGGATGTTACATATGGTATCAGCAGTTCATCCTTGTAGGACCTTGAATGGACGACTATGCTTCCTTAAATGTCATGCATTATAATTCTATATATGTGTATGACTCGATTTTGAATGTTGTGGATTGCTGCCACACTTAGCTTGGTATTGAGCCTGACAACTCAATAATTCTCTGTTTGGTGTGACAGGAATTGATGACTAAAATCGGCAAACTAGGAGCGGAGCAGGAAATACACTGGAATGATGGACACCTTTCGTGAATGGCAGGGCTTGAGAACAACCCCAGGAGCCAATAGGATGATGGAAAGGTTGGATCCAGATGCTGAAGGAAATCTAATTGGGAATCCTGAGGAGTAGGAGTGGACATGGAATACCAGAAGTTCGCTGAGTTCAGGAAAGCAAACCCTCCGCCATTTTGAGGAGCTTTTAATCCAAATAAGAGAAGAATGGATTAAAGCTATGGAGAAGATTTTCCTGTTCTTCCATGTACTTGGGAGAAAGTGGCCTTTGCTACTTACATGATGGAAGAGATGAGGTTTTGGTGGGTTGGTACCCACGGGTTGTTCGAAGCTTCTCAAACTTAAGTCACTTGGGAGATCTTCAAAGAAGCTTTCTACCACAAGTACTTCCCTGCTTTTGAGAAATGCAAAGGAGCTGGAATTCATGGCACTCAAACAAGGGTCCACACATAGCAGAGTACACAGCAAAGTTTAAGAGCTCCAAATTTTCCACCATTTATCAGCGTAATCCCGATGAAGCTTGGAAGTGCATGAAGTACGAAGGAGGGTTACGTGAAGATATTAGGGCCTGAGTCTTTTGGAGATCAGGGATTATGCGACTCTGGTAAATAAGTGTAGGCGTGCAAAGGACTCCAACAAAAAGTTGGCAATCATCAATCTGCAAGAATACTTCTAACAAGAGACTTGCACCTTAAGACCAAGATGATGAGGAGGCCACCCCAGGAAGCCGTTTCACCCTAATCTGCATGGGGTAAACAACAACAATGGCTAATCACGAGCCAAGATTGTCCAAAATGTGGGAAGAACCATGGGGTAGACCTTGCTTGGCTTGGAGAACGTATGCTATCGTTGTGGAAAGCCAGGACACATAATGAGGGAGTGTCCAAACAGGAATCCAAAGCCAACTACAAAGTCGCAACAATAGAGTAAGTCTTCACCATAGGTGCTAAAAGACGTCATCACTAAGAATCAAACCTAAGGTAGGAACGTTTAGGATTCAATTATTGTCTTTTGTTTGCCTATGTGTAGGTTGCTTGTTTGATTTATGAAATCCTTTGAAAATTGTTTTCAAATGAATTTTGAGGGCAAAATTTTTTAAGGTGGGTGGTAATGTAACACCCCAAAAATAATTCAAAAATTAATTTGAGCTTTGTTATTCATAATTTCAGAAATTTGACAGTACAACGATGATGAGGGTGGCCCAATGGACCTTAAAAAAAAAAAAAATTTCTGGCCCGTGAATAGTAACCTTGCGGGCCCCAGAGCCGCGGAGCTTAACCCTAGGATTCGGGCCCAGAAGATGCCCAAAATTAGGAAAACATGGGAATAAGGTTAGAAATAGGTGGGAATGATAATTTTATACTTAAAATTAATTTTCTAGCAATATCAGTTAATCGGTACGTGTTTACCCGTTCGTGAGATTTTTGTGCGGTTCTTACACGAATGAAACTTTCAATGAAAGTTTGCCACTTAACTAGACAAGTGTGTGGCTAGAAGAAGCCACACCATTACTACTTTATCAACCAATAGGATGCTTACAAAAATTACTAGACTTATCTTTAAGAAAATAAAACATTTTGTACTTGAAATTATTATGCAATTTGTCATAAACTCATAAAATCAATATCTTATCATTTCCTTCATCAAAATTTCGTCCAGCACACTCCAAGAAGCTCTCCTCCATTGTTCTTCCTCTCAAACTCCATTAACAAACTTGGAGCTTCATAAACCCTAGCCTAAACTTGATAAAACCTCAAGATCTCTTCACAAAACATGTTCTACACCTAATTCTCTACCAATCTAACCGAACAAAATTTCCATTCCTTATCAAAACCTTGTCTTGCACCTCACACCTCACTGATTTAAGAAGGGTTTGAAGTTGGTTTGGGGCTTTGGAGTGGAAGGATTCAAACTTGGATTATCTTGAAGCCAAGGATCCACTAAGCTGCCAAAAGTAGGGTTTTTCTTGCCTTTTCTTTGTCAAATTTTTCTAATCTGTTTTGGTTGTGTTAAGTCCAAAATTTCTGGTTATTTTGGATGATATTATGTTGATATTGATGTGTGAATTTTGGTGGTGGGTTTGGATGGTGTTAGAAAATGAGTTTTATCAAAGTAAGTTTGGACTAAGTTGCTGGAAATTCTGTTTTCCTGTATGTTGCAGTTGTTCACGAAATTTTTTGGAATATTTTTGGGTGCTTTCATGATCTATAAAAATTATATGTTGGAGCAGAACCTTAAAATAACTACATGAATTTTCTTAGGTGTTAGTTTTAAGTTTTGATGCCTCAGAAAAATCAGAAACCGAAATGAGGAAGATACTGTCCTAATTGTTAAGACTGAAGCAGTAAACTTGTCTGAATTTATTACCATAGCAAATGATTGAACTAACTCTTGAAATTTTTACACGAAGTTACTAATATATTGAAGTGTCACTGTGAATTTTATTGTGGATTAATTCAATCATTTTCTGGGGTTAAAAATTAGGGGAACTGGTTCTGGTCTGGGAATTGGTGCCCCTGACCACTAAATTTGTACATTTTACTGAGGTAGCTATAGAGCTCTGATTGTCTTGAAATTTTTACAGGGTATTCTAGACACATTGAAGTGTCTTAGAGAATTTTTATAACCTCTAAATTGATTGTTTGATGAGCAAAAAAATTGTGCCACAATGGGGTGAAAACTGCCCATTGTGCTGGGAATGGAACAATGCTTTGAATTGAGAATGTAATGGCACTTTGGCTTCTAGTATGACATGAGTATTTGATATTAAGTGTTTGGCCATGTGACTTATGACATATAAATGCATGCTATGGATTTTAAAGATTGAAGTATGAGAAAAGAATGAGAATTTCATTGTGAATGATTGCCTATATGTGGCCTATGTATGCATTTGAGAAAAGAAAAGTATATGATGCCATTATAAGGATGTATAAATTTAAATTGTGCATGTTCTGACATATGGACAAAATAGAAACAAGACTTAGATTGAATGAGGGAAGGCGAAAGTAGTAACTTCCAAAATTTATTTTGAGTCGGTAGATCAATTCGGCTAGGAATAGATCTGTGTGGATTCGGAAATGGAAAAAAATGAAGTTGATGACCACGTATAGGAATAAACTAAGTCCTCAAGCAGTCTATTTCCCTTGTGTGGTGTGATCCACCATAAAAATCGTTGGGTATAAACGGATCTATTGTTGAGTTGTCCACTGAAAATACCCGTTGGGTATAAACTAAGTCTTTCCTATGTCAATGAAAAGAGAAAAATGCACTAATTGGCTTTCTATGGCCATGATGGAAATCAAGTCACTTTGAGATAACTTCCTGTATTTAACATATGTATCACCTATATCATATGAAATCCTTTAAGCAGATTTACTTACTATGTGTTTGAGCTTCTGGATATATGTACATGTACTGATTGATTGTTAAAAGCTACCCACTTCGGAAGGATGACTTTTGGACTTAAAAATGAACCTTTGATATATGTTGCATGCTCACAATTTTACTAATAAACCAAAGTGGCTGGGGCGATGACGATGACATAATGATTGTGATTGGGGAGTTGCCTCCTGAGAATTATAAAATTCTCATCCCTATGTGTTTGTTTTAGTGTCCTAGTGTTAAGCCAGGAGGATTATGATGCTGCTATGCAAAGGAGTGTAGGATTGTTATAGTGTAGTAGTTATGTTTTATTCTCCTATACTTAGTGAAATGAGTATGTATGTAAATGTATTAGAAGAGATATGTACTAAAGCTCATAAAGGAGCTTCCTTATGTATTTTAGTTGTATGTTTAATAAACTTGATGTTTACATGTAATATGTTTTAATAGAATTACGCTTAGCTCACGTACGTAAATCGAGCTTGCTATAGATAATTAGAGGGTTTCATTATAAGTAACAACTCCTAAGCATAATGTCATGACTTAAGGATGACGTTGTACTTGGGGGATGTTACAATAATCGATATACCAAACTTCCAATTTTGAGAAAACATGGTTTTTGACATATCCTAGGCTTCTTGAACACCTTGAGACCTCATAACACATCTTTCTAACATTTCCTTGAAAACATCCTCACATTTTCCCAAAATCAAACCCATCATTGTATTATGGCTAAAACACATCCACTTTTTGTAACGCCCAATTTTTACTGTAATCTTTCCTGTCATTAGAAATTACCGAATTACCATAGGTAAATATTATATAAAATTTGAGACCAAACAATCCTCAATAAAGGAATATAACGTTAGAAGAGAAGTTAGGAGCAATTCGTACAAGCATTGCAAACCCGAATTTCTGTATGTGTAAAATGACCAAAATGCCCCTGAGGTTATTTTACTCAGAAAATGAGGATCGTGGGCCCCACCCGTCCTCAAGGGGATGTTTTGAGGATAATAAAGGATTGTTTGTGTTATGTGTGTTAATAGAGGAGAAGAATCTCAATTTTGAGTTAACGCGAAATGACCAAAACGCCCTACGGCGTTTTAACTCCATTTGCGTGACTAGTCCAAACCTCACTAAAATATTTTAAAAGGTGTTTTTAAGTTATGAATGACCATTGGTTAAGTCCATGGTCCCTGGAAGTTTTGGGTTAAATTACCATTTTTGCCCCTTTTTGTGCAATTTTGCAAATTTTGAGATTTTTGATTTGTCTAACGAAACCTAAACAATATTAGGCTCAAATTAAAGCTTATTAAATTCTAATTACTAATCTAGAGTCAAAATTATTTATTTAGATTGATTAGAACCTAAAATTGCTTAAAACACCCAAATTGCTTAGTAATTCACTTAAGCCCTTAACCGTAAATTCTCTAAATTGCATGAATACCTTGCCTACACCTAAATAATACATGGAACACACAAAATCCTCTTCCACAAGGCTGTAATGGCTGAAATTATTGAGTAATAAGTCAGAAAATTATTACACAAAAATCCAAAGAATGAAAACAAAGAATCATGAAAACATGGAAACATGATTCCATGTTTTAAGCCACCAAACAAAATGATTTTTCTTCCTTATTTTTTTCCTCTAATTTTTGGTCAGATTTCCTTCCTTCCTTTGTCCATTTATGAGCTGCAAAATCTCTATAAATAGGCATGCTTGAAGATAGTTTAGATGCTTAGTTCATAACTTACACAAATTCTAGTCTTAGGAGCACCAAAAGCTTTCTTTCTTTCTTTCTCTTGGCCGAATTCTTCCTTCAGCTTTTCAAGGATATTTTGCTTCATTTCACTCAAGGAAACCAAGTTCTCTTCCTTTCTTTCAAATCAAATTAGGTAGGGAGGTGTTTCTAAGTTCATTTTATGCTAAGACAAGTTATGTTTCTAGCTCAAAAATGATGTTTTCATGAGCTTTCTTATAAGTTTTCATTTTCAGTTTCTTCTTCCTTCTTTTTAAAGTATTTCGGCCATATGGCCTAGCTTATGATGAGACCATGGTTTGATGATGAGATTCTTGAGTGTTGGTTGCAAAGCTTTCACAAGTTAGATCTCTAAAACTTGAAGGTTTCACTAGTTTCCAAAGCTTCTAAAATTTCAGTTTTTCTTTCCTTATTTTCCTTTCATGGTTTCGGCCAAATGGCCTAGGAAGGAATGAAATGATGGCTTGATGATGAGGACCTTGAATATGGGTTGTAAATCCATCACAAGTTAGGCCTCTAAAGCTTGAACATTCCATTTAATGCAAAACTTTAAAGAATAATGTTTTTATCTTGAGGTTTGAATATGAAATATGTATTTTTCTTTTTACTTTGTCTTGCTAAGATACATATATTGGGTTGAAATTATAATTCTCTTAAAGTCTTGAAGGAGCTCTAGTAAAGAGATCAAGTGAACTTGCATCCATGTTTAAGTTTATGCCTTGCAAGCCATATTTATTTTATGTCATAACTAAATTCTCAAGAATAAATAAATGAACTTGCATATCTCATGTTTAAATTTCAAGCTTGCATTTCATGTTTAAATTTCAAGTTGTCACTTAATCTCTAAAGATAATAAAGAAGTTGCATCTCATGTTTATTTTATGCTCTCACTTTATTTTATAATGGCTAAAAGAATCAATGCATGACATGTTTATTTTATGTCATCACCTAAAAATCCTAGAGCTCAAAGACTTGCCTATGAATCATAAGCGAAGAAATGAGATAATTGGAGTTAAAGAATTTATTCTTTAAGAAGTCTTGAGAATTGGAGCTTAAAAAAAAATGTAATTCTCTTCTCCCTCACCGGTCCTATGCGGACTACCGCTCGGTTGCTTAAGATCTCTTCTCCCTTACTAGTCCTGTGCGGATTACGCCGTCAGTTTCTTGCATCATGTTTATATTACAAGTTCTTGCATCATGTTTAATTTTCAAGTCATCACCTTAAATCTTAAAGATAAAGAAATGGAATTGCATATCATGTTTATAATTCCAAGCTATCACCTTATAAAGATAAGATTAAAATAAGGTTGCATAGCATGGTAATAATTCTAAGATGTCACCTAAATCTCTAAAGCTCAAGACTTGCTCCTTTTATCTTAAGTGAAAGATTTAATTATGAACATTCTTTCAAGTTATAAATCGGTCCCATGGTTAAGTTAGGCCTAAAGTCCTATGACTTTTTTCAAGTTTAACAAAAAGAATTAGTTCTAAAAGAGTTTTAAAACTTTGTAAGAATTTTATGGGAAGCTAGTAATTTTATGTGTACTTAAAATGTGATTTGATGCTTATCAAGAATTTGGTGTCATTGATTGATTCCCTGGTTTGTATGTTATAGTTGCTGTTGCAAACAATGAAAACTTATGCATGAAATAAGGACATATTTTGTTACCTGGAAGAAAGTGTATTACCTGTAAGAGTGCAATTTGGAAAGATTCTGGCTAAGGAAAGATTTGGTATTTAAGTGTGTCCATTGTGACCCACCTCTCTTTCCTGGAATCTCCAGATGCATGATTATAGTTGATATATATTATTCCAGAATAAGACTGTAAATAAGAAAATGTTAGAATTATTATGAATTGCGAGTTGTAACATGCAAAGACTTATTGGTGACTTAAAATTTATAAGAAAATGATCCTTGGACCCATCAAACTATAGGTGGTGAAAAGGTGATTCTAGCCCCTAACCCTTCTCTCAAAAGGGTAGAGTCAGGACTTTAACTTATCAAAAGGATAAGTATATGCTAGTGACGACTAGTAAGGTATGAGCTCATAACCTAGATTACTCCCAAAAGGGTGGAGTATAGGGTGGCCCAAGGAAAATAATGAGGATGATAAGATTTTAAAGTCACCTAAGGTACTAAAGAAATAAATTATGTGCACCATGTCCATGTGTAGCTATTATGATATTCTTCTGCATAACATACATGAGTTGATGATGAGAAATATGATGTTCTTCTATGCATGTTATATTAATGATGATGATGAGGAATATGATGTAATGATAAAAGAAAAGTTCATTATAAATATGACATGTTAAGATTATGGTGCATTATAAGACGCATAATTAAAATTGGCCGAATCTCGGTAAAAGTATTTTCTGAACTTAAAATTTAATCTTCGTATGTTCACTATTTATAATAACCCAGATTCCTGGAGACTTTGATGATGACACCGTAGAAGGAGATACCCTACTGAGAATTCTTTAGTAAGATTCTCACTCTTTCCTTTATTTCCGTCATTGTCTTCAGAATTTAGATGGCGACATTCGTCCTGTCGTTGACACCCCTACTTGGGAATTCCACTATGATTCGGTGCATCATTCGTATCACTTTGAAGGAAGGTGCTCGTTCGTGTTTTTATTTACGTAGGTCGTCCATTTGCACATCCTGTCCCTATATCGTTTTTCTCCTACTTCCCCTATGGCGATGAAATGGTTTTCGAACATGCACGTCCACTTGATGAAAGAATGTTACGTTCTTATCCCGCCTCATCTGCGTCCATGGTTTTCCAGAGTATAATCCACGAACGATATCTGAAACTGATCCTTCAGAGGACCCTCCTACTCATGCTTATTCTGAGAGCTCTGCTCCTACTCTCCCACGTGTAAGAGAGGGTAGTGAGGAAACAGTTGTTCAGCCGAGGTTAGCAAGAAGATTGTCCATGCGACCCAGCCTGGTGCATCTCCGTGCCCCCTTCCGAGGAAGCTCTCGTAGTGGTTTCTTCCCGTTTCAACAGTGGCCCTAGAGAGTTTTTAGTAGTCTTAAGAGTGTTATACATAGTTTTAGAGTAGCCTTCCTCAGCTTTTAAGGTTATCTAGTTTAGGGGCATGAATTTCCTTATAAATAGTTTCCTATGGTGTGAATATGTAAGATATGATGTATGAACTCAACTCACCTTTTGAGTGAGGTTATTGTATATATGTTGTGATGTGCATTATGGATGTTATGTGATGGAGCCAATATGATATATTTAGATTCTTAAATGTCTTATTTTACTACCGCTTAATCGTTTATGTTATGCGCGGCTCACGATTTCAATTATGTTAAAAAAAAAATGGCTCGTAATTTCACTAAGTATTTTCAAAATATGATAAAAGAACCAAAGCAAAGAGTAAAGTCTAGTCATTAATCCAATACAACCTAGGTGTATTTGGTTAATTACTAGGGTGTTACACTTTTCATGGTTAAACTTCCTATTTCTTAAAACTTTATGTATGATACTTGGGCAAGTCTTTGAGCTCTAGGAGGTTTAAGTGATGGCATAAACTTAAACATGATATGCACTTATTTTATTCTTCATTAGAAAGTAAAGTGAGAGCATAAAATAAATATGAGATGCAACCTCAATATTATCTTTAAAAATTAAGTGATGACTTGAAATATAGACATGAAATGCAAGCTTGGAATTTAAACATGATAATGCAAGTCCATTTAGTTATTCTTGAGAGTTTTGTGATGACATCAAAATAAACATGTTATGCAAGGCATAAATATAAACATGTGTGCAACTCATTTTATCTTAGCTAAAGCTCTTACAAGACTTTAAAGGAACATCACAACCTCAACCCAAATATGTATCTTATCAACATAAAGTGAGCTTTAGAGTTCTTAGCACCACGTCTTCAAAGAAGCCTTTGGTTTTTGAACTTCATCATCAAGCTCAAGAAAATAGACACAAAGCTCAACACTTTGTCTAAACAAAATACAAATAACTAAATCATATTCTTTATTTTATTGCTCATGGGCTTCAATCTATAGTAAAACTCTAGAACGGCGTGTAACATCCTCCCAAGTACAACCTCATTCTTAAGCTATGATATCATACTCGAAGTTGTTACTTGTTAATTAGACCTCTCTTAATTATCTATAGCAAGCTTCATTACGTATGAAATAACTAAGCGTAATTCTTTTAAAACATATTACAAGTAAACATCAAGTTTATTAAACATACAACTAAAATACATAAGGAAGCTCCTCTAGGAGCTTTAGTACATATCTCTTCTAATACATTTACATACATACTCATTTCACTAAGTACCAAATAAAATAGTAACTGCTATACTACAGCAATCTACACTCCTTTGCATAGCAGGATCTCATCCCTTGCTTAACCTGGAGGCGACACAAACAAACACATAGGGGTGAGAATATTATAAAATTCTCAGTAGGGTAGTTTCCCATATATACACACAGTAGGCATAAGCAATTCATGCATATACAATATTCATACAAAATCATACACAGAAATCTTGAAACCCGTAGCGGGAACTAAGGATAATATCACAATAATCGATCGAGTAATAATATGTACAATTAGAAACTCCATTCCTCATATCTTTCTCAATTTCTCAACATAGGGAAGGCTTATTCTCAGAGAGATACATTCACACTTCACAATTTCACAGACGACCATAGACTCAGGACATGAGCTCATTCCTATTCGAGATCACGAACTTCATTTTTTTCCATTTCCGATCATTCAGATGTCTATGCCTAGCCGATACATCTATCGACTCATAACTTTTCTAGGGAAGTCCTTCTTTTTGCCTTCCCTCTAAATTCTTCTAAGCCTTGTTTCTATTTTCCCCATATGTTTCAAACATACAGTAAGATATGTACATACTATCATAGAATTTCAACCATTTCCACATCTCATTATCCTGGCAGAATTGAAGTTCCAGGCACAACAATTTGTTACCATACCAAACAACCATTCCAACCTTAAGGAAAATTTCACATGACACGTCAATGTGTCTAAAACAACCTGTAAAAATTTCAGGGCAATCAGAGTTATATAACCACTTCAATAAAATAGGCAAATCTGGTGGTTAGAAGCCACAAATTCATAGTCCAGACATGTGTTCTCAAAATATTTAGCCCTAGAATTCAATGGAATCATGGTACAAGAAAATTCAGAGGTATTTCAACATGTTATTAATCTTGTGTAAAAATTTCAGGAGCTATCTCAATCAAATTCTATGATGAAAAATTCAGGCAAGTTTGTTACTTCAGTCAACAATTCAGGAGGTTACAATTCGGTTCCTAATTTTTTTGAGGTACAAAACCTTAGAATTAACCCTAAGAAAATTCATGTGTTTAGTTTAAGAGGTTAACTACAACATATAATTTTCATGGCTCATGAAACCACCTACAAAATTTCCAGAAAATTCGTGAAAAGTTCTGATTATAAACAAATCAGTTAAGCAACCTAGTTCCAATTTCACTTGAGAGAAAACCCATTTTAAAACCATCCAAACACAACACAAAAATTCATACATCAATATCAATATGTTAATCATCAATATCATCAAAATTTTCAGAATTAGGGCAAGCTAAAACAGAATTGAAAAATTTCACAAGAAAGGCGGAGAAAACCCTACTCTTGAAGGTTCAGTTTCTATCTCTAGCTTGCTTCAAGGTGGGATTTCTTCACAACCAAAACTCCCCACACAACTTCAAACCCTCCTCTGATCAATGATGGATGTGCAAGAAGGATGAGGTTTTTGAAATTCCAATCGGTTATAATTGTAGAGGTGGAAGTGTAGATCAATTTTTGTGAAGGAAGATTTGGGTTTTGATGATTCTAAGCTAGGGTTTTTGTGAGATGAACACAAGGTGAAGCTCTTGGCTATGGAGGACTTCCAACTTCTGATTTCTCCCTGAATGGCCGAGAATGATGCTTGGCTTTGGGAGGAAGATTGGTGACTAGGCTTGTAATAAATACAAGCCAAGATATTTATCCAAGATCATGATGAGTTTTGATGACTAGGCTATGATGGACGGCTAGGATTTGATCTTGGATTCCAAGATTAGATCTTGGCCTTCCACTTGTCTTGATTAGGTAGATATTATTTAGTTGTAGTGATGAAAGTATTTTGATGTTAAAAACCACATATCTCACGAACGGGTAAACAGGTACCGATCTCCCTATATTACCGAAAATTAATTCTAGGTATAAAATTTTATTCCCACATATTTCTAACCTTATTCTCATATTTTCTTAATTTGGGCACCTTCCTGGTTTTTAATTTTAGGTTTCAGCAATCCGGCTGAGCCTGGGACCCATAGGGTTACTATTTACTCTTGCCCGAAATTTTTTTTTTTTAAACGTCGTTGGGCCACCCTCATCGTTGTTAAACGTTATATTTTTAAAATTACGACTAACAAAGTTCAAATTTATTTTTAAGTAATTTTTCAGGGTGTTACATTATGTAACGCCCGGACGAGGAGAAGTTAATCGTTGTACGAGAACAGACAAGGAACAGCTCCTGCCTCCAGCGGAGGGGTACATGAATGAACCGATTACACACCCAAATAAGAGGATCCTGAAGTCTGATAGCTATGGGACTATACAGTTAAGGAGGGCTTATATGAATTGATTGGTACTATCTATGCCACAAAGATGCATCTTTCTTTCGTAGCCCATTACAAAAGAACTCCACAGTGAGCGTGCTTGACATGAGGTAATTTTGGGATGGGTGACCTCCTGGAAATTTTCCTAGGAAGCGTGTGAGTGAGGACAAAGCACGCTGAAGGACCCGTGTTGGTTTGTGGGGAAGGATCCATAAAGCGCAAGGGATGTTACAAATGGTATCAGAGCCTGCACCTCTCCCAGGACGTGTAGTTCCTGGGACGAACCAAGCGGAAGCTGGTGGGCATGTAACGCCCGGGGATTAGGCAGGGAGTGATCGCGTGAGATGGCACAGACAAGGAGCGGCTCCTCCTCCAAGCGGAGGGGTACATGAATGAAAATTACACACCCCAATAAGAGGGATCTAGTTGGATAGGATAAGACTATACAGTTAAGGAGGGCTTATATGAATTGATTGGTACTACCTATGCCACAAAGATGCATCTTTTTTTTGGTAGCCCATTACAAAAGAACTACAGTTAGCGTGCTTGACGTGAGGTAATTTTGGGATGGGTGACCTCCTGGAAGTTTTCCCAGGAAGCGTGTGAGTGAGGACAAAGCACGTGAAAGGACCCGTGTTGGTTTGTGGGGACAGTTAGCAATCCATAAAGCAGCAAGGGATGTTACATGGCGGACCAACTTTAAGGTTGGCAAGGGTAAGCTTAGAGCTCTTTGAAAACATCAGATTAATTTTTCTTTAACAAAACTTTTGTGATCTACTCAACATTTTAAGCAAACTTTGTTAAAACAAAGGAAAAGGAAACCGAAACCATTCAAGGGAAAAGGAAGAGAAAATCAAAACTTTTGAGAGGAAAGAAAAGAAACCGAAAACTTAAGCCAAGAGAAAGGAAAGAAATCAAAAGCATGTATGGTCCAAGACCAAGTTTTCCAAGCTTTAGAGGTTTCTCACATGACAACAACAAGTCATTATCTTGAAACCTCATCATCAAGCTAAAGTTTCCTTCATGAAAAGGCCTCATGGCCGAAAAGAAAAGAAAAGGAAAGCTTAGAAACCAAGAGAAAACTAGAACTTTTCTTGAAGAAAACTAGAACTTTTCTTGAAGAAAACAAGCAAGAACTTTAAAACAAAACCCCCACCTAAAGAAGTCTTGAAGAGAGGAAAGAAAGCTTTGTTTCTTTAGAGGAAAAGATAAGGAAATCTTCTTGAATCCTTGCTGAAACACTTCGGCCAAGGGGAAGAGAAAAGAGTTTCTTTGAGTTTGGGAAGAAAGCCTGAAGTTTGCTCAAGTGTGTAAAGGATCCTAAGGGCTTTCAAGCTAGTGTATTTATAGAAGATTGAGAGCTCATGGATGGCCTTGAAGGAGGAGAATGGCGGTCACTTTGAGGAGGAAGAGAGAAGAAATATCTCTTTGATTGGTATGGTGGAGAGCATGGGCAAGGTATGGTGAGGTATGGGTTTGGGTATGGCTTAAGGCATGGGCTTGGAGTACAACAAAATCAACATGTGACACAATTTGGGGAAGGGATTTTGGCCAACATATCAGCCAAGGGGAAGAGATTTTGCTCATGTAATTGTGGCTTAAGGATGTGTTTAGGTGTTTCTTTGATTAAGGTTTTGGTTAGGAGTTTGTAAGAAAGTGTTTAGGTGAGGTAATTGGCTAATTAAGGTTGTCAAGACTTGATTAGGAGGATAATCTTGCTAGATTAACAATTTAAAATCATTCTTTTGGTCAAATGAGGTATGGCACAATTCCTTAATTTAAGGAATTGGAGAGAGAAATACTATTCAAGATTCCATGACTAGGAATCTTGAATTAAAGAATGCAATTAGAGTTTAACTAAGCAATCTTAGGTCCTAATTAACCTTAATAAATTATTTTGACTCTAGATTAATTCTTGAAATAAATTAATCTTCGTTAGAGCCTAATATTGCTTAGGTTTGCTTAATTGCGTCATTAGGCTCACTTACACTGTTCTAGGGGCAAAATGGTAATTCTGACTAAACCCAGGACCTCCCGGCTCAACTAAACATCAAATATCACTCATAAACATTATTCCAAAATTCCTGAAAGTTCCGAGCTCAAACGATACCTTTACTCGTATAGAACACAGGAGGGTATTTTGGTTATTTTGAGCCAAAAGTTCAAAAAACAAGATTTTCACCCTATATCAAACATAACAGATATAATCCCCTTCAAACATTGAGTTGACCCATTCGAGGAATTTCGGGTCAACTGTCCTCAAATTCCTGGGTAAAAATGACCTCAGGGTGTTTTGGTCATTTGCACTCTATAGAAAATCCTGTTACATTGCTCCCCTCCTTAAAAAGAATTTCGTCCTCAAAATTCGTTACCTTAGAAAAGCTCGGATACTTCATCCGAATCTCTGATTCCAGCTCTCATGTGTATTCCTCCGTCTTGTCCGTCCCACGCCACTTTCACCAAAGGAACGAGACTTGTTCCTCAACTGCTTGACACCACGATCCATAATCCTCGTTGGTGGTAGATTGAAAGTTAGGTCCTCCCTTAACTACATGCTCTGGTTCTAGCACATGGCTAGGATCGGATTGATATTTTCTTAGCTGGGAGACGTGAAAGACATCATGAAGATTTGACAGATTTGGAAGTAGGGCTATTTTGTAGGCTACTATACCGTTTCTCTAAGAATTTCAAATGGACCGAGAAATCGGGACTCAACTTCTTGACTCTCATGGCTCTACCTATGCCTGTAGTGAGGGTAATCTTAAGAAAACATGCTCGCCTTCTTGGAACTCTAACGGCTTTCGCGCTTATCCACATAGCTCTTTTGTCGGCTTTGAGCAGTCAAGATTCTATCCTTGATCTTTCTTATTTGCTCTATGGTTTCCCTCACTACTTTCGATCCCAAAACGCTTTGCTTTCCTGGATCATGCCAACACAAAGGCGATTAGCACTTCCTTCCGTACAAGGCTTTGTACAGTGCCATACCGTTGCTCGCATCATAACTGTTGTTATAAGCGAACTCAATGAATGGGAGGTACTTATCCCAACTCCCTTTTCTATCCAAAACACATGCCCTTAGCATATCCTCCAAGGATGGATAGTCCTTTCTGATTGTCCTTCTGTTTGAGGGTGGTAAGCCGTGCTTAAATATAGCTTTGAACCAAATGCCTTTTGAAAGGCTCCACAAAAACGTGATGTAAACCGCAGTCTTATCCGAGATTATCATCGATGAAACTCCGTGTAGCCTCACTATCTCTTGAATATACAACTGGGCTAACTTATCTAGGGAAAAGGTTATCTTGATAGGTAGGAAATAGGCCGACTTGGTTAACATGTCCACTATTACCCAAGTAGCGTCATGGCTTACTTGGGTCCTAGGTAGGCCGATCACAAAATCCATGGATATACTATCCCACTTCCATTTTGGGATAGGCAAGGGTTGCAACATTCCTGAAGGCTTTTGGTGCTCAATCTTCACCTTTTGACAAACTAAGCACTTACTAACCTAGGCAACTACGTCCTTTTCAGTCCTGGCCACCAGAACATCTTCTTCAAATCCTGATACATCTTGGTGGCACCAGGATGGATGGTGAAGTGGCTTTTATGGGCCTCCTCCAAGATGCTTTCTCGAGGTCACCATTTTGTGGTACACAAATCCGCCTTCAAATCTCCACAACCCATCGATCCCTTGCTCAAAACCTTCAAGCTTACCAGCCTTACCCTCGAGGGTTTTCTAAACTCCTCATTTTCCACTTGTGCCATCATAACCCTCTATTTAAACCCACTAGTCACTGTAAGATGGCACATCTTCACACTCTTCTCTAACAAAGACATCCCAAATTCATATCCCTAAACTTCTCTATCAGCTCAACTTCCTTGACCATCATGTGAGAAAGTCGTAACGATTTTCGACTTAGGCATCGCAACCACATTGGCCTTGCCTGGGTGGTAACTTAAGCCAAAATCATAGTCCTTTAAAACTCCATCCACCTCCTTTGCCTCATGTTTAACTCCTTTTGATCAAAGAGATGCTTAAGACTCTTGTGATCGGAGAAAACTTCAAACCTTACTCCATACAAGTGATGCCTCCAAATCTTCAAGGCAAACACTATGGCGGCTAATTCTAGGTCATAGGTAGGATAGTTAACCTCGTGTGGCTTGAGTTGTCTAGACGCATAGGCTACCACTTGCCTATTTTGCATCAACACACAGCCTAATCCCTTACTCCAAGCATCACAATATACCTCGAAGGGTACATTGGGGTCGGGTAAAACCAAAACTGGGTTGAGGTTAACCTTTCTTTCAACTCTTGGAAGCTCTTCTCACAATCGGGATTCCATGAAAATGGGGTGTTCTTCCTAGTGAGCTTGGTTAGGGAAGGGCAATTGGGAAAATCCTTTGATAAATCTACGGTAATAGCCCGCTAAACCCAAAAAGCTTCATATTTCTATTACGGTGGTTGGTCTATCCCAATTCATCACGGCTTCTATCTTACTAGGGTCAACAACTATACCTCCTTGTGATATTACATGTCCCAAAAACTTTACTTCCTCCAACCAAAATTCACACTTAGAAAGTTTCACATATAGCTTTTTCTCCTTCAACACCTCTAAAACCATCCTTAGATGACTTTCATGCTCCTCGTGAGTCTTCGAATAGATGAGTATATCATCTATGAAAACGACCACGAACTTATCTAAATAGGGTCTAAAGATCCTATTCATGTAGTCCATGAACACGGTGGGTGCATTTGTCAATCCAAAGGACATCACGGTGAACTCAAAGTGTCTACCGTGTCCTAAAGGCGGTTTTAGGTATATCCTCATCTCTCACCCTAATTTGGTGGTATCCTAACCTTAAATCAATCTTAGAGAATACCACCGCTCCTTTTAATTGGTCCATGAGATCATCAATCCTAGGCAAAGGGTATTTGTTTTTCACTATCACTTTATTCAATTGCCTATAATCTATACACAACCTCATGCTCCATCTTTCTTAACAAACAAGACCGAGGCTCCCCAGGAAATCACTAGGTCTTATGAAATTTTTCTCTAATAGCTCTTCCAATTGGGTCTTTAACTCTTTCAACTCCATGGGTGACATTCTATAAGGGGCTATTGAGATAGGTCCCGTTCCCAACCAACTCAATGGAGAACTCCACCTCTCTGGAGGGAACTTGATTCTCTTCAAATACCTCGAGACTCTTCACTATCGGAATATCATCTATGTTCTGCCAAAGTCTACCTCACTAGCGGCTAGAAGGACATATCCCTTAGTTTTCTCATACTAGAAGACATCTAAGAATTTACATAAAGTTTCAAGGTTTGACTAGTTTTGCTAGGGATGACGAAAAATAACGGTCTTGGTGTAACAATCTAACAACATATGGTTAGCGTAAAGCCAATCCATGCCAAGAATTACTCCTATGTCTTTCAAGGGTAAACAAATCAAATCTATGATAAAGGACCTATTTTCAACAGTAAGATGACAATTTAAAAGCAGTTAAGGTATGTACAGGATGATTTGTAATGGACAATAAGGTCAAAAGGAAGCTTAGAAACTTTCAAATTCAAGGACTCGACATTAGCATGTGATATAAAAGAATGAGTGGCACCAAAGTCATATAATACAATTAAGGTTCTACCATTTAATTCACACTTACCTTTGATGAGGTCGTTGGATCTAGCGGCATTTTTGCATTGAGGGTGAAAACCCTCCTTTGGTGTTGCGCTTGGGTTTTGACTTGACGACCCACCGCTTCTACAATCCTTGGCATAGTGGCCAGGCATGCCACATCGGAAGCATACTCCTTGTCCCGCATTGCAAGGAAAGTTGCCATGACTTCTCTCGCATCGGGGGCACACCGCGGCCGACGTGGGTCCGAGGAAAGCAACAGGGGCTCCTTGGGTGCCTCTGATGAGGACCGCCCGCTCCTCCTTGATTATTACGGTTCCTTCCGTTGTGGTTGAACGGCGGCCTTCAATGTTGCCAGAACGGTTGGTTATTAGGTCCTCTTTGGTGTTGTTGTTGTTGATGTTGATGTTGCTGCTTGAACTGGTTGGATTGGTAAGGATGGTAGTGGTTCCTCGTTGGTTGTGGTATTGCGGCTTGAACCTCGGGGCTTGAGGTCCTGAAACCACGGACGATCCGCCCTCGCGGCGCTCAGCTCTTGTGCCCTTCTTCATGATCGGCACTTGTTGACTAGGGTGGGGAAGTCCCTAATCTCCATGTGTGCCACAGCAACGTTAAGTTCGGCCCTCAACCGGCCTCAAACTTAACGCACTTCCAAACCTCATCGAGATTCCTTTGGAAAACCCGAGAGAACTTAATCAATTCTTCAACTGCGCGTGTACCGCCTAGGACGACCCACCTTGGACCAATTGCATGAACTCGATGTCCTTCGCGTTCCTCACGACTTTAGAAATACTTCTCATAGAAGTACTTCTTGAGTTCCAGCTTGATAGCTGTACCCATAGCTTCTAGTAGCCTCTTGGTGCTGGTCCACCAAAACTCGTCGATTCCATCATGTAAGCAACAAAGGTGACCTTTGTTCCTCCAACAGGCAACCACCAAGTAGATCTTCTCCATGTTCTTGATCCACTCGTCCGCCTTGTCAGATTCAAAGCTCCACGGAAGGTTGGGGGATTGGCCTTGCGAACTCCCAAATGGGTTTGTTCCACGGCTCAGGCAGGGGTCCTTGAGAGTATCCCTCGTTGATTCATGGGTCAAACATACGCTCCATCGCCCTTGCCATCTCGCGCAGAGCTGAGTCTCATTCCCTTGTTCACCTTCGTTTGCATTCCTATTTTGTCTGGTGCCATTGGTCCCTAAACACACAAGTCAATAAACACGAGGTGATCAGGCTCAATATTCCAAACTAGATGGGCTAGTTACCATGGCACAAGCAAGCAGAGGGTCATGCTGTCTATCCTATAGCTTATCTCTAATAGCTAAGCACTATACATGACATACTACTGTAACATGCCTATAAAGCATGGTCAGTCCAATCCTCAGGTCCGTGAAAATTGAACTTTATACCATAATGTAACACCCTAATATTTAACCCAACACGCCTAGGATGTATTAAGATTAATTATTAGTTATTACTTCCCTTTTAAAACTCATTTGTAAAATTACATAGGAAAATACAGGTAATTTTTTTTTTGAAATTACTATGCATAAAACAAAGTGTGAGCCATTGCGTACAACATAAGCGAAACGAAAGCAAATAGAAGAAATAAATCATGCAAAGCAAAAGCAATAAGGAACACCTCAATCATAAAAACATCCATTATAATATTAATCATAATAGTTTAGTACATTATCCACATAATGGAAAGCATAAAGTCTTACCCATATACGTGGGAGAGCTTGGAGGACATGAAACATAAACAAGAAACATAAATAGCAGATACATGGAAAAACCCAAAAAAGATACTACCAGCTAAAAGCAACCCTCCACTCTAAAGCGTATGGAAGATGCTACTCCTTGATGGGGAGATGTAGCCCAACTGCCGAGCTCCTCGATGTGGCCCAATGAAGAGGGGGTGTAGGCATGTGGATCGGCGGAGCGACGTGGCCACCTCGGCGTGGGCGCCTCTCAGCTGACGTACACGCGTCATGGGCCTGAGCGAGAACCGTGTCCTCACTACCTCAACCATGGCCAAAGGCATCAAAGAAGAGGAATCCTCCGAGGGATTGGCCGTGAGTCCTCAGAGAGTCCTCCCTAACAACGTATGAAGGGCACGACTTCCCATAGTCATGCACCACTGAAGACGATGGTCGGGCACGGCGTCCCCGTACCTGGGTTACGTCTCTCAAAGATCAAATCGTCGCCATAGGGAGAGGTCGGGGTAAGCGAAAGCTAGAGATTGGAAAAGCAAACGGGCGTCCCATGTATGCAAAAATGTGTACGGGACAACGACCCTTTTAAATGGTAAACGATGATCGTGTCGTAGTGCACCTCCCATACGAGGTGTCAATGAAGATCACGAACGACACCATCGCCCGGAGACGTAACGGAAAGTGAAACAAAGAGAAAGGGGTGAGAATCTTGCTAAAGAATCTCAGGAATCTCCTATCCTAGTGTCATCGTTTACGTCCCAGGAACCTTGGGTTTATTATAAAAAGGTTAAACATGCAAGGTTCATTATGAGGTTTTCTTAAAATAATTATCCAAGGTCCGTGTCTTTTATGATGAATCTTAATGCATGTATGCAGCATAGTAGACATGAATGCATGGCAATACATAACAATAATAAAGCATATCACAAATAAATCATAAATCATATATATGTGTGTGTGTGTGTGTGTGGCATGTAACTTCTCATGATCAACCTTCGCTATCATAAGCAAAATACTTCTCATCTTTTCTCATTTCTCAAACTTGTGACATTATGATCTTTAAAACAATAGTAACCGACCCCTGATACTAGGCTATGAGCTCATACCTTAACTAGTCGTCACTATTCTTACTTATCCTCTTGATAAGCGAATCATAATCATAAAAATAACAACCCCGACTCCCAGAGTATGGAGGGGACTAAGGAATCACCCATCATGGGACTTTCTTCCTTCTCTGAAACGCATGAACTGGTTAAGACCAGTGACTTTGTCCGCTTTGGCAGGCTAATGTGATGCCCTTATCATTTTACCTTCTCCTCACCGAGCAGGAAGACATCTCAATCTATTAAATACAACATTGTTAAGACTAGTGACATTGTCGCTTCATATGGTCTCCAACCATACCCTCCACGGGTTTCCTTTTTCATCACATAGCAGTAGCTCGCATGTCACATATAAAATCTTTCTTTTCAAAACTTTCTCAAGTCAAATTTACGGAAATTTAAGGCATAACGACTTACACTTTAAATTTCTAATTTGAGTCATGCCACATAACATAGTCAACTCTTGCCATCTCATTCAATGTTCATTAATCGAATCTTAATAAGCATATAAGATATTCATTCATTTCATCACCATCTTATATTCATGTGCATTCTTAACCATGGCATAAGTATCATCACATCGATCATGTCATAAGTTCACACAATCTTTTGCACATAACATTAACACTTTCATCATAACATGAATACGCTCGTTTACTCACTTATTCTCATTATATCTCCTATCTTGTAATGTCTTATGCCTTGACCCTTACGGGTCTTAATCTTGTATTCAATATCTAACGCCCATTATGGATCTCTTATGCATCTAGAAGATCATTACTTGTAATTCTTTCTAATATTAATGCCCATTAACTTTTCCAAATAGCATTGTATAGCTTAATCACCATGATCATTAATCACTACGGGTTCTAAATCTATGTCTTTGATTCTTTCTAAGTTCTACCTTCGCCTAAGACTCTATATTCAATTTCTAAACCAACTATGAGGGATTCCTACACATATCCACTAAGTATAAGCCATTCTCCTTAAGTTCAATTATGTTGGAATAGAATTTTACCATCCTTGTGTCTAAGCATTCTAAAATTCTCATTTTCAGCCCATTCTCGTCACTTATTCTTTTCTAACTTCCTTAAATCGTTCATTGCTTTACTCAAACATAATCTTACGCATTTTAGCTCCATAGAACAGAATTAATACAGTGGCCAAAGGAACAAGGCGAAATCCAAATGCACATCACCCATAATCACACAAGTTCATGTTATAAGTATGTATAAGTTGCTAGTTTTTCTCTTGAACAATTTTAGGAGCAAAAAGGGGTGCTCTGTAATGGATTACATGGGCCTAGTAATCGATTACCAGGAAATTTGGTTATGGGTATGGAGAACAACCAGGTAATTGATTACATAGGGTGGTAATTGATTACTTAGGGTTAAAACTATTTTTAAAGAACATTAGAGTATCGATTACACAAACAAGTAATCGATTACAGGATTCAAAGACTGGTTCTGGGCATGAAGAATACCTTAGTAATAGATTACATTGTGTAGTAATCGATTACTAGAACCTAAAACCCTTCGAATAACCACTTGGTAATCGATTACATGAGATGGCAACGATTACCAGAACCTCCGATTTTGAGAAAACATGGTTTTTGACATATCTTAGGCTTCTTGAACACCTTGAAACCTCATAACACATCTTTCTAACATTTCCTTGAAAACATCCTCACATTTTCCCAAAATCAAACCCATAATTGTATTATGGCTAAAACACATCCACTTTTCATGGTTAAACTCCTATTTCTTAAAACTTTATGTATGATACTTAGGCAAGTCTTTCAGCTCTAGGAGGTTTAAGTGATGGCATAAACTTAAACATGATATGCACTTATTTTATTCTTCATTAGAAAGTAAAGTGAGAGCATAAAATAAATATGAGATGCAACCTCAATATTATCTTTAAAAATTAAGTGATGACTTGAAATATAGACATGAAATGCAAGCTTGGAATTTAAACATGATAATGCAAGTCCATTTAGTTATTCTTGAGAGTTTAGTGATGACATCAAAATAAACATGCTATGCAAGGCATAAATATAAACATGTGTGCAACTCATTTATCTTAGCTAGAGCTCTTACAAGACTTTAAAGGAACATCACAACCTCAACCCAAATATGTATCTTATCAACATAAAGTGAGCTTTAGAGTTCTTAGCACCACGTTTTCAAAGAAGCCTTTGGTTTTTGAACTTCATCATCAAGCTCAAGAAAATAGACACAAAGCTCAACACTTTGTCTAAACATAGGAAGTTCAAAAACTAGGATTAATTTTTCTTTAACAAAACTTTTGTGATCTACTCAACATTTTAAGCAAACTTTGTTCAAACAAAGGAAAAGGAAAGGAAACCATTCAAGGAAAAAGTGTAACACCCTAATAATTACCGAATACACCTAGGTTGTATGATTAATTACTAGATTTTACTCTTTGTTTCGGTTCTTTCATCATACTTTGAAAATACTTAGTGAAATTACGAGCCATTTTTTAAAAAAGATATAATTGAAAATGTAACCGATTTTTATGTAATGAGTGCAAATGACCGAAATGCCCTTGAGGTCATTCTTATCAAATTAAAGGAGTTACCCGGGGTCTCAAATGGGTCAACTCAATGTTTGAAGGGGATCTATCTGTTACATTTGATATCGAGGTGAGACTCGTTTTCTGAACTTTTGAAATGACCAAAATACCCTCTGTTCCACAGGTAAAAGGTGCCATTGAGCCCAAAATTCTTCCAGGAAGTTTAGAATCATTTTTTTGAGTGATATTTGATGTTTAGTCGGGCCGGTTGGTCCTGTACTTTAGTGCAAAATTACCATTTTGGCCCTAGAACAGTGTACAGTGAGCCTAATGACGCAATTAAGCAAACCTAAGCAATATTAGACTCTAATTGAAGATTAATTTATTTCTAATTAATCTAGAGTCAAAATAATTTATTAAGGTTAATTAGAACCTAAGATTGCTTAGTTAAACTCTAATTGCATTCTTTAATTCAAGATTCCTAGTCATGGAATCTTGAATAGGTTTTTCTCTCCAATTCCTTAAATTAAGGAATTGTGCCATACCTCATTTGACCAAAAAAAAAATAATTTTAAATTGTTAATCTAGCAAGATTACCCTCCTAATCAAGTCTTGACAACCTTAATTAGCCAATTACCTCACCTAAACACTTTCTTACAACTCTTAACCAAAACCTTAATCAAAGAAACACCTAAACACATAACTAATCCACAATTAGATGAACTAATTTCTCTCTTGGCCTTAAGTGGCCGGCCACTCCTCCCCATTTGCCCATCATGTGTTGACTCATTCACACTCCAAAGACCATGTTTTACCCATACTTATGCCCATACTCCACCATGCTTGAACCCATACTCAAAGCCATACTTTTGTAAGAGATATTTCCTCCCTCCTCTCTCCAAAATGGCGCCAGTTCCTCTTCCCCTTGGAAGCCTCAATGTTGAAAATTTCTATAAATACCAAGCCTTGGAGAACCTTGTCACACTTTGGTTCATTTGCTAAGTTCACATTTCTTGCAAAAATTCTCTCATTCCTCTCAAATTCCCTCATTGGCCAAATTCTTCCTCCAAGTTTCAAGAGGATTTTCCTTCTCATTTCATGAAGAAAACAAAGCTTCCTTTCATCTCTCTCAAAGACTTCCTTAGGTAGGGGTTTTGTTTTAAAGTTTTTGCTGTTTCTTCAAGAAAAGTTCTAGTCTTCTCTTGGTTCAAACTCTTTTCCTTTTTCCTTTTTCATTTCGGCCAAGAAGCCTTTTTATGAGGAGAACTTGAGCTTGATGATGAGGTTTCAAGATAATGACTTTTTGTTGTCATATGAGAAAACCTCTAAAGCTTGAAATAACTTGGTCTTGGACCATACATGCTTGTTGTAACATCCTCCCAAGTACAACCCCATTCTTAAGCTATGATATCATACTAGAGTTGTTACTTGTTAATTAGCGACCTCTTAATTATCTATAGCAAGCTCGATTTATAAGATAACTAAGCGTGATTCTATTAAAACATATTACAAGTAAACATCAAGTTTATTGAATACAGCTAAAATACATAAGGAAGCTCCTCTATGAGCTTTAGTACATATCTGTCTTCTAATACATTTCATACATACTCATTTCACTAAGTACAGGAAATAAGCAACTCGCTATACTATAGTAACCCTACACTCCTTTGCATAGCAGCATCCTCATCCCCTGGCTTAACCTGGAGGCAAAACAAACAACACACAGGGGTGAGTATATTATAAAATTCTCAGGAGGGTAGTTCCCCCATATACTACACACAATAGGCATAAGCAATTCATGCATATGCAATATTCATACAAAATCATACACAGAAATCTTAAAAACCCGTAGGCCGGGGAACTAAGGATAATATTACAATAATCGATCGAGTAATAATATGTACAATCAGAAACTCCATTCCTCATATCTTTCTCAATTTTCTCAACATAGGGAAGGCTTATTCTCAGAGATACATTCACACTCCACAATTTTACAGAGGACCATAACTGCTAGGACATGATCATTCCTATTTCAGATCACCGAACTTCATTTTTTTCCATTTCTGGATCACTCAGGTCTATGCCTAGCCAATACGTCTCGACTCATAACTTTTCTAGGGAAGTCCTTCTTTTTGCCTTCCATCTCAATTCTTTCTAAGCCTTGTGTCTGTTTTCCCCATATGTTTCAAACATGCACAGAAGATATGTACATACTATCATAGAATTTCAACCATTTCCACATCTCATTATCCTGGCAGAATTGAAGTTCCAAGCACAACAATTTATTACCATACCAAACAACCATTCCAACCTTAAGGAAAATTTAACATGATACTTCAATGTGTCTAAAACAACTTGTAAAACTTTTAAGACAATCAGAGTTATATAACCACTTCAATAAAATAGGCAAATCTGGTGGTCAAAAGCCACAAATTCATAGTCTAGACTTGTGTTCTCAAAATATTTACCCCTAGAATTCAATGGAATCATAGTACAAGAAAATTCACAGAGGTATTTCAACATGTTATTAGTCTTGTGTAAAAATTTCAGGAGCTATGTCAATCAATTGCTATGATGAAAAATTCGGGAAAGTTTGTTACTTCAGTCTCAACAATTTAACGCAGCAGTTACAATTCGGTTCCTAATTTTTTTGAGTATCAAACCTTAGACTTAACCCCTAAGAAAATTCGTGTGTTTAGTCTAAAGGTTAAATACAACATATAATTTTCATGGCTCATGAAACCACCCACAAAATTTCCAGAAAATTCGTGAAAAGTTTGATCAGAGGAAATTAGTCCAAGCAACCTAGTTCCAATTTCACTTGAGAGAAAACCCCTTTTAAAACCATCCAAACACAACACAAAAATTCATACATCAATATCAATATGTTAATCATCAATATCATCAAAATTTTCAAAATTAGGGCAAGCTAAACAGAATTGAAAAATTTCACAAGAAGGCAGGAGAAAACCTACTCTTGAAGGTTCAACAAGTTTCTATCTCTAGCTTGCTTCAAGGTGGGATTTTTCACAACCAAAACTCCCACACAACTTCTAACCCTCCTCTAATCAATGATGGATGTGCAAGAAGGATGAGGTTTTTGAAATTCCAATCGGTTATAATTGTAGAGGTGGAAGTGTAGATCAATTTTTGTGAAGGAAGATTTGGGTTTTGATGATTTAAGCTAGGGCTTTTGTGAGATGAACACAAGGTGAAGCTCTTGGCTATGGAGGACTTCAAACTTCTGATTTCTCCCTGGAATGGCCGAGAATGATGCTTGGCTTTGGGAGGAAGATTGGTGACTAGGCTTGTAATAAATACAAGCCAAGATATTTATCCAAGATCATGATGAGTTTTGATGACTAGGCTATGATGGACGGCTAGGATTTGATCTTGGATTCCAAGATTAGATCTTGGCCTTCCACTTGTCTTGATTAGGTAGATATTATTTAGTTGTAGTGATGAAAGTATCTTTTAAATTAAAAACCGCATAGAAATCTCACCGAACGGGCAAACACCGTACCTCCCTATCTGATATTACCCGAAAATTAATTCTAGGTATAAAATTTTCATTCCCACATATTTCTAACCTTATTCTCATATTTTCTTAATTTCAGGCACCTCAGTTTGAATCTTAGGTTTCAGCAGTTTCGGGCTTGTAGGACCCAAGTTACCATCACCCCAGAATTTTTTTTTGTTTTAAAACGTCCGTTGGGCCACCCTCATCGTTGTTAGACTATTATATTTTTAAAATTACGACTAACAAAGCTCAAATTAATTTTTAAATAATTTTTCTGGGTGTTACACTTGTGTTTCTTTCTTTTCCTTGATTACATTCTTGGTTCCTTTTTCCTTTTCTTTCTTAAATGGTTCGGTTTCCTTTCCCTTTTCCTTTGAAAGATTTCGGTTTCCTTTGATATGGTTTGAACAAAGTTTGCTAAAAATGTTGAGTAGATCACAAAAGTTTTGTTAAAGAAAATTAATCACATGATTTCAAAGAGCTCTAAGCTTACCCTTGCCAACCTTAAAGTGGGTCGGCCGTTCTAAGAGTTTTACTCTAATTGAAGCCTATGAGCAATAAAATAAAGAATATGACTTAGTTCTTGTATTTTGTTGAGACAAAGTGTTGAGCTTTGTGTTTATTTTCTTGAGCTTGATGATGAAGTTCAAACCAAAGACTTCTTTGAAGTCTTGGTGCTAAGAACTCTAAAGCTCACTTTATGTTATTAAGATGCATTTTGGGTTAAGGTTATGATGTTCCTTTAAAGTCTTGTAAGAGCTCTAGTTAAGATAAAATGAGTTGCACACATGTTTACCTTTATGCCTTGCATAGCATGTTTATTTTAATGTCATCACTAAACTCTCAAGAGTAATTAAATGGACTTGCATTATCATGTTTAAATTTCAAACTTGCATCTCATGTTTATATTTCAAGCCATCACTTAATCTCTAAAGATAATAATGAGGTTGCATCCCATATTTATTTTATGCTTTCACTTTATTTTCTAATGAAGAGTAAAATAAGTGCATATCATGTTTAAGTTTATGCCATCACTTAAATGTTCTAGAGCTCAAAGACTTGCCCAAGTATCACACATAAAGTTTTAGAAAATGGAGATGTCTCAAGGGTGCCATTTCGGCCTTGAGATGATGATGATGGACTTTGTGTGAGTTCATCAAGACACAAGGGTCCATAGCCTATGTCTTGGAATTTTTCTAAGCCTAGGTGGTTTTAAGGAACCTTGTGAGCATAGTTTTAGTTTTAAATCCTCCTTATGATTATATTGATTTAGCTACTGAACTTACTTGGATTTCAATGATTTTGGTGAGATTAATTGGTTTCTAAAAGAGTTTTGAGTTCCTAAAATGATCCTAAGAGAAACTAGCAACTTGTATGCACTTTAATCCATGAGATTATATGATTTTATGGGCTTTACATTTCGGTTCTGCCCTCTTATGGTTGGCCACTGTATAATTTCTGTTTTATGGTGATAAAATGTGTAAAATTATGTTTGAGTGAAGCAAGGATCGATTTAGAGAAGTTAGAAAAGAATAAGTAGCTTGAAAGGATTAAAAATGAGAATTCTAGAACACTTAAATGCACAAGATATGCATTCTGTTCCAGCATGTTTAAAACTAAGGAAGTTGGTTTATAATTAGTGAACATGTGTAGGAATCCCTCATAATTGGAGTTAATTATAGAGCCGTAGGCGAAGACAGATCTTAAAAAGGGTCTAAAACGGAAATCCTAGAACCCCGTAATCATGAGGTAAATTTCCTGCCCAAATTACATAATGTTGTTTGGAATTTTTAGTATGCCTAAATCTTAGTGAGAATTATAGGTAATGATCCCTTAGGTGTTATAAAAATCCATAATGAAGGTTAGGATAATTGGAACACAAGCTTAAGACCCGTAAGGGCCAGAGCATAAGATACCATGAGATAGGAAGTGAGATGTGAGCATGAGGACGAGTGAGCATATTCTTAATGATGTGATTATGTTAATATCTTGAGCATGAAATCTCATGTGTATAATTGGCATGTTGATGTGTTGAAGTGTTGTGCCATGTTTTGAGATGCATGAGGTTTCGAAGTATGAATGAGTTAGAAGAACATGTCCATGTGAACTAGAAAGTTTATTAGTTGAGGAAGTTTCATGAGAAAGATGTGTGTGAACGAGTTATGTGGCATGACTCAAATTTGAGGAAATTTGGAGTGTTGTTACGCTGCCAAATTTTCATCAAATTTGAGGGACTTGAGAAAGTTTTGAAAAGAAATATTTTTATATGTGACATGCCGAGACGCATTTCTCCTGTGAGGAGAAAGGGAAACCGTGGAAGGTATGATCGTGGGATCATACCAAAGTGGACAATGTCACTGGTCTTTAACCAGATGATGCGTTTTGCAGACTGAGACATACTTCTCCTGACGGAGGAGAAGGTGAAACCGTGAGGGCATAGACATTAGCCTGAAGCGGACAAAGTCATTGTCTTAACCTGATGTGTTTCAGAAGGAAGAAAGTCCCATGATGGGTAATTCCTTAGGTCCCCCCGTACTCCTGGAGTTGGGGTTTGATATTTTTATGATTATGATTATGATTCGCTTATCAAGAGGATAAGTAAGAACTAGTGACGACTAGTTAAGGTATGAGCTCATAGCCTAGTATCAGGGGTCAAGTTACTATTGTATTGAAAATCATGATGTCACAAGTTGAGAAATGAGAAAAGATGAGAAATATCATGCTCATGAAGCGAAAGGTTGATCATGGAAAGTTACATGCCACTTATGTGTGATTTTAATTGTTTATGATATGTTTTATTATTGCTAAGTATTGCCATGCATACATGTTCTATTATGATGCATACATGCATTAAAGATTCATTATAAAAGACACGGACCTTGGATAATTATCTTTTATGAAAACCTCCTAATGAACCTTTGCATGTTTTACCTCTTCATAATAAACCCAAGGTTCCTGGGGACATAAACGATGACACTAGGATAGAGGATTTCCCGATTGAGATTCTTTAGCAAGATTCTCACCCCTCTCTGTTTCTTTTCCGTTAGTCTTCAGACCGCAATGGCGTCGTTCATGATCTTTGTTGACACCCCGTGGAGGTGCATTACGACCCCCATCAGTCCTATCACTTTGAGGGTTGTTGTGCCATGCGCATTTTTGCATACATGGGACATCCATTTGCTTTTCCCCGCCAGCTTCCGTTTCACCCCGACCTCTCCCTATGGCGCACATGATTTTTGAGAGGACGCGACCCTTATGAAGTCACCCGGGCCCGACCATCATCCCTGACTTGCGTGACTATTAGTACGCCCTCATACGACATTGCCGGGGAGTGGACCTTCCGAGGACTACGGTCGATCCCTATTCGGAGGATTCCGCTCGGTGCCTTTAGTTGCTGAGGTGTAGCGAGGACACGGTCTTAGCCAGGCCTGTGAGGCATGTATGTTAGCCAGAGAGGCGCTCTCCGAGGAGGCTACGTCACTTCGCCGACGCATGCCCATGCCCCCTCTTCATTGGGCCACATCCGAAGGAGCTTCGGAGTTCAGTTACATCTAACACCCTAATATTTAACCCCAATATGCCTAGGACGCATAGATTAATTATTAGTTATTACTTCTCTTTAAATTCATTTACAAAATACTTAGCGAAAATTACAGGTAAAATTTTTTTTTGAAATGAAACATGTAAAAGAAAGTGCAAGCCTTTGCGTGTAACATAAAGGTAGCATGAAGCGGAAGAATAAATACATCATACAGAACATAAGCATTAAAGAATATATCAATCATGAAAACATCATTCTTCATCACATTAGTTAACATAGTTTAGTACATGACTACTGAAATATAAAGGAAACATAAAGTCTTACCCATACTAGTGGGAGAGCTTGTAGTACAACAAGAGAAAATAAGAAAATATACAACGAATACATGAAACAACCCCAAAATACTCCCAAGCTATGACACTCCCTTCCTCGACTACTATGATGTCCTCCTCGTCCCTCTCTGGCATATACCCAATGAACTGGGCAAGCTCCTGATGCGTGAAGGTAGAAGGTGGCGAACATGCCCTCCATGGTGTGGGCGCATCTCTGACATCGTGCTAACTCTCGTGCGTCACTGCCTCCTGACCCATCCGATATCCATGGGTACAGCAAGGGCGAAACCCTCCAAAGGATGAGAAGGAAGATCCTCTGATGGGTCGGTCTCCAACGTCTTGGGGGGATGATGAAAATAAGACAGATTTTGTATACAGCTAACAACACATGGTTAGTATGAAGCCAATCCATGCCAAGGATTATCCCTATGTCTTTCAAAGGTAAACAAATCAAATCTATGATAAAGGATCTATTTTCAAGAGGAGATGGGCAATTCAAAAAGCTTACATGTATGTACAGGATGGTTGGTGGGAGTAGAAACAATGAGGTCAAACTGAAGCTTAGAAACTTTCAAATTTAGAGATTCTGACACTAGCATGTGAGATAAAGAATGAGTAGCACAGAGTCATATAGCAATTAAGGTTCTACCATTTAGTTTGCACTTACCTTCGATGAGGTCATTGGATCCATTTGCGTCTTCTGCCGAGGTAAAGACCCGTCCTTGGTGTACGGTCTGGGTTTTGACGGATGACCTCTCACGCTTCCACAATTCTTAGCATAGTGGCCGTGCTTGCCACACTTGAAGCATACTCCTTGCCTGCTAGGCAGGGACGATTGCCATGATTCTTTCCACAGGGGGGGCACTCCACGCTTGTTGTCCGATGGTAGAAGGAACTCTCTGGGGTGCCTTGTTCTTGTTCGCCAGGCTTCCTTGTTGATTGTTGTTGTTGTTGTTGCGAGGACCACTCACTCCTCCTTGTTGGTTGTGGTCCCTCCGTTGGGGTTCAATGGTGGCCTCTGTGTTGCCGATGGTTGATTGTTGGGTCCTTTGTTGTTGTTATTGTTGATATTGAACTTGTTATTGGTAAGATGGTAATGGTTCCTGGTTGATTCTGATTTGACGGCTTGAACTTCTGGTTTCGAGGTCCAATCCTGGGCCCGCACCTCCTTCTCTTGTGCCCTTCTTCGATGATCCGACACTTGTTGACTAGGGTCGGGAACCCTAATCTCCATGTGTGCCACAGCAAAGTTAAGTTCGGCCTCAACCCAGCTTCAAACTTAACGCACTTCCATACCTCGTCGGGTTCCCTTGGAAACCCTGAGAACTTGATCAATTCTTCAAACTTCGCCGTGTACCGGGTGACAGACATTCCACCTTGGACCAATTGCATGAACTCAATGTCCTTTGCGTTCTTCACGGACTCGGAAATACTTCTCAAAGTACGTCTTAAATAGCTCCCAATGAGAGCGCCGCCGTAGCTTTTAGCACCTTCTGGGTGCTGGTCCACCAAAACTCGCGTCGGCTTCCATCATGTAGGCAAGGTGACTTCTATTCCTCCGAACAGGCAACAACGGAGTAGATCTTTTCCATGTTCTTGATCCACTAGTCTGCCTTGTCCGATTCCAAGCTCCTCGGAAGGTTGGGGATTAGCTTTGTGGAACTCCCCAAAACGGGCTTGTTCCATGGCTTCAGCGTGGGACCTTGAGCAGCCCCTTGGTTGATTCATATGATCGAACATGCATTCCATCGCTCTTAGCCATCTTACGAGCCTTAGTCTCATTCCTTGTTCGCCTTGTGCATTCCTATTCTGTCCGGGTGCCATTGGTCCCTAAGCACACAAGTCAACAAACACTGAGGTGATCAAGCTCAATATTCCAAGCTAAATGAGCTAGTTACCATGGCACAGACAATAGACAAGGTCATGGATGCCTATCCTATAGCTTATATCTAATAGCTAAGCATTATACATGACATATACCGTAACATGCTTTTAAAGCATGGTCTCCAATCCTTAAGGCATCGTGAGAATCGAACCTCTAATACCATAATGTAACACCTAATATTTAACCTCAATATGCTTAGGACGTATCAAGATTAATTATTAGTTATTACTTCTCTTTAAATTCATTTACAAAATACTTAGCGAAAATTACAGGTAAATTTTTTTTTTGAAATGAAACATGTAAAACAAAGTGCGAGCCTTTGCGTGTAACATAAAGGTAGCATGAAGCGGAAGAATAAATACATCATACAGAACATAAGCATTAAAGAATACATCAATCATGAAAACATCATTCTTCATCACATTAGTTAACATAGTTTAGTACATGACTACTAAATATAAAGGAAACATAAAGTCTTACCCATACTAGTGAGAGCTTGTAGGACAACAACATAAATAAGAAACATAACAACGAATACATGAAACAACCCCAAAAGATACTCCCAAGCTATGACACTCCCTCCCTCGAACTATGGATGATGCTCCTCCTCGTCCCTTGGTGGCACATACCCAATGAACTGGGCAAGCTCCTCGGATGCGTTGAGGCGGAAAGATGGGCGAACATGCCCTCCACGGTGTGGGTGCATCTCCGACGTCGTGCAAACCTCCGCTGCACGTCTCCTCCCACCCATCCCGATATCCATGGGTACAGCAGGGGCGAAACCCTCGAGAAAGGATGAGAAGGAAGATCCTCTGATGGGTCGGTCTCCGAACGTCTTGGGAGGCACGCACTCTGGTAACCTCACACCGTCTAAGATGCAGAACGGGCTCCACGATTCTCGTCTCCTGGTCGCCCCTCTCAAAAATCATGTCGTCGCCAAAGGGGAAGTCGGAGTGAATCGGAAGCTGGAGACTAGAAAGACAAATGGGCATCCCATGTATGCAAAAATGCGTATAGCACAACGACCTCGAAGTGGTAGGATTGATGACGAATCTAGTGCAGTTCCCACATGGGCACATCAACGAATATCACGAATGACGCCATCGATGTTGAAGACGTAACGAAAGAAACAGGGAGATGGGTGAGAATCTTGCTAAAGAATCTAGTAGGGAAATCCTCTATCCTAGTGTCATCGTTCACGTCCCCAGGAACCTTGGGTTTATTGCAAAAAGGTTAAGCATGCATAGGTTCATTATGAGATTTTCACAAGATATTTATCCAAGGTCCATGTCTTTTATAATCAATCTTAATGCATGTATGCTGTAACATCCTCCCAAGCACAACCCCATTCTTAAGCTATGATATCGTACTTAGAGTTGTTACTTGTTAATTAGTGGACCTCTCTTAATTATCTATAGCAAGTCGATTTACGTACGAGATAACTAAGCGTAATTGTATTAAAATATATTACAAGTAAACATCAAGTTTATTAAACATACAGTTAAAATACATAAGGAAGCTCCTCTATAAGCTTTAGTACATATCTGTCTTCTAATACATTTACATACATACTCATTTCACTAAGTACAGAATAAAACAACAACTACTACACTACAGCAATCTACACTCCTTTGCATAACCATCATCATCCTCCTGCTTAACCCTAAGGCGACATAGAAACACAAACACACAGGGGTGAGAATTACATAATTCTCAGGAGGGTAACTCCCCAGTTACACAATCATAAATGTCATCGTCATCGCCCAAGCCACTTTGGTTTATTAGAAAAATGTGATCATGTCATCTAAATTAAAGATTCATTTTAAAGTTTTAAAATCATCCTTCCGAAGTGGGTAGCTTTTATTATTCAATCACTTAATACACACACATAATACTACTCAATAGCATAGCATTACATTTTTGAATATACGTGCCCCCAGGACATTTGAGGGGACTTTCTGTCCCATTAAAAGAGACTTTCCGTGCCCATTAAAGAGGATTTTCCGTGCCAAAAAAAGGGGACTTTTCTCGGCCCTTTACTCATTTAGGGGACCTTTCTCGTGCCCTTCACATAATATAGGGGACTTTCATTTCTCTACTTAAAACATGTACCATCATCAAATTCACATATAAACAATCAATCACAAGTGATTTTCATTCATTTCTCATAAACCAAACCTTAAAGTCACTATCATGCATTCATATACCATAGACTTGGAATAGATATCAAACTATCACAAATTTCCAGTCATTCTCACATTCCAGCACTTTGGTAGAAGTTATTGTTCTGGGTGCAACATTTAATTGCCATACCAAACAACTATTCCAAGAGCCACAAAAATTCTGTATGACACTATAATGTGTCTAGGACAACCTGTAAAAATTTCAAGGCAATCAGAGTTATATAACCACTTCAATAAAATAGGAAAATCTGGTGGTCAGAAGCCACAAATTCATAGTCCAGACTTGTGTTCTCAAAATATTTAGCCCTAGATTTCGATGGAATCATAGTACAAGAAAATTCATAGAGATATTTCAACATGTTATTAGTCTTGTGTAAAAATTTCAGGAGCTATCTCAATCAATTGCTATGATTAAAAATTCGGGCAAGTTTGTCACTTCAGTCTCAACAATTCAATAGCAGCAGTTACAATTCGGTTTCTAATTTTTTTGAGGCATCAAACCTTAGAATTAACCCCTAAGAAAATTCATGTGTTTAGTATAAGAGGTTAGCTACAACATATAATTTTCATGGCTCATGCAACCACCCAAAAAATTTCCAGAAAATTCGTGAAAAATTCTGATTACAGAACAGAAATCAGTCCAGCAACCTAGTTCCAATTTCACTTGAGAGAAAACCCTTTTAAAACCATCCAAACACAACACAAAAATTCATACATCAATATCAATATGTTAATCATCAATATCATCAAAATTTTCGGAATTAGGGCAAGCTAAAACAGAATTGAAAAATTCCACAAGAAAGGCAGTAGAAAACCCTACTTGTGATGCTTGAAGAGTTCTAACTCCAAAAGATGCTCTAATTGATTTCTCTTCACTACAAGGACTCCAAATCAAGTCACAAACCTCCCTTAGAGTGATGTATGATGGCTCAAAGTGGGAAAAAGTGATGGATTAAAATTCTAATCGTTGTATTTGTGGGGTTTGGTGTAGAACAAGTTTTGTGAAGGGAGTTTTGGGGTTTTACCAAGTCTAGGCTAGTGTTTTTGGGGTTGAAATGCAAGTTTGGCTCATGGAAATGAAGGTTTCTGGTTCCTCCTTGCTGCTGGCCGAATTTTGATGTATTTTTTGGGAAGAAATGTGACTAGGCTTCTTTAATAAATGCAATGGAAGATATTTAGTGAAGTAATCATCATTTATGTGACAAGGCAACAATGGATGGCTAAGATTTAATCTTGGATTCCAAGATTAAATCTTGGCCTTCCACATACTCTAAAGAGGTGGATATTATCCATTGGTTATGATGGAAATATCTTTTGTGTTAGAAATCATACACCGAAATCTCACCGAACGGGTAAATGCCGTACCCGATTAAACCGATATTGCCCGAAAATTAATTCTAAGCATAAAATTGCCATTCCCACACATTTCTAATCTTATTCTCATATTTTCCTAATTTCGGGCACCTCGAGGCTCGAATCTAGGGTTCCAGCCTTTGGCCTTGGGGCGCAAGGTTACTATTTCCGGCCCGAAATTTTTTTTTTTTTGGACAGGTCCGTTGGCCGCCCTCATCATTGCTAAGCTATTAGATTTTTGAAATTAAGATTAATAAAGCTCAAATTAATTTTCAATGAAATTTTAGGTGTTACATTTTTTAATTAAATTTTAGGGTGTTACATATGCAACATAATAGTTCATGAATGTATGGAGGACTTTAGCAAACCAATAATCAAACAACATATAAGTGGCATGTAACTTTCTCTTGAACATCTTTCCTTTTCTCATACTTGTGACACCAAACATAATAGTAACCGCACCCCTTAAACTAGGCTATGAGCTCATACCTTAACTAGTCGTCACTAGTTCTTACTTATCCTCTTGATAAGCGAATCAAACATAATCATAATCATAATCATAATCATCATAGTCCGGGTAGGGGCCTAAGGATCACCCATCATGGGACTTTTTCCTTATTCGAAACGCATCGACTGGTTAAGACCAGCGACTTTGTCCGCTTTGGCAGGCTAATGTCTATGCCCTCACGCTTTACCTTCTCTCACCTAGTAGGAGAAGTACGTCTCTGTGTCACCTTAAACATCATATTTCTCAAAATCTTTCTTATGTCTCTTCAATTTGACGGAAATTCGGGCATAACAGCTACTCTCTAATTTCCTCAAATTTGAGTCATGCCACATAATCTCATCACATGCATCATTTTCATAGAACTTTCTCAAATCAATATCTTTCTAGTTCACATTAGCATATTCCTCAATCTCGTTCATATTTCGAAACCTTATGCATTTTAAATACAACACTTTATCATATCATCATATCAACCGTACACATAAAGTTTCATGCTCAAGGTACTAACATAATCACATCATCATAAATTACTCGAGGTTCATCATCATAAATATGCTCACTCGGCTTCCTATCTCATAGTATCTTATGCTTTGACCCATACGAGTCTTAAACTTGTATTCTAATCATTCTAACACTCGTATTACATCTTTATTACCCTTAAGAGGTTAACACTTAAACTTTTCTCTAAGATTTGAGCTCACTAAAATTCCAAACAGCATTGTACATGTAAGGGCAGAAATATCATATGCTTACGGGGCTCTAGAATCTCCGTCGTGACCCTTTTTAAG
This sequence comes from Dalbergia oliveri, assembly GCA_030441495.1. Lineage (NCBI taxonomy): Eukaryota > Viridiplantae > Streptophyta > Magnoliopsida > Fabales > Fabaceae > Dalbergia > Dalbergia oliveri. The sequence goes on along the minus strand of JAMLFY010000002.1, from coordinate 21,678,303 downwards.
ATCCGTCTTCGCTAAGGCTCCATAATCAATTCCTAAACCAATTATGAGGATTCCTAGGCATGTTCTCTAAGTTGTAAACCATTTTTCCTTAGTCTAACTATGCTGGAACAGAATTATGTTTTGCCATGTCTAAGTGTACTAGAATTCCTATTTTAAGTTCTTATCATCACCTTAAGCTTAGAAATTAATACCTAATCATTTATGAAGCGATTTTACACATGTCTTACTGATTATGAACCATTTATCCTTGAATTAATCATGCTGGAACAAATTTGCATTTTTATGCATTAAGTGTTCTAGAATTCTCATTTCTAATCCTTTCAAGTTACTTATTCTTTTCTAACTTTTAAATCGATTCTTGCTTCACTCAAACATAATTTTACACATTTTAGCACCTTAGAACAACATTTATACAATAGCCAATCACGAAGGGCAGAACCGAAATCATAAGCCCATAATGTCACATAATCTCATGAATTAAAATGCACACAAGTTGCTAGTTTTCTCTTGGAATAATTCTAGGGGTTCAAAACTCTTTTAGGACTCAAATCCTTTCATTAAAATCATGCACTTACACATGAGGTCAGTAGCTATATTAACTTGTTCATAAAATAGATTTAAAGTATATAATTTTATGCATAACGTTGCTTAGGTGCTCCTAAGCTTGGAAAAATTACAAAACATAAACTATGGACACTTGTGAATAGAGGAACTCATACTAAGTCCATCATCATCACCACAAGGCCAAAATGGCTTCTTAAGAATGCCAACATTTTCTTAAAAACCTTACATAGGATACTTGGGCAAGTCTTTGAGCTCTAGATCATTAAGGTGTTGACATAAACATAAACATGCTATGCACCTCATTTTTATTCTTCATTAGAAAATAAAGTGAAGACATAAAGTAAACATGAGATGCACCTTTTTATCATCTTTAGAGTTTAAGCGATGGCATAGAATTTAAACATGCTAGACAAGAAAGTAAACATGAGATGCAAGGCTCAATTCTTTATTTTAGTGCTCTAGGCCTCTTGAGGTGTTTACCCCAAATCAACAATCAACTTTAAGGTTGAAATAGGTAGGCTTTGAGATTTATTAAGTGAGGATGCACATTCTTATTTTAATCTTTAAGTTGTTTAGTGATGGCTTGAAAATAAACTTGCTATGCAAAGCATTAAAGTAAACATGAATGCATCTTGTTTTAGATCTTAGCTAGAGCTCTTTGCAAGACTTTAAAGGAACAAAAACCTCAACCCTTTATGTATCATAAGGCAAGCTTTAGAGTTCTTAGCACCTAGACTTCAAAGAAGTCTTAAGGTTTGAACTTCATCATCAAGCTTAAGAAAATAGACACAAAGTTCAGCACTTTGTCTAAACAAAATTACAAGAACGAAGTCATATTCTTTATTTTATTGCTCATGGGCTTCAATCTAGAGTAAAACTCTTAGAACGCCGACCAACTTTAAGGTTGGCAGGTAAGCTTAGAGCTCTTTGAAAATATGTGATTAATTTTCTTTAACAAAACTTTTGTGATCTACTTAACATTTTTAGCAAACTTTACTCCAACCAAGGCAAAGGAAACCGAAATCATTTAAGGAAGAAAAGGAAAGACCGAAAATGAAACCTGTAACACCCTAATAATTAACCCAATATGCCTAGGTCGTATCTGATTAATTACTAGACTTTACTCTTTGTTCAGTTCCTTAATCATGCTTTGAAAATACTTAGTGAAATTACGAGCCATTTTTTTTAAACATAATTGAAAACGTGAGCCGCGCATAACATGAACGATAATCGGATAAAGCAGAAACGAAAACATATCATGAAGAACACATCATATTGGCTCCATCATATGACATCCATAATTACATTTCACATAGATATTTTGCCTACCAACAGAGTTAAGCTAGATGTAGGCAATCGAACAAAACATAAATAATATATGGATGGAAAAAATCTATTAACGGCACCTATTTATAACACTTCAGAGATAGGAATAGGTATCCAAGTTCACGCTCAAGGTCTAGCAATACGTTCCTCAAGGATAATAAGCTGGTTCACAAGATCACATGCATCTACCAGATGAGAGCATCAACGGAATCACGAACATCACCATCACTTTTGAAGACGAGATGGAAAGAAAGAAAGAGGGAATGAGAAACTTATAAAAGAATCTCAGGGTACTCACCTCATATGCATCGTGTCATCATCATCGTCCCCAGGAACCTCGGGTTTCATTATGAAAATTGAGCATGCTAAGATTCATTTAATTAATTCGGAAATATACTTTACCGAGGTCGTCATTTTAATCATGCGTCTTATAATGCATCATAAACTTAGCATGTCATGTTTATAATGAACTTTTCCTTTCATATATAATAACATAATTATGCATAAGACCACATCATATTCCTCATCATCATATCATAAATACTATGCATAGAAGAATATCATATTTCTCATCATTATCTCATAAATACTATGCATAGAAGAACATCATAATCACATAATACGTTACTTAGTTCCTTAGGTGACTTAAAGTTACTTTCATCATCATTTTCCTAGGCCACCCTATACTCCACCCTAAGCTCATACCTTGCTAGTCATCACCAGCATATACTTATCCCTTTTGATAAGTAAGAATCCAACTCTACCCTTTTGAGAGAATAGTTTAGGGGCAAGAATCACCTTTTCACCACCTATAGTCTGATGGGTCCAAAGGATCATTTCCTCATAAGTTTAAGTCACCATTAAGTCTTTGCATGTTATATCATAATACAATTCTCAATTCATAATCATTCATAACATTTTCTCGTTTATAGTCTTATTTTGGAATAATATATATACCTGTAATCATGCATCTAGGAGATTCCTAGGAAAGAGAGGTGGGTCACAAATGGACACGCTTAAATACCAAATCTTTCCTAGCTATAACCTTTCCAAATTACACTTTTACAGTAATATACTTTCTTCCATCAACAAGGGTAAATTTTTAAATAACAAAGAATATTTCATTATTTTATGCATAAGCATTCTCATTGTTTGCAACAACAACTATAACATGCAAGCCCGGAAATCATTCAATGATATCAAATACTTAATAAGCATCAAATCACTACATAGACTTATCATTTCAAACTTCAAAGAACCATCATCATAAATTCTTACCGAAAACGTCTTAAACAACCGAAACTTTAGAATCGGGTAACCTCAATTATCAAACTAATTAATCATGCATCTAAATGATTCATTATCATCATTACCATTAATTATAAGCCTTAAGAACATTATTAAACTATATGGGACAGCATAGGCAGCAAGTTATATTTAAGGCTTCACGGTGCTAAAAGTTGCATTTTTAACCCTTTCTCGTTACCGGCTTTCCTTATGATGCTAAAATTAATTACTAAACCAATTATGAATCATTCTCCCTTATCTAAACATAATAGAACCTGGTTCTTAAGGCCACTAAAGGCTCTGACAGAATGCATAAATTTCATTCTCTAAAGTTCTAGAAATCTTGCTTTTATGATTTTCTAGGAAGCTAGTTTTATCTCTAACATGCATAGAATCATTCCTTTAGCAATAAACCATAATTATCACAACTTCAAACATATTAAACCATCATCATACAGTAGTACTAAACTCATTAGTGGCTGAATTATGAACCTCACATAATTGCTTAAAATTACATTTTAAGTACATGTAAGATACTAGTTTCCCATAAAATCTTTGCAAAACCTTAAAACTCTTTTAGAAACTAATTCTTTTTGTTAATCTTGAAAGAAATTATAGAACTAAATCAGTAGCTATTTAAAATCACTTTGGGCCTACCTTAATTATGAGGCCGATTTATATATTGAAAGAATCTTCACGATTAAAATTCTCACTTAAGATAAAAGGAGCAAGTCTTGAGCTTTAGAGATTTAGGTGATAACTAGAATCATAAACATGCTATGCAACCTCATTTTAATCTTGTCTTTATAAGGTGATAACTTGGAATTATAAACATGATATGCAAGAAACTGCGGGGCGATGACCAACAGGGAGAAGAGAAATTAAGAAACGAGCGACGTAGTCCGCACTGCCGGTAAGGAGAAGAGAATTCTTATTACATCTTATTAAGCTCCAAACTCAAGACTTTTAAAGAATGAATTCTTTGACTCCATAATCTTAAGGAAGCTTTAGAGTTTTTATTACCATGGTTCCAACTTTGCTTGTGATACTTGGGCAAGTCTTTGAACTCTAGGATCTTTAAGTGATGACATAAAATAAACATGTCATGCATTGATTCTTTTAGCCATTATAAAATAAAGTGAGAGCATAAAATAAATATGAGATGCATCCTCTTTATTATCTTTGAAGATTAAGTGACAACTTGAAACATAAACATGAAATGCAAGCTTGGAAATTTAAACATGAATATGCAAGTTCATTTATTCATTCTTGAGAATTTAGTGATGACATAGAAAGTAAACATGGTTATGCAAGGCATAAACTTAAACATGGATGCAAGTTCATTTATTTCTTTACTAGAGCTCCTCCAAGACTTTAGAGAAATATAAATTCAACCCAATATATCTTAGCAAGACAAAGTGAAAAATACATCTTTCAAGTTCTAAACTCAAGATCTTTATTTTTACATCATAAAAACATCATTCTTTAAAGTTTTGCATCAAGTGGAATTTTCAAGCTTTAGAGGCCTAACTTGTGATGGATTTACAACCAACACTCAAGGTCCTCATCATCAAGCTATCATCATATTCCCATATAGGCCTTATGGCCGAAATGTTCAAAGGAAAAGAAAGAAGAAAATCGAATGGAAAAGCTAGAGAAAGTCCATGAAATCATCATTTTGAACCAAGAACAACACTTAGCAAAGCATAGAAATAAGCTTAAAGACAACTCCCTACCTAATTTTATTTGAAGGAAAGGAAAAGAACTTGGTTTCCTTGAGTGAAATGAAAGAAAATCTCTTTGAGAAATGGGAGAAGAAGTTTCAGCCAAGAGGAGGAAGAAAGAAAGCTTTTGGTGCTTCTAAAAACTAGAATTGTGTAAGTTATGAACTAAGGCCTCTAACACTCCTTCAAGCATGCCTATTTATAGAGATTTTGAGCTCATAAATGGACAAAGGGAGGAGGAAAGTCTGACCAAATTTGAGGAGGAAACAAGGAAGAAAAATCATCTTGTTTGGTGGCTTAAAACATGGAATCATGTTTTCATGGTTCCTTGTTTTCATACCTTGGTTTTTGTGCATTCTTTGACAAATTTTCTGATGCATTATGGACCAAAATTTTATGCATTACAGCCCAAGGAGGATAAAATTTGTGTGTTCCATGTATTATTTAGGTGTAGGTAGGTATCTTTGCAAATTAGAGAATTTACAATTAAGGGCTTAGGTGAATTAGTAAGCAATTTGAGTGTTTTTAAGCAATTTTAAGTTCTAATCAATCTAAATAAATAATTTTGACTCTAGATTAATAATTAGAATCTAATAACCTTTAATTTGAGCCTAATATTGCTTATGTTTTGCTATACGAATCAAAAATCTCAAAATTCGCAAACTACAAAGCAGAGACAAAATGGTCATTTTACTTAAAAATTGCCCGAGACCACCTGAGCTTAACTAATGGTTAATCATAGCTTAAAAACATGTTTTAAAACATTTTAGTGAGGTTCGGGCTTAGTCGGCACAAATCAAAGTTAAAACGTTTAGGGCGTTTTGGTCATTTCGTGCGTTGAGCTCAAAATTAGGATTCTTCTCCTCTATTAACACACATAACACAAACAATCCCTTATTATATCAAAACATCCCTTGAGGATGGGTGGGGCCCACGATCCTCATTTTCTGAGTAAAATAACCTCAGGGCATTTTGGTCATTTTACACGTACAGAAATTGGGGTTTGCAACTCTCACGAATTGCTCCTATCCTTTCTTCTAATGTTATATTCCTTTATTGAGGATTGTTCGGTCTTAAATTATATGAAAAATTACCTAGGTAATTTGGTAATTTCTAAACGACAGGAAAAATTGGGTGTTACAAACCAAGAAAAGAGAAAGAAACACAAGCATGTATGGTCCAAGACCATGTTATTTCAAACTTTAGAGGTTTCACATGACAACAACAAGTCATTATCTTGAAACCTCATCATCAAACTCATGTTATTTTCATAAAATGGCCTCTTGGCCGAAAATAAAAGGAAGAAAGAAAGGAGTTTGAACCAAGAGAAAACTAGAACTTTCTTTAAAAAAACAAAAACTTGAAAACAAACCCCTACCTAATGAAGTCTTTGAAATGGAAGAAAAAAAGCTTGGTTCTTGAAGAGCTGAGACAAATCTCCTCTTGGATGTGATGATAGGATCCGGCCAAAGGGGAAACTCAAAGGAGATGATTTTTCCTTGAGTTTCTAAGCTTGGGAATGTAAGGTTTAAGTGTTTAGGAGATGGTTTAAGGTGAGGTAGTGGTGGTTTATGGTTGCTTGTGGTGGTTTGTGGTGGTGGCAAGGTTCTTGAGAGGTAGAAGAAAATGAAGAAGATGAAGAGAAGTTTGAGAAAAAGCAAGAAAAATGCAAGACAACTAAACTTAGCAAATGATCTAAAGTGTATCAAGGTTCTTCAAGGCTTGGTATTTATAGAATTTTGGCAACATGGAGGCTTCCTTGGGGTTGCATGGCCGACAACCAAAAGGGAGGGAAAAGGGAGGAAATATCTCTTCAAGGTATGGCTTAGAGTATGGGTTCAAGCATGGTGAAGTACGGCAAAAGTATGGGCAAGGCATGACTCTTGAGTGAAGAAAAGTTCAACATGTGACACTTCCGGGCCATGAATTCAAGAATTGGGTAGCCAAAGGGAGGATATTGTCCAAGTAATTGTGGTTTAGTGATGTGTTTAGGTGTTTCTGTGAACACTCAAAATTATTTAAAAATTAATTTGAGCTTTGTTATTCGTAATTTCAAAAATCTAATAGTATAGTAATGATTAGGGTGGCCCAATCGACCTGCAAAAAAAAAATTGGGCGGTGAATAGATCTTGTGGGCCCCATAGGCCTATTTGCCAACTGTGATTCCTGGACCAAGAAATGCCCTGGACTGAGAAAATATAGAATTGAGGTTAAAATGTTAGAAATAAGAATTTTAGACCTGGAATTTATTTTCATGAAACATCTATTTACCGAATATGGTATTTTACCGTTTGGTTAAATTACGTGTGTAGTTCTTACACTGGATGAAATTTATAGTGCAAATTAGACACATAATATGACAAGTGTGTGGCTTAAATAGGCCACACCATTGCCCTTTTCTATGAGCCAATGAGGATGTTACAAAATTGCACAAGATTATCTTCAAGAAACACATTGCATAATTCATTAATGTATGCATTATCTTCAAATGAAAAAGAAAATAAATCAAAATTCATCATTTCTTCTTCCTTAAGTCTCTGCCAGAACTCCATTCAGCCATTCTTCCATTTTTCTTCTTCAAAAACATAAACACTTAAGAACACTAAGCCACAACATCAAACATCCATATGTTTTGTCACAAACACAAATTTACCTCTTGAAAACTTGAATCAATTCCTTATTACACAACCCTTATCTCACCATAGCATCAAGTTAGCTGTTATTTACAGTGTTGTAAGAGGATTAGAGAGAGGGTTAGATCAAGAAATTGGTGGAGGATCCTTGAGCAAAGTTAAGAACAAGAGTTTAAGCTTCAAAGAGTCAAGAGGCTTTATTATCCACTTTTCTTTCAAAATTTACTTTGAAATTTTCGGATTTATTTAGTTGGAATTTCTGGTTTTATTGGCTGATATTACATAAATATTGATGTATGAATTTTGGTGGGATGTTTGGATTATGATAGGTATCACTTTTGTCAAAAGGATTTTGAGTGATACTTGCTGGATTTTCGGGTTTCTTATTGCAGTGTATAATCACGATTTTTCTGGGCATGTTGTAGTCATGGTCATGAGCTGAAAAAATTATATGTTCAAGTTAACATCTTGGGCTAGTCCCACAAATTTTCTTGAGCTCTAAATTTGATTCTAAATGTCTTTAAAAATCGAAAACTGAAATGGTTTCTGCTGTCTGAATTAGTGACCTTGAAGCTGAATTTGTATAATTTTATTAACATAGCAAATGATTGAATTATCCTTTGAAATTTTACAGGATTTTCAACATCTCTAAGTATACCCATGATTTTTCTTTTAAACTTATTCAATCATTTGCTAGGGTTAAAAATTGTGAGAATCTAAGTTCTAATAAGTATGAGGGTTTCTGACCACTAAAATTGTTGAATTTTATTATCATACTTAGAGAACTATTTTTACTCCGAAATTTTATGGAGCCTTGTGGACATATTGAAGTATCTCAGGAATTTTCATAGTCTTTAAATTGATTGTTTAATTTGTGAGATAAATTGTGCTCTGGAAGTCCAAATTCTGCCAAATGCCGTCCCTTGGAAATGAATTAAACTCTTGATTTAGAAGTCAAATGATCTTTGGTTTAAGTATGATGTACATGAATGCATGCTAGTGACATTAAAGATTGGTTTGTGAGAAATGAATGAGAATTTCTTGTGATTGGTTGTATATATGAGCTTTAAGCTTGCGTTGGTAAAAAGAATCGTGATAAATGAATGATGTATATATATCTATATTGGAAACATTATGACATTTAGAAACTATGCTAATGCATATGGTAATGTGAGCTTGAGGATGATGTATGTACTAAGTAAGAATGAAGTCCCTTTAGTTCAAAAAGGGCACGCAAAGGTCCTCTTTAGTCTATAAAGGGCAAGAAATTCCCTGAATGTGTATGCATTGGACAAGTCCCCTGAATATGTAAAGCACCAAGAGGTCCCCTTTAGTCCAAAAAGGGCAAGAAAAAGTCCCCTTTGATGTTGAGGGCACGGAAAGTTGAAAATGAATTTTTATGATGTTGAGTAGTATGACATATGTATACTGAGCTATGGAGTAATTAAAATAAATCCACTTTGAAGAATGACTTTTGAACTTTAAAATGAACCTTTGATATATGTTGCATGCTCACAATTTTACTAATAAACCTAAGTGGCTTGGCGAGAACGATGGCATGAGTTTCATTATATGTTTCTGGAATGCCCTATGAGAATTTTAGAATTCTCACCCTATGTGTTTATTTCCTGTCTGTCTCCAGGTTAATCCAGAAGGACAGTGAAGCCCTACAAGAGATCTGAATTGGAATTTCTGGAGCTTAGTAGGAGACTTATATTGTTGCACTTAGATATATATGTATCTAAATATAATAAATGAAAGAGATGTGTACCAAAGCTCAATAGAAGACTCCCTTTTGTACTTACGTATACTAAATAAATATTTTGTTTCCTTGTATATTTTGATGGAACCACGAGCTAGTCACTACATAATTCGACTCAATCACTCTTGCCACAACTAAGAAAGGTCCGTAATTATAAGTAACAACTCCTAAGTATAATGTCATTACTTGAGGATGACATTGCACTTGGGAGGATGTTACATTTCTTTGATTAAGGTTTTGGTTAGGAGTTGTAAGAAAGTGTTTAGGTGAGGTAATTGGGTAATTAGGAGTGTCAAGACTTTATTAGGAGGGCAATCTTACTATATTAGTAATTTAAAATAATTCTTTTGGTCAAATAATATGTCACAATTCCTTAATTTAAGGAATTTGGAGAGAGAAAATACTATTCAAGATTTAACACCCTAGTAATTAACCAAATACACCTAGGTTGTATTAGATTAATGACTAGACTTTACTCTTTGCTTTGGTTCTTTCATCATATTTTGAAAATACTTAGTGAAATTACGAGCCATTTTTTTTTTAACATAATTGAAATCGTGAGCGCGCATAACATAAACGATTAACGGTAGTAAAATAAGACATTTAAGAATCTAAATATATCATATTGGCTCCATCACATAACATCAATAATGCACATCACAACATATATATAATAACCTCACTCAAAAGGTGAGTTAAGTTCATACATCATATCTTACATATTCACACCATAGGAAACTATTTATAAGGAAATTCATGCCCCTAAACTAGATAACCTTAAAAGCTGAGAAAGGCTACTCTAAACTGGGATGTATAACACTCTTAAGACTACTAAAACTCTCTAGGGCCACTGCCTTGGAAACGGGGAAGAAACCCGATCACTGACGAGCTTCCAAAGGGGGCACACGAGATGTACCAGGCGGGGTGCATGGACGATTTTTTTGCTAACCTCGGCTGAACAACTATTTCCTCACTACCCTCTCTTACACGTGGGAGAGTAGGAGCAGAGCTCTCAGAATAAGCATGAGTAAGGGTCCTCTTGAAGGATCAGTTTCAGATATCTCGTTCGTGGATTATACTCTGGAAAACCATGGAGGAGATGAGGCGGGATAAGAACGTAACATTCTTTCATCAAGTGGACGTGCATGTTCGAAAACCATTTCATCGCCATAGGGAGAAGTAGAGAAAACGATAACTAGGGGCAGGGATGTGCAAATGGACGACCTACGTAAATAAAAACACCAACCAAGCACCTTCCTTCAAAGTGATACGAATGATGCACCGGATCATAGTGGAATTCCCAAGTAGGGGTGTCAACGAACAGGACGAATGTCGCCATTTGAACTGAAGACAATGACGGAAATAAAGGAAAGGGAGTGAAATCTTACTAAAGAAATCTCAGTAGGGATCTCCTTCTACGGTTTATCATCAAAGTCTCCAGGAATCTTGGGGTTATTATAAAATAGTGAACATATGAAGATTAAATTTTAAGTTCAGAAATACTTTTACGAGATTCAGCCAATTTTAATTATGCGTCTTATAATGCATCATAATCTTAACATGTCATATTTATAATGAACTTTTCTTTTATCATTACATCATATTCCTCATCATCATCATTAATATAACATGCATAGAAGAACATCATATTTCTCATCATCAACTCATGTATGTTATGCACAGAAGAATATCATAATAGCTACACATGGACATGGTGCACATAATTTATTTCTTTAGTACCTTAGGTGACTTTAAAATCTTATCATCCTCATTATTTTCCTTGGGCCACCTTATACTCCACCCTTTTGGGAGTAATCTAGGTTATGAGCTTATACCTTACTAGTCGTCACTAGCATATACTTATCCTTTTTGATAAGTTAAAGTCCTAACTCTACCCTTTGAGAGAACAGGTTAGGGGGCTAGAATCACCTTTCCACCACCTATAGTTTGATGGGTCCAAAGGATCATTTTCTTATAAATTTTAAGTCACCAATAAGTCTTTGCATGTTACAACTCGCAATTCATAATAATTCTAACATTTTCTTATTTACAGTTTATTCCTAATATATATCAACTATAATCATGCATCTGGAGATTCCAGGAAGAGAGGTGGGTCACAATGGACACGCTTAAATACCAAATCTTTCCTTAGCCAGAATCTTTCCAAATTGCACTCTTATAGTAATACACTTTCTTCCAGAACAAAATATGTCTTTATTTCATGCATAAGTTTTCATTGTTTGCAACAGCAACTATAACATACAAACCAGGGAATCAATCAATGACACCAAATTCTTGATAAGCATCAAATCACATTTTAAGTACACATAAAATTACTAGCTTCCCATAAAATTCTTACAAAGTTTTAAAACTCTTTTAGAACTAATTCTTTTTGTTAAACTTGAAAGAAGTCATAGGACTTTAGGCCTAACTTAACCATGGGACCGATTTATAACTTGAAAGAATGTTCATAATTAAATCTTTCACTTAAGATAAAAGGAGCAAGTCTTGAGCTTTAGAGATTTAGGTGACATCTTAGAATTATTACCATGCTATGCAACCTTATTTTAATCTTATCTTTATAAGGTGATAGCTTGGAATTATAAACATGATATGCAATTCCATTTCTTTATCTTTAAGATTTAAGGTGATGACTTGAAAATTAAACATGATGCAAGAACTTGTAATATAAACATGATGCAAGAAACTAGCGGCGGAATTCATAGGAACAAGGAGAAGAGAGAACTCACAATCTAGCGCGGTAGTCCGCATAGGACCGGTGAGGGGAAGAGAATTACATTTTTTTTTAAGCTCCAATTCTCAAGACTTCTTAAAGAATAAATTCTTTAACTCCAATTATCTCATTTCTTCGCTTATGATTCATAGGCAAGTCTTTGAGCTCTAGGATTTTTAGGTGATGACATAAAATAAACATGTCATGCATTGATTCTTTTAGCCATTATAAAATAAAGTGAGAGCATAAAATAAACATGAGATGCAACTTCTTTATTATCTTTAGAGATTAAGTGACAACTTGAAATTTAAACATGAAATGCAAGCTTGAAATTTAAACATGAGATATGCAAGTTCATTTATTTATTCTTGAGAATTTAGTTATGACATAAAATAAATATGGCTATGCAAGGCATAAACTTAAACATGGATGCAAGTTCACTTGATCTCTTTACTAGAGCTCCTTCAAGACTTTAAGAGAATTATGATTTCAACCCAATATATGTATCTTAGCAAGACAAAGTAAAAAAAATACATATTTCATATTCAAACCTCAAGATAAAAACATTATTCTTTAAAGTTTTGCATTAAATGGAATGTTCAAGCTTTAGAGGCCTAACTTGTGATGGATTTACAACCCATATTCAAGGTCCTCATCATCAAGCCATCATTTCATTCCTTCCTAGGCCATTTGGCCGAAACCATGAAAGGAAAATAAGGAAAGAAAAACTGAAATTTTAGAAGCTTTGGAAACTAGTGAAACCTTCAAGTTTTAGAGATCTAACTTGTGAAAGCTTTGCAACCAACACTCAAGAATCTCATCATCAAACCATGGTCTTATCATAAGCTAGGCCATATGGCCAAATACTTTAAAAAGAAAGGAAGAAGAAACTGAAAATGAAAACTTATAAGAAAGCTCATGAAAACATCATTTTTAGCTAGAAACATAACTTGTCTTAGCATAAAATGAACTTAGAAACACCTCCCTACCTAATTTGATTTGAAAGAAAGGAAGAGAACTTGGTTTCCTTGAGTGAAATGAAGCAAAATATCCTTGAAAAGCTGAAGGGAGAATTCGGCCAAGGAAGAAAGAAAGAAAGCTTTTGGTGCTCCTAAGACTAGAATTTGTGTAAGTTATGAACTAAGCATCTAAACTATCTTCAAGCATGCCTATTTATAGAGATTTTGCAGCTCATAAATGGACAAAGGAAGGAAGGAAATCTGACCAAAAATTAGAGGAAAAAAATAAGGAAGAAAAATCATTTTGTTTGGTGGCTTAAAACATGGAATCATGTTTCCATGTTTTCATGATTCTTTGTTTTCATTCTTTGGATTTTTGTGTAATAATTTTCTGACTTATTACTCAATAATTTCGGCCATTACAGCCTTGTGGAAGAGGATTTTGTGTGTTCCATGTATTATTTAGGTGTAGGCAAGGTATTCATGCAATTTAGAGAATTTACGGTTAAGGGCTTAAGTGAATTACTAAGCAATTTGGGTGTTTTAAGCAATTTTAGGTTCTAATCAATCTAAATAAATAATTTTGACTCTAGATTAGTAATTAGAATTTAATAAGCTTTAATTTGAGCCTAATATTGTTTAGGTTTCGTTAGACAAATTGAAAATCTCAAAATTTGCAAACTCACAAATGACAGGGCAAAACGGTAATTTAACCCAAAAACCCTGACCATGAGACTTAACCAAGGGTCATTCATAACTTAAAAACACCTTTTAAAATATTTTAGTGAGGTTCGGCTCAGTCGGCATGCAAATCGGAGTTAAAAAGCGCAGGGGCGTTTTGGTCATTTCGCGTCTGAACTCAAAATTGAGATTCTTCCTCTATTAACACACATAACACAAACAATCCTTTATTATCCTCAAAACATCCCCTAGGACGGGTGGGGCCCACGACCTCATTTTCTGAGTAAAATAACCTCGGGGCATTTTGGTCATTTTACACAAACAGAAATTCGGGTTTGCAATGCTTGTACGAATTGCTCCTAACTTCTCTTCTAACGTTATATTCCTTTATTGAGGATTGTTTGGTCTCAAATTTTATATAATATTTACCTACGGTAATTCGGTAATTTCTAATGACAGTAAAGATTACAGATAAAATTGGCGTTAGCAGATTCCATGACTAGGAGTCTTGAATTAAGATGCAATTTAGAGTTAACTAAGCAATATTAGGTCCTAATTAACCTTAATAAATTATTTTGACTCTAGATTAATTATCGAAATAAATTAATCTTCGATTAGAGCCTAATATTGCTTAGGTTTGCTTAATTGCGTCATTAGGCTACACTGCTTTATGGGCAAAATGAAAATTTGCCCTAAACCCGCCCTGTACCTCCTGCTCAACTACATCAAACATTACTCATAAACATCATTCCAAACTTCCTAGAAAGTTCTGGTCAAACGGCACCTTCTACCTATGTAGAACACAGCAGGGTATTTTGTCATTCTGAGCCGAAAGTTTAGAAACGAGTTCACCTCTATATCATTCATAACAATTCTAACCCCCTAAACATTGAGTTTACCATTTGGCACTGTCTGTTTACGTCTGTTCTGAAAATGACCTCAAGGGCATTTTGGTCATTTACACTTAAAGACAGAAATTCGGACGTACAACATCTCTCGTCCGAGCAATTAGCGCGTAGGTTCTTAGAGGTGTTGCCTTTGTTTGGAGTATCTTTCTGCGTTCCATGTATTCGTTGTTATGTTCTTATTTCTGTTATTGGACTTTATGTTTCATGCGTCAGCTCCCCACTATATGGTAAGACTTCATGCTTTATTTTACATTTCAATGGTTATGTATTAAACTATGTTAACTAATATTATGATGATTGTTCTCATGATTGAGGTTTCCTTTAATGCTTTTGTTTTGATGTGATTTATTTATTCTTCCACTTTACGCTTCGTTTATGTTGTACATGAGCCGCACTTTATTTTACACACCTCATTTCAAAAAAAAAAAAAAAAAAAAATTTACCTTATTTTGTAAGTTATTTTTAAAAGAGGTTTTAGAGGAAGTAATGACTAATAATTAATCTTAATACGTCCTAGGCGTGTTGGGTTAAATATTAGGGTGTTAGAAAAGAAGCCGTACCTAACATGAATGATTTAGCAGAATTTAAAAGACACATAGAAATTTACAAACATCACATCATAATATATTGGCTCCATCATATAGCATCCATAAGCACACCATAATACATATACATAATAACCTCACTCATACATTCCCGTCTTAAACAAATACATCAAACTAGAATACATAAGACAACATATACACTTAAGTAAATAACCTTAAAAGCCGAGGTAGAGCTATCCCAAAACTAGGGTGTATGATCACGCTCAAATCTATTAAGAACTATCTATGGCCAATGCCCTTGAAACGGTGGGATATATATTATCTGAACGAATTCCTTTAGGAGGGAACACACACGAGATGATCTGTCTAGGACGCATATGGCCTTTGTGTCAATCTTGGCTGCACCAGACTTCCCTTACTACCCTCTCACATGAGGGAGAGTAGAGAGCTCTCCCAAATATACATGAGAGGGTACCCTTTGATGGATCATCTCAGAATACCTCCGTTTGAGGACATAATTGGGAATACCATGGAGGAGATGAGGTAGAAGAAGAAATTGAGCATCCTTTCATCATGTGGATGGGTGTGTCAAAAACCATCCTCACCATATTGAGAAGCAGAGGAAACGAATGAGGAACGGGTGTGCCAATGACGTCCTATGTAAACAAAACACGAACGCGCACCTCCCTTTAAGTGATATGAACGATGCTTCTGGGTCATAGTGAAATTCCCATGTTGGGGTATCAACATACAGGATGAATGTCACCATCGATATTCTAAGACAATGACGGAAATAAGAAAAGGGAGTGAGAATCTTGCTAAAGAATTCTCAAACGGGATCTCCTTTATAGTGCCATCATCAAAGTCTCCAGGAACTTTGGGTTTATTATAAAATAGTGAGCATGCTAAGATTCATTATTAAGTTCAAATACTTTATCGAGGTTTAATTTTTAAATCATGCGTCATATGCATCATAAACTCATGTCATATTTATAATGAACTTTTCCTTTTATCAACACATCATATTCCTCATCATCATATTATAATAACATGCATAGAAGAACATCATATTTCATTTCTTTAGTGCTTTAGGTGACATAAAATCTTATGATCATCATTATTTTCCTTTGGGGCCGCCTATACTCCACCTTTTTGGGAGTAATCTAGGTTATGAGCTCATACCTTACTAGTCATCAATAGCATATACTTATCCTTTTTGATAAGCAAAAATCTCAACTCTACCCTTTTGAGATAACGGGTTAGGGGGCAAGAATCACCTTTTCACCACCTATAGTTGATGGGTCCAAAGGATCATTTTCTTATAAGATTAAGTCACCATTAAGTCTTTGCGTGTTATATCATAATACAATTCTCAATTCATAATCATCATAACATTTTCGTTTATAGTTTTACACGGAATAATATATACCAACTGGAATCATGCATCTGGAGATTCTGAGGAAAGAGGTGGGTCACAATGGGACACGCTTAAATACCAAGTCTTTCCTAGCCAAAACCTTTCCAAATCACTCTTTTACAGGAGTACACTTTCTTCCAGCAACAAGAGTAATTTTTAAATAATAAATAATATTTCTTTATTGCATGCATAAGCATTCTCATTGTTTACAACAGGAACTATAACATGCAAGCCAGGGGATCATTCAATGATGTCAAATACTTAATAAGCATCAAATCACTACATATGTTTATTACTTCGAACATCAAAGAGGCAACATTATAAATCCTTACCGAAACTCTAGAATTGGGTAACCTCAATTATCGAACTAGTCAATTATGCATCCAAGGGATTCATTACCATCATTACCATTAATTATAAGCCTTAAGAACATTATTAGACTATATGGGGTAGCATAGGCAGGAAGTTGTTCTTAAGGTTTTATGGTATGCTAGAAATTGTGTTTTTAATCCTTTCTCGTTACCAGCTTTTCCCTATGATATTAAAATTAATTACTAAACCAATTATGAGTCATTCTCCCTTATATAAAATAATAAAACTTGGTTTTTTTTTTGGCTGTTAAAGGTTCTGAATAGAATGCATAAAATCACATTTCAAGTATACATAAAGTACTAGTTTCCCCTATAATTTTTGCAAAGCTTCAAAACTCCTTTAGCAACTAATTCTTTTTATTAAACCTAAAGAGATTATAGGACTTTGGGCCTACCTTAATTCATGAGGCCGATTTATATATTGAAAGAACGTTCATGATTAGAATTTTCTCTAAGATAAAAGGAGCAAGTCTTGAGCTTTAAAGATTTAGTGATAACTAGAATTATAAACATGCTATGCAATCTCATTTTAATCTTGTCTTTATAAAGTGATAACCTGGAAATATAAACATGATGCAAGAAACTAGTGGCGGTAGTTCGCACTGGACCAGTGGAGAGAGAATCTCAAGAAAGGAGCCTGGAGTCCACACTGGACCGATGAGAGAGAGAATTCATATTACATCTTATTAAGCTCCAAACTCAAGACTTTTTAAGAATGAATCCTTTGACTCCCATAATCTTAAGGAAGGTTTAGAGTTTTTATTACCATGGTTCCAACTTTGCTTGTGATACTTGGGCAAGTCTTTAAGCTCTAGGATCTTTAGGCGATGACATAAAATAAACATGTCATGCATTGATTCTTTTAGCCATTATAAAATAAAGTGAGAGCATAAAATAAATATGAGATGCAACCTCTTTATTATCTTTATAGATTAAGTGATAACTTGAAATATAAACATGAAATGCAAGCTTGGAATTTAAACATGAGAAATGCAAGTTCATTTATTCATTCTTAATAATTTAGTGATGACATAGAAAGTAAACATGGTTATGCAAGGCATAATCTTAAACATGGATGCAAATTCATTTTATTCTTTACTAGAGCTCCTCCAAGACTTTTAGAGACATATAATTTCAACCCAATATATATATCTTAGCAAGACAAAGTGAAAAATACATCTTTCAAGTTCTAAACTCAAGATCTTTATTTTTACATCATAAAAACCTCATTCTTTAAAGTTTTGCGGCAAGTGGAATTTTCAAACTTTAGAAGCCTAACTTGTGATGGATTTACAACCAATACTCAAGGTCCTCATCATCAAGCCATCATTTCATTCCTTCTTAGGCCATTTGGCCAAAACCATTAAAGAAAAATAAGGAAAGAAAACCGAAATTATAAAGCTTTAAAAACTAGTGAAACCTTCAAGTTTTTAGAGGTTTAACTTGTGAAGGCTTTGCAACCAACACTCAAAAACCTCATCATCAAACCATGGTCTCATCATAATCTAGGCTATAAGGCCGAATTAACCAAAAGAAAGAAGGAAGAAAACTGAATTGAAAAAGCCATAGAAAAGGTTCATTGATTCAACATTTTTGAGCTAGAAACATAACTTGTCATAGTATAAATGAACTTAGAAACAACACTCTACCTGATTTTATTTGAAGGAAAGGAAGAGAACTTGGTTTTCTTGAGTGAAATGAAAGAAAATCTCTTTGAGAAATGGGTGAAGAAGTTTCTGCCAAGAGGAGGAAGAAAGAAAGCTTTTGGTGCTTCTAAAAACTAGAATTGTGTAAGTTATGAACTAAGGCCTCTAACACACCTTCAAGCATGCCTATTTATAGAGATTTTGAGGCTCATAAGTGGACAAAGGGAGGAGGAAGGCTGGTAGAATTTCAAAGGGAACAAAGGGAGGAAACATGGATTCAAGACAAGTTGTATGAATTTAGGGAATTATGTTTCATGGTGACATTTTTGGCATTTTGTTTTAGTGCATTATTTGGCAATATTCTGATGCATTATGGCTCCATTATTTCAGCCATTTGTAGCCCATGGAAGAGAAATTTGTGTGTTCCATGTATTATTTAGGTGTAGGTAGTATCTTTGCAAATTAGAGAATTTGCAATTAAGGGCTTAGGTGAATTAGTAAGCAATTTGGGTGTTTTTAAGAAATTTTAAGTTCTAATCAATCTAAATAAATAATTGACTCTAGATTAATAATTAGAATCTAATAACCTTTAATTTGAGCCTAATATTGCTTAGGTTTCGCTATATGAATCAAAAATCTCGAAATTCAAAACCTACAAGACATGGGCAAAATGGTAATTTTACTTAAAAATTGCCTGAGACCACCCAAGCTTAACTAATGGTTAATCATAGAATAAAAACATGTTTTAAAACATTTTAGTGAGGTTCGGGCTTTCATGCAATCGGAGTTAAAAAGCCGCATGGGCGTTTTGGTCATTTCCCACGTCCAAGCTCAAAATTAGGATTCTTCTCCTCTATTAACACACATAACACAAACAATCCCTTATTATCATCAAACATCCCTTGAGGATGGGTGGGGCCCACGATCCTCATTTCTAAGTAAAATAACCTCAGGGCCATTTTGGTTATTTTACACGTAGAATTGGGTTTACAACTCTCGCATGAATTGCTCCTAACTTTTCTTCTAATGTTATATTCCTTTATTGAGGATTGTTCAATATCGAATTATATGAAAAATTACCTAGGGTAATTGGTTTCTAAATGACTGGAAAAATTTACAGTAAAAATTGGGTGTTACAAAAGGAAGAGAAAACCGAAACTTTTGAGAGGAAAAGAAAAGAAACCAAAACTTAAGCCAAGAGAAAGGAAAGAAATCAAAAGCATGTATGGTCCAAGACCAAGTTTTCCACGCTTTAGAGGTTTTTCACATGACAACAACAAGTCATTATCTTGAATCATCATCATCAAGCTAAAGTTTCCTTCATGAAAAGGCCTCATGGCCGAAAAGAAGAAAAGAAAAGGAAAGCTTAGAAACCAAGAGAAAACTAGAACTTTTCTTGAAGAAAACAAGCAAGAACTTTAAAACAAAACCCCTACCTAAAGAAGTCTTGAAGAAAGAAAGAAAGCTTTGTTTCTTCAGGAAAAGAGAAGGAAACCTTCTTAATCCTTGTTGAAACACTTCGGCCAAGGGGAAGAGAAAAGAGTTTCTTTGTGTTTAGGAGAAAGCCTGAAGTTTGCTCAAGTGTGTAAAGGATCTTAAGGGCTTTCAAGCTAGTGTATTTATAGAAGATTGAGAGCTCATGGATGGCCTTGAAGGAGGAGAAATGGCCGTCACTTTTAGGAGGAAGGAGAGAAGAAATATCTCTTTGATTGGTATGGTGAGGTATGGGTTTGGGTATGACTTAAGGCATGGCTTGGAGTACAACAAAATCAACATGTGACACAATTTGGGGAAGGGATTTTCCAACATATCAGCCAAGGGAAGAGATTTTGCTCATGTAATTATGGCTTAAGGATTTGTTTAGGTGTTTCTTTGATTAAGGTTTTGATTGGAAGTTTGTAAGAAAGTGTTTAGGTGAGGTAATTGGCTAATTAAGGTTGTCAGACTTGATTAAGAGGATAATTTTATAGATTAACAATTTAAAATCATTCTTTTGGTCAAATGAGGTATTACACAATTCCTTAAATTTAGGAATTGGAGAAAATACTATTCAAGATTCCATGACTATAATCTTGAATTAAAGAATGCAATTAGACTTTAACTAAGCAATATATTAACCTTAATAAATTATTGTGACTCTAGATTAATTTTTAAATAAATTTATTGCTTAGAGCCTAATATTGCTTAGGTTTTTATAACTTTTTAATGAAGTAATCAGGAAACCTAAGCAATATTAGGCTCTAATCGAAGATTAATTTATTTCTAATTAATCTAGAGTCAAAATGATTTATTAAGGTTGATTAGAAACTAAAATTGCTTAGTCAAATTCTAATTTCATTCTTTAATCCAAGACTACTAATCAAAAAGTAATGAATAGTGTTTTCTTTCCAATTTCCTTAAATTAAGGAAACTTGTCTACAACCTTTTTGACCAAAAGAATGATTTTAAAATTGTTAATCTAGATTAGAACACCTGAACCAAGCCTTGATGACCCTAATTAACCTTTATTACACTAAACACTTTCTCACAAACTCCTAACCCAAACCTTAATTAATGAAATACCTAAATGCATCATTAAACCACAATTACATGGATGATTTTTCCCTCGCTCTTAGCTGTCCAGATTTGGCCGAATTCTTCCCCCAAAATCCATCAAATATTGATTTCAAATTTCATCCAAAAAGGCTATGCCAAAGCTAGGACTTGACTACACCTAAGCTAGGACTTAAACCAAGCTTCCAAGACAAGCTTTAGACGATATTTTCCTTCCCTCACAAGCCAAAATTTCAGCCAGCTCTTCCCCCACTAAATCAGCCACAACATTTCATTCTTTATAAATACCACACCTTGGAAAGCTTGGACACCTTTTTGATCATTTGCTAAGTTGAGTTTTCTTGCACTTTCTCTCATTTTCTCTCATTTTCCCTTCCTCTAAGTTTTCTTCCTTCCTCAAAGAACCACCACCACCACCTTGAGCCACCACAAACCACCTCAAACCACCACTCTCATACCTTAAAACACCTCCTAAACACCAAACCTCACCATTTCCAAGCTTGCATCCTCAAGGAAAAATCATCTTCCTTGAGAACCTTTGGAGGCCGAATCCTTGTTGCTCACCAAGAGAAGATTTTGTCTTCTCATTTCCTTGCAAACTCAAGCTTTCTTTCAAAGCTTTCAAGATTTCACTTGGTAGGGGTTTTCTTTCAAGTTTTCTTTACTTCCTTTGAGAAAAGTTTCTAGTGTTTCTCTTGTTTTCAAACTCTTTTTCTTCCTCCTTGCATTTTCGGCCATAAGGCCATTTTATGAACACAACTTTAGCTTGATGATGAGGTCTCATGGAAATAGTGTGGTGTTTGTCATGGGATAAACCTCTAAAGCTTGGATCTTGGTCTTGGACCATACAAACTCGGTTTTCCCTTTCTTTACAAGTTCAAAGTTTTGGCTTTTATTTCTCAAGGTTTGGTTTTCTTTTTTTTTTTTTAATCTTGTTCAAGCTTAGTTTTCATTTCTTTTCCTTCTTGTTTCGGCCCTTTGTTTTGGTTTTGGGAAAAAGGTTTGCTAAAAATATTAGAATGGTCCTTTGAATGTTTGTTGTGGTTTTTGCCACTAGGATCATTTTCTTGAGCTTGATGATGAGTTCACAACCTTAAGACTTCCTTGAAGTCTAGGTGCTAAGAACTCTAAAGCTTGCCTTATGATACATAATGGGTTGAGGTTTTATTCCTTTAAAGTCTTGCAAAGAGCTCTAGCTAAGATCTAAAATAAGATGCATTCATGTTTACTTTATGCCTTGCATAGCATGTTTATTTTGATGTCATCACTAAGTTCTCAAGACTAATTAATTGGACCTGCACTATCATGTTTAAATTTCAAGCTTGCATCTCATGTTTACATTTCAAGTCATCACTTAACCTTAAAGATAATAAAGGGTTGCATCCCATATTTATTTTATGCCCTCACTTTACTTTCTAATGAAGAATAAAATGAGTGCATATCATGTTTAAAGTTTATGTCATCACCTAAGCCTCCTAAAGCTCAAAGACTTGCCCAAGTATCCTATGTAAGGTTTTCAAGAAAATATTGGCATTCTTAAAGAAGCCATTTCGGCCTTGTGGTGATGATGATGGACTTAATATGAGTTCCTCTAATCACAAGTGTCCATAGTTTGTGTTTTGTAATTTTTCAAAGCTTAGGAGCACCTAAGCAACATTATGCATAAAATTATATACTTTAAAACTATTTTGCAAGAAAGTTAATTTAGCTATTGACCTTATGTGTAAAGGCATGATTTTAATGAAAGGATTTGAGTTCTAAAAGAGTTTTGAATCCCTAGAATTATTCCAAGAGAAAACTAGTAACTTGTATGCATTTTAATTTACAAGATTATGTGATTTTATGGGCTTATGATTTCGGTTCTGCCCTTCATGATTGGCTGTTGTACAAATGTTGTTCTAAGGTGTTAAAATGTGTAAAATTATGTTTGAGTGAAGGGAGGATCGATTTAGAAAAGTTAGAAAAGAATAAGTAACTTAAAAGGATCAAGAATGAGAATTCTAGAACAACTTAATGCACAAATTTGCAAAACTGTTCCAGCATAATTAATTCAAGTGTAAATGGTTCATAATCAGTAGGATATGCATAAAAACCTTTCATAAATGATTAGGTATTAATTACTAAGCTTAAGGTGATGATAAGGACTTAAAATAAGAATTCTAGCACACTTAGACATGACAAAATATGATTCTATCCAGCAAAGTTAAATTGAGGAAAAGTGAATTATAACTTAGTAAACATGCCTAGGAATCCCTCATAATTGGTTTAGGGATTGATTATGAAGCTTTAGGCGAAGACGGATCTTAAAAAGGGTCACGAACGAGGTTTAGAGCCCCGTAGGTATATGATATTTTTTTTCCTGCCCAAACTACATAATGCTATTTGGAATTTTAAGTATGCCTAAATCTTAGTAAGAATTATAAGTAATAATCCCTTAAATGGAATAAAGATGTACTATGAGCATTAGAATGATTGGAACTAAGTTTAAGACCCTAAGGGCCAAAGCATAAGACAATATGAGATAGGAAGTGTGATGTGAGAATGAGACCAAGTGAGTATGCTTGTGATATGAATGAATGTGTTAATATCATGAGTATGAGAATATATGGATTTATTATCTGCCTTTGTGATGTTTTCGGTATGTTATGAGCATAATGCATGAGACTATATGATACAAATGAATTAGAGAAAGTATGTTGTTATGATTGAAAAGTTTTCTTGATGGAGGATCTTGTAAGATAACATGCATTATGTGAGTTATGTGGCAAGACTCAAATTTGAGGAAATTCGTGGTGGAGTCGTTATGCTGCGAATTTCCGTCAAATTGAGGGACAAAAAGAAAGTTTTTGAGAAATATGAAGTTTAAAGTTATATGCCGAGACGCATTTCTCCTGCTCCTGAGGAGAAAGTAAACCCGTGGGGGATAGACGTTGAACCATACCAAGCGGACAAGTCGTTCTTAACCAGTCGATGCGTTTCGAAAATGAAAGTATATAATGTTTAAGGTGACACACCGAGACGTTCTCCTGCTTCTTGAGGAGAAGGTAAAACCGTGAGGGCATAGACATTAGCCTCCAAAGACAAGTCGTTGGTTAACCAGTCGATGCATTTTGAAGAAGGAAAAAGTCCCATGATGGGTGATCCTTAGGCCCCTACCCGTACTCTGGGAGTTGGATTATGATGATTATGTTTATGATTCGCTTATCAAGAGGATAAGTAAGAACTAGTGACGACTAGTTAAGGTATGAGCTCATAGCCTAGTTTAAGGGGTGGTTACTATATTATTGGTGTCACAAGTATGAAAAAAGGAAAGATGTTCAAGAGAAAAGTTACATGCCACTTATATGTTGATTGATAATTGTTTGATTTACCTAAAGTACGCTATGCATCCATGAACCATTATGTTGCATACATGTATTAAGAATCATTATAAAAGACATGGACCTTGGATAAATACCTTTGTGAAAACCTCATAATGAACTTATGCATGCTTAACCTTTTCATAATAAACCCAAGGTTCCTGGGACGTAAACGATGACACTAGGATAGAGGATTTCCCTACTGAGATTCTTTAGCAAGATCTCACCCTCTCTCTGTTTCTTTCCGTTACGTCTTCAGACATCGATGGCGTCGTTCGTGATTTTTGTTGATGCACCCGTGTGGAACTGCACTACGATCCTATCATCAGCCCTACCACTTCAGGGTCGTTGTGCCATTCGCATTTGCATATCTGGGACGCTCGTTGCCTTTCCAGTCTCCAGGAAGATTCACCCTCACCTCCCCTTTTGGCGACGACATGATTTTTGAGAGGACGTGACCTCGGACGAGAACGCCCGCCCGTCCCATCTCAGCAGTGAAGGCTACCCCGAGTACGTGCCTCGCCCGAGACGTTCGGAGACCGACCCATCAGAGGATCCTCCTTCTCATCCTTTCTCGAGGGTTCCGCCCTAGTGTACCCATGGACATCGGAATGGGTAGCAGGAGACGGTGACGCAGGAGAGGTTAGCACGACGTTGAGAGATGCGCCCTCACCGTGGCATGCTCGCCCATCCTTCCGCCTCACGCATCCGAGGAGCTTGCCCAGTTCATTGGATATGTGCCACCGAGGGACGGGGAGCGTTATCCATGGCTCAAGGAGGGAGAGTCTTAGTTGGGTATTTATCTTTTGGGGGTTGTTTCATGTATTTGTTATCATTTGATATCATTGTATTGCAAGCTCTGCCCACTAGTATGAGTAAGACTTTATGTTTCGTTATATTTCTATTGTGATGTACTAAACTATATTATCTAATGTGATGAGGAATGATGTTTATGATGGATGTGTTCTTTAATGCTTATGTTTTGTATGTTTTATTTATTCTTCTACTTCACGTTGTTTATGTTACGCGCAAAGGCTCGCACTTTGTTTTATATAAATCATTTCAAAACAAATTACCTATTTTCCGCTAAGTATTTTATAAATGAATTTAAAGAGAAGTAATAACTAATAATTAGTCTTGATACGTCCTAGGCGTATTGGAGTTAAATATTAGGGTGTTACACACTTCATTTCCTCCGGGTTACCAGCCCATTTTGCTCTCGTTAAGGTTAAGTCTTTCCATCATTCGGTTAGCCAAGCTTGTTCTCTCATCTGCTGCCATCTCACGAAAGTATTCATCATGTCGCTTCATTTCCCGCTCCACTCCTAGTCTGCCGATTTGAAGTCATTGGTTCCTGTCACATCAAACAAGAGTTATTGAGTTGATCAGGTTCAATACCAAGCTAACTGTGGTAACAACCCACAACATTCCAAACCAGCATTCATACACAAATGGAATTATAATGCATGACATTTACTAAGGAAGCATAGTCAGTCCATTCTTCAAGGTCCTATTAGGATGAATCTCTAATACTATAATGTAATATCCTCCCAAGTACAACCTCATCCTTAAGTCATGATGTCGTACTCTAGAGTTGTTACTCATTAATTAGCGGACCTTTCTTAATTATCTATACCAAGAATCAATCGAATCGTGTAGTAACTAACTCGTGGTTCTATCAAAATATATATCAAGGAAACAAAGTATTTATTTAGTACAAGTCAAGTACAAAGGAAGCTCTTCTATGAGCTTTAGTACACATCTATTCTTTACTATATTTACAAATACATGTACATATCTAAGTGCAATAGATATGAGTCTCCACTACTAAGCTATAGAAATTCCAATTCAATCTTTCTTGTAGGGCTTCATTGTTCTCTGGAATTAACCTAGAACACGAAAACAAACACATAGGGGTGAGAATTCAAAATTTCAGAGGGCATCCCAAAACATATAATGAAACTCATGTCATCATTATCGTCCCAACCACTTTGGTTTATTAGTAAAATTGTGAGCATGCAACATATATCAAAGGTTCATTTTAAAGTTCAAAAGTCATTCTTCCGAAGTGGATTTATTTTAATTACTCCATCACTCAGTATACATATGCCATAGTACTCAACATCATAATAATTCATTTTCAACTTTGCATGCCCTTAGTACATCAAAAGGGACCTTTCTTACCTTTTTGAACTAAAAGGGACCTTCCCGTGCCCTTTACACATTCAAGGGACCTTTCTCATGCCCTTTATAGACTAAAGGGGACCTTTGCATGCCCTTTTTGAACTAAAGGGGACTTCATTCTTTACTTAGTATGTACATCATCCTCAAGCTCACATTACTATATGTGTTAGCGTAGTTTTTGAATGTCGTAATGTTTCCAATATATATATCATTCATTTATCACGTTTCTTTTTTACCATCGCAAGCTTAAAGCTTATATATACAATCAATCACAAGTAATTCTCATTCATTTCTCATAAGCCAATCTTTAATGTCACTAGCATGCATTCATGTACATCATACTTGAACCAAAGATCATTTGACTTCTAAATCAAGAGTTTAATTCATTTCCAGGACAAAGATAGCATTTGGCATAATTCAGACTTACGGAGCACAATTTACTTCACAAATTAAAAAATCAATTTAAAGGCTATGAAAATTTCCTAGATACGTCAATATGTCCACAAGGCTCCATAAAAATTTCAAAGTAAGAATCATTCTCTAGCTATGGTAAAAAATTTTACAAATTTGGTGGTCAGAGACCACTTACACTTGCTTAGAACCGAACTCTCATACTTTTTAACCCTAGTAAATGATTGAAGAAACTCACAATAAAATTTACAGTGATACTTTAATATGTTTTTAACTTCATGTAAAAATCTTAAAGGATAATTCAATCATTTGCTATGTTAATAAAATTATACAAATTCAAGCTTCAGCCCACTAATCCAGCATAAGCCACTTCGGTTCTTGATTTTTTTAGAGCATTAGGATTCACAATCAGAGCCCAAGAAAATTTATGGAACTAGATTAGAATGTTGCTTCAACATATATTTTTTCTAGCTCATCAAAATACCCACAAACATACCAGAAAATTCGAGTTCAATGGCTGCCTATGTAAAAATCGAAAATCCATCAGCATAGACCAAATTTGCTTTTGACAAAAATGATTTCTAACATCATCCAAACACTCCACCAAAATTCGTTCATCAATATCAACATAATATCAACCAATATAACAAGAAATTTCGGACCTAGCTCAATCAGATCACACCAGAATAAATTTGAAAAAGAAAAGGCAAGAAAACCTTACTTTTAGAGATTTGTGGCTCTTAACTCCAAATGATGCTCTAGAATGCTTTTGCTTCACTTCAAAGCTTCCCCAACAACATCAAACCCTTCCTTTAACCTCAGATTGTGTGCCCTCAAAGTTGGAAAAGTGATGGATTCAAATTCTAATGGTTACTTTGGTAGATCTTGATGAGAGGAACAAGTTTTGTAAAAGGAGTTTGTGGTTTTGTCAAGTTTAGGCAAGGGTTTGGATCAAGTTTTCATGGTTTTTGAAGAATCAAACATGGAGATGGCTATTTACACACTTGGCCGAAATGAAGGATGAAAAATGACGAGTTTGGTGGCTTTAAATGATATTAAGTAAGGTCGTAAGAATAATGTAGTGTAAAATCTAATTCTTTCTAATAAAAAATATGGATGGCTAGGATTTAATCTTGCTTTCCAAGTGTAACACCCTAATATTTAACCCGAACAAGCCTAGGATGCGTTAAGATTAATTATTAGTTATTACTTCCCTTTAAACTCATTTGTGAAATTACTTAGCGGAAATAAGGTAAATTTTTTTTGAAATACATACGCATAAAACAAAGTGTGAGCCTTTGCGTATAACATAAATGGAACGTGAAGCGAAAGAGTAAATGAATCACATCAAGACAAAAGCATTAAAGGACACCTCAATCATAAGAGCAATCATCATAATATTAGTTAACATAGTTTAGTACATAACCACTGAATTATAAAAGAAAGCATAAAGTCTTACCCATAGAAGTGGGCAAAGCTTGCAATACAGATCATATAAAATACAAGAAAACATAGAAAGCTAATACATGGAAAAACCTTCAAGAGATACTACCAACTAACAACAACCCTCCCCTCTAAGAGCCTACAGAAACGCTCCTCTCGAATGGGGAGATGTAGCCCGCGAACTGACGGACTCCGCATGTAGCCCAATAAAGCGGGGCGTAGGCATGCGGATCGGTGGAGCGACGTGGCCTCCTCCCGAGGGCGCCTCTTGTTACGTACACGCCTCATAGGCCTCGCTTGAGACTTGTGTCTCACGAACCCTACCCAGCTGAAGGCACCGAAGAGGCGGAATCCTCCGAATAGGGATCGGCCGGTGAGTCCTCCGACAAGTCCCTCGCACATCGTCGTATAAGGGTACGTACTCCAGTAGTCCTGACCGCTGAAGATGATGGTCGGGCATGGTGATTCTGCTCACCACGAGGTCGCGTCCTCTCAAAAATCATGTCCTCGCCATAGGGAGAGGTCGGGGTAAGCGAAGCTGGAGACTGGAAAGGCAAACGAGCGTCCAATGTATGCAAAAATGCGCACGCACAAACCCTCGAAGTGGTAGGACTGATGATCCGAATCAGTGCAACTCCCATACGGCGCATCAACAAATCACGAACGACGCCATCGCAGCCTGGAGACGTAACGGAAGAGAAAACAGGAGAGGGGTGAGAATCTTGCTAAAGAATCTCAGGAGGGAAATCCTCTATCCTAGTGTCATCGTTTACGTCCCTAGGAACCTTGGGTTTATTATAAAATGGTTAAACATGCATAGGTTCATTATGAGGTTCTCAGAATTATCCAAGGTTCGTGTCTTTTATATTGAATCTTAATGCATGTATGCGCATAATAGAACATGGATGCATGGCAATACTCTAGGCAAATCAAACAATAATCATTCATCATATAAGTGGCATGTAACTTCTCTTGAACATCGTTCCTTCTTCTCAAACTTGTGGCACTAAGCATCATAATAGTAACCGCACCCCTAAAACTAGGCTATGAGCTCATACCTTAACTAGTCGTCACTAGTTCTTACTTATCCTCTTGATAAGCGAATCATAATCATAATCATATTCATATTCATCATAATAATCCCGACTCCTAGAATACGGGTAGGGGCTAAGGATCACCCATAATGGGACTTTTTCCTTCTTCGAAACGCATCAACTGGTTAAGACCAGTGACTTTGTCCGCTTTGGCAGGCTAATGTCGATGCCCTCACGGTTTTGCCTTCTCCTCACCGTAGTAGGAGAAGTAGGTCTCTGTGTCACATTAAACATCTTATTTTTCAAAACTTTCTTAAGTCTCTCAAATTTGACGGAAACTGCAGCATAACGACTTGCAACCAGAATTTCCTCAAATTTGAGTCATGCCACATAACTCACATAATGCATGTTGTCTCATAAATTCCTCAAATCCAATAAACCTTTCAATCATAACGACATACTTTCTTTAATTCATTTGTATCACATAGTCTCATGCATTATGCTCACGATATATCAAAACATCATCACATCACACCATGAATCCTCATGTTCACATACTCATTAAACACGTTCATACGTAACACAAGCATATACGCACGACTTCATTCTCACATCACACTTCCTATCCCATATCGTTTTATGCTCTGCCCTTATGGGTCTTAAACTTGTGTTCTAATCAATTTAATACCCATATTACATCCTTATTACACCCAAGAGATCATCACTTATAATTCTCACTAAGATTTAGGTTTACCAAAAATTCCAAACAGCATTATGCATTTAAGGGCAGAAAAATATCATACGCTTACGGACTCTAGAATCTTCGTTCGTGACCATTTTTAGGATCCGTCTTCGCCTAAGGCTCCATAATCAATTCCTAAACCAATTATGAGGGATTCCTAGGCATTTTCACTAAGTTATAAGTCATTTTTCCTCAATCTAACTATGCTGGAACAGAATTGTATATTACCATGTCTAAGTGTGCTAGAATTCCCATCTTAAGTCCTTATCACCACCTTAAGCTTTGTAATTAATACCTAATCATTTATGAAAGGTTTTTATGCATGTTTTACTGATTATGAACCATTTATCCCTGAATTAATCATGCTGGAACAGTTTGCATTTTTCCATAGTTAGGTGTTCTAGAATTTTAAATTTGAACCCTTTTTAGTTACTTAATCTTTTCTAACTTCTCTAAAACGTTCCTTACTTCACTCAAACATAATTTTACACATTTCCATACCATAAAACAGATTTATTACAGTGGCCAAACATCAAGGGCAGAACCGAAATCATAAGCTCCATAGGGTCACATAAATCATGAATTAAAACACATACAAGTTGCTAGTTTTCTCTTGGAATAATTTTAGGAACTCAAAACTCTTTTAGAACTCAAATCCTTACATTAAAATCATGTAATTACACATGAGGTCAGTAGTTAGATTAACTTGCTCATAAAATAGATTTAAAGTGTATAATTTCATTCATAATGTTGCTTAGGTGCTCCTAAGCTTAGAAAAATTACAAAACATGAAGTATGGACACTTTTGGTTAGGGAACTCACACTAAGTCCATCATCATCACCACAAGGCCGAATGGCTTCTTTAAAATGCCAACATTTTCTTAAAACCTTACATAGGATACTTGGGCAAGTCTTTGAGCTCTAGATCATTGAAGTGATGACATAATCTTAAACATGCTATACACCTCATTTTTGTTCTTCATTAGAAAATAAAGTGAGAGCATAAAATAAACATGAGATGCACTCATTTATTATCTTTAGAGTTTAAGTGATGGCATGAAATATAAACGTGCTAGACAAGAAAGTAAACATGAGATGCAAGGTTCAATTCTTTATTTTAGTGCTCTAGGCCCCTTGAGGTATTTACCCAAATCAACAATCAACTTTAAGGTTGAAATAGGTAGGCTTTGAGATTTATTAAGTGAGGATGCACATTCTTGTTTTAGTCTTTAAGTTGTTTAGTGATGACTTGAAAATAAACATGCTATCCAAAGCATTAAAGTAAACATGAATGCATCTTATTTTAGATCTTAGCTAGAGCCCTTTGCAAGACTTTAAAGGAACATAAAACCTCAACCCATTATGTATCATAAGGCAAGCTTTAGAGTTCTTAGCACCTAGACTTCAAGGAAGTCTTAAGGTTTGAACTTCATCATCAAGCTCAAGAAAATAGACACAAAGCTCAACACTTTGTCTAAACAAGATACAAGAACTAAGTCATATTCTTTATTTTATTGCTCATTGTAACACCCTAATAATTAACCTAATACACCTAGGGGATCTGATTAATTACTAGACTTTACTCTTTGCTTCAGTTCCTTAATCATGCTTTGAAAATATTTAGTGAAATTACGAGCCATTTTTTTTTAAACATAATTGAAAACGTGAGCGCGCTTAACGTGAATGATTTAGCAAAATTTAAAAGACACATAGGAATTTACAAACATCACATCATAATATATTGGCTCCATCATACAGCATCCATAATTACATATCATATAGATATTTTGCCTACCAACATAATAAGACTAAGTGTAGGCAATCTAACAAAACATAAATAATATATGGATGGAAGGACATCCATTAATGGCACCTAGTAATAACACTCCAGGGATAGGGATAAATATCTGAAATATACGAGTGAAACTAGCAGGATCAAGTTCAGCTAGCCTGATAGCCTCAATGTGATTCACGAACGCTTCCTTCCGTTTCTTGAAGACGAGATGGAAAGAAAAATAGAGGGAGTGAGAAACTTATAAAAAGAATCTCAGTAGGGTACTCACCTCATGATGCATTGTGTCATCATCATCGTCCCCAGGAACCTCTGGTTATTATGAAATAGTGAGCATGCTAAGATTGATTTATTAAGTTCGAAAATATACTTTACCGAGGTTCGGCTTTAATCATGCGTCTTATAATGCATCATAAACTTAGCATGTCATGTTTATAATGAACTTTTCCTTTTATCAACACATTGTATTCTTCATCATCATATCATAAATACTATGCATAAAAGAACATCATATTTCTCATCATCAAATCATAAATACTATGCATAGAAGAACATCATATTTCCCATCATCATCTCATAAAATGCTATGCACAGAAGAACATCATACCATAATAGCTATGCACAAGACATGGTGCACATATTTCATTCCTTTAGTGTCCTAGGTGACTTAAAATCTTGTCATCATCATCATTATTTTCCTGGGCCACCCTATACTCCACCCTTTTGGGAGTAATCTAGGTTATGAGCTCATACCTTACTAGTCGTCACTAGCATATACTTATCCCTTTTGATAAGTTAAAATCCCAACTCTACCCTTTTGAGAGA
Source organism: Dalbergia oliveri (assembly GCA_030441495.1). Taxonomy (NCBI): domain Eukaryota; kingdom Viridiplantae; phylum Streptophyta; class Magnoliopsida; order Fabales; family Fabaceae; genus Dalbergia; species Dalbergia oliveri. The sequence continues at coordinate 21,645,403 of JAMLFY010000002.1, read as the reverse complement.
ACGGGCTAGGGGGCAATAATCACCTTTTCACCACCTATAGTCTGATGGGTCTTAAAGGATCATTTTCTCAAGATCACCTTTTCACCACCTATAGTCTGATGGGTCCAAAGGATCATTTCCTCATGAGTTTAAGTCACCATTAAGTCTTAGCATGTTATATCATAATCATCAAGATGCATGAACATTCTCATTGTTTGCAATAGCAATTATAACATGCAAGCCATGAAATCATTCAATAATATCAAATTCTTAATAAGCATTACATCATCATATAAACTTACATTCCAAAGCATCAAAAGATGTCATCTAAAATTTTCAAGGAAGTCCTTAAATAACGAAACTCTAAAATTAGGTAACCTTAATTATCAAACTAATTACTTATGCATCTAAGGGATTTATTACCATCAATTATAAGCCTTAAGAACATTATTAGACTATATGGGGTAGCATAGACAGTAAGTTGTTCTTAAGGTTTTACTGTGCTAGAAGTTACGTTTTTAACCTTTCTCGTTACGGCTTTCCCTATGATGCTAAAATTAATTATTAAACCAATTATGAATCATTGTCCCTTATCTAAACATAATAATATCTGGTTCTTAAGGTCACTAAAGGCTCTGGACAGAATGCATAAATTTCATTCTCTAAAGTTCTAGAAATCTTGCTTTTACGATTTTTTAGGAAGCTAGTTTTATCTCTAACATGCATAGAATAAACCATAATTATCACAACTTCAAACATATTAAATCATCATCATTTATTGGTACTAATCTCATATCAGAAGCCGAATCATGAACCTCATATAATTGTATAAAATCACATTTTAAGTGAACATAAAATATTAGTTTCCCATAAAATCCTTGCAAAGCTTTAAAACTCTTTTAGAAACTAATTATTTTTGAAAGAATCTTCATAATTAAAATTCTCACTTAAGATAAAAGGAGCAAGTCTTGAGCTTAAGAGATTTATGTGATATCTTAGAATCATAAACATGCTATGCAACCTCATTTTAATCTTGTCATTATAAGGTGATAACTTGGAATTATAAACATGATATGCAAATCCATTTCTTTATCTTTAAGATTTAAGGTGATGACTTGAAAATTAAACATGATGCAAGAGCTTGAAATATAAACATGATGCAAGAAACTGGAGCGGCGTAGTCCGCAGGACCAGTGAGGGAGAAGAATCTTAAGAAATTGAGAGCGCGTAATCCGCACTGGACCGGTGAAGGGAGAAGAGAATTATTATTACATCTTTTTAAGCTCCAATCTCAAGACTTCTTAAAGAATCAATTCTTTAACTCCAATAATCTTATTTCTTTGCTTGTGATACTTGGGTAAGTCTTTGAGCTCTAGGATCTTTAGGTGATGACATAAAAATAAACATGTCATGCGTTGATTCTTTTAGCCATTATAAAATAAAGTGAGAACATAAAATAAATATGAGATGCAACTTCTTTATTATCTTTAGAGATTAAGTGACAACATGAAATATAAACATGAAATGCAAACTTGGAAATTTAAACATGAGTATGCAAGTCCATTTATTCATTCTTGAAATTTTAGTGATGACATAGAAAGTAAACATGATTATGCAAGGCATAAACTTAAACATGGATGCAAGTTCATTTGATTTCTTTACTAGAGCTCCTTCAAGACTTTATAGAAATACAAATTCAATATATATATCTTAACAAGACAAAGTGAGAAATACATCTTTCAAATTCTAAACTCAAGATCATAAAATCATCATAAAAACATCATTCTTTAAAGTTTTGCATCAAGTGGAACTTTCAAGCTTTAGAGGCCTAACTTGTGATGGATTCACAACCCACCTTCAAGGTCCTCATCATCAAGCCATCATCTTAGTCCCACCTAGGCCATATGGCCGAATTGGTTAAAGAAAAAGGAAGAAGAAAACCAAATGGAAAAACTAGAGAAAATCCATGAAATCATCATTTTGAACCAAGAACAACACTTAGCAAAACATAGAAATAAACTTAAAAACAACTCCCTACCTAATCTGATTTGAAGGAAAGGAAGAGAACTTGGTTTCTTGGAGTGAAATGAAAGAAAATATTCTTGAAAGGTTGAAGAAAGAATTTCAGCCAAGGGGAGAAAGAAAGAAAGTTTTTGAGCTTAGGAAAACTTGAAGTTGTGAAATTTTTGAGCAAGTCTCTAATGACTTCTAAGCATGCCTATTTATAGAAGAATTCAAGCTCATAAATGGACAAGAGGAGAAGGAAAATCTGATTCAATTTGAGGAGGAGACAAGGAAGGAAAAATCATCTTGTTTGGTGGCTTAAAACATGGAATCATGTTTCAAAGTTCCTTGTTTTATGGTGATTTTTGGCATTATGTTTTAGTGCAATTTTTTTTGTGATTATGGCTGCATTATTTCGTGCATTACAGCCTCATGGAAGAGGGTTTTGTGTGTTCCATGTATTATTTAGGTGTAGGCAAGGTATTCATGCAATTTAGAGAATTTACGGTTAAGGGCTTAGGTGAATTAGTAAGCAATTTGAGTGTTTTAAAGCAATTTTAGGTTCTAATCAATTTAAATAAATAATTTTGACTCTAGATTAATAATTAGAATTTAATAAGCTTTAATTTGAGCCTAATATTGCTTAGGTTTCGTTAGACGAATCAAAAATCTCAAAATTTGTAAAACTGCACAAGAGAGGGCAAAACGGTCATTTTACTTAAAAATTGCCCAGACCACCCGAGCTTAACCAATGGTTAATCATGGCTTAAAAACACCTTTTAACACATTTTAGTGAGGTTCGGGCTTCCCAGCACGCAATCGAGTTAAAACGGCGGAATGGCGTTTTGGTCATTTCGCGTCGGAGCTCAAAATTAGGATTCTTCTCCTCTATTAACACACATAACACAAACAATCCCTTATTAACATCAAAACATCCCCTTGAGGACGGGTGGGGCCCACGATCCTCATTTTCTGAGTAAAATAACCTCGGGGCATTTTGGTCATTTTACACGTACAGAAAATTGGGGTTTGCAATACTTGCACGAATTGCTCCTAACTTCTCTTCTAACGTTATATTCCTTTATTAAGGATTGTTTGGTCTCAAATTTTATATAATATTTACCTACGGTAATTCGGTAATTTAATGACAGTAAAAATTACAGTAAAATTGGGGCGTTACATTACTCCCTTCCTTAAAAGAATTTCGCCATCGAAATCGTTACCTAGAACAGCTTTAGACCGTGCTTGCATACCTTATTCCAGCTCCCATGTAACTTCTTCGGTTTCACCTCGTCCCCATGCTACTTTGACTAGGGGTACAGCCTTGTTCCTTAACTGCTAACTTCTCGGTCAACGATTCTTGTGGGTGATAAGTTAAAGTTAGGTCATCTCTTAATTGTACATGTTCTGGCTCTAGTACATGACTTGGGTCAATGATATTTCCTTACCTGGGAGACATGGAAAACATCATGAAGGTTTGGAGAACTGGGGGGTAGGGCTATACGGTAGGCTCAGATCCTATTTTGCTAAGGATTTCAATGGACCAAGAAATCTGGGCTCAATTTCTTTACTTTCATTGCTCGGCCTATGCCTGCTGGGTATTCTTAGGAACACATGGTCCCCTTCTTGAAAATCTAGCGGTTTTCGCCGCTTGTGCATAGTTTTTCTGTCGACTTAGTGATCTTATCCCTAATCTTCTTGATTTGTTCTGCGTTTCCCTCACCATGTAACCTGGGACGAGGTAGGGAGTGATCGCCTGTTAGAAGGCACGGACAAGGAGCGACTCCCGCCTCCAAGGAGGGGTACATGAATGAACCGATTACACACCCGAATGAGAGGGATCCTAAGTCTGTATAGGTATGGGACTATACAGTTAAGGAAGGCTTATATGAATTGATTGGTACTACCTATGCCACAAAGATGCATCTTTCTTTCGTAGCCCATCACGAAAGAACTCCAGTTAAGCGTGCTTGACTTGGGGTTTTGGATGGGTAACCTCCTGGAAGTTTTCCTAGGAAGCGTGTGAGTGAGGACAAAGCACGTTGAAAGACCCGTGTTAGTTTGTGGGGACAGTCGGCAATCCATAAAGCAGAGGGATGTTACAAATGGTATCAAAGCCTACACCTCTCCTACGGTGTGGTTCGGAGACGAACCAAGCGGAAGTTGGTGGGCATGTAACGCCCGGGACGAGGCAGGGAGTGATCGCGTTAGAAGGCACGGACAAGGAGCGGCTCCTGCCTCCAGCGGAGGGGTACATGAATGAACCGATTACACACCGAATGAGAGGGATCCTGAGTTATATAGGTATGGGACTATACAGTTAAGGAAGGATTATATGAATTGATTGGTACTACCTATGCCACAAAGATGCATCTTTCCTTCGGTAGCCCATCACGAAAGAACTCCAAGGTTAGCGTGCTTGACTTGGGGTAATTTTGGGATGGGTGACCTCCTGGAAGTTTTCCTAGGAAGCGTGTGAATGAGGACAAAGCACGCTGAAAAGACCCGTGTTGGTTTGTGGGACAGCCAAATCCATAAAGAGCAGGGGATGTTACACTCATGGGCTTTAATCTAGAGTAAAACTCTTAGAACGGACGACCAACTTTAAGGTTGGCAAGGGTAAGCTTAGAGCTCTTTGAAATCATGTGGTTTAATTTTCTTAACAAAACTTTTGTGATCTACTTAACATTTTTAGCAAACTTTGTTCAAACAAAGGAAAACAAAACCGAAATCATGAGGAGGAAAGGAAGAGAAAACCAAAAACCTTGAGGGAAAAGGAAAAGAAACCAAAAACTTTATCAAAGAAAAAGAAAAAGATCAAGGAATGTATGATCCAAGACCAAGTTGTTTCAAGCTTTAGAAGTTTCTCACATGACAACAACAAGTCATTATCTTGAAACCTCATCATCAAGCTCAAGTTTCCTTATGAAAAGGCCTCTTGGCCGAAATGAAAAAGAAGGAAGGAAAAGAGTTTGAACCAAGAGAAAACTAGAACTTTTCTTGAAGAAAACAAACAAAAACTTTAAAACAAAACCCCTACCTAAGGAAGTCTTTGAAGAAATGAAAGAAAGCTTGAGTTCTTGAAAAGTTGAGAAGACAAATCTTCTCTTGATGTAGGATGTGTTTCGACCAAGAGGGGAACTCAAGGGAGGTGATTTTTCCTTTAGTTTCTAAACTTGGAAATGGCAAGTTTAAGTATTTGAGAGATGGTTTAAGGTGAGGGAGTGGTGGTTTATGGTTGTTTGTGGTGGTTTGTGGTGGTGGCAAGGTTCTTTGAGAGGAAGAAAAAGATGAAGAGGAATTTGAGAAAAATGAGAGAAAATTGCAAGACAACTAAACTCAGCAAATGATCTAAAGTGTATCAAGGTTCTTCAAGGCATGGTATTTATAGAAAATTTTGCATAGTGGAGGCTGTACAAGGAAGGATGGGCGACGGCCTCTTGGCCTTTTGGGAGGAAAAATATCTCTTGATTGGTATGGGCAATGCATGGGCAAAGCATGGTTGAAAGCATTGAGGTATGGCTCAAAGTATGGCTTGAGGTATGGCCTTTGAGTGAAGTAAAAATCAACATGTGACACTTTTCCTTGGGTGAGGATTCGGCCAGCTTATGCAGCCAAGGGGGAGAAGTTTGTTCATGTAATTATGGTTTAGTGATGTGTTTAGGTGTTTCTTTGATTAAGGTTTTGGTTATGAGTTGTAAGAAAGTGTTTAGGTGAGGTAATTGGGTAATTAAGAATGTCAAGACTTAATTAGGAGGGTAATCTTGCTAGATTAACAATTTTAAAATCATTCTTTGGTCAAATGAGGTATGGCACAATTCCTTAATTTAAGGAATTGGAAGTAGAAAAATCTTGAATTAACGAATGCAATTTAGAGTTTAACTAAGCAATCTTAGGTCCTAATTAACCTTAAAAAATTATTTGGACTCTAGATTAATTATCGAAATAAATTAATCTTCGATTAGAGCCTAATATTGCTTAGGTTTGCTTAATTGCGTCATTAGGCTCATACACTATTCTAGGGCAAAATGATAATTTTGCACTAAAACTCGCTGGACTTTCCTGGCTTACTAAACATCGAACATCACTTAAAAACATTATTCTAAACTTCCTGAAATTTTGGGCTCAAATGGCACCTTGTACCCGGTAGACACAGGAGGGGTATTTTGGTCATTTTGAGTTGAGTTCAGAAAACGAGATTTTCACCTCAAATCTCAAATGTAACAAATATAATCCCCTTCAAACATTGAGTTGACCCATTCTAGGACTGCCATCACCGTCCTCTAATTCTGGTAAATGAGCTCAGGGCATTTGAATCATTGCACCAGAACAAAATAGATGGTTATGAGAAATCTTAGCCTTACACTGGGTAGAGAAACATAAACATTATCCTTTTATAAATATTAAACTATCTTTCATGTTATAACGCATATTGAAATCTATCCGAACGAGTAAATACAGTTCCATTAGGTTTATATTACCCGAAAATTAAATTTAAGTATAAAATTCTCTTTTTCTAACTATTTCTAACCTCAACCTTCTCTTTCTATTTCTGTATTCCCTGTTCTTAGACCCTGGGTTTCAGCGGTTTTGACCGGTTGTGGGCGCAAAACACTATTCACCCGCAATTTTTTTTTTTACACGTCCGTCTGCTCATCCCCATCATTGCCAACTGTCTAATTTTTGAAATCACGCCTTATAAAGCTCAAATTAATTTTTAAATAATTTTTGGGTGTTACAATCATCGTTTTCAGGAATTTTAAGTTTCATTATGAAATAGTGAGCATACAAAGATTCATTTATTAAGTTCTAAACATCCATTGCCAAGGTCCATTCATTTTATCATGCGTCTGTAATGCATCATACTTCTTTATGGCATTATGCTAACCTTTTATCATACATCTTTCATCATAGCAAATACGATATGCATAGAACATGATTCTCATAATGACATTAGTTCTTTGGGTGAAAGTTAGTTCATCATTATATCTTGGGCCACCCTATACTCTACCCTTTTGAGAGTACTTTTAGGTTATGACCTCATACCTCACTAGTCGTCACTAGCATATACTTATCCCTTTTGATAAGTTAAAGTCTCGACTTAAAAATTGGGGCTAGGGGGGCAAGGATCACCGATTCATCACCTATAGTTTGAGGGTCAAAGGATCATCTTCTCATATTTCTTTAGTCACCTTAAGTCTTAGTATATTATATTATGATGCAATTCATAATTCATAATCATCATAACATTTTCTCATATCCCATGCATCAGCATCTTCAATGTTTCCAAATGAACTATAACATGCAAGTCATAATTAAAGGTCAAGCACTCATTTACACATCACATGAATTTATCATCCCAAAGCATCAAAGAACTATTATCTCAAATTATCACATAAATGTTCCCTTAAATAACCAACACTAAATCGGTTAACTCTAATTGTCAACTTATTTTCTTATGCATCTAAGGGATTTATTATCATCATTACCACTAATTATATGGCTCAAGAACATTATTCAACAATGTTGGCCAGCATAGGCAGGAAAACAATTTCAAGGATTTACGTGTGCTAGAAGTTGCATTTTTCATTTCTTATTATCCTTTCCTATGATGCTAAAATTAATTACTAAACCATTTATGAGTCATTCTTACTTAACTAAACATGGTAAAACATGATTCTCATAAATTTTAAAGGTGCTGGACAGAATGCATATTTCTTGTTCTCAAGAGTTCTAGAATTTCTCATTTTCAATTCTTTTTAGCTACTAAGTTTGCCCAAAGCATCAAGAATAATTATCACAACAAAAAACAAGTCATCCAACACATATATATTCATCCGAACAGAATTTAAAAGTGCTGTAAACTTATAGACAAGGCCGAACATAAAGAACCCCATAAGCATAAAATAAGGCATTTCTAGAACTAAGCTTCATAAGAAACGTCTTATTATGTACTAGTTCCATTCGTTTTTAGTGATGGCATAATTATAAGCATGTAATGCAAGTCTCATTCTTAGTCTTTTTAAGTTAATAGCAAGAAAGATAAATATGCTATGCAAGGAAAAATAAACATGAATGAAAAACTCTAAAGAAACATGAATACAAGTCCATTTCTTTATTTTAGTGCTCTAGGCCTCTTAGAGTATTTACTCAATCACATCTCAACTTTAAGGTTGAGATAGGTAGGTTTTGAGATTAGTTGTTAAGTGATAACTTGAAAATAAATATGCTAGACAAGGAAATATGAACATGAATGCAAGGACTTGAAAGTAAACATGAATGCAAGTCCATTTCTTTATTTTAGTGCTCTAGGCCTCTTAGAGTTTTACTTTAAATCACATTTCAACTTTAAGGTTGAGATAGGTAGGCTTTGAGATTAGTTGTTAAGTGATAACTCCAATAAATACTAGACAAGGAATACAAACATGAATGCAAGGACTTGAAAGTAAACATAAATGCAAGTCAATTCTTTAAGTCCTAGGCTCAAGATTACCACTTTAACAACATAACAACATCATCTAATAAAACTTTCTTAAATAAGCTACTTAGCATAATCATCATATTTTGTGAAAGCACAACTTAAGCTCTAGAGGTTCCATTCGTGATGAACTCATAGTCATCATCTAGAAACTCTCATCATCAAGCTATCATGAGGAACCTTTAAAGCCTTGAAGCCGAAATGAAAAGGAAAATAAAAGAGAAAACCAAAATGATCTAGCAAGGGGAAATCTTCAACACATCATTTTTAAACCAAGAAGCAAGTTTTGACAAAACAATGAAAAGATATAAAGGCATTAAGTCCTAAGTTTAAGATTTCCATTTCTACAACATAATAACATCATTTCTCCAAGACTTACAAACAAGTGTAACCTTCAAGCTTTAGAGGTCAAACATGTGATGGTTTTGCAACCAACACCTAAGATCCTCATCATTAAGCCATGGTTTCACCCTCATCTAGGCCATAAGGCCGAAACATCAAAAAAGGAAAGGAAAAGGAAAAGCCGAAATGAAGAAACAAAAAGAAGATCATCCCAACATCATTTTAAACCAAGAACAACACTTAACAAAGCAAGGAAATAATTTTAAAGACAACTCCCTACCAAGTTTTGTTTGAAGAAAGAAAGCTTGGTTTCTTGAGATGATATGAGAGGTAAATCTTCTTGAACCTCAAGAGGCGAATCGGCCAAAGGAGGAAAAAATTCTTTGAGCTTGGGGAGAAAACTTGAAGTGTGCAAATGTGTGTAAAAATTTCAATGAGCTTTCAAGCATGACTATTTATAGAGAAATAAACACATTGATGTGTCTTTTGGGGAGGATTGTCTGACCATGGAGAGGAAAAGAGAGAGAAAAATATCTCTTGATTAGTATGGGTTTGGGTATGGTCAAGTATGGGTGAAAGTATGGTCCAAGGTATGGCCTAGGCATGGTTCTTTGTGTGTAATCAAACAACATGTGATGAATCATTGGGAAGGATGGCTTCGCCATGATAGCCCAAGGAGGAAGAAAATGTGTCCTCCAATTGTGTTTTAGAGATGTGTTTAGGTGTATCTTTGATTCCGCTTTTATTAGGAATTTGTAAGTAAGTGTTTAGGTAAAGTAATGGGTAATTAAGGCTATCAAGACATGATTAAGGGTTGTTCTTGCTTCATTAGTGAAATAAAACTTAATTTATATATAAAACCTTTCACACACAATTCCTTAATTTAAGGAATTGGAGAGAGAAAATACTATTCAAGATTTCATGACATGGCATCTTGATTCTTAAGAGCCTAATATTGTGTTAGGTTTTGCTAATCACGTCATTAAACCCAGGATGCACAAAGCTATGGGCAAAATGGTAATTTCTCAAAAATACTCTTGGCCATCCGGTTAAACCAAGTGGCTAAACATAGCTTAAAAACATCATTTAAAACCTTTTGGTGAAATTTGGTTTAGCCGGACGCTGAATTGGGTTGAAAAGCCACACGGCGTTTTGCTAATTTTGTGCGTTGGAACTCAAAAATGATTTTCTGCTCTATTACCTCACATAACACATGTAATCCCCCATCATTATCAAAACATCCCTTAGGATGGCCTGTCCCGATCTCATTTTCTGGGTAGAATGACCTCAGGGCATTTTGGCCATTTATACACTGAAAAATCGAGGCGTTACACTTGCTACCTAACGCCATAGGAACAATGGGGGAAGAACCCATGGAGTCAATGGTCTCAGGGTCGGATTTAAATGAGAGAGGGGGACGTATTCTGGACAGCCGTGGAGGAGAGGCTGATTAGGGCATTACCCGTTGCGCCTCCTCGGGGGTCGCGTTCCAAGAGTAGGCCATCGGCAAAAGGCGAAGTCGGATGAAACGGAAACGGTGACAGGCTGGGCAAAAAGACGATTGAGGAACACAAACAAGCGCAGGAATAATGTCCAACGAAGTGGTATGACTTGTGCGTGGCATCAAATGGAGCTCCAGGTTTGCGCATCAACGTGGATTACTAAGGCTGCCCTTAATCTCTGAAGACGTGATGGAAAGAAAAGATATAGGGAGTGAATCTTGATAAAGAATCTCAGTAGGGTTTCCTCCTATTTTTGTGTCATCATCTACGTCTCTAGGAACCTCTGGTTCTTCTTTATAGAAAGTGAACATTCATAATGTTCAATTTTAAAGTGCTAAAGTACCATTTACCAAGGCCCGTTTAATTTTAGTATGCATCTTGGATGTCATGAATGCAATATACCTTATCATGAAATGCATGGCAATGCAAGGTATGGGATACTACTTTAATCATAAAAGATATTCATGGATCATAACAATTATAACATGACTTTCTTCCACTTATCTTTTAGATGACTTAGATTAATTCTTTCTCCATTTATGGCCACCTTATTTCTCTTGCCTTTTGAGAGTTTTAGGTTATGAGCTCATACCTCATTAGTCATCACTAGCATAATCTTATCCTATGATAAGTTAACACTCGAACTTAAAGTGCGGGATAGGGGCAATAGGATCACCTTTCATAACCTTTAATTTGGAAGTCCAAAGGATCACTTCCTTATTGGATCACCTCTCATAACCTTTAATTCAGGAGTCTAGAGGATCATTTCCATGTATTTTTATGTCACCTTTATATTAACATATTGTGGAAGATGCAAAGCCATAACCATATCATATACTTTTCTCATACTCTTTTGAACCTATGCAACTTTAAAATATTCCAAGTGAAATTATAGCATGCCATATTCATTCAAAATCAAATAACTAAACATGTAAGACCTCAATTTCACATAATTCCTCAAGCAAATGGAAAATCATAACATTGTATAGGATAAGTACTTTAATTCGTATCCTTATGGCAACACAATAAGCAACCTTAGATTAATAGCATAAATTAGAGAGCTTAATAAAGGATGTTTACATTTAATAAGATATATATATCACATGAGTCAAAGATCTCATATGAGTTAAATGGTGAGTCTTGAGCACTAGGTTAATCAAGTGATGGCATAATTTTAGACATGCAATGCAAGCTTCATTTTTAATCTTGGCATTATAGGGTGATAGCAAGAAAAACATAAGTATGCTATGCAAAGCTTTGTATTTAAATATGAGAATGCAAGCTCCTAGTTTTAAATCTTTAAGTTTAGGTGATGACTTGAAAAATAAATATGCTAGACAAGAAATGTAAACATGAATGCAAGTTCAATTCTTCATTTTAGTGCTCTAGGCCCCTTAGAGTATTCACTTGCAAATCAAGACTTTCAACTTTAAGGTTGAAATAGGTAGGCTTGGGTTAATTATTTAAGTGATATGAAAGTGCAAGCTCTTGTTTTAATCTTTAAGTTTAAGTGATGGCTTGAAAAGTAAATATGCTAAGCAAGGAAATGTAGATATGAATGCAAGTCCAATTCTTTATTTTAGTGCTCTAGGCCTCTTAGAGTATTCACTTAAATCATATTTCAACTTTAAGGTTGAAATAGGTAGGCTTAGATTAATTATTTTAGGTGATTATGTAAACATAAAATGCAAAGCTTAATTCTAAATATGTAATGCAAAAACTGAAATATAAATATCGATGCATTTCTTTGAGTCCTAGGCTCAAGACTTCCATTCTAAGCATAACATCATCATTTGCTAAAAACTCTAAAAGTGAAACCTTCAAACTTTAGAGGTCAAACAAATGATGGTTTTGCAACCAACACCTAAGACTCTCACTCATCAAGCCATGGTTTCCTCATGATGAGGCCATAAGTCCGAAAACAAAGAGAAAGAAAAGGAAAATAAAAAATAAAAATGGTGTAATGGGAAAGGAAGAACATCTTAAACCAAGAGTAAGACAAGAGAAGAGAATAGCAAATCTTAAAACAACTCCCTACCAAGGGTGTTTTTCTTTTGAAAAGAGAAAAGCTTGGTCTTGGAAATGTGATGAGAAGAACAAATCTCCTTGGTGCCAAGATGGTTTTGGCCAAGAAGAAAAGAAAGAAAGAAAGGTTTGTCTTGGGTTTTTGATCTTGGAGATAGAAGATTATGTGTTTAGAGGAATGTTTGTGGTGTTTGTATGGTGGTTTGTGGTTAGAAATGGTGGAGGGTGGTGGCTCTTGGAAAAGAAATGAGAAGAAGAAGAAGAAGAATTATTTGAGTTTGAGAAGAAAGCTTTAAGGTTATGAAGATGAGCAAGTCTTACAAGCTTTCCTTGATGTCTATTTATAAAAAAAAATGAAAGACATGGAGTGCCATGGGGAGAATGGCCGCAACACTTTTGGAGGGAAAGGAAGAGAAAATATCTCTTTGCAAGGTATGGCTTTGGGTGTAACACCCTAAAATTTAATTAAAAATTAATTTGAGCTTTATTAATCATAATTTCAAAAATATAATAGTTTAGTAATGATGAGCGGCCCACGGACCTGTAAAAAAAAAAAAAATTTCGGGCCGATAAATAGTAACCTTGTGGGCCCCATGGGCCCGCGGACAGCTGAAAACCTAGATTCGGGCCCGAGGTGCCTGAAATTAGGGAAACATGGGAATGAGGTTAGGAATATCTGAGAATGATAATTTTATACTTAAAATTAATTTTCGGGAAATATCGGTTTAATCCGGGTATGTGTTCACCCGTTCGCGAGATTTCTGTGAACCTTACACCAATGAAACTTGCATAGCAAGTTGCCACCTAAGGAGGACAAGTGTGTGGCTTGAGATGTGCCACACAATTACACCTTTATGACTAACCAATAGGAATTGCACAAAATTACACTAATTATCTTCAAAGAAAACATTTTGGACTTGAAAATTCTATGTATTTTGCCCTAAACTCAAAATATCAACATCTTATCATTCCCTTCATCACAATTTCGGCCAGACCTCTCTAAGCACCCTTCCTCCATTGTTCTTCCTCTCAAACTCCATTAACAAGCTTCAAGCTTGCAAAACCCTAGCTCAAAGTCACTAAAACCACAAACTCTCTTCACTAAACTATTCTATTCATCATAACCTACAAATCTAACCAATTATAATTTGAATCCATCACTTTTTCCAACTTTGAGGGCACACAATCAGAGGTTAAAGGAAGGGTTTGATGTTGGTGGGGAAGCTTTGAAGTGAAGCAAAAGCATTCTAGAGCATCCTTTGGAGCATAGAGCTCAAGAGCTCTCAAAGTAGGGTTTTCTGCTGCCTTTCTTGTGGAATTTTTCAATTCTATTTTGGCTTGCCCTAATTCGAAAATTTTGATGATATGATGGTTAACATATTGATATTGATGTATGAATTTTTGTGTTGTGTTTGGATGGTTTTAAAATGGGTTTTCTCTCAAGTGAAATTGGAACTAGGTTGCTTGATTGATTCCTGTCTGTAATCAGAATTTTCACGAATTTTTGGAAATTTTGTGGGTGGTTGCATGAGCCATGAAAATTATATGTTGTAGCTAACCTCTATACTAAACACACGAATTTTCTTAGGGGTTAATTCTAAGGTTTGATGCCTCAAAAAAATTAGAAACAAATTGTAACCGCCGTCTGAATTGTTGAGACTGAAGTGACAAACTTGCCCGAATTTTTAATCATAGCAATTGATTGAGATAGCTCCTGAAATTTTTACACAAGACTAATAACATGTTGAAATACCTCTGTGAATTTTCTTGTACATTATTCCATCAAATTCTAGGGCTAAATATTTTGAGAACACAAGTCTGGACTATGAATTTGTGGCTTCTGACCACCAGATTTGCCTATTTTATTGAAGTGGTTATATAATTCTGATTGCCCTGAAATTTTTACAGGTTGTTTTAGACACATTGAAGTGTCATGTGAAATTTTTATAGCCTTGAATTGATTGTTTGAAGGGCAACATAATTCGTGTTACAATGGTGTGAAATCTGCCATTATGCTGGAAATGCAACAATGATTTGAATTGATGAAGTAATGGAATTTTTGGTTCTAGAATGACATGAGTACTTGATGTTACCTTTTTGGCTGTATGTCTTGTGACATATGAATGCATACTAGATAATTTAAAAGGTTGATTTATAAGATACAAATGAGAATTTCATTGTGAATGGATGCCTGTATGTGTTTTATGCATGCAGTGAATGATGTACTGAATTAAATCTATGATCCCAAGAAACTTGAGATCCTCTTGACTTGTCAAGGGCAAATAATGAAACATGAGATCCTTTTGACTTGTCAAAGGCAAATAGAGTGAATGAGATCCTTTTGACTTGTCAAAGGCAAATGAGTAGATTGAGATCCTTTTGGCTTGTCAAAGGCAAATGTAGTGGATTGAGATCCTTTGGCTTGTCGAAGGCAAATAGAGAGGATGTGATACTTTTGATTCATCAAGGGAAATCAAAGATGAATTTCATTACATTGGGCATGTACATATTTGTGTATATTGGTTCTTCTTGGTTGCCATAACTTACTATGAGTATGAGCTGACGGTAGAGGTGTATTAAGTGATTGGTTTTTCTTAAAAGTAACCCACTTCGAAAAGATAGATTTTGAACTTTAAAAATGAATAGTCATTATGTAATGCATGATCACCTTTTGTTAAATAAATCAAGTGGCTGGGCGGTACGATGACATGAACTTCAGTATATGTTTTGGGGAACGCTACTGAGAATGTTAGAATTCTCACCCCTATGTATTTGTTTTTCCGTTCGTCCCCAGGTTGATCTAGAAGACGGTGAGGCTGGAGGAGAAGATCAAGTGGATTTGCAGTAGTTAGTAGTAGAACTTGTGTTTTTTTACTTAAGTGTATGTATATGTCTGTAAAACATAAGAGATAACGGATGTACTAAAGCTCTTAGAAGAGCTTCCTTTGTACTTGATTTGTATTAAATAAATAAGTTGTTTCTGGCTATATATCTCGATAGAACCACGAGTTAGTTAACACGCAATTTTATCGACCCTTATTATAGATAATTAAGAAAGGTCCGCAGAATATAAGTAACAACTCTTGAGTATGATACCATGACTTAAGGATGGGGTTGTACTTGGGAGGATGTTACATTATGGTATCAGAGTTCATCCTTGTAGGACCTTGAGGAATGGACTGGCTATGCTTCCTTAGTAAATGTCATGCATTATAATTTTATATATGTGTATGACTATTGGTTTGAGTGTTGTGGATTGCTGCCACACTTAGCTTGGTATTGAGCCTGATCAACTCAATAATTCTTGTTTGGTGTGACAGGAATCGATGACTTCAAATCGGCAAACTAGGAGCGGAGCAGGATATAACGCTGAAATGATAAACACCTTCCGTGAAATGGGACTATGAGAGAACAAGCTACCAGCCAAGGATGATGGAAAGGTTGGATCGACATGCCTAGGAAATCCAGTTGGAATCCTGAGGAGTAGAATGGACATGGAATACCAGAAATTTGCAGAGTTCAGGAAGGCAAATCCCCCGCCTTCGAGGAGCCTTCAATCCCAATAAGTAGAAGAATGGATTAAGGCCATGGAGAAAATTTTCTCAGTCCTTCCTTGCATTGAGATCCAAAAGGTGGCTTTTGCTACTTACATGTTAGAAGGCGGATGCAGAATTCGTGGGTTGGCACCAAGGGGTTATTTGAAGCTTCTCAGAATCGAAGTTACCTGGAAGTTTTTAAGGAGGCTTTTTATCACAAGTATTTTCCGCTTCCTGAGAAATGCAAAGGAGTTGGAGTTTATGGCACTCAAACAAGGGTCCATGAGTGTAGCCAGTACACAGCCAAGTTTGAAGAGCTTTGCAAGTTTTCTACCATTTATCAACGTGACCCAGATGAAGCTTGGAAATGCATGAAGTATGAAGGAGGGTTACGTGAAGACATTGAAGTTGCTATGGGTCTCTTAGAGATTCGGGACTATGCAACCCTAGTGAACAAGTGCCGACGTAGAGGACTCCAACAAGAAGCTAGCAATGGCCAAATCTGCTAAGGACATTTCTAATAAGAGACTAGCACTTGAAGACCGAGGTTATGAGGAGGCCCGTCCAAAAGAAGCAGTTCAATCCAACTTGCACGAGGATAAACAACAACAACGATTACCCATGAGACAAGATTGCCCAAAATGTGGGAAGAACCATGAAGGTAGACCTTGTAGGGCTGGACAATACGTATGCTACCGTTGTGGAAAGCCAGGGCATAAGATTTGGGAGTGCCCAGAGTACACCAAACCTGAGAACCCACCACACAGAGCACTAGGAGTTAAGAAGACCTCGCGACCTGATAATTTAATTTGAGGTAAGAACGTTTAGGATTTAACGTTATCTTTTGTTTGCCTGTATAAATTCCTTGTTTGACATATGAATTTGTCTTTTGAAAATTGTTTTCAAAGGAATTTTGGGGGCAAAATTCTTTTTAAGGTGGGTGGTAATGTAACACCCTAAAATTTAATTAAAAATTAATTTGAGCTTTATTAATCATAATTTCAAAAATATAATAGTTTAGTAATGATGAAGGCGGCCAAGGACCTTCAAAAAAAAAAAATTTTGGGCCGATGAATAGTAACCTTGTGGGCCCATAGGGCCGCGCTGGATAGCTGAAACCTAGATTCGGGCCAGGAGGTGCCTGAAATTAGGGAAACATGGGAATGAGGTTAGGAATATCTGAGAATGATAATTTTATACTTAAAATTAATTTTCGGGAAATATCGGTTTAATCGGTACAGTGTTTACTTGTTCGGCGAGATTTTGGTGTGTTCTTACATCGAATGAAACTTGCATAGCAAGTTGCCACCTAAGGAGGACAAGTGTGTGGCTTGAGATGTGCCACACAATTACACCTTTATGACTAACCAATAGGAATTGCACAAAATTACACTAATTATCTTCAAAGAAAACATTTTGGACTTGAAAATTCTATGTATTTTGCCCTAAACTCAAAATATCAACATCTTATCATTCCCTTCATCACAATTTCGGCCAGACCTCTCTAAGCACCCTTCCTCCATTGTTCTTCCTCTCAAACTCCATTAACAAGCTTCAAGCTTGCAAAACCCTAGCTCAAAGTCACTAAAACCACAAACTCTCTTCACTAAATTTATTCTATTCATCATAACCTACAAATCTAACCGATTATAATTTGAATCCATCACTTTTTCCAACTTTGAGGGCACACAATCAGAGGTTAAAGGAAGGGTTTGATGTTGGTGGGGAAGCTTTGAAGTGAAGCAAAAGCATTCTAGAGCATCCTTTGGAGCATAGAGCTCAAGAGCTCTCAAAGTAGGGTTTTTTGCTGCCTTTCTTGTGGAATTTTTCAATTCTGTTTTGGCTTGCCCTAATTCCGAAAATTTTGATGATACTGATGGTTAACATATTGATATTGATGTATGAATTTTTGTGTTGTGTTTGGATGGTTTTAAAATGGGTTTCTCTCAAGTGAAATTGGAACTAGGTTGCTGGACTGATTTCTGTTCTGGAATCAGAATTTTTCACGAATTTTCTGGAAATTTTGTGGGTGGTTGCATGAGCCATGAAAATTATATGTTGTAGCTAACCTCTTATACTAAACACACGAATTTTCTTAGGGGTTAATTGTAAGGTTTGATGCCTCAAAAAAATTAGAAACCGAATTGTAACTGTTGCTGTCTGAATTGTTGAGACTGAAGTGACAAACTTGCCCGAATTTTTAATCATAGCAATTGATTGAGATAGCTCCTGAAATTTTTACACAAGACTAATAACATTTGAAATACCTCTGTGAATTTTCTTGTACCATGATTCCATCAAATTCTAGGGCTAAATATTTTGAGAACACAAGTCTGGACTATGAATTTGTGGCTTCTGACCAGATTTGCCTATTTTATTGAAGTGGTTATATAATTCTGATTGCCCTGAAATTTTTATAGGTTGTTTTAGACACATTGAAGTGTCAAGTGAAATTTTTATAGCCTCTGAATTGATTGTTTGAAGGGCAACATAATTCATGTTACAATGGTGTGAAATCTGCCATTATGCTAGAAATGCAACAATGATTTGAATTGATGAAGTAATGGAATTTTTGGTTCTAGAATGACATGAGTACTTGATGTTACCTTTTTGGCTGTATGTCTTGTGACATATGAATACATACTAGATAATTTAAAAGGTTGATTTATAAGATACAAATGAGAATTTCATTGTGAATAGATGCCTGTATGTGTTTTATGCATAGTGAATGATGTACTGAATTAAATTCTATGATCCCAAGAAACTTGAGATCCTCTTGACTTGTCAAGGGCAAATAATGACACATGAGATCCTTTTGACTTGTCAAAGGCAAATGGAGTAGATTGAGATCCTTTTGGCTTGTCAAAGGCAAATGTAGTGGATTGAGATCCTTTGGCTTGTCGAAGGCAAATAGAGAGGGATGTGATACTTTTGATTCATCAAGGAAATCAAAGATGAATTTCATTACATTGGGCATGTACATATTTGTGTATATTGGTTCTTCTTGGTTGCCATAACTTACTATGAGTATGAGTTACGGTAGAGGTGTATTAAGTGATTGGTTTTTCTTAAAAGTAACCCACTTTGAAAAGATAGATTTTGAACTTTAAAAATGAATAGTCATTATGTAATGCATGATCACCTTTTGTTAAATAAATCGAAGTGGCTGGGGCGGTAACGATGACATGAACTTCAGTATATGTTTTGGGGAACC
>JAMLFY010000002.1:21589924-21625823 GCA_030441495.1 Dalbergia oliveri | reverse complement strand
CTCAAAGGCCATACCTCAAGCCATACTTTGAGCCATACCTAGCCATGCTTTCAACCATGCTTTGCCATGCCTTGCCCATACCAATCAAGAGATATTTTTCCCCAAAAGGCCAGAGGCCGTCGCCATCCTTCCTTGTGCAGCCTCCATTGTGCAAAATTTTCTATAAATACCATGCCTTGAAGAACCTTGATACACTTTAGATCATTTGCTAAGTTTAGTTGTCTTGCAATTTCTCTCATTTTTTCTCAAATTCCTCTTCATCTCTTCTTCCTCTCAAAGAACCTTGCCACCACCACAAACCACCACAAACAACCATAAACCACCACTACCTCACCTTAAACCATCTCTCAAATACTTAAACTTCCATTTCCAAGTTTAGAAACTCAAGGAAAAATCACCTCCCTTGAGTTCCCTTCTTGGCTGAAACACATACCCACATCCAAGAGGAGATTTTGTCTTCTCAACTTTCAAGAACTCAAGCTTTCTTTCATTCTTCAAAGACTTCCTTAGGTAGGGGTTTTGTTTAAAAGTTTTTGTTTGTTTTCTTCAAGAAAAGTTCTAGTTTTCTCTTGGTTCAAACTCTTTTCCTTCTTCTTTTTCATTTCGGCCAGAGGCCTTTTCATAAGGAGAACTTGAGCTTGATGATGAGGTTTCAAGATAATGACTTGTTGTTGTCATGTGAGAAACCTCTAAAGCTTGAAACAACTTGGTCTTGGATCATACATTCCTTGATCTTTTTCTTTCTTTGATAAAGTTTTTGGTTTCTTTTCCTTTTTTCCTCAAGGTTTTTGGTTTTCTCTTCCTTTCCTTCTCATGATTTCGGTTTTGTTTTCCTTTGTTTGAACAAAGTTTGCTAAAAATGTTAAGTAGATCACAAAAGTTTTGTTAAGAAAATTAATCACATGATTTCAAAGAGCTCTAAGTTTACCCTTGCCAACCTTAAAGTTGGTCATCCATTCTAAGAGTTTTACTCTAGATTGAAGTCCATGAGCAATAAAATAAAGAATATGACTTAGTTCTTGTATCTTGTTTAGACAAAGTGTTGAGCTTTGTGTCTATTCTTGAGCTTGATGATGAAGTTCAAACCTTAAGACTTCCTTGAAGTCTAGGTGCTAAGAACTCTAAAGCTTGCCTTATGATACATAATGGGTTGAGGTTTTATGTTCGTTTAAAGTCTTGCAAAGGGCTCTAGCTAAGATCTAAAATAAGATGCATTCATGTTTACTTTAATGCTTTGGATAGCATGTTTATTTTCAAGTCATCACTAAACAACTTAAAGACTAAAACAAGAATGTGCATCCTCACTTAATAAATCTCAAAGCCTACCTATTTCAACCTTAAAGTTGATTGTTGATTTGGGTAAATACCTCAAAGGGCCTAGAGCACTAAAATAAAGAATTGAACCTTGCATCTCATGTTTACTTTCTTGTCTAGCAATTTTATATTTCATGCCATCACTTAAACTCTAAAGATAATAAATGAGTGCATCTCATGTTTATTTTATGACTTTATTTTAATGTAGAACAAAAATGAGGTGTATAGCATGTTTAAGATTATGTCATCACTTTAATAATCTAGAGCTCAAAGACTTGCCCAAGTATCCTGTGTAAGGTTTTAAGAAAATGTTGGCATTTTAAAGAAGCCATTCGGCCTTGTGGTGATGATGATGGACTTAGTGTGAGTTCCCCTAACCACAAGTGTCCATAGTTCATGTTTTGTAATTTTTCTAAGCTTAGGAGCACCTAAGCAACATTATGAATGAAATTATACACTTTAAATCTATTTTATGAGCAAGTTAATCTAACTACTGACCTCATGTGTAATTACATGATTTTAATGTAAGGATTTGAGTTCTAAAAGAGTTTTGAGTTCCTAAAATTATTCCAAGAGAAAACTAGCAACTTGTATGCATTTTAATTCATGATTTATGTGACCCTATGGAGCTTATGATTTCGGTTCTGCCCTTGATGTTTGGCCACTGTAATAAATCTGTTTTATGGTATGGAAATGTAAAATTATGTTTGAGTGAAATAAGGAACGTTTTAGAGAAGTTAAAAAAGATTAAGTAACTAAAAAGGGTTCAAATTTAAAATTCTAGAACACCTAACTATGGAAAAATGCAAACCTGTTCCAGCATGATTAATTCAGGGATAAATGGTTCATAATCAGTAAAACATGCATAAAAACCTTTCATAAATGATTAGGTATTAATTACAAAGCTTAAGGTGGTGATAAGGACTTAAGATGGGAATTCTAGCACACTTAGACATGGTAATATACAATTCTGTTCCAGCATAGTTAGATTGAGGAAAAATGACTTATAACTTAGTGAAAATGCCTAGGAATCCCTCATAATTGGTTTAGGAATTGATTATGGAGCCTTAAAAGACGGATCCTAAAAAGGGTACGGCGGAAATTCTAGAGTCCCATAAGTGTATGATATTTTTCTGCCCTTAAATGCATAATGCTGTTTGGAATTTTTGGTAAGCCTAAATCTTAGTGAGAATTATAAGTGATGATCTCTTGGGTGTAATAACGATGTAATATGGGTATTAAATTGATTAGAACACAAGTTTAAGCACGTAAGGCAAAGCATAAAACGATATGGGATAGGAAGTGTGATGTGAGAATGAGATCGTGCGTATATGCTTGTGTTATGTATGAACGTGTTTAATGAGTATGAGAACATGAGGATTCATGGTGTGATGTGATGATGTTTTGATATATCATGAGCATAATGCATGATGTAACGCCCATTTTCTGTCATTTAGAAATTACAGAATTACCCTAGGTAATTCTTATATAAAAGACCTAACAATCCTCAATAAAGGAATATAACATTAGAAAAGAAGTTATGAGCAATTCCTGCAAGAGTCGCAAGCCCGAATTTTTGTACGTGTAAAATGACCAAAATGCCCTGAGGTTATTTTACTAGAAAATGAGATCGTGGGCCCCAGTCATCCTCAAGGGGATGTTTGAGTATAATAAGGGATTGTTTGTGTTATGTGTGTTAATAGGAGAAGAATCTCAATTTTGAGTTTCGACGCGAAATGACCAAACGCCCTCGCTGTTTGAACTCGATTTGCGTGCCGACTTGAGCCCAAACCTCACTAAAATGTTTTAAAAGGTGTTTTTAAGCTATGATTGGCCATTGGTTAAGTTCGAATGGCCAGGAAGATTTTTAGCGAAATGACCATTTTGCCCCTCTCTTGTTTTGCAATTTTGAGATTTTCGATTCATCTAATGAAACCTAAGCAATATTAGGCTCAAATTAAAGCTTATTAAATTCTAATCACTAATCTAGAGTCAAAATTATTTATTTATATTGATTAGAACCTAAAATTGCTTAAAACACCCAAATTGCTTAGTAATTCACTTAAGCCCTTAACCGTAAATTCTCTAAATTGCATGAATACCTTGCCTACACCTAAATTGCATAAATCCTCTTCCACAAGGCTGTAATGGCCAAATTATTGAGTAATAAGTCAGAAAATTATTACACAAAAATCCAAAGAATGAAAACAAAGAATCATGAAAACATGGAAACATGATTCCATGTTTTAAGCCACCAAACAAAATGATTTTTCTTCCTTATTTTTTTCCTCTAATTTTTGGTCAGATTTCCTTCCTTCCTTTGTCCATTTATGAGCTGCAAAATCTCTATAAATAGGCATGCTTGAAGATAGTTTAGATGCTTAGTTCATAACTTACACAAATTTTAGTCTTAGGAGCACCAAAAGCTTTCTTTCTTTCTTTCTCTTGGCTGAATTCTCCCTTCAGCTTTTCAAGGATATTTTGCTTCATTTCACTCAAGGAAACCAAGTTCTCTTCCTTTCTTTCAAATCAATTAGGTAGGGAGGTGTTTCTAAGTTCATTTTATGCTAAGACAAGTTATTTTTCTAGCTCAAAATGATGTTTTCATGAGCTTTCTTTTAAGTTTTCATTTTCAGTTTCTTCTTCCTTTCTTTTTAAAGTATTTCGGCCATATGGCCTAGCTTATGATGAGAGCATGGTTTGATGATGAGATTCTTGAGTGTTGGTTGCAAAGCTTTCACAAGTTAGATCTCTAAAACTTGAAGGTTTCACTAGTTTCCAAAGCTTCTAAAATTTCAGTTTTTCTTTCCTTATTTTCCTTTCATGGTTTCGGCCAAATGGCCTAGGAAGGAATGAAATGATGGCTTGATGATGAGGACCTTGAATATGGGTTGTAAATCCATCACAAGTTAGGCCTCTAAAGCTTGAACATTCCATTTAATGCAAAACTTTAAAGAATAATGTTTTTATCTTGAGGTTTGAATATGAAATATGTATTTTTACTTTGTCTTGCTAAGATACATATATTGGGTTGAAATCATAATTCTCTTAAGGTCTTGAAGGAGCTCTAGTAAAGATATCAAGTGAACTTGCATCCACGTTTAAGTTTATGCCTTGCACAGCCATATTTATTTTATGTCATAACTAAATTCTCAAGAATAAATAAATGAACTTGCATATCTCATGTTTAAATTTCAAGCTTGCATTTCATGTTTAAATTTTAAGTTGTCACTTAATCTCTAAAGATAATGAAGAAGTTGCATCTCATGTTTATTTTATGCTCTCACTTTATTTTATAATAGCTAAAAGAATCAATGCATGGCATGTTTATTTTATGTCATCACCTAAAAATCCTAGAGCTCAAAGACTTGCCTATGAATCATAAGAAAAGAAATGAGATAATTGGAGTTAAAGAATTTATTCTTTAAGAAGTCTGAGAATTGGAGCTTAAAAAATGTAATTCTCATCTCCCTCACTAGTCCTATGCGACTACCATCGCTCCGGTTGAGATTCTTCTCCTATCCTTAGTTCCTATGCGATTACGCGCTGAGTTTCTTGCATCATGTTTATATTACAAGTTCTTGCATCATGTTTAATTTTCAAGTTATCACCTTAAATCTTAAAGATAAAGAAATGGAATTGCATATCATGTTTATAATTCTAAGCTATCACCTTATAAAGATAAGATTAAAATAAGGTTGCATAGCATGGTAATAATTCTAAGATGTCACCTAAATCTCTAAAGCTCAAGACTTGCTCCTTTTATCTTAAGTGAAAGATTTAATTATGAACATTCTTTCAAGTTATAAATCGGTCCCATGGTTAAGTTAGGCCTAAAGTCCTATGACTTCTTTCAAGTTTAACAAAAAGAATTAGTTCTAAAAGAGTTTTAAAACTTTGTAAGAATTTTATGGGAAGCTAGTAATTTATGTGTACTTAAAATGTGATTTGATGCTTATTAAGAATTTGGTGTCATTGATTGATTCCCTGGTTTGTATGTTATAGTTGTGCCAAACAATGAAAACTTATGCATGAAATAAAGATATATTTCCTGAAAGAAGAGTGTATTCCTAAGAGTGCAATTTGGAAAGATTCTGGCTAAGGAAAGATTTGGTATTTAAGGTGTCCATTGTGACCCACCTCTCTTCCTGGGAATCTCCAGATGCATGATTCCAGTTGGTATATATTATTTAAGCATAAGACTATAAATGAGAAAATGTTATGATGATTATGAATGAAGAATTGTATTATGATATAACATGCAAAGACTTAAAGGTGACTCAAAATATATGAGAAAATGATCCTTTGGACCAATCAAACTATAGGCGGTGAAAAGGTGATTCTTGCCCCTAGTCTGTTCTCTCAAAAGGGTAGAGACGGAATTTTTACTTATCAAAAGGGATAAGTATGTGGTGGTGACGACTAGCAAGGTATGAGCTCATAACCTAGATTACTCCCAAAAGGGTGGAGTATAGGGTGGCCCAGGAAAATGATGATGAAAGTAACTTTAAGTCACCTAAGAAACTAAGTAAATGCATTATGTGAATATGATATTCTGCTATGCATAGTATTTATGAGATGATGATGAGAAATATGATATTCTGCTATGCATAGTATTATGAAATGATGATGAGGAATATGATGTGATTTTATGCATAACTATGTTATTATATATGAAAGGAAAAGTTCATTATAAACATGACATGCTAAGTTTATGATGCATTATAAGACGCATGATTAAAATGAATGGACCTCGGTAAAGTATATTTCCAAACTAATTAAATGAATCTTAGCATGCTCACATTTTCATAATGAAACCTAGGTTCCTGGGGACGATGATGATGACACGATACATATGAGGTGAGTACCCTCCTGAGATTCTTTTATAAGTTTCTCATTCCTCTTTCTTTCTTTCCATCTTGTCTTCAGAAAGTGATGGTGATGTTCGTGATTCCTGTTGATGCTCTCACCTGGTAGATGCACGTGATTTGTGAACCAAGCTTATTATCCTTGAGGAACGTATTGCTAAACCTTAGCGTGAACTGGATATCTATTCCTATCTTGAAGTGTTATAAATAGGTGCCATTAATAGATGTTTCCATCCATATATTATTTATGTTTTGTTAGATTGCCTACATCTAGCTTAACTCTTGATAGGCAAAATATCTATGTGAAATGTAATTATGGATATCATATGATAGAGCCAATATGATGTGTCCTTCATGATATGTATTATTTTCTCTTATCCGATTATTGTCCACGTTTTGCACGGCTCACGTTTTCAATTATGTTTAAAAAAAAAATGGCTCGTAATTTCACTAAGTATTTTCAAAGCATGATTAAGGAACGGAAGCAAAGAGTAAAGTCTAGTAATTAATCAAATACGACCTAGGCGTATTGGGTTAATTATTAGGGTGTTACACATGAGACTTGTAACACCCTAAAATTTAATTAAAAATTAATTTGAGCTTTATTAATTGTAATTTCAAAAATCTAAGAGTTTAGCAATGATAAGGGTGGCCCAACAGACCTGTCAAAAAAAAAAAAAAAAAAAATTTCGGGCCGGTGAATAGTAACCTTGTGGGCCCCACGGCCTCCGGGACGCTGAAACCCTAGATTCGGGTCAGGATACCCGAAATTAGGAAAACATGGGAATAAGGTTAGAAATAGGTGGGAATGATAGTTTTATACTTAAAATTAATTTTCGGGCAATATCGGTTCAATCGGGTACGGTGTTTACCCGTTCGATGAGATTTCGGTGTAGTTTCTTACACAATGAAACTTGCAAGTGAAATTTTGCCACCTAACTAGACAAGTGTGTGGCTTAGAAGAAGCCACACCATTACTACTTTATTACAACCAATAGGATGCTTACAAAAATTACTAGACTTATCTTTAAGAAAATAAAACATTTTGGACTTGAAAATTCTATGCATTTTGTCATAAACTCATAAAATCAATATCTTATCATTTCCTTCACCAAAATTTCGTCCAGCACACTCCAAGAAGCTCTCCTCCATTGTTCTTCCTCTCAAACTCCATTAACAAACTTGGAGCTTCATAAACCCTAGCCTAAACTTGATAAAACCTTAAGATCTCTTCACAAAACATGTCCTACACTTAATTCTCTACCAATCTAACCGAACAAAGTTTCCATTCCTTATCAAAACCTTGTCTTGTACCTCACACCTCACTGATTTAAGAAGGGTTTGGAGTTGGTTTGGGGGCTTTGAAGTGGAAGGATTCAAGCTTGGATTATCTTGAAGCCAAAGATCCACTAAGCTGCCAAAAGTAGGGTTTTTCTTGCCTTTTCTTTGTCAAATTTTTCTAATCTGTTTTGGGTTGTGTTAAGTCCGAAATTTCTGGTTATTTTGGATGATATTATGTTTGTATTGATGTGTGAATTTTGGTGGTGGGTTTGGATGGTGTTAGAAAATGAGTTTTATCAAAGTAAGTTTGGACTAAGTTGCTGGAAATTCTGTTTTCCTGTATGTTGCAGTTGTTCACGAAATTTTTTGGAATATTTTTGAGTGCTTTCATGAGCTATAAAAATTATATGTTGGAGTTATCACCTTAAAATAACTACATGAATTTTCTTGGGTGTTAGTTTTAAGGTTTGATGCCTCAGAAAAATCAGAAACCGAAATGAGGCAGATGCTGTCTTGATTGTTGAAACTGAAGCAGTAAACTTGTCCGAATTTATTATCATAGCAAATGATTGAATTAGCCTTTGAAATTTTTACACGAAGTTAATAACATATTGAAGTATCACTGTGAATTTTATTGGAAATTAATTCAATCATTTGCTGGGGTTAAAAATTAGGGGAACTCGGTTCTGGTCTGGGAATTGGTGACCCCTGACCACTAAATTTGTACATTTTACTGAGGTAGCTATAGAGCTCTGATTGTCTTGAAATTTTTACAGGGTCTCCTAGACACATTGAAGTGTCTTAGAGAATTTTTATAACCTCTAAATTGATTGTTTTATGAGCAAAACAAATTGTGCCACAATGGGGTGAAAACTGCCCATTGTGCTGGGAATGGAACAATGCTTTGAATTGAGAATGTAATGGCACTTTGGCTTCTAGTATGACATGAGTATTTGATATTAAGTGTTTGGCCATGTGACTTATGACATATAAATGCATGCTATGGATTTTAAGGATTGAAGTATGAGAAAAGTATATGATGCCATTATAAGGATGTATAAATTTAAATAAATTATGTTCTGACATATGGACAAAATAGAAACAAGACTTAGATTGAATGAGGGAAGGCGAAAGTAGTAACTTCCCAAAATTTATTTTGAGTCGGTAGACGTATCGGCTAGGAATAGATCTGTGTGGGATTCGAAAATGGAAAAAAATGAAGTTCGATGACCACGTATAGGATGAGCTTAGTCCTGGGCGTCTATTTCCCTTGTGTGGTGTGATCCACCATAAATACCCGTTGGGTATAAACGGATCTATTGTGGAGTTGTCCATGAAAATACCCGTTGGGTATAAACTAAGTCTTTCCTATGTCAATGAAAAGAAAAAATGCACTAATTGGCTTTCTATGGCCATGATGGAAACCAAGTCACTTTGAGATAACTTCCTGTATTTAACATATGTATCACCTATATCATAAGAAATCCTTTAAGTAGATTTTCTATGTGTTTGAGCTTCTGGATATATGTACATGTACTGATTGATTGTTAAAAGCTACCCACTTCGGAAGGATGATTTTGAAATCTTAAAATGAACCTTTAGAATATATTGCATGATGGTTTTCCTGAATAAACCGAAGTGGCTTGGGCGATGACGATGACATTATGATTGTGATTGGGGAGTTGCCCTCCTGAGAATTATAAATTCTCACCCCTATGTGTTTGTTTCCGTGTCGCCTCAGGTTAAGCAGAGGATGGGGATGCTGCTATGCAAAGGAGTGTAGGATTGCTGTAGTATAGCAGTTACTATTTTATTCTGTTGTACTTAGTGAAATGAGTATGTATGTAAATGTATTAGAACAGATATGTACTAAAGCTCATAGAGGAGCTTCCTTATGTATTTTTAGTTGTATGATTAATAAACTTGATGTTTACTTGTAAGATGTTTTAATAGAATTACGCTTAGTTATCTCATACGTAAATCGACTTGCTATAGATAATTAGAGAGGTCCGCTAATTAACAAGTAACAACTCTAGAAATGATATCATAGCTTAAGAATGGGGTTGTACTTGGGAGGATGTTACATTATGGTATTAGAGAGTCATCCTTGTAGGACCTTGAGGAATGGACTGGCTATGCTTCCTTAGTAAATGTCATGCATTATAATTTTATATATGTGTATGACATGGTTTGAGAGTGTTGGATTGCTGCCACACTTAGCTTGGTATTGAGCCTGATCAACTCAATAATTCTTGTTTGGTGTGACAGGAATCGATGACTTCAAATCGGCAAACTAGGAGCGGAGTGGATATAACGCTGAAATGATGAACACCTTCCGTAGATGGCGGAGCTATGAGAGAACAAGCTCCTAGCCAAGGGATGATGGAAAGGTTGGATCGGCATGTTGAAGAAATCCAATTGGGAATCCTGGAGGAATAGGAGTGGACATGGAATACCAAAGTTCGCTAGTTTAGGAAAGCAAACCCTCCGCCTTTGAGGAGCCTTCAATCCAGTAAAGCGATGAATGGATTAAGGCCATGGAGAAAATTTCTCGTTCTTCCTTGTCCAGATCCAAAAGTGGCTTTCGCTACTTACATGGAGGCGGATGGAGTTTGGTGGGTTGGCACTAAGGGGTTGTTCGAAGCTTCTCGCTGACGTCACCTGGGATATCTTTAAGGAAGCTTTCTCCTGCAAGTATTCCCTATTCGGTAAGAAATGCAAAGGAGTTGGAATTCATGGCGCTTAAGCAAGGATCAATGGGTATAGCAGAATATACGGCTAAGTTTGAAGAACTTTGCAAGTTTTCACTATCTACCAGCGCAATCCTGATGAAGCCTGGAAATGCATGAAGTATGAAGGAGGTTTACGTGAGGACATTGAAGTCCTCTGGGTCTCTTGAGATTCGAGATTATGCAACCCTAGTGAACAAGTGCCGACGTGCGGAGGACTCCAACAAGAAGCTAGCCATGGCCAAATCTTCTAAGAGCACTTCTAGCAACGCAGTTGAAGATGAAAGTTTTGAGGAGGCTTCGCCCCAAAGAAGCAGTTCGAGCTATCCCATACGAAGGCGAGCGTGGCCAAAGCCAACTGTGTGGCAAGATTGCCCAAAATGTGGAAAGAATCATGGGAGCAGACCTTGCTTGGCTGGACAATACGTATGCTACCGTTGTGGGAAACCAGGGCATAAGATCTGGAGTGTCAGAAAGATATCCAAAACCTTGAGAAGCCAACTCATAGGAACACCAAAGGGATATTCCACCCAACAATCTATCAGAGGTAGGAACGTTAGGATTTGATTGAATTGTTTGGACTATATGTATGAATTCCTTGTGTGATTTATCAAAGTTTGTCTTTTGAAAATTATTTTCAAAGGAATTTTGAGGGCAAAATTCTTTTTAAGGTGGGTGGTAATGTAACACCCTAAAATTTAATTAAAAATTAATTTGAGCTTTATTAATTGTAATTTCAAAAATCTAAGAGTTTAGCAATGATAAGGGTGGCCCAACGACCTGTCAAAAAAAAAAAAAAAAAATTTCGGGCCGGTGAATAGTAACCTTGTGGGCCCCAGCCTCCGGACGCTGAAACCCTAGATTCGGGAGGAAGTGCCCGAAATTAGGAAAACATGGGAATAAGGTTAGAAATAGGTGGGAATGATAATTTTATACTTAAAATTAATTTTCGGGCAATATCGGTTCAATGGTACGGTGTTTACCGTTCGATGAGATTTCGTGTACGTTTCTTACAATGAAACTTTAAGTGAAATTTTGCCACCTAACTAGACAAGTGTGTGGCTTAGAAGAAGCCACACCATTACTACTTTATTACAACCAATAGGATGCTTACAAAAATTACTAGACTTATCTTTAAGAAAATAAAACATTTTGGACTTGAAAATTCTATGCATTTTGTCATAAACTCATAAAATCAATATCTTATCATTTCCTTCACCAAAATTTCGTCCAGCACACTCCAAGAAGCTCTCCTCCATTGTTCTTCCTCTCAAACTCCATTAACAAACTTGGAGCTTCATAAACCCTAGCCTAAACTTGATAAAACCTTAAGATCTCTTCACAAAACATGTCCTACACTTAATTCTCTACCAATCTAACCGAACAAAGTTTCCATTCCTTATCAAAACCTTGTCTTGTACCTCACACCTCACTGATTTAAGAAGGGTTTGGAGTTGGTTTGGGGGCTTTGAAGTGGAAGGATTCAAGCTTGGATTATCTTGAAGCCAAAGATCCACTAAGCTGCCAAAAGTAGGGTTTTTCTTGCCTTTTCTTTGTCAAATTTTTCTAATCTGTTTTGGGTTGTGTTAAGTCCGAAATTTCTGGTTATTTTGGATGATATTATGTTGTATTGATGTGTGAATTTTGGTGGTGGGTTTGGATGGTGTTAGAAAATGAGTTTTATCAAAGTAAGTTTGGACTAAGTTGCTGGAAATTCTGTTTTCCTGTATGTTGCAGTTGTTCACGAAATTTTTTGGAATATTTTTGAGTGCTTTCATGAGCTATAAAAATTATATGTTGGAGTTATCACCTTAAAATAACTACATGAATTTTCTTGGGTGTTAGTTTTAAGGTTTGATGCCTCAGAAAAATCAGAAACCGAAATGAGGCAGATGCTGTCCTGATTGTTGAAACTGAAGCAGTAAACTTGTCCGAATTTATTATCATAGCAAATGATTGAATTAGCCTTTGAAATTTTTACACGAAGTTAATAACATATTGAAGTATCACTGTGAATTTTATTGTGAATTAATTCAATCATTTGCTGGGGTTAAAAATTAGGGGAACTCGGTTCTGGTCTGGGAATTGGTGACCCCTGACCACTAAATTTGTACATTTTACTGAGGTAGCTATAGAGCTCTGATTGTCTTGAAATTTTTACAGGGTCTCCTAGACACATTGAAGTGTCTTAGAATTTTTATAACCTCTAAATTGATTGTTTTATGAGCAAAACAAATTGTGCCACAATGGGGTGAAAACTGCCCATTGTGCTGGGAATGGAACAATGCTTTGAATTGAGAATGTAATGGCACTTTGGCTTCTAGTATGACATGAGTATTTGATATTAAGTGTTTGGCCATGTGACTTATGACATATAAATGCATGCTATGGATTTTAAGGATTGAAGTATGAGAAAAGTATATGATGCCATTATAAGGATGTATAAATTTAAATTGTGCATGTTCTGACATATGGACAAAATAGAAACAAGACTTAGATTGAATGAGGGAAGGCGAAAGTAGTAACTTCCCAAAATTTATTTTGAGTCGGTAGACGTATCGGCTAGGAATAGATCTGTGTGGGATTCGAAATGGAAAAAAATGAAGTTCGATGACCACGTATAGGAATGAGCTTAGTCCTATAGGCGTCTATCCCTTGTGTGGTGTGATCCACCATAAATACCCGTTGGGTATAAACGGATCTATTGTGGAGTTGTCCACTGAAAATACCCGTTGGGTATAAACTAAGTCTTTCCTATGTCAATGAAAAGAGAAAAATGCACTAATTGGCTTTCTATGGCCATGATGGAAACCAAGTCACTTTGAGATAACTTTACTGTATTTAACATATGTATCACCTATATCATAAGAAATCCTTTAAGTAGATTTTCTTACTATGTGTTTGAGCTTCTGGATATATGTACATGTACTGATTGATTGTTAAAAGCTACCCACTTCGGAAGGATGATTTTGAAATCTTAAAATGAACCTTTAGAATATATTGCATGATCAGTTTTTGAATAAACCGAAGTGGCTGGGCGATGACGATGACATTATGATTGTGATTGGGGAGTTGCCCTCCTGAGAATTATAAAATTCTCACCCCTATGTGTTTGTTTTAGTGTCGCCTAGGTTAAGCCAGGGGATGGGATGCTGCTATGCAAAGGAGTGTAGGATTGCTGTAGTATAGCAGTTACTATTTTATTCTGTTGTACTTAGTGAAATGAGTATGTATGTAAATGTATTAGAATACATATGTACTAAAGCTCATAGAGGAGCTTCCTTATGTATTTTAGTTGTATGATTAATAAACTTGATGTTTACTTGTAAGATGTTTTAATAGAATTACGCTTAGTTATCTCATACGTAAAAAGCTTGCTATAGATAATTAAGAGAGTCCGCTAATTAACAAGTAACAACTCTCGAGTACGATATCATAGCTTAAGAATGGGGTTGTACTTGGGAGGATGTTACAAGACTATGTGATACAAATGAATTAAAGAAAGTATGTCGTTATGATTGAAAGGTTTATTGGATTTGAGGAATTTATGAGACAACATGCATTATGTGAGTTATGTGGCATGACTCAAATTTGAGGAAATTCGGAGATTGCCGTTTATCCTACAAGATTTTCGTCAAATTTGAGAGACTTAAGAAAGTTTTGAAAAATAAGATGTTTAATGTGACACACCGACCTATTTCTCCTACTACGGTGAGAGAAGGCAAAACCATGAGGGCATCGACATTAGCCTGCCAAAGCGGACAAAGTCCTGGTCTTAAGCCGTCGATGCGTTTTGAAGAAGGAAAAAGTCCCATGATGGGTGATCCTTAGGCCCCTTACCGTATTCTAGAGTCGGGATTATTATGATGAATATGAATATGATTATGATTATGATTCACTTATCAAGAGGATAAGTAAGAACTAGTGACGACTAGTTAAGGTATGAGCTCATAGCCTAGTTTTAGGGTGCGGTTACTATTATGATGCTTAGTGCCACAAGTTTGAGAAGAAGGAACGATGTTCAAGAGAAGTTACATGCACTATATGATGAATGATTATTGTTTGATTTGCCTAGAGTATTGCCATGCATCCATGTTCTATTATGCTGCATACATGCATTAAGATTATATGAAAAGACACGAACCTTGGATAATTATCTGCAAAAACCTCATAATGAACCTATGCATGTTTAACCATTTTATAATAAACCCAAGGTTCCTAGGACGTAAACGATGACACTAGGATAGAGGATTCCCTCCTGAGATTCTTTAGCAAGATTCTCACCCTTCTCCTTGTTTTCTCTTCCGTTACGTCTCCGCTGCGATGGCGTCGTTCGTGATTTGTTGATGTGCCCGTATGGGAAGTTACTCGATCCGATCATAAGTCCTACCACTTCGAGGGTCGTTGTGCAATGCACATTTTGCATACATGGGACGCTCGTTTGCCTTTCCAATCTCCAGCTTCGCTTTCCCCGACCTCTCCCTATGGCGAGGACATGATTTTTGAGAGGACGCGACCTCGTGGCGAGCGGAATCACCATGCCCGACCATCATCTTCGCCGCGGGGTACTCCCAGTACGTGCCCTTATACGACGATGTGGGAGGACTTGTCGGAGGACTCAGGCCGATCCCTATTTGGAGGATTCGCCCTTCGGTGCCTTCACTGCGGTAGGGTTCGTGAGGACACAAGTCTCTCGCGAGGCCTATGAGGCGTGTACGTAACAGGAGAGCGCCCTCGAGAGGCCACGTCGCTCCACCGATCCGCATGCCTACGCCCCGCTCGTTGGGCTACATGAGGAGCTCCGTCAATCGCGGCTAGTTCTCCATTCGAGGAGTAGCGTTTTCTGTAGGCTCTTAGAGGGAGGGTTGTTGTTAGTTGGTAGTATCTCTTGAAGGTTTTTCCATGTATTAGCTTTCTATGTTTTCTTGTATTTTATATGATTCTGTATTGTAAGCTCTGCCCACTCTATGGGTAAGACTTTATGCTTTCTTTTATAATTCAATGGTTATGTACTAAACTATGTTAACTAATATTATGATGATTGCTCTTATGATTGAGGTGTCCTTTAATGCTTTTGTCTTGATGTGATTCATTTACTCTTCCGCTTCACGTTCCATTTATATTATACGCAAAGGCTCACACTTTGTTTTATGCGTATGTATTTCAAAAAAATTTACCTGTATTTTCCGCTAAGTAATTTCACAAATGAGTTTAAAGGAAAGTAATCACTAATAATTAATCTTAACGCATCCTAGGCTTGTTCGAGTTAAATATTATGGTGTTACACTTGGAAAGCAAGATTAAATCCTAGCCATCCATATTTTTTATTATTAGAAAGAATTAGATTTTACACTACATTATTCTTACAACCTTATTCAATATCATTTAAAGCCACCAAACTTGTCATTTTTTCATCCTTCATTTTTGGCCAAGTATGTGTAAATAGCCATCTCCATGTTTGCTTCTTCAAAAACCATGAAAACTTGATCCAAACCCTTGCCTAAACTTGACAAAACCACAAACTCCTTTTACAAAACTTGTTCCTCTCATCAAGATCTACCAAAGTAACCGATTAGAATTTGAATCCATCACTTTTCCAACTTTGAGGGCACACAATCTGAGGTTAAAGGAAGGGTTTGATGTTGTTGGGGAAGCTTTTAAGTGAAGCAAAAGCATTCTAGAGCATCATTTGGAGTTAAGAGCCACAAATCTCTAAAAGTAGGGTTTTCTTGCCTTTTCTTTTTCAAATTTATTCTAGTGTGATCTGATTGAGCTAGGTCCAAAATTTCTTGTTATATTGGTTGATATTATGTTGATATTGATGAATGAATTTTGGTGGAGTGTTTGGATGATGTTAAAAATCATTTTTGTCAAAAGGAAATTTGGTCTATGCTGATGGATTTTCGGTTTTTACATAGGCAGCCATTGAACTCGAATTTTCTGGTATGATTTTGGGTATTTTGATGAGCTAGAAAAAATATATGTTGAAGCCAACATTCTAGTCTAGTTCCATAAATTTTCTTGGGCTCTGATTGTGAATCCTAATGCTCTAAAAAAATCAAGAACCGAAGTGGCTTTCTGTGCTGTCTAGATTAGTGGGACTGAAGCTGTGAATTTGTATAATTTTATTAACATAGCAAATGATTGAATTATCCTTTAAGATTTTTGCATGAAGTTAAAAACATATTAAAGTATCACTGTAAATTTTATTGTGAGTTGCTTCAATCATTTACTAGGGTTAAAAAGTATGAGACTTGGTTCTAACAGTGTAAGTGATCTCTGACCACCAAATTTGTAAAATTTTTTACCATACCTAGAGAATGATTCTTACTTTGAAATTTTTATGGAGCCTTGTGGACATATTGAAGTATCTCAGGAAATTTTCATAGCCTTTAAATTGATTTTTTAATTTGTGAAGTAAATCGTGCTCCGTAGTCTGAATTATGCCAAATGTTGTCTTTGTACTGGAAATGAATTAAACTCTTGATTTAGAAGTCAAATGATCTTTGGTTCAAGTATGATGTACATGAATGCATGCTAGTGACATTAAAGATTGGCTTATGAGAAATGAATGAGAATTACTTGTGATTGATTGTATATATAAGCTTTAAGCTTGCCATGGTAAAAAAGAAACGTGATAAATGAATGATATGTATATTGGAAACATTACGACATTCAGAAACTATGCTAACACATATAGTAATGTGAGCTTGAGGATGATGTACATACTAAGTAAAGAATGAAGTCCCCTTTAGTTCAAAAAAGGAACGCAAAGGTCCCTTTAGTCTATAAAGGGCATGAGAAAGGTCCCCTGAATGTGTAAAGGGCAAAAGGTACCCTGAATGTGTAAAGGGCAGGGAGAGGTCCCTTTTAGTCAAAAGGGCAAGAAAAGGTCCCCTTTGATGTACTAAAGGCATGCAAAGTTGAAAATGAATTATTATGATGTTGAGTACTATGGCATATGTATACTGAGTGATGGAGTAATTAAAATAAATCCACTTCGGAAGAATGACTTTTGAACTTTAAAATGAACCTTTGATATATGTTGCATGCTCACAATTTTACTAATAAACTGAAATGGCTAGGACGATAATGATGGCATGAGTTTCATTATATGTTTTGGGATGCCCTACTGAGAATTTTAGAATTCTCACCCCTATGTGTTTATTTTCGTGTCGTCTCCAGGTTAATTCCAGAGAACAATGAAGCCCTACAAGAAAGACTGAATTGGAATTTCTATAGCTTTGTAGTGGAGACTCATCTTGTTGCACTTAGATATGTACATGTATCTGTAAATATAGTAAAGAACAGGATATGTACTAAAGCTCATAGAAGAGCTTCCTTTTGTACTTGACTTGTACTAAATAAATACTTTGTTTCCTTGATATATATTTTGATAGAACCAAGTTAGTTACTACACGATTCAATTGATTCTTGCTATAGATAATTAAGAAAGGTCCGCTAATTAATGAGCAACAACTCTCAGTACGACATCATGACTTAAGGATGAGGTTGTACTTGGGAGGATGTTACATTATAGTATAAGGGCAGTTCATAATAGGACCTTGAGGAATGGACTGACTATGCTTCCTTAGTAAATGTCATGCATTATAATTCCATTTGTGTATGACATTTGGAATGTTGTGGGTTGTTACCACACTTAGCTTGGTATTGAACCTAATCAACTCAATAACTCTTGTTTGATGTGACAGGAACCAATGACTTCAAATCGGGACTGAGTGGAGCGGCAAATGAAGCCGACATGATGAATACTTTCGTGAGATGGCGGCAATGAGAGAACAACTAGTGGCTAACCGAATGATGGAAAGATTTAACCTTAACGAGCAAAACGGAGGTAACAGGAGGAAATGAAGTGAATGAGGAATATCAAAAATTTGGTCTAGGAAAGCAAACCCCGCCATTTCGAGGAGCCTTCAATCCTGCAAGGCGGAAGAATAGATTAAGACCATGGAGAAGATTTTCTCAGTTCTTCCTTGTACGGAGACCCAAAAAGTGGCCTTTGCTACTTGTAACGCCCAGAATTTCTGTAGAGTGCAAATGACCAAAATGCCCCTAGGTCATTTTTACCCAAATTTGAGGTAAACAACCAGTCCTCGAATGGGTCAACTCAATGTTTGAAGGGGATTATATCTGTTATGTTTGATATTCGAGGTGAAAATCTCGTTCAAACTTTCAGCTCAATGACCAAAATACCCTCATGTGTTCTACACGGTAGAGGTGCGTTTGAGCCTGGAACTTTTCAGGAAGTTTGGAATGATGTTTACGAGTGATATATGATGCCTAGTCTAGCCCGGGAGGTCTGGAGTTAAGAATTACCATTTTGCCCGAACGTGTACAATGAGCCTAATGACGCAATTAAGCAAACCTAAGCAATATTAGGCTCTAAACAAAGATTAATTTATTTCGAGAATTAATCTAGAGTCAAAATAATTTATTAAGGTTAATTAGGACCTAAGATTGCTTAGTTAAACTCTAATTGCATTCTTTAATTCAAGGTTCCTAGTCATGGAATCTTGAATAGTATTTTCTTTCCAATTTCTTAAATTAAGGAATTGTGTCATACCTCATTTGACCAAAAGAATGATTTTAAATTGTTAATCTAGCAAAATTATCCTCCTAATCAAGTCTGACAACCTTAATTAGCCAATTACCTCACCTAAACACTTTCTTACAAACTCCAACCAAAACCTTAATCAAAGAAACACCTAAACACATCCTTAAGCCATAATTACATGAGCAAAAGCTCTTCCCCTTGGCTGATATGTTGGCCAAAAATCCCTTCCCCAAATTGTGTCACATGTTGATTTTGTTGCACTCTAAGCCTATGCCTTAAGCCATACCCAAACCCATACCTCACCATACCAATCAAAGAGATATTTCTTTCTCTCCTTCCTCCTCAAAGTGACCGGCCATTTCTCCTCCTTCAAGGCCATCCATGAGCTCTCAATCTTCTATAAATACACTAGCTTGAAAGCCCTTAAGATCCTTTACACACTTGAGCAAACTTCAGGCTTTCTTCCTAAACTCAAAGAAACTCTTTCTCTTCCCTTGGCCGAAGTGTTCAGCAAGGATTCAAGAAGGTTTCCTTCTCTTTTCCTGAAGAAACAAAGCTTTCTTTCCTCTCAAGACTTCTTTAGGTAGGGGTTTTGTTTTAAAGTTCTTGCTTGTTCTTCAAGAAAAGTTCTAGTTTTCTCTTGGTTTCTAAGCTTTCCTTTTCTTTTCTTCTTTTTCGGCCATGAGGCCTTTTCATGAAGGAAACTTTAGCTTGATGATGATGTTTCAAGATAATGACTTGTTGTTGTCATGTGAGAAACCTCTAAAGCTTGGAAAACTTGGTCTTGGACCATACATGCTTTTGATTTCTTTCCTTTCTCTTGGCTTAAGTTTTTGGTTTCTTTTCTTTTTCCTCTCAAAATTTTCGATTTTCTCTTCCTTTTGTAACACTTCAATTTTTATTAAATGTTTACAAGTCATTTAGAAATTACCATTACCCTAGGTAATTTTTCATATAATTCAAAATTGAACAATCCTCAATAAAGGAATATAACATTAGAAGAAAAGTTAGGAGCAATTCGTGAGAGTTGTAAACCCCAATTTTCTACGTGTAAAATAACCAAAATGGCCCTGAGGTTATTTTACTCAGAAAATGAGGATCGTGGGCCCCACCCATCCTCAAGGGGATGTTTTGATGATAACAAGGGATTGTTTGTGTTATGTGTGTTAATAGAGGAGAAGAATCCTAATTTTAGACTCGGACGCGAAATGACCAAAATGCCCATGCGGTTGTTTTAACTTCATTTGCATGCCAGACCCGAACCTCACTAAAATGTTTTAAAACATGTTTTTAAGCTATGATTAACCATTAGTTAAGCTCGGTGGTCGGGCAATTTTTAAGTAAAATTACCATTTTGTCCCTGTCTTTGTAGTTTTAAATTTCGAGATTTGATTCATATAGTGAAACCTAAGCAATATTAGGCTCAAATTAAAAGTTATTAGATACTAATTATTAATCTAGAGTCAAAATTATTTATTTAGATTGATTAGAACTTAAAATTTCTTAAAAACACCTAAATTGCTTACTAATTCACCTAAGCCCTTAATTGCAAATTCTCTAATTTGCAGATACCTTACCTACACCTAAATAATACATGGAACACACAAATTTCTCTTCCATGGGCTACAAATGGCTGAAATAATGGAGCCATAATGCATCAGAATATTGCCAAATAATGCACTAAAACAAAATGCCAAAAATGTCACCATGAAACATAATTCCCTAAATTCATACAACTTGTCTTGAATCCATATTTCCTCCCTTTGTTCCCTTTGAAATCTGCTAGCCTTCCTCCTCCCTTTGTCCACTTATGAGCTCAAAATCTCTATAAATAGGCATGCTTGAAGGTGTGTTAGAGGCCTTAGTTCATAACTTACACAATTTTAGTTTTTAGAAGCACCAAAAGCTTTCTTTCTTCCTCTCTTGGGAAACTTCTTCACCCATTTCTCAAAGAGATTTCTTTCATTTCACTCAAGAAACCAAGTTCTCTTCCTTTCCTTCAAATAAAATTAGGTAAGTGTTGTTTTAAGTT
The DNA here is from genome assembly GCA_030441495.1 of Dalbergia oliveri. Lineage (NCBI taxonomy): Eukaryota > Viridiplantae > Streptophyta > Magnoliopsida > Fabales > Fabaceae > Dalbergia > Dalbergia oliveri. The sequence continues at coordinate 21,605,024 of JAMLFY010000002.1, read as the reverse complement.
CATTTATGCTATGACAAGTTATGTTTCTAGCTCAAAAATGTTGAATCAATGAACCTTCTATGGCTTTTTCAATTCAGTTTTCTTCCTTCTTTCTTTTGGTTAATTTGGGCTTATGGCCTAGATTATGATGAGACCATGGTTTGATGATGAGGTTTTTGAGTGTTGGTTGTGTAACGCCCTCATTTTCCTGTAATCTTTACTGTCATTAGAAATTACCAAATTACGTAGGTAAATATTATATAAAATTTGAGACCAAACAATTCTCAATAAAGGAATATAACGTTAGAAGAGAAGTTAGGAGCAATTCGTACAAGCATTGCAAACCCGATTTTACTGTATGTGTAAAATGACCAAAATGCCCTGAGGTTATTTTACTCGGAAAATGAGGATCGTGGGCCCCACCCGTCCTCAAGGGGATGTTTGAGGATAATAAAGGATTGTTTGTGTTATGTGTGTTAATGACAGAAGAATCTCAATTTGAGTTCGACGCGTGAAATGACCAAAACGCCCCTACGCTCTTTAATTCTGATATGTGCCGACTCATTGAACCTCACTAAAATATTTTAAAAGGTGTTTTTAAGTTATGAATGACCCTTGGTTAAGTCAGGATGGTCAGGGCAGTTTTGGGTTAAATTACCATTTTGCCCCTCTTTGTAGTTTTGCAAATTTTGAGATTTTCGAATTGTCTAACGAAACCTAAACAATATTAGGCTCAAATTAAAGCTTATTAAATTCTAATTACTAATCTAGAGTCAAAATTATTTATTTAGATTGATTAGAACCTAATGTCACCTAGAGATTTAGGTGACATCTTAGAATTATTACCATGCTATGCAACCTTATTTTAATCTTATCTTTATAAGGTGATAGCTTGGAATTATAAACATGATATGCAATTCCATTTCTTTATCTTTAAGATTTAAGGTGATGACTTGAAAATTAAACATGATGCAAGAACTTGTAATATAAACATGATGCAAGTTCGGATGGTCAGCAAGATTTTGGGTTAAATTACCGTTTTGCCCGTCTTGTGCAGTTTGCAAATTTTGAGATTTTCGATTTGTCTAACGAAACCTAAACAATATTAGGCTCAAATTAAAGCTTATTAAATTCTAATTACTAATCTAGAGTCAAAATTATTTATTTAGATTGATTAGAACCTAAAATTGCTTAAAACACCCAAATTGCTTAGTAATTCACTTAAGCCCTTAACCGTAAATTCTCTAAATTGCATGAATACCTTGCCTACACCTAAATAATACATGGAACACACAAAATCCTCTTCCACAAGGCTGTAATGGCCGAAATTATTGAGCAATAATTCAGAAAATTATTACACAAAAATCCAAAGAATGAAAACAAAGAATCATGAAAACATGGAAACATGATTCCATGTTTTAAGCCACCAAACAAAATGATTTTTCTTCCTTATTTTTTCCTCTAATTTTTGGTCAGATTTCCTTCCTTCCTTTGTCCATTTATGAGCTGCAAAATCTCTATAAATAGGCATGCTTGAAGATAGTTTAGATGCTTAGTTCATAACTTACACAAATTCTAGTCTTAGGAGCACCAAAAGCTTTCTTTCTTTCTTTCTCTTGGGAATTCTCCCTTCAGCTTTTCAAGGATATTTTGCTTCATTTCACTCAAGGAAACCAAGTTCTCTTCCTTTCTTTCAAATCAAATTAGGTAGGGAGGTGTTTCTAAGTTCATTTTATGCTAAGACAAGTTATGTTTCTAGCTCAAAAATGATGTTTTCATGAGCTTTCTTTTAAGTTTTCATTTTCAGTTTCTTCTTCCTTTCTTTTTAAAGTATTTCGGCCATATGGCCTAGCTTATGATGAGACCATGGTTTGATGATGAGATTCTTGAGTGTTGGTTGCAAAGCTTTCACAAGTTAGATCTCTAAAACTTGAAGGTTTCACTAGTTCCCAAAGCTTCTAAAATTTAAGTTTTTCTTTCCTTATTTTACTTTCATGGTTTTGGCCAAATGGCCTAGGAAGGAATGAAATGATGGCTTGATGATGAGGACCTTGAATATGGGTTATAAATCCATCACAAGTTAGGCCTCTAAAGCTTGAACATGTTTTTATCTTGAGGTTTGAATATGAAATATGTATTTTTTTACTTTGTCTTGCTAAGATACATATATTGGGTTGAAATCATAATTTTCTTAAAGTCTTGGAGGAGCTCTAGTAAAGAGATCAAGTGAACTTGCATCCATGTTTAAGTTTATGCCTTGCACAGCCATATTTATTTTATGTCATAACTAAATTCTCAAGAATAAATAAATGAACTTGCATATCTCATGTTTAAATTTCAAGCTTGCATTTCATGTTTAAATTTCAAGTTGTCACTTAATCTCTAAAGATAATAAAGAAGTTGCATCTCATGTTTATTTTATGCTCTCACTTTATTTTATAATGGCTAAAAGAATCAATGCATGACATGTTTATTTTATGTCATCACCTAAAAATCCTAGAGCTCAAAGACTTGCCTATGAATCATAAGCGAAGAAATGAGATAATTGGAGTTAAAGAATTTATTCTTTAAGAAGTCTTGAGAATTGGAGCTTAAAAAAAAATGTAATTCTCTTCTCCCTCACCGGTCCTATGCGGACTACGCCGCTCCGGTTGCTTAAGATTCTCTTCTCTCTCCTGGTCCTATGCGGATTCCGCCGCTCAGTTTCTTGCATCATGTTTATATTACAAGTTCTTGCATCATGTTTAATTTTCAAGTCATCACCTTAAATCTTAAAGATAAAGAAATGGAATTGCATATCATGTTTATAATTCCAAGCTATCACCTTATAAAGATAAGATTAAAATAAGGTTGCATAGCATGGTAATAATTCTAAGATGTCACCTAAATCTCTAAAGCTCAAGACTTGCTCCTTTTATCTTAAGTGAAAGATTTAATTATGAACATTCTTTCAAGTTATAAATCGGTCCCATGGTTAAGTTAGGCCTAAAGTCCTATGACTTCTTTCAAGTTTAACAAAAAGAATTAGTTCTAAAAGAGTTTTAAAACTTTGTAAGAATTTATGGGAAGCTAGTAATTTTATGTGTACTTAAAATGTGATTTGATGCTTATTAAGAATTTGGTGTCATTGATTGATTCCCTGGTTTGTATGTTATAGTTGCTGTTGCAAACAATGAAAACTTATGCATGAAATAAAGACATATTTTGTTCCTGGAAGGAAGTGTATTCCTGTAAGAGTGCAATTTGGAAAGATTCTGGCTAAGGAAAGATTTGGTATTTAAGCGTGTCCATTGTGACCCACCTCTCTTTCCTGGGAATCTCCAGATGCATGATTATAGTTGATATATATTATTCCAGAATAAGACTGTAAATAAGAAAATGTTAGAATTATTATGAATTGAGTTGTAACATGCAAAGACTTATTGGTGACTTAAAATTTATAAGAAAATGATCCTCTGGACCCATCAAACTATAGGTGGTGAAAAGGTGATTCTAGCCCCCTAACCTGTTCTCTCAAAAGGGTAGAGTCAGGACTTTAACTTATCAAAAAGGATAAGTATATGCTAGTGATGACTAGTAAGGTATGAGCTCATAACCTAGATTACTCCCAAAAGGGTGGAGTATAGGGTGGCCCAAGGAAAATAATGAGGATGATAAGATTTTAAAGTCACCTAAGGTACTAAAGAAATAAATTATGTGCACCATGTCCATGTGTAGCTATTATGATATTCTTCTGTGCATAACATACATGAGTTGATGATGAGAAATATGATGTTCTTCTATGCATGTTATATTAATGATGATGATGAGGAATATGATGTAATGATAAAAGAAAAGTTCATTATAAATATGACATGTTAAGATTATGATGCATTATAAGACGCATAATTAAAATTGGCCGAATCTCGGTAAAAGTATTTTCTGAACTTAAAATTTAATCTTCGTATGTTCACTATTTAATAATAACCCCAAGATTCTTAGAGACTTTGATGATGACACCGTAGAAGGAGATACCCTCCTGAGAATTCTTTAGTAAGATTCTCACTCCCTTTCCTTTATTTCCGTCATTGTCTTCGAATTTAGATGGCGACATTCGTCCTGTCGTTGACACCCCTACTTGGGAATTCCACTTGATTCGGTGCATCATTCGTATCACTTTGAAGGAAGGTGCTCGGTTCGTGTTTTTATTTACGTAGGTCGTCCATTTGCACATCCTGTCCCTGTTATCGTTTTTCTCCTACTTCTCCCTATGGCGATGAAATGGTTTTTGAACATGCACGTCCACTTGATGAAAGAATGTTACGTTCTTATCGCCTCATCTCCTGTCCATGGTTTTCAGAGTATAATCCACGAACGATATTCTGAAACCGATCCTTAGAGGACCTCCTACTCATGCTTATTCTGAGAGCTCTCTCCTCTCTCCCACATGTAAGAGAGGGTATTGAGGAAACGGTTGTTCAGCCAAGGTTAGCAAGAAGATCGTCCATGCGACCCCGCCTGGTGCATCTCGTGTGCCCCCTTCCGAGGAAGCTCGTCAATGGATCGGGTTTCTTCCCGTTTCCAAGACGTGGCCCTAGAGAGTTTTAAGTAGTCTTAAGAGTGTTATACATCCAAGTTTTAGAGTAGCCTTCCTTAGCTTTTAAGGTCATCTAGTTTAGGGGCATGAATTTCCTTATAAATAGTTTCCTATGGTGTGAATATGTAAGATATGATGTATGAACTTAACTCACCTTTTGAGTGAGGTTATTGTATATATGTTGTGATGTGCATTATGGATGTTATGTGATGGAGCCAATATGATATATTTAGATTCTTAAATGTCTTATTTTACTACCGCTTAATCGTTTATGTTATGCGCGCTCACGATTTCAATTATGTTATAAAAAAAAATGGCTCGTAATTTCACTAAGTATTTTCAAAATATGATGAAAGAACCAAAGCAAAGAGTAAAGTCTAGTCATTAATCCAATTCAACCTAGGTGTATTTGGTTAATTACTAAGGTGTTACATTTTGGTATAGAAGGTTCGTTCTCATGAAGCCTGAGGATTGGACTGGCTATGCTTCTAAAGCATAATACGTTAGTAATGTCATGTGTAGTTGTTTATCATTAGGATAAGCTTGAGGATTAGAAATACGTGACTACTGTATGTTGAAAGTGCCATGGTAACTTGCTCACTTTGCATGGAATATTGGGCCTGATCACCTCAGTGTTGATGTTTTGTGTGTATAGGGACCAATGGCACGACGACAAACTAGGAACGCGCACAGAATAACCAAGATAATGAGACCGCTGAAGCACTTCGCGACGTAGCAAGGACCATGAGAATGATGATGGAACGGATGGATCAGGATCGTCAAGCTAATATAAATCAAGGACATGAAATTCCCGAACATGCTCGTTTCGAGGAATTTCGTAAGGCGAATCCACCTGTTTTCAAGGGGAACCTGAATCCTAATGTAGCAGATGAATGGATTCGGAATATTGAGAAGGTCTTTGCTGTAGTTCCATGTTCAAAGGAGCAGAAGGTCACTTTTGCCACCCACATGCTTGAGGGTGATGCCGGCTTCTGGTGGACTGGTGTTCGAAGACTCTTGGAGGCAACCGAAGTGGACATTGATTGGGAATTATTCAAGGTCCATTTTTACGAGAAGTACTTTCGGAGTCGGTTAGAAATGTTAAGGACATTGAATTCATGCAACTTGTCCAAGGGAATATGAATGTGGCTCAGTATCCTGCAGATTTGAGGAACTCATTAAGTTCTCAAGGATGTACCAAGGTAACCCTGATGAGTATTGGAAATGCATTAAATACGAGTTAGGGTTAAAGGCAGAACTTAATGTGGAGGTTGCGCACTTGGAAATAGGGATTTCTCTACCTTAGTCAACAAATGCCGCATCATTGAAGAAGGGCGGTGAAGCTGGGTACTTCAAAGTCTAGAATATCATCAAAAAGCTGACACCTCAAGGTCAACGTTCAAGAGGCAAAATCGACCTCCATTTCCACATCAATCAAGATCACAAGTGCCACAAAGGAACTTTCATCAAGGAAGACCGAACAACAACAACAACCGCTATAATAATCCCAGCAACAATCGCAACAACAACAATAATAACAATAAAGGGAAAGCACCACAAAGAGGTCCGCAGCACCTCCACGACCCGTGCCATCCATGGAATGTCCAAGTGCGGCAAGAATCATGGGAGCATGCCATGTCGAGCCGGAACAAACGTGTGCTACCGGTGTGGAAAACCAGGTCATTACTCAGGAGAATGCAGAAAGGAACCCGCCAACCCCCAATCCCAAGCCGGAATACCAAGGAAGGGTATTCACCGTTAATGAAGAAACGACAAAGTCATGAAATCTCGTGGAAGGTAAGTGTAATATGTATGGTAGAAACTTAATTGTACTGTATGATTTGGCGCTTCCCATTCTTTTATCTCCCACTCATGTGTTAAAACCCTTAACTTGCATATAACTGAGCTTCCTTTTGACCTTATTGTTTCTACCCTCCTGGAAAACCCGTTAGGACTTGTAAATGTTGTTTAGATTGCCATTTTGTTATTAGAATAGATCATTTGTTTTAGATCTCATTTGCTTACCCATGCAAGGTTTAGATGTGATTCTTGGCATGGATTGGCTTGAAGCCAACCGTGTCCTGTTAAACTGCTATGAGAAAACCATTACTTTTCTTCCTGTTCCCATTAGACCTAAGAAACCCATAAGTCTTTACATAACTAGAAATGGACTGTGGTAAGGGTGAGAGTAAAGGTTATATTTTCCTAGCCGCTAGTGATGTAGACTTTGAGCAAAGTATCGATGAGATACCGATAGTAAGAAATTATCCCGAAGTATTTCCGATGAGATACAGAGTTTCCCCAAGAAAGAGATAGAGTTTTCCATAGAATTGCTTCCGGTCAGGTCCCATATCCATAGCCCCATACAGGATGTCCCCATTAGAGTTGCCGAGTTGAAAGCTCAATTGGAGGATTTATTGGAGAAAAAGTTTGTCAGACCTAGTGCGTCACCTTGGGGAGCGCCGGTGTTGTTTGTGAAGAAAAAGGATGGAAGTATGAGGATGTGTGTTGACTATAGGCAATTGAATAAAGTGACGGTGAAGAACAAATACCCTTTGCCTAGGATAGATGACTTGATGGAGCAGCTTAAAGGTGCAGGAGTGTTTTCTAAGATTGATTTGAGGTCAGGTTACCACCGATTAGGGTAAGAGATGAAGATATACCGAAAACGGCCTTTCGCACTCGATACGGCCATTTGAGTTTGAGTAATGTCCTTTGGATTAACCAATGCTCCAGCAATTTTTATGGATTACATGAATAGGATCTTTAGACCCTATTTAGATCAGTTTGTGGTTGTCTTCATAGATGATATTCTCATCTACTCTAAGACCCACGAGGAGCATGAACGCCACCTAACCATAGTACTAGAGATCTTGAAGGAAAAGAAACTATATGCCAAGCTTTCTAAGTGTGAATTCTGGTTAGATGAGGTAAATTTTTAGGGCATGTAGTATCTAAGAAAGGAATTGTTGTAGATCCTAGTAAGGTGGAAACGGTTGTAAACTGGGAAAGACCAACCACGGTAATGAAGTAAGGAGCTTTTTGGGTTTAGCTGGTTATTACCGTCGGTTTATCAAGGGATTTTCCAGATTTCCCTACCCTTGACCAAGCTAACTAGGAAAAACACCCTTTTTCATGGACCCCAGAGTGTGAAAAGAGCTTTCAAGAGCTGAAACACAAGCTAACCTCAACCCCTGTTTAGTATTACCCGACCCCAATGTGCCTTTTGAAGTGTCCTGTGATGCTTCGAGAAAGGTTTGGGTTGTGTAATGATGCAAATAGGCAAGTGGTGGCCTACGCATCAAGACAACTCAAGCCGCATGAGGCAAATTACCCCACCCATGACCTTGAGTTAGCCGCTCTCGTGTTTGCTCTAAAGATTTGGAGACACCATTTATACGGAGTGAGGTTTGAGGTGTTTTCCGATCACAAGAGTTTGAAATATCTCTTTGATCAAAAGAGCTAAACATGAGGCAAAGAAGGTGGATGGAGTTTTTAAAAGATTATGATTTCGGGTTAAACTATCATCCAGGTAAAGCTAATGTTGTAGCTGATGCCCTAAGTAGGAAATCCTTACAAGTGTCCCGTTTGATGGTGAAGGAGGTTGAGTTAATTGAGGTTTAGAGACCTAAATTTAGGGATGACCTTGACCACTAAGGGCATAAGAGCTTGTCACCTTAGTGTGACGAGTGAATTCAAGGAAAGAATTGCTCAAGCCCAAAGGAAAGATACAGAATTTCAAGAGACCTTAGGCGGTAAGAGCTGATAAGTTGAAAGGTTTTACCCAAGGGAATGATAGTTTATGGAGGTTTGAAGGTCGTATATGTGTACCTGCTAGTGGTGACCTCCGAAAGGATATTTTGGAGGAAGCCCATAAGAGCCATTTCACCTTCATCCGGGTGCCACCAAGATGTATCAAGATTTGAAGAAGATGTTCTGGTGGCCAGGATTGAAGAAGGATGTGTGCACATGGGTGAGTAAGTGCTTGGTGTGTCAAAAAGTGAAGATTGAACACCAAAAACCTTCTGGAATGTTGCAACCTTTGTCGATCCCTGAATGGAAGTGGGATAGTATCTCCATGGATTTTGTAACTGGACTCAGAAGACAAGCGAATCATGATGCCATATGGGTAATCGTGGATCGGTTGACTAGTCAGCCCACTTTTTACCTATTAAGGTGACTTATTCCTTGGATAGGTTAGCACGTTATATATCCAGGAGATAGTAAGATTACATGGAGTCCGTCAACAATAATCTCGGATCGAGATCCGCGATTCACGTCACGGTTTTGGGGAGCCTTTCAGAAGGCGTTTGGTTCAAAGTGTGTCCGGCTTATCACCCCAAACGGACGGTCAATCTGAAAGAACTATCCAAACTTTGGAGGACATGTTGAGGGCATGTGTTTTAGATCAAAGAGGGAGTTGGGATAAGTACCTCCATTGATTGAGTTTGCATATAACAACAGTTATCATGCAAGTATCGGTATGGCACCATACGAGCCCTCTATGGACGGAAGTGTCAATCACCTCTATGTTGGTATGAGCCCAGAGAGCAAAGTCTACTTGAACAGATATTGTGAGGGAAACAACGAACAAATTAAGAAAATTAGGGATAAAATTCTTCCTGCTCAAAGTCGCAGAAAAACTATGCGGACAAGTGAAAACCGCTAGATTTTCAAGAAGGGGACCATGTGTTCCTAAGAATCACCCCCCCAGGCATAGGACGAGCAATGAAAGTAAAGAAATTGAGCCCCAGATTTCTTGGCCCGTTTGAAATCCTTAACAAAGTAGGATCCGTAGCACCGTATAGCCTTAGCCCAGAGTCTCTCCAACCTTCATGATGTTTTCCATGTCTCCAGTTAAGGAAATATCATTCTGACCCAAGTCATGTACTAGAGCAGAACATGTACAATTAAGAGATGACCTAACGTTTAACTTACCACCCACGAGAATCGTTGACCAGGAGTTAACGGTTAAGAATAAGGCCGTACCTTTGATCAAAGTAGCATGGGGACGAGGTGAAACCGAAGAAGTTACATGGGAGCTGAAATAGATATGCAAGCACAATCCCGAGCTATTCTCAGTAACGAATTTCGAGGGCGAAATTCTTTTAAGGAGGGGAGTAATGTAACGCCCCAATTTTTACTGTAATCTTTACTGTCATTAGAAATTACCAAATTCCGTAGGTAAATATTATATAAAATTTGAGACCAAACAATTCTCAATAAAGGAATATAACGTTAGAAGAGAAGTTAGGAGCAATTCGTACAAGCATTGCAAACCAATTTACTGTATGTGTAAAATGACCAAAATGCCCCTGAGGTTATTTTACTCGGAAAATGAGGATCGTGGGCCCCACCCATCCTCAAGGGAATGTTTTGAGGATAATAAAGGATTGTTTGTGTTATGTGTGTTAATAGAGAAGAATCTCAATTTTGAGTTTCACGCGAAATGACCAAACGCCCTCCGTTTTAACTTCTGGTACGAGTGAGAACCTCACTAAAATATTTAAAAGGTGTTTTTAAGTTATGAATGACCCTTGGTTAAGTATGGTTGGGGTTTGGGTAAATTACGGTTTTTCCCCTTTCAGTTTTGCAATTTTGAGATTTCAATTTGTCTAACAAACCTACAATATTAGGCTCAAATTAAAGCTTATTAAATTCTAATTACTAATCTAGAGTCAAAATTATTTATTTAGATTGATTAGAACCTAATGTCACCTAGAGATTTATGTGACATCTTAGAATTATTACCATGCTATGCAACCTTATTTTAATCTTATCTTTATAAGGTGATAGCTTGGAATTATAAACATGATATGCAATTCCATTTCTTTATCTTTAAGATTTAAGGTGATGACTTGAAAATTAAACATGATGCAAGAACTTGTAATATAAACATGATGCAAGTTCGGATGGTCCCATTTGGGTTAAATTTTTTGTCTTTGTGCAGTTTTGCAAATTTTGAGATTTTTGATTTGTCTAACGAAACCTAAACAATATTAGGCTCAAATTAAAGCTTATTAAATTCTAATTACTAATCTAGAGTCAAAATTATTTATTTAGATTGATTAGAACCTAAAATTGCTTAAAACACCCAAATTGCTTAGTAATTCACTTAAGCCCTTAACCGTAAATTCTCTAAATTGCATGAATACCTTGCCTACACCTAAATAATACATGGAACACACAAAATCCTCTTCCACAAGGCTGTAATGGCCGAAATTATTGAGTAATAATTCAGAAAATTATTACACAAAAATCCAAAGAATGAAAACAAAGAATCATGAAAACATGGAAACATGATTCCATGTTTTAAGCCACCAAACAAAATGATTTTTCTTCCTTATTTTTTCCTCTAATTTTTGGTCAGATTTCCTTCCTTCCTTTGTCCATTTATGAGCTGCAAAATCTCTATAAATAGGCATGCTTGAAGATAGTTTAGATGCTTAGTTCATAACTTACACAAATTCTAGTCTTAGGAGCACCAAAAGCTTTCTTTCTTTCTTTCTCTTGGCTGAATTCTCCCTTCAGCTTTTCAAGGATATTTTGCTTCATTTCACTCAAGGAAACCAAGTTCTCTTCCTTTCTTTCAAATCAAATTAGGTAGGGAGGTGTTTCTAAGTTCATTTTATGCTAAGACAAGTTATGTTTCTAGCTCAAAAATGATGTTTTCATGAGCTTTCTTTTAAGTTTTCATTTTCAGTTTCTTCTTCCTTTCTTTTTAAAGTATTTCGGCCATATGGCCTAGCTTATGATGAGACCATGGTTTGATGATGAGATTCTTGAGTGTTGGTTGCAAAGCTTTCACAAGTTAGATCTCTAAAACTTGAAGGTTTCACTAGTTTCCAAAGCTTCTAAAATTTAAGTTTTTCTTTCCTTATTTTCCTTTCATGGTTTTGGCCAAATGGCCTAGGAAGGAATGAAATGATGGCTTGATGATGAGGACCTTGAATATGGGTTGTAAATCCATCACAAGTTAGGCCTCTAAAGCTTGAACATGTTTTTATCTTGAGGTTTGAATATGAAATATGTATTTTTTACTTTGTCTTGCTAAGATACATATATTGGGTTGAAATCATAATTTTCTTAAAGTCTTGGAGGAGCTCTAGTAAAGAGATCAAGTGAACTTGCATCCATGTTTAAGTTTATGCCTTGCACAGCCATATTTATTTTATGTCATAACTAAATTCTCAAGAATAAATAAATGAACTTGCATATCTCATGTTTAAATTTCAAGCTTGCATTTCATGTTTAAATTTCAAGTTGTCACTTAATCTCTAAAGATAATAAAGAAGTTGCATCTCATGTTTATTTTATGCTCTCACTTTATTTTATAATGGCTAAAAGAATCAATGCATGGCATGTTTATTTTATGTCATCACCTAAAAATCCTAGAGCTCAAAGACTTGCCTATGAATCATAAGCGAAGAAATGAGATAATTGGAGTTAAAGAATTTATTCTTTAAGAAGTCTTGAGAATTGGAGCTTAAAAAAAAATGTAATTCTCTTCTCCCTCACTACCTATGCGGACTCCCGCTCAGGTTGCTTAAGATTCTCTTCTCCTCATTCCTGCGGTACCGCGCTCAACTTGCATCATGTTTATATTACAAGTTCTTGCATCATGTTTAATTTTCAAGTCATCACCTTAAATCTTAAAGATAAAGAAATGGAATTGCATATCATGTTTATAATTCCAAGCTATCACCTTATAAAGATAAGATTAAAATAAGGTTGCATAGCATGGTAATAATTCTAAGATGTCACCTAAATCTCTAAAGCTCAAGACTTGCTCCTTTTATCTTAAGTGAAAGATTTAATTATGAACATTCTTTCAAGTTATAAATCGGTCCCATGGTTAAGTTAGGCCTAAAGTCCTATGACTTCTTTCAAGTTTAACAAAAAGAATTAGTTCTAAAAGAGTTTTAAAACTTTGTAAGAATTTTATGGGAAGCTAGTAATTTTATGTGTACTTAAAATGTGATTTGATGCTTATTAAGAATTTGGTGTCATTGATTGATTCCCTGGTTTGTATGTTATAGTTGCTGTTGCAAACAATGAAAACTTATGCATGAAATAAACATATTATTCTGTTCCTGGAAGAAAGTGTATTACTGTAAGAGTGCAATTTGGAAAGATTCTGGCTAAGGAAAGATTTGGTATTTAAGCGTGTCCATTGTGACCCACCTCTCTTCCTGGGAATCTCCAGATGCATGATTATAGTTGATATATATTATTCAGGAATAAGACTAAAATGAAAATGTTAGAATTATTATGAATTGCGAGTTGTAACATGCAAAGACTTATTGGTGACTTAAAATTTATAAGAAAATGATCCTGGACCCATCAAACTATAGGTGGTGAAAAGGTGATTCTAGCCCCCTAACCTGTTCTCTCAAAAGGGTAGAGTTAGGACTTTAACTTATCAAAAAGGATAAGTATATGCTAGTGACGACTAGTAAGGTATGAGCTCATAACCTAGATTACTCCCAAAAGGGTGGAGTATAGGGTGGCCCAAGGAAAATAATGAGGATGATAAGATTTTAAAGTCACCTAAGGTACTAAAGAAATAAATTATGTGCACCATGTCCATGTGTAGCTATTATGATATTCTTCTGTGCATAACATACATGAGTTGATGATGAGAAATATGATGTTCTTCTATGCATGTTATATTAATGATGATGATGAGGAATATGATGTAATGATAAAAGAAAAGTTCATTATAAATATGACATGTTAAGATTATGATGCATTATAAGACGCATAATTAAAATTGGCGAATCTCGGTAAAAGTATTTGAACTTAAAATTTAATCTTCGTATGTTCACTATTTTATAATAACCCAAGATTCCTGGAGACTTGATGATGACACCGTAGAAGGAGATACCTCCTGAGAATTCTTTAGTAAGATTCTCACTCCTTTCCTTTATTTCCGTCATTGTCTTCAATTAAATGGCGACATTCGTCCTATTCGTTGACACCCTCTTGGGAATTCCACTATGATCGGGTCATCGTATCACTTTGAAGGAAGGTGCTCGGTTCGTGTTTTATTTACGTAGGTCGTCATTTGCACATCATATCCCTAGTTATCGTTTTTTCTACTTCTCCCTATGGCGATGAAATGGTTTTTGAACATGCACGTCCACTTGATGAAAGAATGTTACGTTCTTATCCCGCCTCATCTGCTGTCCATGGTTTCCAAAGTATAATCCACGAACGGATTGCTGAAACGATCCTAGAGGACCTCCTACTCATGCTTATTCTAGAGCTTCTCTCCTACTCTCCCACATGTAAGAGTAGTGAGGAACAGTTGTTCGCGAGGTTAGCAAGAAGATTGTCCATGGACCCGCCTGGTGCATCTTGTGCCCCCTTCGGAGGAAGCTCGTCAATGATCGGGTTTCTTCCGTTTTCCGAGACGGTGGCCCTGAGAGAGTTTTAAGTAGTCTTAAGAGTGTTATACATCCCTCTTTAAAGTAGTATTCCTCACTTTTAAGGTCATCTAGTTTAGGGGCATGAATTTCCTTATAAATAGTTTCCTATGGTGTGAATATGTAAGAATGATGTATGAACTTAACTCACCTTTGAGTGAGGTTATTGTATATATGTTGTGATGTGCATTATGGATGTTATGTGATGGAGCCAATATGATATATTTAGATTCTTAAATGTCTTATTTTACTACCGCTTAATCGTTTATGTTATGCGGCTCACGATTTCAATTATGTTAAAAAAAAATGGCTCGTAATTTCACTAAGTATTTTCAAAATACGATGAAAGAACCAAAGTAAAGAGTAAAGTCTATCGTTAATCCAATTCAACCTAGGTGTATTTGGTTAATTACTAGGTGTTACATTGCAAAGCCTTAACAAGTTAAACCTCTAAAACTTGAAGGTTTCACTAGTTTTTAAAGCTTTATAATTTCGGATTTTCTTTCCTTATTTTTTTCTTTAATGGTTTTGGCCAAATGGCCTACAAGGAATGAAATGATGGCTTGATGATGAGCCTTGAGATTGGTTGTAAATTCATCACAAGTTAGGCCTCTAAAGCTTGAAAATTCCACTTGTTGCAAAACTTTAAAGAATGAGGTTTATGATGCAAAAATAAAGATCTTGAGTTTAGAACTTGAAAGATGTATTTTTCACTTTGTCTTGCTAAGATATATATATTGGGTTGAAATTATATGTCTCTAAAAGTCTTGGAGGAGCTCTAGTAAAGAATAAAATGATTTGCATCCATGTTTAAGATTATGCCTTGCATAACCATGTTTATTTTCTATGTCATCACTAAATTATTAAGAATGAATAAATGAACTTGCATTTCTCATGTTTAAATTCCAAGTTTGCATTTCATGTTTATATTTCAAGTTATCACTTAATCTCTAAAGATAATAAAGAGGTTGCATATCATATTTATTTTATGCTCTCACTTTATTTTATAATGGTAAAAGAATCAATGCATGGCATGTTTATTTTATGTCATCGCCTAAAGATCCTAAGAGCTCAAAGACTTGCCCAAGTATCACAAGCAAAGTTGGAACCATGGTAA
>JAMLFY010000002.1:21564323-21589424 GCA_030441495.1 Dalbergia oliveri | reverse complement strand
TTATAAACATGTAATGCAAGCCTCATTCTTAGTCTTTTTAAGTTGATAGCAAGAAAGATAAATATGCTATGCAAGGAAAAATAAACATGAATGCAAAGACTTGAAAGTAAACATGAATGCAAGTCCATTTCTTTATTTTAGTGCTCTAGGCCTCTTAGAGTATTTACTTAAATCACATCTCAACTTTAAGGTTGAGATAGGTAGGTTTTGAGATTAGTTGTTAAGTGATAACTTGAAAATAAATATGCTAGACAAGGAAATATGAACATGAATGCAAGGACTTGAAAGTAAACATGAATGCAAGTCCATTTCTTTATTTTAGTGCTCTAGGCCTCTTAGAGTATTTACTCTAAATCACATTTCAACTTTAAGGTTGAGATAGGTAGGCTTTGAGATTAGTTGCTAAGTGATAACTTGAAAATAAATATGCTAGACAAGGAAATATAAACATGAATGCAAGGACTTGAAAGTAAACATAAATGCAAGTCAATTTCTTTAAGTCCTAGGCTCAAGATTACCACTTTAACAGCATAACAACATCATCTAATAAAACTTTCTTAAATAAGCTACTTAGCATAATCATCATATTTTGTGAAAGCACAACTTAAGCTCTAGAGGTTCCATTGTGATGAACTCATAGTCATCATCAAAACTCTCATCATCAAGCTATCATGAGGAACCTTTAAAGCTTTGAAGCCGAAATGAAAAGGAAAAGAAAAGAGAAAACCAAAATGATCTAGCAAGGGGAAATCTTCAACACATCATTTTTAAACCAAGAACCAAGTTTTGACAAAGCAATGTGTAACACCCTGAAAAATTACTTAAAAATTAATTTTAGCTTTGTTAGTCATAATTTTAAAAATATAACAGTTTAACAACGATGAGGGTGGCCCAACGGACGTTTAAAAAAAAAAAATTTCGGGCCGGTGAATAGTAACCTTGTGGGCCCCATCTGCCGCAGGAAACCCTAGATTCGGGCTAAGGTGCCCGAAATTAGGAAAACATGGGAATAAGGTTAGAAATAGGTGGGAATGATAATTTTATACTTAAAATTAATTTTCGGGCAATATCGGTTTAATCGGGTATAAGTGTTTACCCGTTCGTGAGATTTATGTTTTTTTAATGAAACTTTCAATGAAAGTTTGCCACTTAACTAGACAAGTGTGTGGCTTAGAAGAAGCCACACCATTACTACTTTATTGCAACCAATAGGATGCTTACAAAAATTACTAGACTTATCTTTAAGAAAATAAAACATTTTGTACTTGAAATTATTATGCAATTTGTCATAAACTCATAAAATCAATATCTTATCATTTCCTTCATCAAAATTTCGTCCAGAACACTCCAAGAAGCTATCCTCCATTGTTCTTCCTCTCAAACTCCATTAACAAACTTGGAGCTTCATAAACCCTAGCCTAAACTTGATAAAACCTCAAGATCTCTTCACAAAACATGTTCTACACCTAATTCTCTACCAATCTAACCGAACAAAATTTCCATTCCTTATCAAAACCTTGTCTTGTACCTCACACCTCACTGATATCAGAGGGGTTTGAAGTTGGATTGGGAGCTTTGGAGGAGAAGGAAGCAAGCTTGGTTAATCTTGAAGCCAAGGAGCTAATAGGTTACTCAAAGTAGGGTTTTTCTTGCCTTTTCTTTGTCAAATTTTTCTAATCTGTTTTGGGTTGTGTTAAGTCCAAAATTTCTGGTTATTTTGGATGATATCATGTTGATATTGATGTGTGAATTTTGGTGGTGGGTTTGGATGGTGTTAAAATGAGTTTTATCAAAGTAAGTTTGGACTAAGTTGCTGGAAATTCTGTTTTCCTGATGTTGCAGTTGTTCACGAAATTTTTTGGAATATTTTTGAGTGCTTTCATAAGCTATAAAAATTATATGTTGGATTTAGCACCTTAAAATAACTACATGAATTTTCTTAGGTGTTAGTTTTAAGTTTTGATGCCTCAGAAAAATCAGAAACCGAAATGAGGCAGATACTGTCCTGATTGTTGAGACTGAAGCAGTAAACTTGTCTGAATTTATTACCATAGCAAATGATTGAAATAACTCTTGAAATTTTTACATGAAGTTACTAATATATTGAAGTGTCACTGTGAATTTTATTGTGAATTAATTCAATCATTTGCTGGGGTTAAAAATTAGGGAACTGGTTCTGGTCTGGGAATTGGTGACCCTTGACCACTAAATTTGTACATTTTACTGAGGTAGCTATAGAGCTCTGATTGTCTTGAAATTTTTACAGGGTCTCCTAGACACATTGAAGTGTCTTAGAGAATTTTTATAACCTCTAAATTGATTGTTTGATGAGCAAAACAAATTGTGCCACAATGGGGTGAAAACTGCCCATTGTGCTGGGAATGGAACAATGATTTGAATTGAGAATGTAATGGCACTTTGGCTTCTAGTATGACATGAGTATTTGATATTAAGTGTTTGGCCATGTGACTTATGACATGTAAATGCATGCTATGGATTTTTAAGGATTGAAGTATGAGAAAAGAATGAGAATTTCATTGTGAATGATTGCCTATATGTGGCCTATGTATGCATTTGAGAAAAGAGAAAAGTATATGATGCCATTATAAGGATGTATAAATTTAAATCGTGCATGTTCTGACATATGGACAAAATAGAAACAAGACTTAGATTGAATGAAGGGAAGGCGAAAGTAGTAACTTCCCAAAATTTATTTTGAGTCGGTAGACGTATCGGCTAGGAATAGATCTGTGGGATTTGGAAATGGAAAAAAATGAAGTTCGATGACCACGTATAGGAATGAGCTTAGCCTTACAAGGTTTATTTCCCTTGTGTGGTGTGATCCACCATAAATACCCGTTGGGTATAAACGGATCTATTGTGGAGTTGTCCATTGAAAATACCCATTGGGTATAAACTAAGTCTTTCCTATGTCAATGAAAAGAGAAAAATGCACTAATTGGCTTTCTATGGCCATGATGGAAATCAAGTCACTTTGAGATAATTTTACTGTATTTAACATATGTATCACCTATATCATATGAAATCCTTTAAGTAGATTTACTTACTATGTGTTTGAGCTTCTGGATATATGTACATGTACTGATTGATTGTTAAAAGCTACCCACTTCGAAGGATGATTTTGAAATCTTAAAATGAACCTTTAGAATATATTGCATGACCATAGTTTTCTAATAAACCGAAGTGGCTTGGGCGATGACGATGACATTAGATTGTGATTGGAGAGTTGCCCTACTGAGAATTATAAAATTCTCACCCCTATGTGTTTGTTTCCTGTCGCCTACAAGTTAAGCCAGAGGATGATGATGCTGCTATGCAAAGGAGTGTAGGATTGTTATAGTGTAGTAGTTACGTTTTTTCTCCTATACTTAGTGAAATGAGTATGTATGTAAATGTATTAGAAGACAGATATGTACTAAAGCTCATAAAGGAGCTTCCTTATGTATTTTAGCTGTATGTTTAATAAACTTGATGTTTACATGTAATATGTTTTAATAGAATTACGCTTAGTTATCTCATACGTAAATCGAGCTTGCTATAGATAATTAAGAAGGTCCGCTAATTAACAAGTAACAACTCACGAGTACGATATCATAGCTTAAGAATGAGGTTGTACTTGGGAGGATGTTACACAATGAAAGATGGATATAAAGGCATTAAGTCCTAAGTTTAAGATTTCCATTTTTACAACATAATAACATCATTTCTCCAAGACTTACAAACAAGTGTAACCTTCAAGCTTTAGAGGTCAAACATGTGATGGTTTTGCAACCAACACCCAAGATCCTCATCATCAAGCCATGGTTTCACCCTCATCTAGGCCATAAGGCCGAAACATCAAAAGGAAAGGAAAAGGAAAAGCCGAAATGAAGAAACAAAAAGAAGATCATCCCATCATTTTAAACCAAGAACAACACTTAACAAAGCAAGGAAATAATTTTAAAGACAACTCCCTACCAAGTTTTGTTTGAAGAAAGAAAGAAAGCTTGATTTCTTGAGATGATATGAGAGGAAAATCTTCTTGGAACCTTGAGAGGCGATCAGCCAAGGGGGAGGAAAATGGAATTCTTTGAGCTTAGGGAGAAAACTTGAAGTGTGCAAATGTGTGTAAAAATTTCAATGAGCTTTCAAGCATGACTATTTATAGAGAAATAAAACACATTGATGTGTTTTTCGAGGAGGATTGTCGCCGCCATGGAGAGGAAAAGAGAGAAAAATATCTCTTGATTGGTATGGGTTTGGGTATGGTCAAGTATGGGTGAAAGTATGGTCCAAGGTATGGCCTAGGCATGGTTCTTTGTGTGTAATTTAAACAACATGTGATGAATCATTGGGGAAGGATGGCTTCGGCCATGATAGCCCAAGGAGGAAGAAAATGTGTCCTCCAATTTGTGTTTTAGAGATGTGTTTAGGTGTATCTTTTATTAGGCTTTTGATTAGGAATTTGTAAGTAAGTGTTTAGGTAAAGTAATGGGTAATTAAGTCTATCAAGACATGATTAAGGGGTTGTTCTTGCTTCATTAGTGAAATAAAACTTAATTTATATATAAAACCTTTCACAAACACAATTCCTTGATTTAAGGAATTGAGAGAGAATATTATTCAAGATTCCATGACATGGCATCTGATTCTTAAGACAAGATTAAGGTGTATCTAAGCAATCTTAGGTTCTAATCAACCTTAATAAATTATTTTGACTCTAGATTAGTAATTGGAATTTACTAATCTTTAATTAGAGCCTAATATTGCTTAGGTTTTGCTAATCGCGTCATTAAACCCAAGATGCACAAAGCTATGGGCAAAATGGTATTTTTTCAAAACCTCTCTGCCATCCTGTTAATGGCTAAACATAGCTTAAAAACATCATTTAAAACCTTTTGGTGAAATTCGGGTTCAGTCGGCACATGAATCGGGTTGAAAAGCCACACGGGCGTTTTGCTAATTTTGCTCGTTGAAACTCAGAAATGAGATTTTTCTCTCTATTACCTCACATAACACATGTAATCCCCCATCATTATCAAAACATCCCCTTGAGGATGGTTTGGGTCCGACCTCATTTCTGGTAGAATGACCAGGGCATTTTGGCCATTTATACAGAAAAATCGAGGCATTACACTTGCTACCTAACGCCATAAGAACAATGGGGGAAGAACCCATGGATGGAATATTGGTCTCTGAGGGGTTGGACTTTACTGAGAGAGAGGGACGTACTCCGAGAGGCGTGGTAGGCCCAGGCTGCATCAGGCGCACGACCGGTTGCGCTCTCCTTGGGGGTCGGCGCGCCAGATAGGCCGTCGGCGAAGGCGAAGTCGGCATGAAACGGAAACTGTGACAGGCTGGGCAAAAAGACGATTGAGGAACACAAACAAGCGCACATAATAACGTCCAACGAAGTGGTATGACTCGGTGCGTGGCATCAAAATGGAGCTCCCAGGTTGGCGCATCAACGTGGACGAAGGCTGCCATCGATCTCGAAGACGTGACGGAAAGAAAAGATATAGGGAGTGAGAATCTTGATAAAGAATTTCAGTAGGGTTTCCTCCTATTTTTGTGTCATCATCTACGTCCTCAGGAACCTGGGTTTCTTTATAGAAAGGTGAACATTTATAATGTTCAATTTTAAAGTGCTAAAGTACCATTTACCGAGGCCCATTTAATTTTAGTATGCGTCTTGGATGTCATGAATGCAATATACCTTATCATGAAATGCATGGCAATGCAAGGTATGGGATACTAATTTTAATCATAAAAGATATTCATGGATCATAACAATTATAACATGACTTTCTTCCACTTATCTTTTAGGTGACTTAGATTAATTCTTTCTCTATTTAGGGCCACCCTATTTCTCTTGCCTTTTGAGAGTTTTAGGTTATGAGCTCATACCTCATTAGTCGTCACTAGCATAATCTTATCCTATGATAAGTTAACATTTTACTTTGGAGTGCGGGATAGGGGCAATAGGATCACCTTTCATAACCTTTAATTCTGGAGTCCAAAGGATCACTTCCTTATTGGATCACCTCTCATAACCTTTAATTCAGGAGTCTAGAGGATCATTTCCATGTATTTTTATGTCACCTTTATATTAACATATTGTGTTAAGATGCAAAGCCATAACCATATTATATACTTTTCTCATACTCTTTTGAACCTATGCAACTTTAAAATATTCCAAGTGAAATTATAACATGCCATATCCATTCAAAATCAAATAACTAAACATGTAAGACCTCAATTTCACATAATTCCTCAAGCAAATGGAAAATCATAACATTGTATAGGATAAGTACTTTAATTCGTATCCTTATGGCAACACAATAAGCAACCTTAGATTAATAGTATAAATTAGAGAGCTTAATAAAGGATGTTTACATTTAATAAGATATATATATTGCATGAGTCAAAGATCTCATGTGAGTTAAAATGGTGAGTCTTGAGCACTAGGTTAATCAAGTGATAGCATAATTTTAGACATGCAATGCAAGCTTCATTTTTAATCTTGGCATTATAGGTGATAGCAAGAAAAACATAAGTATGCTATGCAAAGCTTTGAATTTAAATATGAGAATGCAAGCTCTAGTTTTAAATCTTTAAGTTTAGGTGATGACTTGAAAAATAAATATGCTAGACAAGAAATGTAAACATGAATGCAAGTTCAATTCTTTATTTTAGTGCTCTAGGCCCCTTAGAGTATTCACTTAATCAATTTCAACTTTAAGGTTGAAATAGGTAGGCTTCGGGTTAATTATTTAAGTGATATGAAAGTGCAAGCTCTTCTTTTAATCTTTAAGTTTAAGTGATGGCTTGAAAAGTAAATATGCTAAGCAAGGAAATGTAAATATGAATGCAAGTCCAATTCTTTATTTTAGTGCTCTAGGCCTCTTAGAGTATTCACTCTAAATCATATTTCAACTTTAAGGTTGAAATAGTAGGCTTTGAGATTAATTATTTTAGGTGATTATGTAAACATGAAATGCAAAGCTTAATTCTAAATATGTAATGCAAAAACTTGAAATATAAATATCGATGCATTTCTTTGAGTCCTAGGCTCAAGACTTCCATTCTAACAACATAACATCATCATTTGCTAAAAACTCTTAAAAGTGAAACCTTCAAACTTTAGAGGTCAAACAAATGATGGTTTTGCAACCAACACCTAAGACTCTCATTATCAAGCCATGGTTTCCTCATGATGTAGGCCATAAGGCCGAAAACAAAAGAGAAAGAAAGGAAAACAAAAAATCAAAAATGGTGTAATGGGAAAGGAAAACATCTTAAACCAAGAGTAAGACAAGAGAAGAGAATAGCAAATCCTTAAAACAACTCCCTACCAAGAGTGTTTTTCTTTTGAAAAGAGAAAAGCTTGGTCTTGAAATGTGATGAGAAGAACAAATCCTCCTTGGTGCCAAGATGGTTTTGGCCAAGAAGAAAAGAAAAGGAAGAAAGGTTTGTCTTGGGTTTTTGATCTTGGAGATAGAGAGATTATGTGTTTAGAGGAATGTTTGTGGTGTTTGTATGGTGGTTTGTGGTTAGGAAATGGTGGAGGGTGGTGGCTCTTGGAAAGAAATGAAGAAGAAGAAGAAGAAGAATTATTTGAGTTTGAGAAAGAAAGCTTTAAGGTTATGAAGATGAGCAAGTGTTACAAGCTTTCCTTGATGCCTATTTATAAAAAATGAAAGACATGGAGTGCCATGGGAAGAATGGCCGCAGCACTTTTGGAGGGAAAGGAAGAGAAAATATCTCTTTGCAAGGTATGGCTTTGGGTATGGCTAGGTATGGTCAAGGCATGGCTCAAGATATGGCTAGGTATGGTTCTTTAAGTGTATTTTAATTGAATTTCAACATGTGATGGATGGAAATGGAGGGGAGTGGCCAGTTGGTTTAGGAGCCATGGGGAAGAGAAAATCTCATTCTAATGTTGGTTTATGTGTATGTTTAGAAGTTGATTTGGTTAGGTCATGGGTTAGGGGTTGTAATTTAGTGTTTTAGGTGAGAAAATGAGTAATTAAGGTGGCTCAAGACAAGATTAAAGAGTGCTCTTACTTGATTAATGCAAACCCACCTTTATTAGGGAGGAATCTCATCATGTGACCATTTCCATAATTTAAGAAAATTGGAATAGGGATTTTACTATTTGTGAAAATGTGACATAAAGTCTTAAATCAATAAAAGGATTTTGAGTTTCTCTAAGCAATCTTAGGTTCTAATTAACCTTAATTAATTATTTTGACTTTGGATTAGTACTTAGATTTACTAATCTTTAATTAGAGCATAATATTGTTTAGGTTTCGTTAAACGTATCATTATGCCCAAAATGCACTTAGTCGGGGCAAAACGGTAATTTTTTGCAAAAACCTCCGGGCTACCCGGGCTTAACCCGATGTTAAACATTGCCTAAAAACATCATTTCAAACCTTTGGGTGAAGTCCAATCGGCACTTAATTCGGTGTTATACCATAGGGGCATTTTGGTCATTTTGTGCATCTAAACTTCAAAATGATGATCTTCGCTCTATTAGCACATGTAATCCCCTTTCAATATCAAAACATCCCGTGGAGGATGGCCCGAGCTAGCGATCCTCATTTTCCTAGTAAGATGACCTCCGACATTTTGCTCATTTGAACATTTGAGAAATTCCTGTTGTACACTATATTTCTTCCTACCTCACCCTCTATTCCTATGGTTCCTTTTTCTTTTTATTTAAACCTAGTGACACCTAACCCTAGTAAGGTGGACCGTCATGAATATGTTCTCCTCTCAGCTAGTAAAACTAAAAGTGACCACGAGTTGAGTAAGATTCCAGTGGTGAGGAGTATCCAAATGTATTCCAAGAGGATATTCCAAAGTTTCCTCCTAAAGGGAGATTGAATTCTCCATTGAGTTAGTTCCAGGAATAGGTCCTATCTCAATTTCTCCTTATAGGATGTCACCTTTGGAGTTGAAAGAACTACAGCCACAAATTGAAGAACTACTAGGGAAGCATTTCATTAGACCAAGTGCCTCTCCATGGAAGCCCCCGTCTTTTGGAAGAAAAAGGATGAAGGTATAAGGCTTTGTGTGGACTATAGGCAATTGAATAAAGTGACATCAAGAACAAGTACCCTTTGTCAAGAATTGATGACCTCATGGATCAATTACGCTAGCAACCGTATTCAAAGATTGATCTCTAGATCAGGCTATCATCAAGTTTGAAGTTTGGAATAAGGATATTTCCAAGACTATCTTTAGAACTCGATATGGACATTATGAGTATAGGGTGATGTCTTTGACTAACAATGCTCCTGGCTATACTCATGAATTATATGAACCAAATCTTCTGCCCTTACTTGCATAAATTTGTAGTTGTCTTTATATATGATATACTTGTTTATTCAAGGACTGAGGAAGAACATGCGTAGCATCTTAGAGTCGTGTTATAGATCCTAAGGGAGCCTAATGAGGACATGGAAGGAAGCCAGCCCAAGGAATGTGGCAAGGGTGAATTACAAGGCCTTGGAGGTCCAATGACAAAGGCGAGATCTAAGAAGGCTAAAGAGACTCTAAATAAATTTGTGACCACTTTATTTGAAGCACACCTAAGCCTTGAAGAATTGCAGCCTAAGATGGTGAATTGCTTAATGCAAATTGAAGGAATAAAGGCTGAGGGCTGGATTCAATTGAGCCCAATTTCTCCATCTAATTACTTGAGACCAAATTGGTAGAATGGAGCATGAAGGCTGCGTCTATGTTTGGGCAAAATTTTTGAATTTAGCTGATCAGGCCCATTTAGCTAGTCTTAGTTTTTCCTTTTAGTACGTGTTAAAATAGGCTGAACATTCTTATTTTTATTGTTTTAGCTTACTAATAGTGATGGGCTGAATTATAAGCTATTGGGGTAGACTCAGCAAACTTGTAAGGTATTGCCCATTATAAAAGGCAAACCTTAACTTTTGGAGAGGATTTAGATCATATTTGCTTAATTGTGAGACTTGCTCTCTCTTTGTTGTTCATAGAATTCTGAACTTATCAAGGGTTTTCATCCTTGTGGCACCTTGTTCATTCTTTTCCGTCTTGTTATTGATTCACGTTCAATCTCTTTAACCAGAAACATCCATTAACCCTCATCCATATCTCAAGATATACAAATCAGATTCCAGTGATTTTTGAGCCTAAATTGTGTTTCGGAACGTTAGTTTTCTTCTTATTTTTGAATCATCCAATTCCAGACCTATAGCGTGAGATACAATGCTATGTTAATTTCGTGTTGAATCCTGATTTCCAATCTTGGTAGATCCTTCTTGCATGATTCATGGAGTTTGGATCTTATCAAAGAGAAGTTGTATGATAAGTTATCAAAATATGAATTCTGGATGAAGAGGTTAGATTCCTAGGCCATGTGGTATCATGAGGGAATCTCCGTAGATCCTAATAAGGTGGATTCAGGACTTCATTGGGAATGACCTACAACAGTGATGGAGATTTTGAGTTTGAAGGTTAGCTGATACTATAGACGATTTATCATGAGTTTTTCTCAGATAGCATTACCTCTGACTAAGTTAACCTAAAAGAACACTCAATTTAAGTGTGTCAAGACCTGACTTGGGAACATGACCGGCACATGAGGAATCTTATCCCTACGTAAGCCTTCTGGGTGACGTGTCTCTCAAAATGCATAACTTATTATAATATAACACTTAAAAGATGATTTTTCTTCTAAATCAACAATTATTTCTCTATTTAAAACATAATATTTAATATTCAAGCTTTGAAAACTCTTTTTAATTCGTTCTGAATTTTCAAAATCACAAACTAATCTATTCACATGATATAAATCTTAAATTGACAGCCGTTAACCTTTGAAAACTGAATCATAACTACATGACTGATCGATAACATAATTTAATTAAAACCAATAATTGAAATCTTTCTTAAACTTTGCAAACACATAGGGAAAATACATAAACTTTGAAAATAACTACAGGATTCAAAATACATGTGTGGCTAAGATCCCCCTGAAACTACCTGGAGCACTTCTACAACTAACAGAAGCCTAAATTAAGCCTTACAACAATGTAAAGCTCATAAAAAAGGAAACTACAACTACCTGGCGGTGACCAAATGACTTCTATGTAACATCCTCCCAAGTACAATCCCATCCTTAAGTCATGACGTCGTACTCAGAGTTGTTACTCATTAATTAGCGGACCTTTTCTTAGTTATCCTGTAACATCCTAGTTCTTTTCTTTAGAAATTGATTGAGGAATGGTTAATGGGAATATTAAGATTCTGATAGACATAGTTGTGATGAGAACGACTTTTGAGTGAGCCAAAAAAAAGAGTGAATAGTATTTTACAGGCCCGCCCGCCTGGACAGCGAATTTGAGATTCGGGACCTGAGGTGCCGGTTAGGAAAAATGAGAGTAAGGAAAAATGTGTGGGAATGACAATTTTATGCCTAGAATTAATTTTTGGGCAATATTGGTTTTATCGGGTAAGGTGTTTACCCGTTCGGTGAAATTTTGGTGTGTGATTTTTAACACTGAAGATATTTCCATCACCACAAATGGATAATATCTATCTAGTAAGACATGTGGAAGGCCAATCTTAGCCATCTATTTTGCTTTATTACATAAATAATGATTACTTTATTAAATATGCTTCATGCATTAATTATAAGAAGCCTAGTCACAAATTCCTCTTAAAGCCATCATCCATATTTGGCCAACCAAGGGAAAGAAAAGCCCAGCCACCATTGTTGTCCTCAAGAGCTTGTTCTTGAGTTCCAAGCCCAAAAACACTAGCCTAGAGTTGGTGAAACCTCAAAGTTCTTTCATTAAACTTGTTCTACACCTTGAGCTTACAAATCTAACCGAACAAAATCTCTATCCATCATCAAACCTTATCTTACTACCTCACTCCTCTCTAATTTAGGAAGGGTTTGGGGTTGGTTTGGAAGCTTTGAAGTGGAAGGGATCAAGCTTGGATTATCTTGGAGCAAAGGATCTACTAGGTTACTACAAGTAGGGTTTTACTGCCTTTTCTTGTCAAATTTTTGATCTATTTTGGGTGGAGATATGTCCAAAAATTTTGATATGATGTTGATATTGATGTATAAATTTTGGTTATGTGTTTGGATATTGATCACACCAGAATAAATTTGAAAAAGAAAAGGCAAGAAAACCCTACTTGTAGTAACCTAGTGGATCCTTGGCTCCAAGATGATCCAAGCTTAATTCCTTCCACTCCAAAGCTCCCAAATTAACCCCAAACGCTTCCTAAATCAATGAGAGTGAGGTAGTAAGACAAGGTTTGATGATGGATGGAGATTTTGTTTGGTTAGATTTGTAGAGATCAAGGTGTAGAACAAGTTTAATGAAAGAACTTTAAGGTTTCAACAACTCTAGGCTAGTGTTTTTGGGCTTGAACTCAAGATCAAGCTTGAAGATAACAATGGTGGCTGCACTCTCCTTTCCCTTTTCCTGCCGAATTTGATGGTGTCTTGGGGAAGAAAATGCGACTTGGCTCTTGTATTTAATGCTTTGAAGATATTATGTAAAGTAATTCATCATTTATGTGTTAAATCAAAATGGATGGCTAAGATTTAATCTTGGATTCCAAGATTAAATCTTGGCCTTCCACATGTCTTACTAGATAGATATCATCCATTTTTGGTGATGGAAATATCTTTCGAATGTTAAAAATCACATACCGAAATTTCACCGAATGGGTAAACACCTTACCCGATAAAATCGATATTGCCCGAAAATTAATTCTAGGCATACAATTGTCATTCCTACACATTTCTAACCTTATTCTCATATTTTCTTGACTTCTGGACCTCTCCGTCTGAATCTCAAATTTCCGTCCCTGGCTTGCCAGGCCCAAGATTACCATTCACCCCGGCCCAAAAAATTTTTCTTTTTGTACTTGTCCATTTGGCCATCCTCATCATTGCTAAACTGTTAGATTTTTAAAATTAGGACTACTAAAGCTCAAATTAATTTTTTTTAAATAAATTTTAGGGTATTACATTACCATCCACCTTAAAAAGAATTTTGCTCTCAAAATTCATTTGAAAACATTCCCAAAAGACAATTTAATCAAACAAGAAATTCACACATAGGCAAAAAAAAGGGAATAATTGAATCCTAAACGTTCCTACCTTAGGTCGAATTCTTGGGTGGTGACATCCCTTCAGGACTTATGTGAAGAACCTACTCTATTGTTATGACTTTGTAGTTGGCTTTGAATTTCCATTTGGACATTCTCATTATGTATCCTGGCTTTCCAGTTTAACATACGTTCTTAAGCCAAGCAAGGTCTACCCCCATGGTTCTTCCCACATTTTGCACAATCTTGGCTCTGGTTGACCATTATTGTTGATCCTTATGTGGTCTTGACTGAAATGGCTTCTTCAAGGGCGGGTCATCCTCATATTTTGGTCTTCAAGGGCCAGTCTTTTATTAGAAGTTTCTTTAGCAAATTGAGCGATTTCTAAATTGGAGTCCTCTGCACGACGGCACTTGTTTACCAATATTGCATAATCTCTTAACTCTAAGAGTCCCAGAGGACTTCAATGTCTCTCACGTAATCCTCCTTCATACTTAACGCACTTCCAAGCTTCATTAGGATTACGCTAGATAGTGAAAAATTTGCAAAGCTCTTCAAACTTGGTTGTGTACTCAGCTAAACTCATGGACCCTTGTTTGAGTGCCATGAACTCCAACTCCTTTGCATTCCTCACAGAAGGAGGAAAATACTTGTGATAAAAAGCCTCCTTAAACACTTCCCATGTAACTTCAGTCTTAGAAGCTTCGAATAACCCTTGGTGCCACCCCACCAAAATTCTGCATCCGCTTCTAGCATGTAAGTAGCAAAGTTCACTTTTTGGGTCTCCGTACAAGGAAGAATAGAAAGTCTCTCCATAGCCTTAATCCATTCTTCCGCCTTGGGAGGGATTGAAGGCTCCTCGAAATGGCTTGGGGTCGCTTTCCTAAACTCAAATTTTTTATATTCCTCATTCACTACATTTCCTCGAGTTACCAGTTTGGTTTTCTCCTCATTGTGGTTCAGTCTTTCTATCATTCGGTTAGCCACCACAACTTGTTCTCTTATTGCTGCAGCCATCTCATGAAAAGCATTCATCATGCCGACTTCATTTCCCGTGTAACCCCGATTTTCCCGTGTACAATGACCGATGCCCGCGGTCATTTTACCCGAAGATGAGGATCGTCCACCATCCTCAAGGGGATGTTTTGATGTTGATAGGAGATTATATGTGTTACGTGTGGTAATAGAGCAAAGAATCTCATTTTTGAGTTTCGATGCGTGAATTACCAAAACGCCGACTTTTTAACCCGTTTACGTGCTTCAGGCTGAACTTCACCAAAAAGTTTTAAATGATGTTTTCAAGCTATGTTTAGTAACAGGTTAAGCCCGGGTAGCCCCGGAGTTCAGCAAAATTACCATTTTGCCCTAGAACAGTGTATAAGTTAATGACGTAATTAAGCAAACCTAAGCAATATTAGGCTCTAATCGAAGATTAATTTATTTTGATAATTAATCTAGAGTCAAAATAATTTATTAAGGTTAATTAGAACCTAAGATTGTTTGGTTAAACTTAATTACATTCTTTGATTCAAGATTCCTAGTCATGGAATCTTGAATAGCGTTTCTTCAATTCCTTAAATTAAGGAATTGTGCCCATATCTCATTTGACTAAAAGAATGATTTTAAATTGTTAATCTAGCAAGATCACTCTCCTAATCAAGTCTTGACAACCTTAATTAGTCATTACCTTACCTAAACACTTTCTTACAAACTCCTAATCAAAACCTTAATCAAAGAAACACCTAAACACATCATTAAACCACAATTACATGGACAAATCATCCTTCCCCCTTGGCTGGAAATTCTGGCCGAATTCATCCTCCTCTATTAGCATCACATGTTGATTTTGTTTCACTCAAAGACCATACCTCAAGCCATACTTTGAACCATACCTAGCCATGCTTTCAACCATGCCTTTGAATGACTAAAATTTGAAGATATTTTCTTCCCCAAAGGCCATGAATACCTTCGGCCATCCTCCTCCATTAGCAGCCTCATTGTTGAAATTTTTCTATAAATACCAAGCATTAGAGAACTTGGTTACACTTTAGAAGTTTTGCCAAGTTTAGCTTTCTTGCATTTTCTCCCTTTTCTTCTAACTTTCTCTTCATCTTGTTCTTTTTCTTCCACCATCAAAGAAAGCTTTCCACCACCACAAACAACCTTGAACCACCACTCCCTCACCTCAAACCACCTCTCAAACACCAAACATTTCCATTTCCAAGCTTACTTTCTCAAGGAAAATCCATCTTCCTTGTGTCCTCCCCTTGGTCGAATCTCATTGCCATCCAAGAGAAGATTTTGTCTTCTCATTTCATCAAGGATCCAAGCTTTCTTTCATTTCCTTCAAGACTTCCTTAGAGGGGTTTTGTTTCAAGTTTTTGCTTGTTGTTTTCAACAAAAGTTCTAGCTTTCTCTTGGTTTTCAAGCTTTCCTTTTTCTTTTTCTTCTTTTCCCATGAGCCCTTTTCATGAAGGAAACTTTAGCTTGATGATGAGGTTTCAAGATAATGACTTGTTGTTGTCATGTGAGAAACCTCTAAAGCTTGAAACAACTTGGTCTTGGACCATACATGCTTGTGTTTTTCTTTCCTTTTCTTGCTTATGCTTCGGCTTTCCTTTCCTTTTTCCTTCACAAAGTTTCATTCTCTTCCTTTCGCTCTCATGATTTCGGTTTCTTTTTCCTTTGTTTGAACAAAGTTTGCTAAAAATGTTGAGTAGATCACAAAAGTTTTGTTAAAGAAAATTAATCCTATGTTTTCAAAGAGCTCTAAGCTTACCCTTGCCAACCTTAAAGTTGGTCGGCCGTTCTAAGAGTTTTACTTAATTGAAGCCCATGAGCAATAAAATAAAGAATATGATTTAGTTCTTTGTATTTTGTTTAGACAAAGTGTTGAGCTTTGTGTCTATTTTCTTGAGCTTGATGATGAAGTTCAAAAACCAAAGACTTCTTTGAAGTCTTGGTGATAAGGACTCTAAAGCTCACTTTATGTAGTTAAGGTACATATTTGGGTTGAGGTTATGATGTTCCTTTAAAGTCTTGTAAGAGCTCTAGTTAAGATAAAATGAGTTGCACACATGTTTACATTTATGCCTTGCATAGCATGTTTATTTTGATGTCATCACTAAACTCTCAAGAATAACTAAATGGACTTGCATTATCATGTTTAAATTCCAAGCTTGCATTTCATGTTTATATTTCAAGTCATCACTTAATCTTTAAAGATAATAATAAGATTGCATCTCATATTTATTTCATGCTCTCACTTTACTTTCTAATGAAAAATAAAATAAGTGCATATCATGTTTAAGTTTATGCCATCACTTAAACCTCCTAGAGCTCAAAGACTTACCCAAGTATCTTACATAAAGTTTTAAAATAGAGGCATTTCAAGGATGCCATTTCGGCCTTGTGATGATGATGATGGACTTGGATGAGTTCATCTAATCATAAGTGCCCATAGTCTAAGTCTTGGAATTTTTTTAAGCTTAGGTGTATTTAAAGAACTTTATGAATAAAGTTTTATGTTTTAAATCTATTTCTTGAGCTAAATAATTTAGCTACTGACCTAACACATATTTATGTGATTTCAATGAGATTAATTGGTTTCTAAAAGAGTTTTGAGTTCTGAAATAATTCCAAGAGAACTAGCAACTTATATGCTTTTAAATCTTGAGATTATGTGATTACATGAGCTTTGCATTTCAGTTCTGCCCTTAGTGTTTGGTGTAAACCCTAATAATTAACCCAATACACCTAGGTTGTATCTGATTAATTACTAGACTTTACTCTTTGCTTAAGCTCTTTTAGTCATATCTTGAAAATACTTAGTGAAATTACGAGCCATTTTTTTTAAAAAACATAATTGAAAATGAGCTAACATAACGTGAACGATTTAGTGGAATATAAAAAGACATATTAGAATTTAAATACATCACATCACATCACATTGGCTCCATCATATAACATCCATAATTACTTAACACATAGATATTTTGCCTACCAGAGTTAAGCTAGGTGTAGGCAATCAAACCAACATAGATAGTATACGGATGGAAAAATATCCATTAACGACACCTAATAACACTTCAGAGATAGGAATAGATATCCAAGCTCACGTGAAGTTTAGCAATACGTTCCTCAAGGATAATAAGCTAGTTCACCAGATCAAGTACATCTACCAGGTGAAAGCATCAACAGGAATCACGAACATCACCATCACTTTTTGAAGATGAGATGGAAAGAAAGAAGAGGGAGTGAGAAACTTATAAAAGAATCTCAGTAGGGTACTCACCTCATATGCATCGTGTCATCATCATCGTCCTCAGGAACCTCTGGGTTATTATGAAATAGTGAGCATGCTAAGATTGATTTATTAAGTTCAAAATATACTTTACCGAGGTTCGTAGTTTAATCATGCGTCTTATAATGCATCATAAACTTAGCATGTCATGTTTATAATGAACTTTTCCTTTCATATATAATAACATAGTTATGCATAAAATCACATCATATTCCTCATCATCATTTCATAATACTATGCATAGAAAACATCATATTTCTCATCATCATCTCATAAATACTATGCATAGCAGAACATCATATTCACATAATGCATTTACTTAGTTTCTTAGGTGACTTAAAGTTACTTTCATCATCATTTTCCTGGGCCACCCTATACTCCACCCTTTTGGGAGTAATCTAGGTTATGAGCTCATACCTTACTAGTCGTCACTAGCATATACTTATCCCTTTTGATAAGTTAAAATCTCAACTCTACCTTTTTGAGAGAACGGTTAGGGAAAGAATCACCTTTTCACCACCTATAGTCTGATGGGTCCAAAGGATCATTTCCTCATAAGTTTAAGTCACCATTAAGTCTTTGCATGTTATATCATAATACAACTCTCAATTCATAATCATCAGGATGCATAAACATTCTCATTGTTTGCAACAGCAACTATAACATGCAAACCATGAAGTTATTCAATGAAATCAAATACTTAATAAGCATCAAATTACTACATAGACTTATCATTTCAAACATCAAAGAGGCATCATCATAAATCCTTACCGAAAAGCTCCCTTAAACAACCACAACTTTAGAATCAGGTAACCTCAATCATTATCTTACTTTCTTATGCATCTAAGGGATTCATTATCATTATTACCATTAATTATAACCTTAAGTACATTATTAAACCATATGGGACAGCATAGGCAGTAGGTTATATTTAAGGCTTTACGTGTGCTAGAAGTTGCATCTTTAACCTTTTCTTGTTACCGGCTTTCCCTATGATGCTAAAATTAATTACTAAACCAATTATGAATCATTTTCACTTATCTAAACATAATAAAATCTGATTCTTATAGCTTTTAAGGTTCTGGACAGAATGTATAAATTTCATTCTCTAGAGTCCTAGAAATCTTGCTTTTACGGTTTTCTAGGAAGCTAGTTTTATCTCTAACATGCATAGAATCATTCCTTTAGCAATAAACCATAATTATCACAACTTCAAACATATTAAACCATCATCATACAGTAGTACTAAACTCAGATTAGTGGCTGAATCATGAACCTCATATAATTGCTTAAAGTCACATTTCAAGTACACATGTGATATTAGTTTCCTAAAATATTTGCAAAACCCTTAAAACTCCTTTAGAAACTAATTCTTTTTGTTAAACTTGAAAGAAATCATAGGACTTTAGGCCTTCCTTAATCATGAGGCCGATTTATACATTGAAAGAATGTTCATGATTAAAATTTTCACTTAAGATAAAAGGAGCAAGTCTTGAGCTTTAGAGATTTAGGTGATAACTAGAATCATAAACATGCTATGCAACCTCATTTTAATCTTGTCTTTATAAGGTGATAACTTGGAATTATAAACATGATATGCAAGACTTGAAATTTAAACATGATATAGGTCATATTATTATATTCACGAATTAAGGTGATTTGCTTGAAATATAAATATGATTATGCAAGCTTGGAAATATAAACATGATGCAAGAGCTTGAAATAAATAAGAAACTGGAGCGCGTAGTCCACACTGGACTAGTGGAGAGAGAAGAATCTTAATAAAAGAAAATAAGAAACCGGAGCGCGGTAGTCGCACTGGACCGTGAAGAGAGAAGAGAATTCTTATTACATCTTATTAAGCTCCAAACTCAAGACTTCTTAAAGAATGAATTCTTTGACTCCAATAATCTTAAGGAAATTGAAAGTGAGTTTTAGAGTTCTTATTATTATGGTTCCAAGAACCTTATTTTTTTGCTTGTGATACTTGGGCAAGTCTTTGAGCTCTAGGATTCTTAGGTGATGACATAAAATAAACATGCCATGCGTTGATTCTTTTAGCCATTATAAAATAAAGTGAGAGCATAAAATAAATATGAGATGCAACCTTTTATTATCTTTAGAGATTAAGTGACAACTTGAAATATAAACATGAAATGCAAGCTTGGAAATTTAAACATGAGAATGCAAGTTCATTTATTCATTCTTGAGAATTTAGTGATGACATAGAAAGTAAACATGGTTATGCAAGGCATAAACTTAAACATGGATGCAAGTTCATTTTATTTCTTTACTAGAGCTCTTCCAAGACTTTAGAGAAATATAAATTCAACCCAATATATCTTAGCAAGACAAAGTGAAAAATACATCTTTCAAGTTCTAAACTCAAGATCTTTATTTTTACATCATAAAAACATCATTCTTTAAAGTTTTGCATCAAGTGGAATTTTCAAGCTTTAGAGGCCTAACTTGTGATGGATTTACAACCAACACTCAAGGTCCTCATCATCAAGCTATCATCATATTCCCATATAGGCCTTATGGCCGAAATGTTCAAAGGAAAAGAAAGAAGAAAACCGAATGGAAAAGCTAGAGAAAGTCCATGAAATCATCATTTTGAACCAAGAACAACACTTAGCAAAGCATAGAAATAAGCTTAAAGACAACTCCCTACCTAATTTGATTTGAAGGAAAGGAAGAGAACTTGGTTTCTTTGAGTGAAATGAAAGAAAATCTCTTTGAAAATTGAAGAAGAAGTTTCAGCCAAGGGAGGAGGAAAGAAAGTTTTGGTGCTTTGTAAAAACTAGAAATTGTGTAATTATGAGCAAGGCTTCTAAGACTCCTTAAGCATGCCTATTTATAGAGATTTTGGAGCTCATGAATGGACAAAGGAGGAGGAATCTGACTGATTTTAGGGAGGACAAAGGGAGGAAAAATCATTTTCATTGGTGGCTTAAAACATGGAATCATGAAACATGATTCCTTGTTTTCATACCTTGAGTTTTGTGCCAAGTTTGACAAATTTTCTGATGCATATTAGGCCAATAATTTCGTGCATTACAGCCCAAGGAGGATAAAATTTGTGTGTTCCATGTATTATTTAGGTGTAGGTAGGTATCTTTGCAAATTAGAGAATTTACAATTAAGGGCTTAGGTGAATTAGTAAGCAATTTGAGTGTTTTTAAGCAATTTTAAGTTCTAATCAATCTAAATAAATAATTTTGACTCTAGATTAATAATTAGAATTTAATAACCTTTAATTTGAGCCTAATATTGCTTAGGTTTCGTATACGAATCAAAAATCTCAAAATTTGCAAAATTGCACAAAGACAGGGACAAAATGGTAATTTTACTTAAAAATTGCCCGAGACCACCCGAGCTTAACCAATGGTTAATCATAGCTTAAAAACATGTTTTAAAACATTTTAGTGAGGTTCGGGTTAGTCGGCACGCAAATCGGAGTTAAAAGCCGAGGGCGTTTTGGTCATTTCGCACGAGAGCTCAAAATTAGGATTCTTCTCCTCTATTAACACACATAACACAAACAATCCCTTATTATCATCAAAACATCCCCTTGAGGATGGGTGGGGCCCACGATCCTCATTTTTCTGAGTAAAATAACCTCAGGGCATTTTGGTCATTTTACACGTACAAGAAATTTGGTTTGCAACTCTGCAAATTGCTCCTAACCTCTTTTCTAATGTTATATCCTTTATTGAGGATTGTTCGGTTTCAATTTTATGTAAGAATTACTTAGGGTAATTCAATAATGACATAAAAATTGGGGCGTTACATTTGGCCACTGGATAAATTATGTTTTATGGTGTTAAAATGTGTAAAATTATGTTTGAGTGAAGCAAGGATCAATTTATGAAATTACGAAGAACAAGTAACTAGAAAGGGGTTAAAATGAGAATTTTAGAACACTTAGAATTCAAGAATTGTAAATTCTGGAGCAGCATAATTGAACTTAAGGAATATAGTTTATAATTAGTGGATATGCATAGGAATCCTAATAATGGTTTAGGACTTGATTATAGAGCCCTTAGGTGAAGACGGATAGAATGTCAAAGACGTAAATCTAGGACCCCGTAAGCATATGATAAAATTCTGCCAAAGTAATGAAGTGTTGTTTGGTTATGTTAGTGAGCATAAACATTAGAGAAAATTATAGGTAATGATCCTTAGGAAATAAAGATCCATAATAAAAGTTAGGATAATTGGAAACACATGTTTAAAGCCCTTGAGGGTCAAAGCATAAAATATCTTAGGATAGGAGATGTGATAAAACAAGATCGAATAAGTACGATTTGGATGTATGAGAATCATTTAAATACCGTGAGTATGAAAATGTATGGATGTGTGGCATGTTGCTATAATGATGGTGTACTAGGTTTAAAATGCATAAGAATAGGAGATATGTTATATGATGTTTATGGTTGTATGCTCATGTTGCATCCATACGAGATATGATAATGTGGAAATGATCCCATTATGACTTCCCAAGTTAAAGAGTTGTATTGGTGATCCAAGAAAGAAATATGATTCCCCCTCTTTTCCCCAATGGATCTAGCGACGGCTAGTTTGGTTTGAGCTCATCCTGAGGCGATGGGTGTATTTGGAGTTTTGGTGACCATGTGAAACGGGGCGGCATGTTGGGTGGATTTTGGTGACCATGATGAGGGTGGAAGAAGAAAGGAACTTAAAGGTTCAATCATGATAAAGGAAAGACGTACATGCATATGTTTCATTTCTATTCACTTGTGCATTTGATTGAGTGATATGTGTTATTTACCTCTGTCGTCTGTACGAGGTATTGTCATGCATACATAAGATATCTATTGCATTCATACCATCAAGACTCATGCTAAAAGAAACCCACTTTGGATAATAAGATTTGAGAAATTAAAACTTAACCTATGCATGTACACCTCTTTTATAATGAAACCCCAAGTGGCTGGGGGCGACGACGATGACACTTGTGTTAAGTCGGGAACCTTACTGAGAATCTTGTATAAGTATTCTTACCCCTTTTGTTTTCCTTCGTGTCGTCCTCCAGGATTAATGCGGATGTTCGTGATCTTCCTTTAGGCGCGGCGTAGGAATCACGTCACCTATCAGACCAGAGGGCGCAATGGAAGCATGAGACTAGTCTAGCCTCGTTAACATTTTGTTTTGCGTTAGTTAAAGTTGTTTGGTGTAATTGATACCTCTAGGTGTCCTTATATTTATAAGGACATCATTGTTATGTTATGATTATGATATACTACTATAATTTATGTCATGATTATTCTT
Source organism: Dalbergia oliveri (assembly GCA_030441495.1). NCBI lineage: Eukaryota > Viridiplantae > Streptophyta > Magnoliopsida > Fabales > Fabaceae > Dalbergia > Dalbergia oliveri. The sequence goes on along the minus strand of JAMLFY010000002.1, from coordinate 21,566,713 downwards.
TGGTTTTATTCATGATTATTATGATGACGTACATCGGGTTGTTAAGTTTTATGTTTAATAACGGTATCTATGCACATGCCAACTTGCATTTTAAGTCTTATGTTCAAAAAGAAAAATTTAGTCGTATTTTACTACTCGTATTTTAAAGAAAAGTAAGTCAAGATCTGAAACAAAGGCGTAACAACTAACAACTACCGAAATGCGACTTGAGCGTATGAGATTAAGAGTTAGGTGTTATATCCCGCTCCACTCCTAGTTTGCCAATTTGAAGTCATTGGTTTCGTCATACCAAACAAGAATTATTGAGTTGATCAGGCTCAATACCAAGCTAAGTGTGGCAACAACCACAATTTCCCACTGTGTCATACACATATGGAATTATGATGAATGACATTTACTAAGGAAGCATAGTCAGTCCATTTTTCAAGGTCCTATTAGGATGAACTACACTGATACCATAATGTAACATCCTCCTAAGTACAACCCCATCCTTAAGTCATGATATCGTACTTGAGAGTTGTTAATCATTAATTAGCGGACCTTTCTTAATTATCTATAGCAAGAATCAATCGAATCGTGTAGTAACTGAACTCGTGGTTCTATCAAAATATATAGCAAGGAGACAAAGTACTTATTTATACAAGTCAAGTACAAAGGGAAGCTCTTCTATGAGCTCTAGTACACATCTATTCTTTTTATATTTAAGATACATGTACATATCTAAGTACAATAAATATGAGTCTCCACTACTAAAGCTAGAAATTCCAATTCAGTCTTCCTTGTAGGGCTTTACCTTCTGGAATTAACCTAGAACGACATGGAAACAAACATATAGGGGTGAGAATCTAAAATTCTCAGGAGGCATCCCCAAAACATATAATGAAACTCATGCCATCGTTATCGTCCCAATGATTTCTGTTTATTAGTAAAATTGTGAGCATGCAACATATATCAAAGGTTCATTTTAAAATTCAAAAGTCATTCTTCCAAGTGGATTTATTTTAATTACTCCATCACTTAGTATACATATGTCATAAAACTGACCTCATAATAATTAATTTTCAACTTCACGTGCCCTTGACATTCCAAGACTTTTCTTGCCCTTTTGAACTAAAGGGGACCTCTCTGCCCTTTACATATTCAAGGGACCTTTCGTGCCCTTTATAGACTAAAGGGGACTTTTGCATGCCCTTTTCAAACTAAAGGGACTTCATTCTTTACTTAGTACACACATCATCCTCAAGCTCACGTTACTATATGCATTAGCAAAGTTTGGAATGTCATAATGTTTCCAATATATATATCATTCATTTATCACGTTTCATTTTACCAACGCAAGCTTAAAGCTCATATATACAATCAATCACAAGTAATTCTCATTGATTTCTCATAAACCAATCTTTAATGTCACTAGCATGCATTCATGTACATCATACTTGAACCAAAGATCATTTGACTTCTAAATCAAGAGTTTAATTCATTTCCAGGACAAAGACAGCATTTGGCAGAATTTAGCCTTATGGAGCACGATTTATTTCACAAATTAAACAATCAATTTAAAGGCTATGAAAATTCTTGAGATACTTCAATATGTGCACAAGGTCCATAAAAATTTTGGGTAAAAAGAGTTCTCTAAGTATGATAATAAAATTCAACAATTTTAGTGGTTAGAGACCCTCATACTTAGTTAGAACTAGATTCTCACAATTTTTAATCCTAGCAAATGATTGAATAAGTTCAAAGAAAAATCATGGGTATACTTCAAGATGTTAAAATATCCTATAAAAATTTCAAAGGATAATTCAATCATTTGCTATGTTAATAAAATTATACAATTTATAGCTTTGGGTTCACTAATCCAGATAGCAATAAACCACTTTGCTTCTTGATTTTTTAAGAGCATTAGGAGTCACAATCAGCCCAAGAAAATTTGTGGAACTAGCCTAGGATGTTGGCTTCAACATATATTTTTTATAGCTTATGAAAATACCCACAAATATACCAAAATTCGAATTCAATAGTTACCTATGTAAAAACCAAAAATCCAGCAGCATAGACCAAATTTCCTTTCTACAAAAATGAATTTTAACATCATCTAAACACTCCACCAAAATTCATACATCAATATCAACATAACATCAACCAATATAACAAGAAATTTCATACCCCTCAATCAGATATGAATAAATTTGAAAAGAAAAGGCAAGAAAACCCTACTTGTAGCAACCTAGTGGATCCTTGGCTCCAAGATGATCCAAGCTTAATTCCTTCCACTCCAAAGCTCCCAAACCCTTCCTAAATCAGTGAAGAGTGAGGTAGTAAGACAAGGTTTGATGATGGATGGAGATTTTGTTCGTTAGATTTGTAGAGATCAAGGTGTAGAACAAGTT
>JAMLFY010000002.1:21543823-21563823 GCA_030441495.1 Dalbergia oliveri | reverse complement strand
CTAAAAATAAAAAATTGAGACATTAGGGTTCCTCCATAGCCAAATCTAAGCTATAAATTTGTCTAATTTTGTTACTATATTAAATGATCGAATTTTCCTTTGAAATATTTTGTAGAGTGTTAAGGACATATTGAAGTCCAACCCTGAATTTTAGTAGGACTTTATATGTTCATTTGATAGGGTAATAAAATTGAGACCTTTGGTTGTGACTGAAAGTATTCTAACCCTTAATTTGTAGAATTTTATTAATATAGTTAGAGAATGATTCTTGCTTTGAAATTTTTATAGGATCTTGTGGAGATATTTAAGTGTCATGGATAATTTTTATATCCTTGGAATTGGTTGTTTGATATACGAACTAGTCTTTGCTAGATAAGTGTAAAATTTACCATTGTGCTATAAATGAACCAAAGCCTTAAATTGATGAGATAATGGCATTTGGTACTAGTATGACATGACTACTTGATTATGAATATTTGAGCATGTGACTTGTGATATATAAATACATGCTAGATGAGGCATGATTGAAATCACATTGTGAATGAATGCCTATATGTGCTTATTGCGTGCATTTGGAAAAGCAAAGTAAATGATGCATATATATGGTAAAAGAGAATTTATGAACGTCAATTGTACGTGTTTTAACATATGAACAAAACAAAAACAGGAATTATGTTAAATGAGAAGATGACAAAAAGAGGAACTTCCCTAGATTTATTATGAGTTGGTAGACGTTATCAGCTAAGAATAGATCTGATGTGATTTGGAGAGGAAAAAATGAAGTCTATCCAACCCATGATCTTAACCTTGGTTTTTGCTCTAAATATCTGGTGACACCATCTTTATGTGTGTAATTCAATGTCTTCTCGGATCATAAGAGTTTAAAGTACCTCTTTGATCAGAAGAATTGAATATGAGAGAGATGGTGGAGTGGAATTCTTAAGGATTACGAGTTTAATTTGAATTACCACCCAGGCAAGGCAAACGTTGGCTTGATGCATTGAGCAGAAAGTCCTAAGTGTAGCATGCATGATGATCAAGGAAACGGAACTAGTAGAAGACTTCAAGAAGCTTAGCTTGAGCATGTCTGTTAGCCCAAGGTGTGGTGTTAGGTCAGATTAGAATAACAAGCGAGTTCAGGAACAGATTTTGGTTGCACAATTAAGATCAAGAGCTTCAAGAGATTTTTAATCAGTCACACTGAAGAAGTTGCGAATTTACCACAGGACCAGCGAGGTATATGGAGGTATAAGGACAGTGTCTGTGTACCTGCAAGTAGTACTCTCAGGAATGAGATTTTGAAGGAGGCACACAAAGGTGAATTCACCATACACCCTAGGACTAGTAAGATGTATGCAGATCTCAAGAGAATGTTTTGGTGGCCTGGGATGAAGAGGGATATAGCGGAGTTTGTTCACAAGTGTTTAACTTGTCAAAGAGTCAAAATAGAACACCAGAAGCCCTGAACCTTACGCCCCTTAGAAATCCCAGAATGGAAGTGGGAAAGTATCTCCATGGATTTCGTAATGGGTTTAAGGACGTCTTCAGGATATGATGCTATAGGGGTCATAGTGGATAGACTGACCAAATTGCTACTTCTTACCCATCAAAGCTAATTATCCTTGGATAGGTTAGCTTCCTTGTATATCCAAGAGATAGTGAGGCTACACGGCGCTCCTTCTTCAATAGTTTCCGAGGGACCCCCGTTTTACTTCAAGGTTCTGGAGCTTTCCAACGGGCCTTTGGAACCAAGCTGTGTTTGAGTGCGGCTTATCACCCCAAATGGATGGTCAGACCGAACGCACCATATAGACTTTGGAAGATATGCTGAGGGCATGCGTGATATGAGCAGAAAGGGAGTTGGGATAAAGTACTTCCGCTGGTGGAGTTTGCTTATAATAATAGCTATCATGCTAGTATTGGCATGGCCCCATACGAAGCCTTGTATGGAAGGAAATGTCAGTCCCATTGTGTTGGTACGATTCAGGAGAAGCAAGATTGTTTAAGGATCTAGTTAATCAATGACGGAACAAATCCAGAAGATTAAGGATAAAATCCGCTCATAGAGTCGTCAAAAGAGTTATGCAGATAACGAAGGAAGCCTTTAGAGTTTAAAGAAGGAGAGCATGTGTTCCTGAAGGTCACACCCACCGGGCGTAGGTAAGAAGTCTTGAAGGTCAAAAAGTTGTCACCTAGGTTTATAAGTCAATTCTTCGACGAATTGGGTCGAGCTTGTTAGCCCTACCCCCGTCTTTATCCAATCTCCATGACGTCTTCCATGTATCTCAACTTAGAATGTACCACTCAGACTCCACCCATATCATTGAACTCGAATCTATAGTTACGAGACGACTTGACGTTTCAAGTGCCTCCCGCTGAGAATCGTGGATAGAGAGATCAAGCAACTGAGGAATAAGCAGTGCAACTAGTCAAAGTAGCTTGGGGTGGGCCAGGAAATGAAGAATTCACATGGGCGTTAGAGTCAACTATGAAGAGAGACTATCCAGAATTATTTCCAGGTATGAAATTTTGAGGGCAAAATTTTTACTTAGGTGGGTGGTAATGTAACATCCTAGTTTTCTTTAGATATTAATTGAGGAAAACTTAATAGGAATATTAGAATTCTGAGGAACAGTTGTGATGAATGACTCCATGAGGGAGTACAAAAAAAAAATGTGAATAGTACTTTGGGGCCCCAGGCCTTGGAAGAACTGGGATTAGGACCCAGGTACCCGAAGTTAAGAAAATATGAGAATAAGATTAGGAATGTGTGGGAACGATAATTTTATACCTAGAATTAAATTTCGGGTAATATTGGTTAGTCCTACAGTGTTTACCCGTTCGGTGAGATTTCGGTGTGTGGTTTTTAACACCGAAAGACATTTCCATCACTACAACTAAATAATATCCCCAAATTAAGACAAGTGGAAGGCTAGGATTTAATCTTGGAATCCAAGATCAAATCCTAGCCTTCCATCATAGCCTAGTCACCAAATCCATCATGATTTCTTTTACAAATATCTTGCCTTGTATTTAATATAAGCCTAGTCACCCACCTTCCTCCCAAAGCCATCCTCATTCTCGGCCATTCCAAGGAGAAATCAGAGCTTGGAAGTCCTCCATAGCCAAGAGCTTCACCTTGTGTTCATCTCACAAAAACCCTAGCTTAGAATCATCAAAACCCAAATCTTCCTTCACAAAAATTGATCTACACTTCCACCTCTACAATTATAACCGATTGAAATTTCAAGAACCCCATCCTTCTTGCACATCCATCAGTGATCATAGGAGGGTTTGAGGTTGTGTGGGGAGTTTTGGTTGTGAAGAAATCCAACCTTGAAGCAAGCTAGAGATAGAGACTTGTTGAACCTTCAAGAGTAGGTTCCTGCTGCCTTTCTTGTGGAATTTTTCAATTCTATTTTGGCTTGCCCTAATTCCAAAAATTTTGATGATACTGATGGTTAACATATTGATATTGATGTATGAATTTTTGTGTTGTGTTTGGATGGTTTTAAAATGGGTTTTCTCTCAAGTGAAATTGGAACTAGGTTGCTGGACTGATTTCTGTTCTGTAATCAGAAATTTTCACGAATTTTCTGGAAATTTTGTAGGTGGTTTCATGAGCCATGAAAATTATATGTTGTAGTTAACCTCTTAGACTAAACACACGAATTTTCTTAGGGGTTAGTTCTAAGGTTTGATGCCTCAAAAAAATTAGGAACCGAATTGTAACTGTTGCTGTCTAAATTGTTGAGACTGAAGTAACAAACTTTCCCGAATTTTTAATCATAGCAATTGATTGAGATAGCTCCTGAAATTTTTACACAAGACTAATAACATGTTGAAATACCTCTGTGAATTTTCTTGTACCATGATTCCATCAAATTCTAGGGCTAAATATTTTGAGAACACAAGTCTGGACTATGAATTTGTGGCTTCTGACCACCAGATTTGCCTATTTTGTTGAAGTGGTTATATAACTCTGATTGCCCTGAAATTTTTACAAGTTGTTTTAGACACATTGAAGTGTCATGTGAAATTTTCCTTAAGGGTGGAATGGTTGTTTGGTATGGTAACAAATTATTGTGCCTAGAACTTCAATTCTGCCAGGATAATGAGATGTGGAAATGGCTGAAATTCTATGATAGTATGTGCATATCTTACTGTGTATGTTTGAGACATATGGGAAAAAGAAAACAAGGCTTAGAAAGAATTGAGAGGGAAGGCAAAAAGAAGGACTTCCCTAGAAAAGTTATGAGTCGATAGATGTGTCGGCTAGGCATAGACCTGAGTGATCCTAAATGGAAAAAATGAAGTTCGGTGATCTCAAATAGGAATGAGCTCATGTCCTGCGTCTATGGTCCTTTGTGAAATTGTGAATTGTGAATGTATCTCTCTGAGAATAAGCCTTCCCTATGTTGAGAAAATTTAGAAAGACATGAGAAATGGAGTTTCCTAATTGTGCATATTATTGCTTGATTGATTATTGTGATACTATACTAGTTTCCTTACCCGGGTTTTCAGGATTTCTGTATGTGTTTGTATGAATATTGCATATGCATGAATTGCTTATCCCTACTGTATATAGTATATGGGGGAAACTACCCTATGAGAATTTTATATTATTCTCACCCCTGAGTTGTATGTATTATATTGTTCAATTCGAGATGTCGTCCCAGTGTTTTTCTGTGATTCGCCACAATGGGTGTGGCAATATGATCCGGCATTGGACTGCATGTACGCTGTTGGTTATTCCCAGTTTCGGATCTACATGTTCTTTGATCGCTCCTTCAGTACTTCGGTCTTTGCCGGACTTCGACCCCGCTTTTCCTTATGACGGCGTGCCCCTTCACATGGCCCATCCTGGAGTGTTTGAGATTCCCCTCGCTCCACCCGTATATCAGCCAGCAGACGCACCCATTTCGTCATCCTCCTCATCTGACTCAAATCCCTTTGAGAACCCGATGCCCAGGCGGAGGAAAGGTCATTGCCCCGATGGCCAATGGATTCCTGCATAAGGAGTAGAGACAGAGACGGATGCATTGTACATAGAGATAGGATAGTGTTACGACCTTACCTACCTAGACTGATGTACTTTTGGTTTTCTTTTGCTCTGTTGTATATGTACATATGCGGTTTTGTCATCAGGGTGTTTGAGTAGGTTAGGTACCAAGTAGGGGGATTAGCCGTTCGCATCAAGTCCTGACTTTTGGGTTATTTTGTTAGTCTTGCCCTTATGATGTATATATAGTGACTTGACATTATGCCCCTATATGTAAATCTCGTTATGATAGTATATGTATTGCGACATTTCGTGTCATTGATTATTTCAACTAGTATAGATCCCAAACTTGTCAAGTAATACTCTTAATTACTATGTCCATACTCGGGTAAATGTGGTAATTTGGAGGGTGTTATAGTTATCCATTCCAGATACCATTTGGTATAAACTAAGTCTTTCCTATGTCGATGAAAAGAGAAGAATGCACTCAATTGAGTTCTATGGTCACAAGTGAAACCAGTGCATTTTAAAATGTCCACACATCTATCATAAGCATACTCATGTTATTCTAAATTTCCTACCAAGGAGGATTTACTATGTGTTGGAACATTTTGATACATGTGCATTAAGTGATTGAATACTAAAAGAAACCCACTTCAAAGGATAGCTTTAAACTCTAAAATGAATCTTTAATATGTCTAGCATGATCATATTTTTTTAATAAATCGAAGTGGCTGGGATAATGATGATGACATGGATTTCTTTATTATGTAATTTGGGATGGACTACTGAGAATTTTAGAATTCTCACCCCTATGTATTTGTGTTCCCGTGTCATCTTCAGGTTGATCCTAAACAACAGTGAGGCCGCTACACAAAAGAAATTAGCGTTATAGTAGTTAGAGAGACTTGTATCTGTTGTACTTAGTTATATGTATAAGTCTATAAATATAAGAGATAAAAAGCTCATAGAAGAGCTTCCTTTTGTACTTGACGTTGTATTCAATAAATGTTTTATTTCTTCACTATATATTTTAATATAACCATAGATTAGTAACTACACGATTAGATCGATTTTGCTATAGATAATTAAGAAATGTTCATTAATTTATAAGTAACAACTCCTAAGTATAATGTCATGACTTAAGAATGATGTTGTACTATGGAGGGTGTTACAATAAGGCTCTTTCCAAGAAAACGTAGCATCCATTGGTGCTTTTTCTCTATTTCGTTTCCAGGAGTTCATCACAGGATCCTACAATCTCACAAGATGTACCTTTCTCGTACCACAAACCAAGATTTGTGGTACCAAATAAAAATCTCAAATTCTTTTAATAGTATTTAAGTGTGATTATCTTAGGTTAGATTGAGATCTAGCACAAATTTCCACACTTAATTGAATGTTTGGTTTACTTCCTATAAGATACGAAGTGAATCAATTATTCCTCTATAACCTTCTGATACCTTTTGACCGTTCTCATCAGCATCGATGACTTGAGATGGATGCATGGGGGTACTCATGGGTTTTGCTTGATCCATATTAAACTTCTTCAAAAGCTCTTTTGTATACTTTTCTTGATGGATCAAGGTTCCTTCCCTTTGTTGTTTTATTTGAAGCTGAGAAAAACTTGAGTTCACCCATCATGCTCATCTCAAATTCACTCTGCATTAATTTTGAGAACTTTCCACAAGAAAGAATTAGTAGTGCCAAATATAATGTTATCAACATATATTTGAACTTTAGAAAGTGATTATATTGTTCAAGAGTAAATAGGGTTGTACTAGCTTTATCTCTCTGAACCCATTCTTCAAGTAAAAAGGTACTTAGCCTTTCATACCAAGCTTGGGGACCTTGTTCAGACCATATAGTGCCTTTACTAACTTGAAGACATGGCTGGGAAGGTTTTCACTTTGAAAACCTGAGGCGCTTCACATACACTTCCTCTAAGAAGAATACATTTAGGATCACAGACTTAACATCCATTGGTAAAGAGTGAATACCTTGAAGGGCAAAAGCAAGTAGCATTCTTATGGCTTCAAGCCTAGCAACTGGTGCAAACGTTTTATCATAATCAATTCCTTCTTTTTGGTTATAACCTTGTATAACCAACCTTGCTTTATTTATGATGACGTTTCCATCTTTATCCAGCTTGTTTCTGAACACTCATTTGTTTCCAATGATGGTCTTCCCTTTGGGCTTTTCCATGAGCATCCAAACTTTGCTTTTCTTGAACTCAAGTTCCTCCTGCAAGAATCCACCCAACTTTGATTGTTTAAAGCATCTTCAATGCAATTAGGCTCGATGGTGGATATGAAAGCAAAGTTAGACACATTTCTGAGGGATGATCTTGTTCTCACACCCTTGGAAATGTCACCTAAAACCTTGATATGAGAAACTGCTTTAGATCAAAAATTCCTTTGTAGTTCTTGTAACCTTGATGTTCTTTCTTCTCTTTCATCTCTAGATTGCTCTTCTTTATGCTCAGAAATTTCACTTTCTAAGGGATTTGGAGTTTTGAGTAAGCTTTTTGAGGAGTCCATGTCCTGGAGCTTACTTTTTGAATATTGCACTTTCATTTGCTTGCTTTCTAAGGATTCCTTGAGGTTCAGATTCTCAAGATTATCATCTAGCTCTTCAAGATCATCAACAAACTCCTTCTTAAGCTCTTTAAATTTGATATGGATGGTCTCTTCAATGCATAATGTCATCTTGTTATACACCCAATAAGCTTTGGAGACCGAAGAGTAATAAGAAAATTCTATCATTTAGATTTAGGATCAAACTTTATGAGTTTGTCCTTGGTGTTAAGAATAAAGCAGGATAAACCAAATATATAGAAGTAAGATATGTTGGGTTTTCTACCCTTCCATAGCTCATAAGGAGTTTTCTTGACGATTGGCATTAGAAAGATTCTATTTTGAATATAGCACGAGGTGTTTAGAGCCTCGTCTATAAACATATTGATAAAACACTTTCTAAAAGCTTGGTTTTGACCATCTCTTATAAGCTTCTGTTCTTTCTTTCAACAACCCCATTTTGTTAGGGAGTTCTAGGTGTAGAGAACGCATGAGAGATGCCAAGATTTTCACAAAACTTTCAAAAATATGATTTTCAAATTCTCCTCCAAGATCTGATCTAATAGATGTAATTTGAGAATCTTTCATTATGACACATTTTGCAAAAATCTTGAATCTTTCAACCACCTCATCCTTAGAAGCTAGGAAGATAACCTATGTGAATCTAGAGAAACCATCCATAATGAGAATGCAATATCTTTTCCCAGGAAGACTTGCAAGTCTTGGTTGGTTCAAAAAGATCCATATGTAAAAGCTCAAGTGGCTTAGTGGTTGAAACCACATTTGTTACGGAAAGAAGCCTTGGTTTGCTTACTTTTCTCATTGGAATCACAACTTGTTCCTTCTCATATTTGATCTTGGCATCCTTTAACATGCTCTTTCTAAGATAGCTCCCAAATAAGCTTCAAATGAGCATGTCCAAGCTTCTTATGCCACAACCACTTATTATCCATGAAGGATGCTAGACATTTTACATCTTGATCTAGAAGGTCATCCAAAAATAACACATAAGTGTTATCATGTCTCTTGCCAGATAAAATGACTTATCTAGAAGTAGGATTTACAATTTTTCAAGCATGAGCATTAAATAAAATGTTAAAGCCTTAGTCAGGAATTGGCTAATGTCAACAAATTATGAACCATCAACAAGTAAAACATCAAAAATTGTGAGTCATCCTTACCAACATTTCCTATTCATGTGACCTTAGGCTTACCTCCATCAGCAAATTTGACTGATCCAGAGTTTCTGGGCTTCATTTAACAACCAAAAAATTATTTAAAAATTAATTTAAACTTTATTAGTGAGAATTTAAAAAATCTACAGTTTTAGCAATGATGAGGACAATCCAATGGATGTGAAAAAAAAAAGAAATATGAATAGTGACTTACGGGCCCCGCAAGCCGCTTGGACGCCAAAACCCTAGAACCTCAGATGCCAGGAGAGAAAAGGCATGGTTAAGGTTAGAAATGATTAGGAATAAAGATTTTATACCTGAAAATTAATTTCGGGCAATATCGGTTTACCCAAGTACGATGTTTCACCCATTCGGTAAAATTTTGGTATGCGATTTCTAACATCGAAAGATAGTTTAATCTTTATAAAAGGATAATGTCTATCCTTTAAGGCCAAGTGTAAGGATAAGATTTAATCTTAATTAACAGATTAAATCCTAGTCATCCATTTCTTTTTATTATTAGAAAGAAACTATACTTTATCTACATGATTACTACATTTATATCAAGATAATGCAAAGTCACCAAACCTTATCATTTGGACATATCATTATTGGCCAACCAAGAGAAAAGACTAGCCTCCATTTTTGCTTCTCAAAGAACTTGGAAATTTGATTCAAACCTCCAAACTCCTAACCTACACTTAATAAAACCTCAAACTTCCTTTACTAAACTTACTCCACTCAACACAATCAACCAAACTAACTAATTAGAATTTGAATCCATTATCCTTTTGCACTTGGAGAGCTCACAACTTGTTGTTAAAGGAAGGGTTTGGTGTTGTTGAGAAGGCTTGGAAGTGAGGAAAAAATATTTTTGAACATCTTTTTGAGTTAAGAGCCATAAATCTCCAAGTATATGGCTTTTGAACCTCTTTTGCTTCAAATCAAATCCTGTATTTTTAGTTTCCAATTTACTTATTATTTTTGGGTTGTATTGGTTGATATCATATAGATATTTATGTGTTTAATTTGGTGGAATGTTTGGATAATGTTAGAAAACTCTTTTTGGCAAAATAAGTTTTGAATCATGTGCTTGGAATTCTTGGATTTATACACAGGTTATTGTTCATGATTTTTCTAAAGTGCTTGCAGATGGATTCATGAGCTAAAAAATTTTATATGATGAAGCTAGCATGTTAAGGTGTTTTCAGTATTTTTACTATTTTCTAAAAATTAGAAACCAAGGCAGTTAGGGTTTCTACCTGCATAGTCAAGTCTAGAGCTATAAATTTTGCTAATTTTGTTACTATATCAAATGATTGATTTTTCCTTTGAAATTTTTACAGGGTGTTGAGGACATATTGAAGTCGACCCTTGAATTTTTGTATGATTTGATATGTTCATTGGATAGGGTTAAAATTGGGAACTATGGTTGTTGACTTAAATAGAGGGTTTCTGACCTCCGAATTTGTCTAATTTTGTTAACATAGTTAGAGAATGATTCTTGCTCTTAAATTTTTACAGGAGCTTAGGGACTTATAGAGGTGTCATGGAGAATTTTTGTAGGACTTGGTTGTTTAATATGCGATCTAATTTTTGCTATATAAGTGTAAAAATCTATCATTGTGCTGGAAATGAACCAAAGCCTTGAATTTATGATATAATGGCATTTTGTACTAGTATGACATGAGTACTTGAATATGGATAATTGAGCATGTGAAATTATTGATGATGTTAGGCACATATAGATATGAATACTTATTACAATTGTTTATATGCAAAAGAAAAGCAAAAGATCATGCTTCTTGGGTCAAAGAAAGTAAATTCTGGTTTGTTGGGGAAAGTAAACCTGACTACCCTTTAATTGAGTCAGGGAAAGTAAACCTGGCAAGGAATAGGTCTATGTGAGAATTAGAGAAAGTAAATCCATTGATCATGTAGTGGAATGAGCTTAGTCTTGAAAAGCGTCTATTACCCTAAAGTGGTCAAAGACACAAAGGTAAAGGGCTAAGATAAGTTAAAGTAGCAATTGTCCTAACTAGTCATTTATCTTATGTTCAAAGTGAATAATTTTAGCATCGATATTGAGGTCAATATGTTTAAATTGTAATTTAACAGTATGTGTTTTATATGATGTGTATATGTTAAAAGATTAAATAATAAAGGAATCCACTTGGAAGGATGATTTTACAACTTTAAAATGAACTTTTTTAATAAACCAAAGTGCCTAGGATGATGACGATGACATGAATTTCAGTATATGTTTGGGGATGCCCTCCTGAGAATTTTAGAATTCTCACCCCTATGTTGTGTATTCTAGTGTCGCCTCTAGTTCGATCTAGAGAATAAGGAGATTGTTGCGAAGGAAATTAGATTTGGAGTAGTTTAGTGGCAGAGACTTGTATTTGTTGTACTTAGTTTATATATATATATAGATGTATATGTCTGTAAATATAATAGATAATAAATGTGTATTAAAGCTCATAGAAGAGCTTTCTTTTATATCTTGACTTTGTATTCAATAAATATTTCATTTCTTTGTTATATATTTTAATAGAATCATGAATTAGTTACTTCACAATTCGATCGATCTTGCTATAGATACTCAAAAAAGGTCCATTCATTTGTGAGTAACGACTTCTAAGTCTAATGTCATGACTTAAAGATGATGTTGTACTTGGCAGAGTGTTACGCTTCAGTTTCTGAACCACTTCTTGGATCTAGACATATGTTTGGAGTAGCCACTATCCATGTACCATTTGTTGTCTTGGTCAACGTGCATTTTCAAACACACCTGCAACAAAAATAGTTTTTACTTTAGGTACTTAGACATTCTTAGGTCCTTTTGGGTTTGTCTTATAAGGGGGAGGTTTCCCAACTTGTCTAACAGATTTCTTCCTCACGAAACACTTGTCAGGTAGGTGTCTTTTCTTGTTATAAAAGTACAAGAAACTTTGGAAATTACTTCTTATTACAATCCAGGTGGGTTTCTAACCTTCTGAATTTGTCTAATTTTGTTAATATAGTTAGAGAACGATTATTGCTCATAAATTTTACAGGAGCTTGGGGACACATTGAGGTGTCATGGAGAAATTTTGTAACCTTGGAATTGGTTGTTTTATATGCAATCTAATTTTTGCTATATAAATGTAAAAATCTCCATTGTGCTGGAAATAAACCAAAGCCTTGAATTGATGATATAATGACATTTTGTACTAGTGTGACATGAGTACTTGAATATGGATCATTGAACATGTGAACTTATTGACAATGTTAGGCACATATAGATATCAATACTTATTACAATTGCTTATATACAAAAGAAAAGCATAAGATTATACTTCTTAGGTTGGAGAAAGTAAACGTGTCTGTCGATGAAAGTAAACCTGACTACCCTTGAATTGAGTTAGGGAAAGTAAACCCAACAAGGAATAGAGAAAGTAAATCCAATGATTATATATAGGAATAAGCTTAGTCTTGAAAAGCGGTCTATTACCCTAAAGTGGTCAAAGCCACAAAGGTCAAGGGCCAAGATAAGTTGAAGTAGCAATTATCCTAAGTAGTCCTTTATCTTATGTGCTAAGTGAATAATTTTAGCATCAATATTGAGGCCAATATGTTTAAATTGTAATTTAATAGTATATGTTTTATATGATGCTATATGTATATTAAGAGATTAAATAATAAAGGAATCCACTCGGAATGATGATTTTACAACTTTAAAATGAACCTTTAATATGTATTGTGTGATCACATTTTCTTAATAAACCGAAGTGTCTGGGACAATGACGATGACATGAATTTCAGTATATGTTTTGGGGATGCCCTAATGAGAATTTTAGAATTCTCACCCCTATGTTTTGTATTCCAATGTCGTCTCTAGGTTGATCTAGAGAATAAGGAGGTTGCTATGTGAAAGAAATCAAATTTGTAGTTGTTTAGTGGAGAGACTTGTATTATTGTACTTAGTTTATATATATATATATATATATATATATGTATGTAAATGTAATAGATACAGATGTATATTAAAGCTTATAAAAGAGCTTTCTTTTATATCTTGACTTTGTATTCAATAAATATTTCGTTTCTTTGTTATATATTTTAATAAAATCACGAATTAGTTACTTCACGATTCGATTAATCTTGCTATAGATAATCAAGAATGGTTTTAATTATGAGTAACGACTCCTAAATCTAATGTCATGACTTAAGGATGATGTTGTACTTGGCAAGGTGTTGCACCTCATGTTTTTGAACCACTTTTTGGATTCAGACATGTGTCTAGAATAGCCACTGTCCATGTACCATTTGTTGTCTTGGTCAACGTGCATTTTAGACATACTTGCAACTAAAATAGTTTTTACTTTAGGTACCTAAACATTCATAGGTCCTTTTAGGTTTGTCTTAAGAGGGGGAGGTTTCCCAACCTATTTGACAAATTTCTTCCTCATGAAACATTTGTCAGATGGGTGTCCCTTCTTCTAATAAAAAGTACAAGAAACTTTTGGAAATTACTTCTAATCAGGTGGGTGTCTTTTCTTATTACAATTTCTTCATCATGCTTTTCCCTTTTAATCCATTTCACTCTCACATCACAACCTTGTCTTTTGGAAATAAGGCCTTTGGCTGCCAAGTTTCAGTTCAAGATTCTTAGAGTCATTTACCATTTTCTTCAGATTAGATTTGAGAAGTTTTGAAGTCCCCTCAAGTCCAAAAATTATTTTATGAGCCTTTTGATCTTTTTCTGTGACTTCAACTTCTAAGACTTTGAGATTTACATTTAAAAACATGTTTTCTCAATTTATTTCTTCCTTCTCAAGCCTTAGATTCTCTACATCTAATTTGGCTTTTTCAAGTTCAAAAACCATTATCTGATGTTTCTTTTAAGGTTGAGATAGTGAGAAGAGAAAGTTTGAGAATTTTTGAGCAACTCATCATATAATGCAACTAATTCATCATAAGAGAGATCAAGTTCAGATGTTTTTACCTCAGGTTCTCCTTCTAAAGCATAACTAGCCATGAAGCATAGGTTTGCAACATTTTCCAGCTCATCCTAGCTTTCTAAACTGTCCTTCTCCTCCTTTGAGTCGCTCCAAGTTGCTAACATTCCCTTTTTCTTAGAGGAAAACTTCTTCTATGGACCTTGAGCTTGGGAGGTCAGTTTTGAAGTATCCCTTCTCTCCAAGTTATAGCAAGTGACATTTTCCAATTTTCCCTTGCCTTTCTTGTCCTTTATGAGGTTGATATCTTTTATTCTCTTCATTCTACTTCTCCAAGCTTTTGACATTTTCCTCACAAGCATAGAGATCTCATCTCTATCTTCTTCTTAAGATTCTTTATCAAATTATTCCTGGTCATCAGAGGTTTCAGCAACTTTCATTGCTTTACCCTTATTCTATTTCTGATGTGATGACTTCAGGGCCATGGACTTACTCTTCTTTATGGGTTCACAATGAACTTTGGAGAGCACAACCTTATGGGTTTTGAGTGACCCAATGAGTGTTTCCAAACCAAGATTTTGAAGGTCTTTTGTTTTTATAATGGCTGTGACTTTGGGTAGCCATTTAGGGAAGCTTCTTAAAATTATTCTAACCAATTTAGAGTTAGAATATCTTTCCAAGTCCCTTCATTTGGTTTACAATGTGCATGAACCTTGTTGTAATGCCCGGGACGGCAGGGAGTGATCAGTGTGAGAAGGCACGGAGCGGCTCCTCCTCCAAGCGAAGGGTATATGAATGAACCGATTACATACCTGAATGAGAGGGATCCTAGTTTGTATAGGTATGAGACTATACAGTTAAGGAGGGCTTATATGACTTGATTGGTACTACCTATGCCATAAAGATGAATCTTTCTTTTCGGTAGCCCATCACGAAAGAACTCAAGTTAGCGTGCTTGACTTGAGGTAATTTTAGGATGGGTGACCTCCTCGAAGTTTTCCAGGAAGCGTGTGAGTGAGGACAAAGTACGCTAAAAGACCCGTGTTGGTTTGTGGACGTCAATCCATAAAGCAGCGGGGGATGTTACAATTGTGGTCATGTCATCAATACTTTCTTGCTTAGTCATTTTGAAAATCTCTTATTTATAGATCAACATGTTGATCTTTGTCTCTTTGACTTGATTAGTGCCTTCATGCAACATGTGTAGTCTGCCAGATCTCATTGGCCATGCCACAAGCAATGATTTTATCATATTCTGCTTTGCTTAGTGCACACATGAGTAGGTACTTAGCTTTGGAGTTTAGCTGAACTCTAGCTTTATGTTGCTCTGTCCACCTACTCCTGGGGACTTCTCTAGAAGTTGAAAGTGCATAATCAATTCTAGGAACATGTTCCATTCGAGCATAATCTCCTTCTTGTATGATCTCCCACAAGTCAAGGCTTATGCATTTGATGAATAACTCCATTCTATCTCTCCAATATCCATAGTCTCCACCATCAAAGAAAAATGGTATGTTTATGGAGTGTCCTTTTACTATGTGGATGTTTTGTGTCATTTATCCCTAGGATCTTTGTCCTCTCCAGTCGTTGCTTAACCCCTTAGAGGCCTGAGCTCTAATTCCAATTGTAGGTTGAAAAGTACATGAGAAGGGGGTTTGAATCATGCTTTATCTTTTCATTCCATTTTGTTTTTGAAAAACTAAAACAAATACTATCAAGTGTATACTTGAAGTACAATGGAAACATCATTATAATACATCAAAAAGTAACTTTCTAAACTATAACTATGATATGAAAAACACAAAGAAGATGGTTTTCAGAAAACATGATATAAACAGCACAAAGTAGTAAATAAAAGAGAGTTAAGGAATAAGAAGATACTACACAAGAGTTTTTATACAAGTTCGGTCAACTTGCCTATCCAGTTCTCAACCACCGTTGAGTTTCACTAAAACCTTTCTAAAACTAAGAAAGTTAGATAGCCTTCACAATAGCCTTCTCAAGTTGTTATCAATGACTAGTAGCTCACTCTACTGTCACACCTGAGTAGTCTTTGACTAGTTTCTCCAAGCTAACTTCGTACCAGTAGCTCACTTTCCTGTCACCTTTCAAGTAGTCTTTGCTTAGCCTCTTCAAGCTAACTCTTTGTTAGTAGCTCTTTCAACTTTCACCTTACAAGAAGTCTTTGCTTAGATTCTTTAAGCTAACTCATAGTGATCACTACTAGATTGGGGTTACAAAGATTTGTGTTTGGGTTGAATCATTCAAACAAACCTACACTCAAACTTGAATGACTTCTTTCTATCTATTTTTCCTAGGAAGAATGTATGATATACTAAGAACGTAAAAGGAGATCTTTTACAAGGAAGAAACTTATTACAAGCTGTAATGCCTTTACAAAGGATAAAGAAAAGAAATTTCTTCAACATTTCAGCACCTAGATGAGCAAAAGTTTCTTAAGTGTAAGCATTACATCTCCTTTTATACTTGATTTGCACTTATGACCATTGCCGTTGATCTGTTTTCCAAGTGACATGTGTTGATCTTCTTTTTGTGTCTTGGAAATGCAGTCTAGAGGAGTAGCTTGGCATTGTCAAAGCAGTTGCAAAAGCCATTGTGTAATAGAGGTTTATGAGTCCACCTTCGGAAACTACTTTTTACTTTATGAATGACGTAACATCCTCCCAAGTGCAACGTCATCCTTAAGTCATGACATTATGCTTAGAAGTTGTTACTTATAGATTAATAGACCTTTCTTAATTATCTAGTAAAATAGATTAAATCGTGGAGTAACTAATAATTTTGTTAAAATATATATAACAAAGGAGCAAACATTTATTGAATACATAGCTAAGTATAAGAGGAAGCTCTTCTAAGAGTTTTAATACAATACGTTCTCTATTTCATTTACATACATATAACTCAAACTAAGTACAGTAAAGTAAAAAAAATATCAACTACTAAACTCCTAGGTCCGCTCTTCACGTAGCAGCTTATTGTTCTCTGATCAACCTGAGGCGACATGGGAACACAAACAAGTAGTGAGAATTATACAATTCTAAGGGCACTCCCAAGTTACACAATCATAATGATATGGTCATCGCCTAGCCACCTCGGTTTATGAAAATGTAATTATGCAATACACATTAAAGATTCATTTTAAAGTTCTAAAATCATTCCTCAAAGTGGGCAGCTTTTAACAATCAATCACTTAGTGCACATATATCATAATGCTCCAATGACTAGTAAATCATCCTAGGCAAACAAATCAGAATAACATGAGTATACATATGATAATTGTAGTGAAATTATTTCAAAGTGACCTGTGTTCACTTGTGGCCACAAAAATCAAATTAGTGCATTTTTCTCTTTTCATTGACATAGGAAATACTTAATTTGTAACACCCTAAATTTCACCTAATATGCTCGAGTCGCATTCGGCTAGTTATTAGCGGTTACGTCTTCGTTTCAGAACTTGACTTGGCTTTCTTTAAAATACGAATACTAAAAAAATATGACTAAATTTTTCTTTTTAAACTTAAGACTTAAAATGCGAGCCGCGCATGCGCATAGAACCGACTTCTAAACAAGAAACATAACAACCAGGTATACATCACCATAACAATCATAAATAAAACATAGAATAAACACAACATAATTGTAGTATTATATTATAATCATAACAAAACAACGATGCCCTTATAAATATAAGGACACCTCAAGATACTAGATACATCAAGCAAGGTTAACTAACGCTAAACATAATTATAAACGGCTAGACTAGTCTTCAAGCTTCCATTGCGCCCTTTGATCTTATGTGCGTAACTCCAATGCTCGCGCTTCAAGGAAAATCATGAACATCAGCATCAATCCCGTCTGGAGACGACACGGGAAGGAAAGACAAAAGGGGTGAGAATACTTATACAAGATTCTCATAAGGCTCAACTCTAACACAAGTTCGTCGTCGTCGCCCAGCCACTTTGGGTTTCATTATGAAAGAGGTATACATGCATAGGTTCAATTTTAATTTCTCAAATCCTATTATCCGAAGTGGGTTCCTTTTAGCATGAGTCTTCATGGTATGAATGCAGTAGATATTTTATGTATGCATGGCAATACTTGACATGACAGTACACATAGATAACACTTATCACTTAATCAAAGCATCAATGAAACATATGCATGTACGTCTTTTACTTTTTTCATACTTGAACTCCGTGAGTTCTTTTCATAACTTTTTCCACCCTCATCATGGTCACCAAAATCCACCCAACATGTCGGCCCGGTGATTTTAACATGGTCACCAAAACTCCTAATCACCCATCGCCTAGGAATGAGCTCATCCTAACTAGTCGCTAGATTCATACGGGGTAAAAAAGGGGGAAACATATCTCTTTCCTTGGATCACCCGTACAACCCTTAACTCGGGAAGTCATAATGGGATCATTTCCTCTTTATCATATCTTGTATGAATGCAACATGAGCATGCAACCATAGAACCTCATATGACATATCATATATTCTCATGCATTGTAAACATAGCATACCACATCATCATAGCAACATGCCACAAATACATATATAGCCTCAAGTTCATGATATTAACATATTCACATTATCATGAGTATACCCACTCGGCCTCATGCTCACATCACACCTCCTATCTCATGGTATCTTATGCTTTGGCCCTTACGGGTCTTAAACTTGTGTTCCAATTATCTTATCCTTCATTATGGATTTTTATAACACCTAAGGGATCATTACCTATAATTTTCTCTAATGTTTATGATTTATGACATAACCAAACAGCCCTTAGTAATTTTGGGCAGAGTTTTGCCTTATGATTATGGGGTCCTAAAATCTCCGTCTTTGACCTTTTCTAAGTTTCGTCTTTGCCTAAGGCTCTATAATTAACTCCTAAACCAATTATGAGGGATTCCTACACATATCCACTAATTATAAACCATTTTCCTTAAGTCCAATTATGCTGGAACAGAATTACAAGTTTGTGCATTCTAAGTGTTCTAGAATTCACATTTTAAATCCTTTTTAGTTACTTGTTCTTTCCTAACTTCCTAAATCGTTCCTTGCTTCACTCAAACATAATTTTACACATTTTAACACCATAAAACAGAATTATACAGTGGCCAAACATTAAGGGCAGAATCAAAATCATAAGCTTCATAGAATCACATAATCACTTGATTTAAATGCATATAAGTTGCTAGTTTCTCTTGGAATCATTTTAGGAACTCAAAACTCTTTTAGAAACCAATTAATCTCATTGAAATCATATAAATATGCTAGGTCAGTAGCTAAATTATTTGCTCAAGGAATGGATTTAAAACATAAAACTTTGTTCATAAAGTTCCTTGAGTACATCTAAGCTTAGAAAAATTCCAAGACTTAGACTATGGGCACTTATGATTAGAGGAACTCATCCAAGTCCATCATCATCACCACAAGGCCGAAATGGCATCCCTTGAAATGCCTCCATTTTCTAAAACTTTATGCAAGATACTTGGGCAAGTCTTTGAGCTCTAGGATATTTAAGTGATTGCATAAACTTAAACATGATATGCACTCATTTTATTCTTCATTAGAAAATAAAGTGAGTGCATAAAATAAATATGAGATGCAACCTCATTATTATCTTTAAAGATTAAGTGATGACTTGAAATATAAACATGAATGCAAGCTTGAAATTTAAACATGATAATGCAAGTCCATTTAATTATTCTTGAGAACTTAGTGATGGCATCAAAATAAACATGCTATGCAAGGCATAAATGTAAACATGTGTGCAACTCATTTTATCTTAACTAGAGCTCTTACAAGACTTTAAAGGAACATCATAACCTTAACCCAATATGTATCTTAACAAACATAAAGTGAGCTTTAGAGTTCTTAGCACCAAGACTTCAAAGAAGCCTTTGGTTTGAACTTCATCATCAAGCTCAAGAAAATGTGCACAAAGCTCAACACTTTGTCTAAACAAACATACTAGAACTAAGCCATATTCTTTATTTTATTGCTCATGGGCTTCAATCTAGAGTAAAACTCTTAGAAAGGCCGACCAACTTTAAGGTTGGCAAGGGTAAGCTTAGAGCTCTTTGGAAACATATGATTAATTTTCTTTAACAAAACTTTTGTGATCTACTTAACATTTTAGCAAACTTTGTTCAAAACAAGGAAGAAGAAACGAAAACATTAAGGGAAAAAGGAAAAGAAACCAAAATCTTAGAGGAAGGAAGAAAGAAAAACGAAGCATAAGCAAGAAAGAAAGAAAAAACAAGCATATATG
>JAMLFY010000002.1:21487434-21543323 GCA_030441495.1 Dalbergia oliveri | reverse complement strand
AGATTTCTGTTGCATTCATACCATCAAAACTCATGCTAAAAGAAACCCACTTTGGATAATAAGATTTGAGAAATTAAAACTAAACCTATGCATGTACACCTCTTTTTATAATGAAACCCCAAGTGGCTGGGGGCGACGACGATGACACTTGTGTTAAGACTCGGGGAACCCTACTGAGAATCTTGTATAAGTATTCTTACCCCTTTTTTCCCTTCCGTGTCGTCTCCAGACGGGATTAATGCGGATGTTCGTGATCTTCCTTTAGGCGCGGGCGTAGGAATCACGTCACCTGAGTTCAACAGGAGGGCAATGGAAGCATGAAGACTAGTCTAGCCTCGTTAACATTTTGTTTTGCGTTAGTTAAAGTTGTTTGGTGTAATTGATACCTCTAGGTGTCCTTATATTTATAAGGACATCATTGTTATGTTATGATTATGATATACTACTATAATTTATGTCATGATCATTCTTTGGTTTTATTCATGATTATTATGATGACGATTCACATCGGGTTGTTAAGTTTTATGTTTAATAATAAATATCTATGCACATGGCAACTCGCATTTTAAGTCTTATGTTCAAAAAGAAAAAAATTTAGCCGTATTTTACTACTCGTATTTTAAAGAAAAGTAAGTCAAGATCTGAAACAAAGGCGTAACAACTAACAACTTACGAATACGACTCGAGCATATGAGATTAAGAGTTAGGGTGTTACATTCCGCTCCACTCCTAGTTTGCCAATTTGAAGTCATTGGTTTCTATCATTACCAAACAAGAATTATTGAGTTGATCAGGCTCAATACAAGCTAAATGTGGCAACGTTACAACATTTCCCAACAGTCATACACATATGGAATTATGATGAATGTACTTTATAAGGACGCATAGTCAATTGCCATTTTCAAGGTCCTATTAGGAATGAACTGTAGCTGAGACCATAATGTAACATCCTCCTAAGTACAACCCCATCCTTAAGTCATGACGTCGTACTTGAGAGTTGTTAATCATTAATTAGCGGACCTTTCTTAGTTATCTATAGCAAGAAATCAATTGAATCGTATAGTAACTAACTCGTGGTTCTATCAAAATATATAGCAAGGAAACAAAGTATTTATTTAGTACAAGTCAAGTACAAAGGGAAGTTCTTCTATGAGCTCTAGTACACATCTATTCTTTATTATATTACAGATACATGTACATATCTAAGTACAATAGATATCAGTTCCAACTACTAAGCTCCAGAAAATTCAGATTAAGTTTCCTTGTAGGGCTCATTTTTCCTGAATTAACCTGAGAGCGACATGGAAACAAACACATAGGGGTGAGAATTAAAATTCTCAGTCAGCATCCCCAAAACATATAATGAAACTCATTCCATCGTCTCGTACAAGCCACTCGGTTTATTAGTAAAATTGTGAGCATGCAACATATATCAAAGGTTCATTTTAAAGTTCAAAAGTCATTCTTCCGAAGTGGATTTATTTTAATTACTCCATCACTTAGTATACATATGTCATAATACT
This sequence comes from Dalbergia oliveri, assembly GCA_030441495.1. Taxonomy (NCBI): domain Eukaryota; kingdom Viridiplantae; phylum Streptophyta; class Magnoliopsida; order Fabales; family Fabaceae; genus Dalbergia; species Dalbergia oliveri. The sequence goes on along the minus strand of JAMLFY010000002.1, from coordinate 21,541,800 downwards.
CAACCTTATAATAATTAATTTTCAACTTTACGTGCCCTCGTACATCAAAGGGACCTTTTCTTGCCCTTTGGACTAAAGGGGACTCTCCTGTGCCCTTTCATATTCAGTGGACTTCCCGTGCCCTTTAGAGACTTAAAGGGATTTTTATGCCCTTTTCAAACTAAAGGGGACTTCATTCTTTATTATACATACATCATCCTCAAGCTCACGTTACTATATGCGTTAGCAAAGTTTTGAAAATGTCATAATGTTTCCAATATATATATCATTCATTTATCATGTTTCATTTTACCAACGCAAGCTTGAAGCTCATATATACAATCAATAAATAATTCTCATTGATTTAATCATAAATTCAATCTTTTTCACTAGCATGCATTCATGTACATAATACTTGAACCAAAGATCATAGTTCTAATTAGGAAATTTTTCATTGAGGTCAAAATAGCAAAGACATTTGCAGAATTGGGTAAAGTCTTATGAAATTACAATTATCACAAATTAAACAAAATTATATTTAAAAGGTTATGAATTGTATGAATACTTCAATATGTGCACAACTTCATAAAATTTCAGGGTAAAAGAGTTATTATAGTACTGATAATAAAATTAAACAATTTTAGTGGTTAAAGACCCTAATTACTGAGTTTAGGAACTGATTCCCACAATTTTAATCCTAGCAAATGATTGAATCAACTCAAAAGAAAAATGGGTATACTTCAAGATGTTAAATCTCCTATGAAAATTTCAAAGGATCATTCAATCATTTGCTATGTTAATAAATTTACAAATTTAATACTTTCAGTCATGATCCAATAACAGGAAACCACTTGGTTCTTGATTTTTAAGAGCATTAGGAGTCATAATCAAGCCAAGAAAATTTGTGGAAATCCTAGGATGTTGGCTTCGTATATTATTTATTATGAAAATACCCACAATATACCAAACAATTGAGATCACAGTTACCTATGTAAAAACCAAAAATGCAGCAGCATGACCAAATTTCCTTTGACAAAATGAATTCATTATTGAACAATTCACTCACCAAAATGCATACATCAATATCAACATAACATCAAGCAATATGACAAGAATTTGATACCAAGACTTTGAATAACACAAGATCAAGAAAACCTTTGTTCACAGCATAGTGGATATTGGCTTCAATTGATCCAAGCTTAATTCCTTACCACTAAAGCTCCAAACCCTTATTAAATGAGTAAAAATGGTAGTAAACAACTTTGATGATGGAATGGTAAAGATTTGTTTAGTTAATTTGTAAAGATAAAGATATTGAACAACTAATGAAGAAACTTTAAGAACAACTCTACTGGCTGATGTTTTTGGGCTTGGAACTCAAAATGAAGCTCTTGAAGATAATGATAATGGCTGGCTTCTGCTTTTCTACTTTATTGGCCAAATTAATGGTGTAAGAAGAAAATTGTGACTTGCTCTGTTAATGCTTTGAAGATATTATGTAAATAATTCATCATTTGTTAAAGCAAATGAATGGCTAGATTTAATCTTGATTAAAATTAAATCTAGGCTTCCATGTTACTTGAATAAATATCATTTTATGAGTAATTAAAAATCTTAAATTGTTAAAAATATCACTCACTGAATCACGAGCAGGTAAACACTAACCCAATATCAATCATGAATACAAAAAATTAATTATTAACATTGATTATCGTACCACATTTCTAACCTTCTTCTTATATTTTCCACACTCAGGCAGCTGGCTTGCAAATTATAACGTTCTCAAGGGATATGTTGTATCAAGCTCAAAAATTTTTTATTATCCTAATTTATATGCCTTGTTTCTTTAATTGTAATTGTAAATTTTTAAATTAGGGACTTATTGAACTAAATTAATTTTTTTTATGAACAAGGTGTTACATTATACAATCCCAACTATGAGAAGGAAGGAGGAATGAGCAAGTGGTGAAAATTTTAAATTGAGTAAAGCTTCATCATACAGCCACATGGGACAACAAGAGCACTTTATATGATGCATATGTGCAGCAATATATGATGCCACTTTATTATTTAAATTCGATGACAGCAAAGAATTGCCTAAGGTCATTTTATTCTAAATTTAAAGAAAGGGAACTAAAAGGGTACACCCAAATGAGGTAGAATGATGTTATAAAGGTATGTGTATGTTTAATATAAGGTGAAGATATTGTTTTGAACTTTTTGGCTCAAAATGACCAAAATACCCATAAAGTCTATGGGGTTAAACTATTTTTGAGTTTGTACAGAATTTCCAAGAAAGTTAAATAATGTTATAATCATTTTTGTGTTTACTGGGTAAAGGTCAGGAGTTTAGTGCAGAATTACATTTCCTCAAGCAAATATTAATGTAGCCCAATTTTACCTCTTAATTTTTACCTGTCATTAGGAATTACCAATTACCGGTAATAAATATTATATAAAATTAGACCAAACAATCCTTAATAAAGGAATAAGTTAGAAGAGTTAGGAGCAATTCGTGAAGTATTGCAAACCCAAATTTCTGTTCCATAAATGACCAAAATGCCCTTGAGTTATTTTCTTAGGAATGAGGATCGTGGGCCCACCCATCCTCAAGGGATGTTTTGATGTTAATGAATTGTTTGTGTTATGTGTTAGAGGAGAAGAATTCTAATTTTGAGCCAGAATATTAAATGACCAAAACGCCCTCATCCTTTTAACCCCGATTGCGTCCGCTAAGCCGAACCTCACTAAAATGTGTTAAAAGGTGTTTTTAAGCCATGATTAACCATTGGTTAAGCTAGGTGGTCTCGGGCAATTTTTAAGTAAAATGACCGTTTTGCCCCTCTTTTATGCATTTTACAAATTTTGAGATTTTTGATTCGATTAACGAAACCTAAGCAATATTAGGCTCAAATTAAAGCTTATTAAATTCTAATTATTAATCTAGAGTCAAAATTATTTATTTGAATTGATTAGAACCTAAAATTGCTTTAAAACACTCAAATTGCTTACTAATTCACCTAAGCCCTTAACCGTAAATTCTCTAAATTGCATGAATACTTTGCCTACACCTAAATAATACATGGAACACACAAAACCCTCTTCCATGAGGCTGTAATGCACGAAATAATTCAGCCATAATCATTAGAATTATTGCAAGAATAATGCACTAAAACAAAATGCCAAAAAATTCCCTAAAACATGCCTTAAACAAGAAATGATTTTTTCCTCCTTTGTTCCCCATGAAAAATCCGAAAATTATGCCTCCTTCTCTTGTCCATACATGAGCTTAAATTCTCTATAAATAGGCATGCTTAAGAGTCTTAGATGCTTGCTCAAAATTTACACATTCTAGTTTTTCCAAAGCACCAAAAGCTTTCTTTCCTCCTCCTCTTGGCTGAATTCTTTCTTCAAGTTTTCAAGAATATTTTCTTTCATTTCACTCCAAGAAACCAAGTTCTCTTCCTTTCCTTCAAATCAGATTAGGTAGGGAGTTGTTTTTAAGTTTATTTCTATGTTTTGCTAAGTGTTGTTCTTGGTTCAAAATGATGATTTCATGGATTTTCTCTAGTTTTTCCATTTGGTTTCTTCTTCCTTTTTCTTTAACCAATTCGGCCATATGGCCTAGGTGGGACTAAGATGATGGCTTGATGATGAGGACCTTGAAGGTGGGTTGTGAATCCATCACAAGTTAGGCCTCTAAAGCTTGAAAGTTCCACTTGATGCAAAACTTTAAAGAATGATGTTTTTATGATGATTTTATGATCTTGAGTTTAGAATTTGAAAGATGTATTTCTCACTTTGTCTTGTTAAGATATATATATTGAATTTGTATTTCTATAAAGTCTTGAAGGAGCTCTAGTAAAGAAATCAAATGAACTTGCATCCATGTTTAAGTTTATGCCTTGCATAATCATGTTTACTTTCTATGTCATCACTAAAATTTCAAGAATGAATAAATGGACTTGCATACTCATGTTTAAATTTCCAAGTTTGCATTTCATGTTTATATTTCATGTTGTCACTTAATCTCTAAAGATAATAAAGAAGTTGCATCTCATATTTATTTTATGTTCTCACTTTATTTTATAATGGCTAAAAGAATCAACGCATGACATGTTTATTTTTATGTCATCACCTAAAGATCCTAGAGCTCAAAGACTTGCCCAAGTATCACAAGCAAAGAAATAAGATTATTGGAGTTAAAGAATTGATTCTTTAAGAAGTCTTGAGATTGGAGCTTAAAAAGATGTAATAATAATTCTCTTCTCCCTTCACCGGTCCATGCGGTACCGCCGCTCCGGTTTCTAAGATTCTCTTCTCCCTCCACTGGTCCTGCGAACTACCGCCGCTTCAAGTTTCTTGCATCATGTTTATATTTCAAGTTCTTGCATCATGTTTAATTTTCAAGTCATCACCTTAAATCTTAAAGATAAAGAAATGGATTTGCATATCATGTTTATAATTCCAAGTTATCACCTTATAATGACAAGATTAAAATGAGGTTGCATAGCATGTTTATGATTCTAAGATATCACATAAATCTCTTAAGCTCAAGACTTGCTCCTTTTATCTTAAGTGAGAATTTTAATTATGAAGATTCTTTCAAGTTTAGCAAAAAGAATTAGTTTCTAAAAGAGTTTTAAAGCTTTGCAAGGATTCTACGGGAAACTAATATTTTATGTTCACTTAAAATGTGATTTTATACAATTATATGAGGTTCATGATTCGGCTTTTGATATGAGATTAGTACCAATAAATGATGATGATTTAATATGTTTGAAGTTGTGATAATTATGGTTTATTGTTAGAGAATGATTCTATGCATGTTAGTGACAAAACTAGCTTCCTAGAACAACGTAAATCTAGAATTTACCTAGTCTTTGACCCCTTTAAGTTTATCCAATGCCAAATCTGTTTTAGTATGTTATAATTTTGTCTAAGATTAGTTAGCCACGAAAAAATTGGTATCAATTAGTGTAGGATTGATCCGAACACTAAAAATGAAACTAGTAACTAGAAAAGTAAAAGCAAGATTTTTTTTTAGAACTCTAAAGAATGAAATTTATGCATTCTGTCCAGAATTATCAGCAACTATAAGAACCAGATTTTATTATGTTTAGATAAGGGAGAATAATTCATAATTGTTTTAGTAATTAATGTTAGCATCATAAGGAAGCTGGTAGAAAGGGTTAAAAACGCAACTTCTAACACATCGTAAAACCTTAAGAATAACTTACTGCCTATGCTGCCCCATAGAGTTTAATAATGTTCCTAAGCCTTATAATTAATTGTAATAATGGTAATGAATCCCTTAGATGCATAATTAATTAGTTTGGCAATTGAGGTTACCCATTCTAGAGTTTCGGTTAAAAGAAAGGTTTTCGATAAGGATTTATGATGATGCCTCTTTGATGTTTTAAGTGATAAGTCTATAAAGTGATTTGATGCTTATTAAGTATTTGATGCCATTGAATGATTTCCTAGCTTGCATGTTATAGTTGCTGTTGCAAACAATGAAAATGCTTATGCATGAAATAAAGAAATAATCTGTTATTTAAAAAATTACCTTTGTTGTGGAAGAAAGTGTACTACCTGTAAAAGTGTAATTTGGAAAGGTTCTGCTAGGAAAGACTTGGTATTTAAGCGTCCATTGTGACCCACCTCTCTTTCCTGGGAATCTCCCAGATGCATGATTAAGTTAGTATATATTATTCCATCATAAGACTATAAATGAGAAAATGTCATGATGATTATGAATTGAATTATGATATAACATGCAAAGATTTAATGGTGACTTAAATGTAAGAGGAAATGATCCTTTGGACCCATCAGACTATAGGTGGTGAAAAGGTGATTCCTAGCCCCCTAGTCTCAAAGGGTAGAGGAATTTTTACTTATCAAAAGGGATAAGTATATGCTGTGACGACTAGCAAGGTATGAGCTCATAACCTAGATTACTCCCAAAAGGGTGGAGTATAGGGTGGCCCAGGAAAATGATGATGGAAGTAACTTTAAGTCACCTAAGGAACTAAGTAATGCATAATGTAAATATGATGTTCTCTATGCATAGTATTTATGATATGATGATGAGAAATATGATGTTCTTCTATGCATAGTATTATGATATGATGATGAAGAATATGATGTGTTGATAAAAGGAAAAGTTCATTATAAACATGACATGCTAAGTTTATGATGCATTATAAGACGCATGATTAAAACCGACGAACCTCGGTAAAGTATATTTTCGAACTTAATAAATCAATCTTAGCATGCTCACTATTTCATAATGAAACCCGAGGTTCCTGGGGACGATGATGATGACACAATGCATCATGAGGTGAGTACCCTACTGAGATTCTTTTTATAAGTTTCTCACTCCTCTATTTTTCTTTCCATCTCGTCTTCAGAAATAGAAGGAAGTGTTCGTGATTCACATTGAGGCTTTCACCTGGTAGCTGAACTTGATCCTGCTAGTTCACTCGTATATTTCAGATATCTATCCCTATCCCTGAGTGTTATTACTAGGTGCCATTAATGGATGTCCTTCCATCCATATATTATTTATGTTTTGTTAGATTGCCTACACCTAGTCTTATTTTGTTGGTAGGCAAAATATCTATGTGATATGTAATTATGGATGTCATATGATGGAGCCAATATGATGTGTTTCTTCATGATATGTCTATTTGTTTCCGCTTTATTTGATTATCGTTCACATTATGCGTGGCTCACGTTTTCAATTATGTTTAAAAAAAAAATGGCTCGTAATTTCACTAAGTATTTTCAAAGCATGATTAAGGAACTGAAGCAAAGAGTAAAGTCTAGTAATTAATCAGATCCTCCTAGGTGTATTGGGTTAATTATTAGGGTGTTACATCCGTGAGCCTAATGACCTAATTAAGTAAACCTAAGCAATATTAGGCTCTAATCAAAGATTAATTTATTTCGATAATTAATCTAGAGTCAAAATAATTTATTAAGGTTAATTAGAACCTAAGATTGCTTTAGTTAAACTCTAATTACATCTTTTAATTCAAGATTCCTAGTCATGGAATCTTGAATAGTATTTCTCTTTCCAATTTCTTAAATTAAGGAATTGTGCCCATACCTTCATTTGACTAAAAGAATGATTTTAAATTGTAAATTTAGTAAGATCACCCCCTAATCAAGTCTTGACAACCTTAATTAATCATTACCTCACCTAAACACTTTCTTACAAACTCCTAACCAAAACCTTAATCAAAGAAACACCTAAACACATCATTAAACCACAATTACATGAACAAATCATCCTCCCCTTGGCTGCAAAAGCTAGCCAAATTCTCCCCCTCCATAATTCATCACATGTTGATTTTATTTCACTCCAAAGACCATGCCTTGAGCCATACTTTGGACCATACTTGAAGCCATACCTCACCATGCCTTGCCCATACTCACAACCATACTCGCATGTTGCCTCTTCCTCCCTTGGTAGCCTCCATATTGCCAAATTTTCTATAAATACCAAGCTTTGAAGAACTTGTACACTTTAGAAGCTTTGCCAAGTTTAGCTTTCTTGCATTTTCTCTCATTTGCTCTCAAATTCTCTTCATCTCTTCTTCCTCCTCCCTCAAAGAAACCTTTCCACCACCAAACCACCACAAACAACCTTAAACCACCACTCCCTCACCTCAAACCACCTCTCAAACACTTAAACTTTCCATTTCAAGCTTGTATTCTCAAGGAAAATTCATCTTCCTTGAGAACCTTGTTGGCTGAATCCTCCTCCTCTTCTAAAGAAAGATTTTGTCTTCTCATTCCTTCAAGAACACAAGCTTCTTCTCATTTCTTCAAGAACACAAGCTTCTTCTCATTTCTTCAAGACTTCTTTAGGTAGGGGTTTTTATTTCAAAGTTTTACTTGTTTTCTTCAAGAAAGTTCTAGTTTTCTCTTGGTTTCAAGCCTTTCTTTCTCTTTCTTTTTCGGCCTTGGAGCCTTTTTCATGAGAAAAAATTTGGCTTGATGATGAGGTTTCAAGATAATGGTCTTGTGATGCATGTGAGAAACCTCTAAAGCTTGAAAAACTTGGTCTTGGACCATATATGCTCTTGGTTTCTTTCCTTTTTCTTTGCTCAAGTTTTCATTTCCTTCCTTTCCTCCTCAAGGTTTCGATTTTTTTTTTCCTTTCTTTGAACAAAGTTTGATAAAAATGTTAAGTAGATCACTAAAAGTTTTGTTAAGAAAATTAATCATATGTTTTCAAAGAGCTCTAAGCTTACCCTTGCCAACCTTAAAGTTGGTCGGCCATTCTAAGAGTTTACTCTAGATTGAAGCCCATGAGCAATAAAATAAAGAATATGAGTAGTTCCTTTATGTTTGTTTGATAAAGTGTTGAAGTTTATGTCTTAGTCCATTTCTTGAGCTTGATGATGAAGTTCAAAACCAAAGACTTCTTTGAAGTCTTGGTGCTAAGAACTCTAAAGCTCACTTTATGTTGTTAAGATACATATTTGGGTTAAGGTTGTGATGTTCCTTTAAAGTCTTAAGAGCTCTAGTTAAGATAAAATGAAGTTGCACTCATGTTTAAGTTTATGCCTTGCATATCATGTTTATTTTGATGCCATCACTAAGCTCTCAAGAATAACTAAATGAACTTGCATTATCATGTTTAAATTTCCAAGCTTGCATTTCATGTTTATATTTCAAGTCATCACTTAATCTTTAAAGATAATAATGAGGTTGCATCATATTTATTTTATGCTCTCACTTTATTTTATAATGAAGAGTAAAACAAGTGCATAGCATGTTTAAGTTTATGTCATCACTTAAATATCCTAGAGCTCAAAGACTTGCCCAAGTATCTCACATAAAGTTTTAGAAAATGGAGGCATCCCAAGGAAGCCATTTCGGCCTTGTGATGATGATGATGGACTTGAGATGAGTTCATCTAATCATAAGTGCCCATAGCCTATGTCTTGGAATTTTTCTAAGCTTAGGTGCAAAGAATGTTATGAACAAGTTTTTGTTAAAACTATTTTTTAAGCTAAAAATTTAGCTACTGACCTCAATGTATTTTCATGACATTAATGAGATAAATTGTTTCTAAAAGAGTTTTGAGTTCCTAAAATTATTCCAAGAGAAAACTAGCAACTTATATGCATTTAAATCATGAATTATGTGATTACATGATGCTTGTATTTTGAATTCTATTGGTGGGGTACTATATAAATTTATTTGTAAAATGTGTAAAATGTTATTTAATAGGTGTAAGGATTTTAGAAGTTAGAAAAAACAGTAACTAAGAACTTAAAATGAGAATTCTAGAAAACACTTAGATGCACAAATTTAAATTCTCTTCAGCATAATTGGACTTAAGAAAAATGGTTATAATTAGTGGATACATATGTGAAATCCCTCATAATTGGTTTAGGAGTTAAATTTAGAGCCTTTCAAGAGAGATTAGGAAGGTAAAGCAGAGAATTTAGGATTTCAGGATAATATTTGATAATTTCTGCCCAAAATGATGATGCATTGTTAGTAAGCATAAACATTAAGGAAATTATGACATATAGTGATAATGATAGGGTGAAATTAGGATCCATAATGGAAGTAGGGTAACTGAACACAAGTTTAAGACCTAAGGGCCAAAGTAAGACACCTGAGATAGAAAGTGCGAAGTGAGAATGAGTTAAAGAGAGTATTATTTATGATGTATGAAGTATATGTTACATGCCATGAGTATGAGGTATGGATGTATGACTTAAATCTTTGATAAAGTGGAATGTTGTAATTAAGACACATGAGAATATGAATATGAATGACATGAGAAAATATATTTCTGAACTAGAGATTTTGCTTGGTTGAGAAATGGCATGAGGATAACATGTGTTACTTGAGTTATGTGGCATGACTCAAATTTAGGAAATTTGGGGTGCAAGTCATTATGCTCCGAATTTCCATCAAATTTAGGGAACTTAAGAAAGTTTAAAAGAAAGATTTATATGTGACATGCCGAGACGCATTTCTCTGCTACGGTAAGAGAAAGGAAACCCATGGGGTATGGTCATGGAGCCATATGGAGAGCAGACAATGTCATTGGTCTAACTAGATGATGCGTTTCACAGCCAAGATGTACTTCTCCGTTATGGTGAGGAAGGTTAAACCGTGAGGGCATCGACTAGCCTGCCAAAGAGGACAAAGTCACTGGTCTTAACCGAGTTATACGTTAAAAGGAAAAAAGTCCCATGATGGGTGATTCCTTAGGTCCTCTTGCAACTCTGGGAGTCAGGGTTATTTTTATGATTATGATACACTTATCGAGGATAAGTAAGAACTAGTGACGACTAGTTAAGGTATGAGCTCATAGCCTAGTATCAGGGGTCGGTACTATTTTTCAATACCATCATGTCACAAGTTTGAGAACGAGAAAAGATGTGAAGTCTTTGCTTATGAAAGTGAAAGGTTGATTATGAGATATTACATGCCACTTATATGAGAATTAATTAGTGATGATATGTTTTATTGGTTTGCTGCATAAAGTATTACCATGCATTCATATTTCGCTATGTGCTTACATACATAAGATTCATTGTAAAAGACACGTACCTTGGATAATTACCTTTTATAAAACTTCATAATGAACCCTTTGCATGTTTAACCTTTTTCATAATAAACCCAAGGTTCCTGGGACGTAATGATGACACTAGGATAGAGGATTCCATACTAATATTCTTTAGTAAGATCTCACCTCTCTCTCTTTCTTTTTCCATTAAATTCCAATGGCGTTATTTGTGATTTTCATTGATATGCCTGTTTAGGAGGTGCACTACGACCCAAAGCACCAGTCATATCATTTCAAGGGTGTTCACTGTCCGTATTTTTGCGTACATGGGATGCCCATTTGCTTTAAGAGTCTCCAAGCTCTTTTACTCCGACTTTTCCCACTTCGGTGATGATTTGATCTTCAGAGGACGCGACCCGTGACGAGTAGAATCGCTGTGCCTGACCTCGCCTTGGGCTTGTACACGCCTCGAAGTGGATTCCCTCATACCTCGTTGTGGGAGGGACCTATCCAGGATTCCCCGAGTCGACCCCTATCGAAGGGCTTCCCCCTCCTGCCTATGGATGTCGGAGGGTAGCGATTGACGGTCTCGAGGAGATTGTGAGGCATGTACGTAGCCCGAGAGGCGTCCTCGCCGAGGAGGCCACATCGCTCGCTGGTCCGTATGCCCACGCCCCCGCTTTGTTGGGCCATATCCAAGGAGCACGGCAGTTTGCAAGCTATATCTCCTGTCGAGGATTAGCGTCAATCCATAGGCTTTGGAGGGGAAGGTTTGCTTTTAGTTGGTGGTATCTTTTGGGGCACTCATGTATTTGCGTTTATGTTTCTTGCTTCTTTCTTGTATTTATCTCCTGGACTACAAGCTCTCCCATTTATATGTGGGTATGACTTTACATTTTTATGTTCGTCGATGTATCAAACTATGCTACTTAATATATTATGATGTTTGTCTTTATGAATGGATGTTTCCTTTATTGTTTTCAATTGTATGTTCCTTTCCTCCTCCTGCTTACGTTTCGTTCATAATAGTGTACGACGGCTTGCATCTTATTTTACATAATTTCAAAAAAAAAATTTACCTGATTTTTAGCTAAGTAATTTTACAAATGAGTTTAAAAGGGAAGTAATAACTAATAATTAATCTTAACACATCATAGGCGTGTTGGGTTAAATATTAGGGTGTTACAGTATAAATTCTTTGATATTTACATACATAGCTAGCTAGGAAAACACTTTTCATACCATAGATTCATAAACAAGCATTTCTAAATTCATAACCAAACATGAAATCATTTTAATTGAAGTGTGGCAGAGCCTGGGAGCAGGTATTTCCTAAGCTGAATAAATACATATATAATAACTAAAGTTGTAAAGTCCTAAAGTCCCTGTTGGGACAAGCTGAGGTACCTAACCAGGTCTCATTTCTGGTAACTAATCAGGGCGATGTATTCCTTTGATGGATAACTTGGTACCAAGGTTAACGATCTCAAAAGTCGTTAACTACCTGCTCTTTCCTATTCTACCATCTAAACTAGTTTGACAAAAAGAAAACTATAGCTGAAAAATGGGTACTCTATCCCTGGCGAAGTAGAACCCTAAATTTTTAGTACTCTAAGAGTTCTGGACTCAAACAATTCTAACAATCTGACTTTAGCATAACTGTGGTTGTCAAAATCATGCCCAAGGATTACCGTATGTAGGCATTCTCTTAAGTCCAGAATATGTATTTGACAGTTGTTATGAATGTCTCAATTTTGTACCTCCTGTACCTTAAAACTAAAATTCTAAATTTTATATCTTAAGTGAACATATTTTATATACTTGATAATTCTAAATCATAGCTTTAAGACACTAGGGTTCATAATCATAATAGCTGAATTTCTTTTCTAAAACTCTGTTCCATAATCTACTTTAGGCTTAAAACTTTCATGTAAATTTTACAATAATTCAAATTCACATACTAAAAGCTTTTAGAAATCCAAAGTAAAAGAACTTTGGATATTTGGGAGAAGGAAAAGAACAGTGACTAATCTAAGAAAAACTAACAAATCTTCCAAGAATGCTAGAATGGCATAACAGAATATGCAAGGCATAACAAACAATACAACTCATCAATCTTCTAGAATGTCAAGCATTCATTATTGATCAATCAGGCACTCTAGAGGCTTCATCAAAATGGGCTACTCCTACTACATAAGAATTGTTGCTGTTATATGATGGGCTGACTAGTTGTAACACAAATATGTTCTTGGGCTTGTGGAGACATTGGCTCTTCCTTTGACACCCCCACAACTTGGAGGTGAAAAAATATCAACTAACCCCAGCTTGGATAAAAAGGGAACAAATAGCTTTGGTGGAAGAGCCTTGGTGAATAAGTCTGCAAGCTGTGATGAGTAGAAACAGAGGCGGTCACATGAGACTTGCTTGAACTTTTTCCCGAACAATATGACAATCGATGTCCAAATGCTTTGTTCGTTCATGGAAAAAGGATTGGGTTGATGTGTTTGGCTATCACAGTGAGACAGCTTGCCTGAGAAAATAGAGACACTCAAATCATTCAACAAATAAGTCAGCCATTGCAATTCACAAGTGGCAGAGGCCAAGGCTCTATATTTCAGCCTAGTGGAAGATCTACGTGTTTTGCTTTTTGGTCTTCCAAGAAACCAAAGAAAACCCAATAAATAAGCAATATCCTAGACAGATCTTTTGGAATCAACATATCGAGCCCAATCAGCATCCCTAAAACCAAGCAACTAATAGGAGAAGTCTCGTCCCAATCAGACCTTTCCCAGGACATCCTTTGAGATACTTTAATATTTTCAATCCCTGCCTGGAAATGGTCCTTAGTGGGATGAGCCATGTATTGACTTAAGTATTGAATGGCAAAAGTAATATCTAGGCAAGTGGCAGTGAGATATAACAAACGACCAATTAAACGTCTATAGGGCAATGCATCAGAAAGGGAACACCAGAATTTTGAAGACGGGGCACTATCCATAGGAGTTAAAGAAGGCTTTGAGCCTAAGAGACCAGATCAGAAATCAAATCTAAATAGTACTTCACTAGCACAAGTAAATCCCTTTATTGAGTGAGCAACCTCTAAGCCCAAAAATATTTCAATATACCAAGGTCCTTTATGCAAAAGTTAGAGTGCAAAATAGCCTTGATTCTATTTATTTCTTCAATAGAGTTTAAGTCAACACAATATCATCAACATAAACAATTAAGGCAGTGAAAGTAATTTCTCATTTAATAAATAAGTTATGTTCTGCCTTACTTGCTGATATCCATAAGATAAAAGGAGAATAGATAACTTTTCATACCATTTACAACTTGCTTGCTTCAAACCATATAGAGACTTCATAAGCTTACAGTATTTGGAAGGTCCTAGAGAATTCATTCCAGAGAGAGCCATATAGACATCTTCTGAAAGGTCACCATGCAGAAAGCATTATTGACATTGAGCTGTTGAAGGTGCCAATGGTTAAGAAAGCAAGAGCAAGCACCACCCGAATAGTAGTCATTTTGACAAGGTGAGAATATTTCAAAGTAATCAACTCTCTCTTTTGAGAAAAGCCTTTGGTAACAAGCCTAGCATTGTAGTGCTCAATGTGCACCATTTTGACGCTTGATTCTGGATACCCATTTCCAGCCAATGGGTTTGATATGTGGAGGAACATCAACAATGTTCCAGGTCTCATACAGCTCTAGGCCTCAATCTCGGCATTCATGGCCCTCTCCAACATGGGTATTGCATTTCTTGGTAACTAGTGGGTTCAAACTCAGATGATAAGGACATTAGATAATGAAGATGAGGATATAGAGACACGACTATAGTTGAGAATAGAGTTGAGAGTATATAAACACTTGGAGGATGAAGTGGAAGGGACACAAGGGAAGAGATTGTAGTGGTAATCATCAAGATATGAAGGAGGCTTGTGATGACGAGTGGAACGCATGGTGGCACATGGGTTATGGTTTGTGGTTCAGCAGTGGAAGAAGATGAATTGGGATCGTGATTTAATGGTATAAGGGTGACTGGATGTCCGTTGGAGAGCTTGGGCTTGTGAGTGGAAGTGGGCTCATTTGGGCATGTGAATATGGGTTGGAAGAAGGGTAGAAGACAATTTCAGTGACGAGAGGAAGGTTTGGTCCAATAGGTCGAAAGATAGGAGTATTTGTATATTAGGTTTTTATTTGAAAAGGAAAATGCACCCATTGAAAAGAACATTTCTGGAAATAAAGATGTTATGTGCATCTAAATAAAAAACAATGTACCCACTTTGTTCCATTTTGAAATCCCAAAAAAATTCCATGCTTAGATCATGGATCAAATTTGAGACGATGAGAAGTAATGGTAGAGGCATAACATAAACACCCAAAAACCTTAAGCATTGAAAATTTTGATGGTTGTTTATACAAAAGTTGAAAAGGAGTTTTGTTTGAATTAAGTGGAGATGGTACATGATTAATGAGATAGACAACGTGCTTGATGGCATAAGACCAAAAATGATTGGGTAAATTTGATTGAAACATGAGAGCTCTTGCCATATTAATAATGTGCTAGTGTTTTCTTTCAACTCTTCCATTTTGTTAGGGTGTCTCAACACAACAAGTTTAGTGTAAGATTCCTTTTGAAGAGAAAAAATCCATTAAGAAAAATTCAGGCCCATTGTCAAATCTAATACATTTTATTTTGGCTTCCAATTGATTTTCAACCATGTTGATAAAATTTTGTATGCTTAACTGTACTTCCTGCTTTTGATTTTAACAAGATCACTATGTATAACGCTAAAATCATCAAGGATGGTTAAAAAATATTTGTGCCCATGAATATAAGCCTTGGAAAATGGGCCCAGATGTCCATGTGTACGAATCAAAAACTTTAGCTGCTATTTAAGCTTAAAGGAAAAGACAACTTTCTTTGTTTTGCTAAGTGACAAATGTCCCAATTTTCATTAAAGTGCTTGGAAATAAAAGGGAATTGTTGATGCAAGACATCTAAATGTTTGCCATATAAGTGTCCTAATCTAAAATGCCAGATGTTGGAGGTGGTTATGGGTGTGGTTGCAGAGACATTAATGGAGGTTAGGTAGTGAGGATTGTCTTTCCTACTTATGGATTACCAAATGATACAATCCCCCTTCCAATTTAGCTAAACCAATCATCTTACAGGTGTTCATTGTAACACCCTCCTAATTACCATAGTCTACTCGAGTATTGACGTAGAAATTAGGAGAGTATTCTGACGTTACTGTCTATCCTAGTCGAAATATCCAGTAATAAAAACAATTTTTTGACACATATATGTCCACAACCATATTCACATATATGAACATCATGTCTCAGTTGCAATATATACATCATAAAAGAAAAGCCAACAAAACACCCCTAACTAGTCAAGGGCTCTGTGCGAATGAGGCTAGTCCCCTACTGATGCCTAACCTTCTCAAATATTTAGCCCGACAAAATATCATACAAATACAACGGAGCAAAATAAAACTAATAGTACATTGGTCTCCAAGCTGGTAAACCCTAATACTATACTACTGCTATGTACATGCCAACAGTCTCAGACGATCTCGCCTCCTCCTCCAGGAAACCGTTGGCCATCGGTGCGATGACCTCGCCTCCCGAGGGCATCTAGGCCCTCAGGGGTCAAAGTGAAGGGAGGATGAGAACGGGTGCATCCCGGCGGGTGCCTGGTGGAGCAAGTGGAACCTCAAATACATCAGGGTGCGCCATATGGAGAGGCACTCCATCGTAGGGGAAAGTGAGGTCGAAATCTGCTGTAAAAGCTGACGTACTAAAGGAACGGTCGAAAAACATATATACGCGAAGTGGGAGTAACCTACGGCATACAAGGAGTCAAGTGTTGGGTCGACCTGCTACACCCATTGTGGTGAGTCAAGGAAGAATACCAGGGATAGCATTTGCTAAATCTAATAATACAATACATATAGCTGCAAGGGTGACAATACTATAAAATTCTAAGGGTAATTTAGATACTATACAAAATATATGTAAGGAATTTATGCATATAAGTCATTCATATAAAGATCGTAAGCATCAATGCTAAAATATATAGATTATGGGAACTTAGAATGGTACCACTATAATCAATCATGTACTATTATTTGTCCGTAGGTTCAATTCCATGTATTTTCCTTAATTTGTCAACATAGGGAAGGCCTAATTCCACATAGAGCTGCATCTAGTTAATAATTTCACAGAACAATAGACCTTAGGACATTAGCTCATTCCTATCGTGATCATTCGACTTCATTTTTTTCCATTTCCGAATCATACATCTATTCCTAGCCGATACATCTACCGACTTATAAATTTTCTAGGGAAGTCCTTACTTTTGCCTTCCCTCTCTATTTCATTTAGGCCTTGTCTCCTTTTCCCCATATGTTCAAACATGCACTTGTGAAATGTATATGTGCTCCTTTGTCATAAACTTATATCATGTATTTCTCTTTCTTTATTAAGGGCATGTATGCATCACATATGAGTACTCAATTATTTTAGAGGCTTATTCATACCTTATGAACAATTATTTAAAACATCTAGCATGCACTCATAAGCCATACACTTGAATAGATATCATTCCACCATTAGTTTCCAGCCAATCTGCCATTCCAGCACTTTGGCAGATTCATCATTCTAATAACAACATTTGTTTGTCATATCAAATGGCCATTTAAAAGTCAAAAAATTATATATGACATTTCAATATGTCTAGGATACCCTATAAAAATTTGAGGACAACCAGAGCTCCATAGCTACTTCAGTAAAATGTACAAATTTCGGGGTCAGGGTAGCCAATTCAAGTTCAGACCCAGTTCCAAAATTTTTAACCATAGTAATTGATGAAATCAAGGCATAATAAAATTTAAAGTGATACTTCAATGTGTTAGTAACTTCGTGTTAAAATTTCATCGGCTAATTCAATCAATTTTTATGATAATAAATTCGGACAATTTTATTGCTTCAATTTTAACAACCAAGACAGCATCAGTCACATTTCAGTTCTTGATTTTTTTGAGGCAGTAAAATTTAAAACTAACACCCAAGAAAATTCATGTAGTTATTTTAAGATGTTAAATACAACATATAATTTTTATAGCTCACGAAATTACCCACAACTATACCAGAAAATTCGTTCATAATTACTGCTTCAGGACAACTAGAATCCAGCAGCCTAGTCCCAATTTCCTTTGAGAAAAACCCTTTGCTAACCCTATCCAAACACACCACCAAAATTCAGACATCAATATCAACATATTATCCATCAATAAAATAGAAATTTCGTGCCTAGGTCATGCCAAAACAGATCAGAAAAATTTGACAAGAAAAGGCAGCAAAAACCCTACTTTGAGTAACCTATTAGCTCATTGGCTTCAAGATTAACCAAGCTTGCTTCCTTCTCCTCCAAAGCTCCCAATCCAACTTCAAACCCCTCTGATATCAGTGAGGTATGAGGTACAAGACAAGGTTTTGATAAGGAATGGAAATTTTGTTTGGTTAGATTGGTAGATAATTAGGTGCAGAACAAGTTTAATGAAAGAACTATGAGGTTTCATCAACTCTAGGCTAGTGTTTTTGGGCTTGGAACTCAAGAACAAGCTCTTGAGGACAACAATGGTGGCTGGTCTCTTTTCTTTCTCTTGCTGGCCGAATTTCTTCTTGCTTGGAGGAGAAGATGATGACTTGTTTCCTTGTATTAAATGCCTTGAAGATATTATGTAAAGTAATAATTATTTATGTCATAAAGCAAAATGGATGGCTAAGATTTAATCTTGGATTCCAAGATTAAATCTTGGCCTTCACATGTCCTAATTAGATATATATCATCCATTTGTGGTGATAGAAATATCTTCGGTGTTAAAAATCACACACGGAAATCTCACCAAACGGATAAACACCTTACTCGATAAAACCGATATTGGAAATTAATTCTAGGCATAAAATTGTCATTCCCACACATTTCTAACCTTATCCTCATATTTTCCTAACTTTGGGCACCTCGGGTCCCAAATCTCAAGTTTCGGCTATCCTGGCGAGCCGGGGCCACAAAACACTACTCATTTCCTTTTTTTTTTTGCTTGATCGGGTAGTTCCCATCACAACTACATTTGTCAGAATCTTAAGATTCCCATTAACCATTCCTGAATCAATTCTAAAGAAAAGAACTAGGATGTTACATTCATTTCCTGAATTTTACAAAAATCTGCAACAAAAGTGAGTGTGTAATGAAGAGTTAAAATCAGTTTATAAATGGAAATGAGATTGAAATTAAAAATAGGCACAAAAAGAACATTATGAATGACAAAGTTTGGAGAAAATTGGATATTCTAGCATAATGAACTCACAGAAGACCCATTAGGCAAATTAATTCCAATGGGTTTAATTGAAAAATAATTTTGAAAAAAATTTAATGAAGAAGCAACATGATCTGGAGCTCCTGAGTCTATTATCCAAGGGCTAGAAGAAGAAGATTTAATGGACAATGTATATGTGTGGCAATGCAATTTATAAAACTGAAGGTGAAGGAATAGAAATACCAAACGTTGAACCTGGACAAGAGAAATTGGGTGGCCCATTTTGTGAGACCTGGGTGAAATTAACATACCTGGCTGTAGGTTGTCATTTGAGGCCAACACACGAACACTTGGAGGAGATTGGATGAGGGCCATCAATTGCTGATATTGGGCTAGAGTGAAAGTGAAACCCGTCCATGTGGAAGCTCCTCCTTCCTTTCTCCTTCAATAGGATTATAGCTCATTTCAGTGGTGGCACTATTCACGATGCGGAGGCACAGTTATGATACTTTGGTCTTTTGGGATATCGAAGGTGACCAGGAGGGTACCTTTTCTTGCCATAACACTCATCCACGGTGTACAGTCATCGCAATAGTCGCAAACTTTGTTCACGATTCCTCATCCTCTTTCGCTGGGGAGTTCGACGCCTCTCCCGGAGGACGTCAACTATCAGCAGTGTTGATTGAGGGACTAGATTCATCCAGGGTGAGAAAGTAATTGGTTCCTGCCTTTCGTGTTGAATAACCATGGAAAAAACCTTGTTCACTGACAGAGGATCCATAAGAAGCACTTGGGAATATACTCCTACAAAACGTTTGTCAAGGCCTTTAAGAAAGCAAATGATGAAGTCTTGTTAGTGATAGACCTTTGTGAGCAATTACAGGATACTCATTGGTCTGTAGTTGTCGAGTTCTTCCCACATTGATTTCAGACTTGTGTAATAATCGGTCACCGATTGAGCTCCTTGCTTGAGACCATAGATCTGTTCTTGTAGTTCTGTGATTCTCAACAAATCACTTTGAGAGATTGCTCCCTTAGGTCATTCCAAACATCTATTGCATGATCAAAATAAATGACACTTTGAGTAATAGAATGTGATAGAGAGTTCATAACCAAGACATTATGAGGGTGTTGCATCGTTCCCATGAGCTGATACATTGGATCTGTGGCTTTGGGGACAAGCATGAAAGGTTAGAAAACATTTTGTTTTTGGATATTAGAGCCATTCTTACAGGTCTGACAGGAATGATAGTTGTTTCCAAGGAGGGCGGGGGTGACAATGACGGATGAAGGACTTTCACTTGGGCGGATGTAATAGGGACTTGAGGGATTTTGTGAGGGATCCTGAATAGATGTATTTTTAGGTGATGATGTTGTATGTGAGGTGGTGTTTTGGTCATGGTTAGAGAAGGAGGTATTGTGGCAGCCAGGCACCGACATTACGTGATATTATCCTCTTTGGGGTTCAGGGCCTACTCGACTCCCCCTTCAAGGTTTTGTTCTTCCCTAGCGAGGGGAAAACACATCACGCAAGGACGAGGTATCCACACCATTATAAGGCATGCTTCGTTCACCTCAGTGATGTGGGACTTCACAATCCACCCCCCTTGGGGCCCAGGCATCTCGCTGGAACACCGACCCCGAGACTAGCTGATACCATCTATAACGCCCAGGACCCGGCATTATGTGATATTGTCCTCTTTGGGGTTCAGGGCCTACTTGGACTCCCCCTTCAAGGTTTTGTTCTTCCCCCATAGCAAGGGGAAAACACGTCACGCAAGGAGGAGGTATCCACACCGTTATAAGGCATGTTTCGTTCACCTCCTCGCCGATAGGACTCAGGGTATCGCTAAGCTCAAGCAACCTGGCACCTGATACCATAAAAGAACTTTGGATATTTGGGAGAAGGAAAAGAAACGAAGACTGAAAAATAGTGTATTGATAAATTTCTCTTCATGGTTTTAATAGAAAAATATACAAGGTAGATATATGGAGCTAATAGAGAGCCTGATATTTAAGCTCAAAGGATAAAAACAAATCTAAGAAAAATCAACAAATCTTCCAAGAATGCCAGGAATGGTGTAACATAATATGCAAGGCATAACAAACAATACAACTCATCAATCTTCTAGAATGTAAGCATTCATTGTTGATCAATCAGGCACTCTAGAGGCTTCATCAAAATGGGCTACTTCTGCTACATCAGAATTGTTGATGTTATATGATAGGCTTACCTGGTTGTAACACAAATATGTTCTTGGGCTTGTGGAGACAGATTTGGGCTCTTCCTTTGACAAAGTCTAGAATATATACATGATGATATCATAACTCTTAAAACATATTTTCTTAATAAATCATTTATCAAACATGTGAAACATTTTCCATAACACACAACATAGCAATCATGGTCCCATGCTTTTGTTAAACACATTTCTTTCATGCCATCAACATAAATCCTTATTTTTTTGGCTATACATAATCACGTAAAAATCATTTTCTATGCTTTTCCTTGTTTCAAATTCCATATTTAACAATTATCATGCAAGGAAAATATTTATAATGATGAAACTAAGGTTATGAGATCAAACAAACTCACCGTTTGAAGGGAAGTATGTGGGCACCACCAACTTGACATGGAGAGCTTGGAATGGCAACCATAACTCAGATTAAACTCTAATACTCTCTAGATAACTCTAATCTAACTCTAACAACATTAGGGGAGCACCCCTACTTAACAACAATGAGAGAAATAACAACACCCGTTCCAAGATTATGAAGGAATGGAAGAAAAGAGACCAAAATCTATCAACATAAACATACCTTTGATAATTAGGGGAGCTAGATTTGAGAGAATAAGGGAAAAAGAGTGAAAATGGGGAGGGGAGAGTTTCTATTCGAAGAAATGGGAAGAAGGAGTGGGGAAGGGCTTTATAGAAGGGAAGGGCCTTACGAGTGAAACGACACCATTTTGCACTATTCATGCTCTAGGGGGATGACTATAGCGGTCACCGCCCTCTGGTGACCGCTATAGTGGTCGTAGACCGCTATAGCGGTGACGGAAAAACCCAACTACTGCATAACTCCTATCACAGGCTTCAGGATCATCTCACTATTTACATTTCTTAATTTTAAGTTAATCATTTATTCTTTTATAAAATGCAAATAAGGAATACCCCCCATTTGGATACGAATAAATATCAAAAAAGATAAAATCCTAACCATTCAAAATCCAAATTTTGGATTTTAGTTCAAATCCATAAGTTTTCAAGATTTTCTAAACTTGAGGGTTCAAAACGAAACGTTCAAAGGTTTCATAAAATTCATTAAAAATAACTCTTCAACTCATTTTTCCTCTAGGAACAATTACTAGGACTTTTGATCCCAAAATATGTCTCTAACATATAGCCCTAAGGAGGTGTAGGGTCCAACTTCAGAAACTCCAATAGGTGACATCCTCCCAAGTACAACCCCATTCTTAAGCTATGATATCGTACTCGAGAGTTGTTACTTGTTAATTAGCGGTCTCTTAATTATCTATAGCAAAACTCGATTTACATACGAGATAACTAAGCGTAATTCTATTAAAACATATTACAAGTAAACATCAAGTTTATTAAACATACAGCTAAAATACATAAGGAAGCTCCTCTATGAGCTTTAGTACATGTATCTCTTCTAATACATTTACATACATACTCATTTCACTAAGTACGCAGAATAAAGCGGTAACTACTACACTAGGCAATCCTACACTCCTTTGCATAGCAGCATCATCATCATCTGGCTTAACCTGGAGGCGAACAAACACATAGGGGTGAGAATTTTAAAATCCTCGTAGGGAAACTCCCAATCACAATCATAATGTCATCGTCATTGCTCCAGCCACTTCGGTTTATTTAAAAAACTGTGATCATGCAATATATTCTAAAGGTTCATTTTAAGGTTCCAAAATCATCCTTCCGAAGTGGGTAGCTTTTAACAATAAATCAGTACGTGTACATATATCTAGAAGCTCAAGCACATAGTAAGTAAATCTACTCAAAGGATTTCATATGATATGGATGATGCACGTGTCAAATACAGTAAAGTTATCTCAAAGTGACATGGGTTCCATCATGGCCATAGAAAGCCAATTAGTGCATTTTTCTCTTTTCATTGACATAGGAAAGGCTTAGTTATACCAACGGGTATTTTAAGACAACTCCACAATAAAACGGTTATTCCAACGGGTATTTATGGTGGATCACACAGCAAAGGGAAATAGGTGTTTATTGGGCTGAGCTTATTCCTATACGTGGTCATCGACTTCATTTTTTTCATTTCGGAATCCCGCACGATCTATTCCTAGCCGATACGTCTACCGACTATAAATTGGGGGTTTCTCTTTTCAATTTCCTTCCCTCATTCAACCTAAGTCTTGTATTGTTTTCTCCATATGTTAGAACATGCACGACTGAAATTTATATATATTCTCTTTCTCAAATGCATGCATAATGAATATACAGGCATCCATTCACAATATAATCTCAATCATGCCTCTAGCATACTTTTATATGTCACAAGTCACATGGCCAAATAGGTAACATCGAGTATTCATTCATACTAGCACCAAAAGTGCCATTAGTTCATCAACACAACATCAATCCATTTCAGCACAATGGCAGATTTCCTGCCCTAGGCACAACATTTAGTTACCACATCAAACAGCCATTCCAAGTACCACAAAAATTCTTATGACATGTTAACATGTTTAGAAAACCCTATAAAAATTTCAAGACAAACGGAGGTCTATAGCTATTTTGGTAAAATGTACAAATTTCAAGGTTAAGGGGCCACCAATTAAGTCTAACCAAGTTCCCAAACTTTTAACCCTAGCAAATGATTGAATCAATGCACCATAAAATTTACAGTTATAATTCAATATGTTATTAACTTCGTGTAAAAATTTCAAGGGGTAATTCAATCATTTGCTATGGTAATAAAATCGGGCAACTTTATTGCTTCAGACGGCATCTGCCTCATTTGGGTTCTGATTTTACTGAGGCATCAAACCTTAAAACTAGCACCCAAGAAAATTCATGTAGTTATTTTAAGGGTTCTCTTCAAATAATTTTTATAGCTCATGAAAACACCCAGAAATATACCAAAATTCGTGAACCACTTGCTGCATCAGGACAACAAGAAATTCAGAAACCTAGTCCAAATTTATTTTGATAAAAACCCTCTTTTAACACAATCCAAACACACCACCAAAAATCACACATCAATATCAACATAATATCAACCAAAAAAATCAGAAATTTCGGACTTAGGTCATGCCAAAACAGATCAGAAAAATTTGACAAAGAAAAGACGCATAAAACCCTCTTGGAGTGTCTAATGGCTCCTCGGCCCCAAGATGCTTTAAGATTGTCTTCTTGCTCCCCAAAGCTCCCAAACTCCCAAACTCCTTCTTTAACTCAGTAAGGTTGAGGTATCAAGGTAATTTTTGGTGAAGGACGAGATTCTAATTGGTTAGATTTGTAGGGATTGAAGTGTAGAACAGTTTTATAAAGACGGTTTGAGGTTTTATCAACTATAGGCAAAGGTTTTGGATTAAGTTTTCATGGTTTCTTGGTGAAACAACCATGGAGGTGGCTGGTTTCATGTTTGGCCGAGAATGAATGGTGAAAATGGCATGATATTTTTATTTTATTTTATTTATGTTAAGATAATGACACTTGAATTAATTATGAAAATGTTTTTCTTAAAGATAATTATTGTAATTTTGTAATCCTCTTATTGGTCCATTTGTAAAGGCAATGGTGTGGCTTCTTCTAAGCCACACACTTGTCTAATGAGGTGTCTAGCTTACAGTAAGTTTTATATGGTGTAAGAAACTACACGGGCAATAACCGACGGGTAAATACCACGCGATAAACCGATATTACCCAAAAATTAATTCTAAATATAAAATTATCATTTCCACCTATTTCTAACATTATTCCCATGTTTTCCTAATTTCGGGCACCTCGGGCCCAAATTTAGGTTTTAGCTGCTGGCGGGGCAGTGGGGCCCACAAGGTTACTATTCAGGGCTCAATTTTTTTTTTTAAAACGTTCGTTGGGCCACCCTCATCGTTGTTAAACTGCTATATTTTTAAAATTAGACTAACAAAACTCAAATTAATATTTAAGTAATTTCGGGGTGTTACACAGATGGTAGTCTAAGGAAACCCTAGGGACTTCCAGAACTTATATCCTGCACGTGTACACTGGGTATTACAAAGTGGACGCCAATGTGAAAATAGTTTCCAGGAGTTGAAGAGAAGTTTACCATAGCACCAGTATTAGTCTACACTCCTCATGAACCCTTTGAAGTTTATCTGATGCTTTAAGTAAGGGTTTAGGATGTGTGTTTGATGAATAGAAATATGGTTGCCTATGCTTCTCAACAGTTGAAACCCCGCGAAGTAAACTATCTAACTCATGACCTGGAACTTGCAGATGTGCTTTTTGCTATAAAGATCTGGTGACATTGTAATGTTAAATGGCAGGAAGTGATTGTGCGAGAGGCAGGCAAGAGCGGCTTTTGCCTCCAGCGGACGGGTACATGAATGAAAGGATTACATACCTAAATGAGAGGGATCCTGAGTCTATATAGGTATGGGACTATAGGTTAAGGTTTCCAGAGTTGAAGCGAAGTTTACCATAGCACTAGTATTAGTACTACCTGATCCTCATGAACCCTTTGAAGTTTACCTGTGATGCTTCTAGTAAGGGTTTAGGATGTGTGTTGATGAAGAATAGAAATATGGTTGCCTATGCTTCAACGGTTGAAACCCACGAAGTAAACTATCTTAACTCATGACCTCGAACTAAGATGTGCTTTTTGCTATAAAGATCTGGTGACATTGTAATGGAACGAGGACGGAAGTGATTGGTACGAGAAGGCACGAGCAAAGGAGCGGCTTTTGCCTCCGAGCGGACGGGTACATAAATGAACGATTACATACCGAAATGAGAGGGATCCTGAGTCTATATAGGTATGGGACTATACAGTTAAGGGGGCTTATATGAATTGATTGGTACTACCTATACCACAAAGATGCATCTTTCTTTCGGTAGCCCATCACGAAGAACTCCCAAGTTAAGCGTGCTTGACTTGGGGTAATTTTAGAATGGATGACCTCCTGGGAAGTTTTCCTAGGATGCGTGTAAGTGAGGATAAAGCACAACTGGAAAAGACCGTCTTGGTTTGTGAGGATAGTCGGCAATCCATGAGAGCGGTAGGGGATGTTACAAAATGGTTCAGCCTGCACCTTCCCAAGTATAGTATGGTTCAAGGACGAACTCAGCGGAAGTTGGTGGGCATATAACGCCAGAGGACGGGGAGTAATCGTCGTGTGAAAAGCACGACAAGGAGCGACTCTTGCCTCCAAGCGGAGGGGTACATGAATGAACGTACATACTGGAATGAGAGGATCCTGAGTCTATATAGGTATGGGACTATATAGTTAAAAAGGGCTTATATGAATTGATTGGTACTACCTATACCACAAAGATGCATTTTTCTTTTTGGTAGCCTATCACGAAGAACTAGCGTTAAGCGTGCTTGACTTGGGGTAATTTGGGATGGGTGGCCTCCTGGAAGTTTTCCCAGGAAGTGTGTGAGTGAGGATAAAGCACATTGAAAAGACCGTGTTGGTTTATGGGGACAGTCGACAATCTATAAAGTAGTAGGGGATGTCCAGACATCATCTTTATGGTGTGCAGGTTCAATGTCTTCTCTCGTACAAAAGCTTAAAATATCTTCGATCTGAAAGAGTTAAATATGGGGCAAAGGAGATGGATGGAGTTCCTCAAGGATTATGAGTTCAGTCTAAATTATCATCTGGGCAAGGCGAATGTGTGTTCTGATGCGCTCGCAGGAAATCCTTAAGTGTAGCACTATCAAAGCCCACACTTGCAAAAAATTATGGCCAAAAGTACTATCAAAGCCCACCCTTATGAAAAGTGTGGCCATTGCTAACAATAGGCCACACTTTTTAAGCGTTACGCTCCAAGGGTGGCCAAAAGTTATAGTCAAAGCCCACCCTCAAGAAAAGCATGGCCTTTGCTAGTTATAGGCCACACTTTTTAAGCATGGTCTAGAAAAGTGTGGTCGTAGGCCATATTTCTTGTAGTGTACCTTCCTTGTATTTAATCACATAAGGGAATTGTTCCATAAATTCAATCCACTTACCATGTCTTTTGTTTACCTTTCCTTGTCCTTTTAAATGTTTCAAGGATTCATGATCCGTGTGTACGACAAATTTTTTGGCAAAAGATAATGTTACCAAACCTGCAAAGTTCTCACCAAAGCATACAACTCTGTCATAAGTGGAGTAATTAAGCTTAGCACCACTTAATTTCTCTGAAATAATCAACGGTCGCCTTCCTACATCAAAACAGTGCTAATACCTATACCTAAAGCATCACATTCAATTTTAAAAGATTTAGTGAAATCAGGCAAAACAAGTAATGGTGCATTACTTGTAACGCCCTAATTTTCTATTTAAGTACAAATGACCAAATGCCCTGAGGTCATTTTTACCAGAAATTAAAGGGACAGTCGAACAGGCAGTCCTCGAATAGGTCAACTCAATGTTTGAAGGGGATTATATATGTTACATTTGATATTCGAGGTGAAAATTTCATTTTCTAAACTTTTGGCTCAAAATGACCAAAATACCCCTGCTGTGTTCTACATGGGTAAAAGGTGCCGTTTGAGCCAGAAATTTCCAGAAAGTTTGGAATGATGTTTTTAAGTGATGTTTGATGTTTAGTTGGGCCCGAAAGGTCCCAGGCAGTTTTAGTGTAAAATTACCATTTTGCCCCTAGAATAATGTCCAGTGAGCCTAATGACGCAATTAAGCAAACCTAAGCAATATTAGGCTCTAATCGAAGATTAATTTATTTCGATAATTAATCTAGAGTCAAAATAATTTATTAAGGTTAATTAGAACCTAAGATTGCTTAGTTAAACTCTAATTGCATTCTTTAATTCAAGATTCCTAGTCATGGAATCTTGAATAGTATTTCTCTCTCCAATTCCTTAAATTAAGGAATTGTGCCATACCTCATTTGACCAAAAGAATGATTTTAAATTATTAATCTAGCAAGATTACCTTCCTAATCAAGTCTTGACAACCTTAATTAGCCAATTACCTCACCTAAACACTTTCTTACAACTCCTAACCAAAACCTTAATCAAAGAAACACCTAAACACATCATTAAACCACAATTACATGAGCAAATTAATCCTCCCCTTGGCTGCCCAATTTGGCCGAATGCATGGCCCTAGGAAAATGTCACATGTTGAATTTTATCTCACTCAGAGCCATGCCTAGGCCATACCTCAAACCATACCTCATCATGCTTTCAACCATGCTTTGCCCATGCCTTTGCCCATACCAATCAAGAGATATTTTCTTCCCAAAGACCAAGCAAGGCCGTCGGCCATCCTCCTTGTGCAGCCTCCATTGTGCAAAATTTTCTATAAATACCAAGCCTTGAAGAACCTTGATACATTTTAGATCATTTGCTAAGTTTAGTTGTCTTGCACTTTCTCTCATTTTCTCTCAAATTCCTCTTCATCTTCTTCATCTTCTTCCTCTTAAAGAATCCTTCACCACCACAAACCACCACAAACAACCATAAACCACCACTACCTCACCTTAAACCATCTCTCAAACACTTAAACTTTCCATTCCCAAGCTTAGAAACTCAAGGAAAAATCATCTTCCTTGAACATCCTCTTTGGCCGAAACCCATACCCACATCAGAGGAGTTTTGTCTTCTCAACTCTTCAAGAACTCAAGCTTTCTTTCATTCTTCAAAGACTTCCTTAGGTAGGGGTTTTGTTTCAAGTTTTACTTGTTTTCTTCAAGAAAAGTTCTAGTTTTCTCTTGGTTCAAACTCTTTTTCCTCTTCCTTTTTCATTTCGGCCAAGAGGCCTTTTTATGAGGAGAACTTGAGCTTGATGATGAGGTTTCAAGATAATGACTTGTTGTTGTCATGTGAGAAACCTCTAAAGCTTGAAACAACTTGGTCTTGGACCATACATGCTTGATTTCTTTCTTTCTTTGATAAAATTTCGATTTCTTTTCCTTTTCCCTTCAAAGGTTTCTTTCTCTTCCTTTCCTCCTCAAGATTTCGGTTTCCTCTTCCTTTGTTTGAACAAAGTTTGCTAAAAATGTAAGTAGATCACAAAAGTTTTGTTAAGAAAATTAATCACATGATTTCAAAGAGCTCTAAGCTTACCCTTGCCAACCTTAAAGTTGGTCAGCCATTCTAAGAGTTTTACTCTAGATTGAAGCCCATGAGCAATAAAATAAAGAATATGACTTAGTTCTTGTATTTTGTTTAGACAAAGTGTTGAGCTTTGTGTCTATTTTCTTGAGCTTGATGATGAAGTTCAAACCTTAAGACTTCCTTGAAGTTTAGGTGCTAAGAACTCTAAAGCTTGCCTTATGATACATAATGGGTTGAGGTTTTATGTTCCTTTAAAGTCTTGCAAAGAGCTCTAGTCAAGATAAAATAAGATGCATTCATGTTTACTTTAATGCTTTGCATAGCATGTTTATTTTCATGTCATCACTAAACAACTAAAAGAATAAAACAAGAATGTGCATCCTCACTTAATAAATCTCAAAGCCTACCTATTTCAACCTTAAAGTTGATTGTTGATTTAGGGTAAATACCTCAAGGGGCTTAGAGCACTAAAATAAAAATTGAACCTTGCATCTCATGTTTACTTTCTTGTCTAGCATGTTTATATTCTATGCCATCACTTAAACTCTAAAGATAATAAATGAGTGCATCTCATATTTATTTTATGCTCTCACTTTACTTTCTAATGAAGAATAAAATAAGTGCATATCATGTTTAAATTTATGCCATCACTTAAATGTTCTAGAGCTCAAAGACTTGCCCAAGTATCCTATGTAAGGTTTTAAGAAAATGTTGGTATTTCAAAGAAGCCATTCGGCCTTGTGGTGATGATGATGGACTTAGTGTGAGTTCCTCTAATCACAAGTGTCCATAGTTCATGTTTTGCAATTTTTCTAAGTTTAGGAGCACCTAAGCAACATTATGAGTGAAATTATACATTTTAAATCTATTTTATGAGCAAGTTAATTTAGCTACTGACCTCATGTGTAATTACATGATTTTAATGTAAGGATTTGAGTTCTAAAAGAGTTTTGAGTTCCTAGAATTATTCCAAGAGAAAACTAGCAACTTGTATGCATTTTAATTCATGATTTATGTGATTCTATGAAGCTTATGATTTCGGTTTTGCCCTTGATGTTTGGCCACTGTACTAGATCTGTTTTATGGTGTGAAAATGTGTAAAATTATGTTTGAGTGAAGTAAGGAACGTTTAGAGAAGTTAGAAAAGATTAAGTAACTAAAAAGGGTTCAAATTTAGAATTCTAGAACACCTAACTATGGAAAAATGCAAACCTGTTCCAGCATGATTAATTCAAGGATAAATGGTTCATAATCAGTAAAACATGTATAAAAACCCTTCATAAATGATTAGGTATTAATTACCAAGCTTAAGGTGATGATAAGGACTTCAAATGGAAATTCTAGTACACTTAGACATGGAAAATGCAACTCTGTTCCAGCATAGTTAGATTGAGGAAAAATGACTTATAACTTAGTAAACATGCCTAGGAATCCCTCATAATTGGTTTAGGAATTGATTATGGAGCCTTAGGCAAAGACGGATCTTAAAAAAGGTCACGAACGGAGATTCTAGAGCCTCGTAAGCGTATGATATTTCTGCCCTTAAATGCATAATGCTATTTGGAATTTTTAGTAAGCCTAAATCTTAGTGAGAATTATAAGTGATGATCTCTTGGGTGTAATAAGGATGTAATATGGGTATTAGAATGATTAGAACATAAGTTTAAGACCTGTACCAAAGCATAATACGATATGAGATAAGAAGTGTGATGTGAGAGATCGTGCATATATGCTTGTGTTACGTATGAATGTAACATCCTAATATTTAACCCAATACGCCTAAGACGTATCAAGATTAATTATTAGTTATTATTTCCTTTTAAAATTCATTTACAAAATACTTAGCGGAAAATACAGGTAAATTTTTTTTGAAATAAAACATATAAATCAAAGTGTGAGTCATCGCATATAACATAATCGGAACGTAAAGCGAAAGAATAACTAAATCATACAGAACATAAGCATTTAAGGACACCTCAATCATGAGAACAATCATCATAATATTAATCATCATAGTTTAATACATAACCACTTAATTACAAAGGAAAGCATAAAGTCTTACCCATATAAGTGGGAGAGCTTGCAGTACAATAATAGAAGTAAGAAACATAACAACGAATACATGAAACAACCCCAAAAGATACTCCTAAACTAGGACTACTCCCTTCGAACTATGGATGGTGCTCCTCCTCGTCCCTTGATGGCACATACCCAATGAACTGGGCAAGCTCCTTGGGTGCATGAAGATAGAAGGGTGGGCGAACATGTCCTCCACGGCGTGGGCGCATCTCGGACGTCGTTCTAACCTCGTGCGTCACCGTCTCCTCGCTACCCATCCCAATGTCCATGGGTATAGCGGGCAGAACCCTCCGAAAAGGATGAGAAGGGGGATCCTCTGGGTCAGTCTCCGAACGTCTCAGGTGAGGCATGTACTTGGGTAGCCTCGTAAGAAGATCAGGGATGACGTGATGGTTCCTCTCATCACGGTCGCGTCCTCTCAAAAATCATGTCATCGCCAGGGAGAGGTCAGAGTGAATGGAAGCTGGAGACTGGAAAGGCAAATGGGCATCCCATGTATGCAAAATGCGTATAGCACAACGACCCTCAAAGTGGTAGGACTGATGATCCGGATCGTAGTGCAGCTCCCACACTGGCGCATCAACAAAAATCACGAACAACGCCATCAAGGTCTGGAGACGTAACGGAAAGAAGAGAGAGAGGGGTGAGAATCTTACTAAAGAATCTCAGTAGGGAAATCCTCTATCCTAATGTCATCGTTTACGTCCCAGGAACCTTGGGTTTATTATAAAAAGGTTAAACATGCATAGGTTCATTATGAGGTTTTCACAAAAGATATTTATCCAAGGTCCATGTCTTTTATGATGAATCTTAATGCATGTATGCAACATAATAGTTCATGGATGCATGGCAGTACTTTAGGCAAACCAAACAATAATCAAACAACATGTAAGTGGCATGTAACTTCTCTTGAACATCTTTCCTCTTCTCATACTTGTGACACTAAACATAATAGTAACCGCACCCCTAAAACTAGGCTATGAGCTCATACCTTAACTAGTCGTCACTAGTTCTTACTTATCCTCTTGATAAACGAATCATAATCATATTCATAATCATCATCATCATAATAATCCCGACTCAGAGTATGGGTAGGGGCCTAAGGATCACCCATCATGGGACTTTTTCCTTCTTCGAAACGCATCGACTGGTTAAGCCGTGACTTTGTCCGCTTTGGCAGGCTAATGTCTATGCCCTACGATTTTGCCTTCTCCTCACCGGAGCAGAGAAGTACATCTCGGTGTGTCACATTAAACATCTTATTTTCAAAACTTTCTTAAGTCCCTCAAATTTGACGGAAATTCAAGGCATAACAGCTATCTCTGAATTTCCTCAAATTTGAGTCATGCCACATAATCTCAATCACATGTATCATTCTTATGGAACTTTCTCAATTAAAAACTGTCTAGTTCACATGAGCATACTCTTTTAACTCATTCATGTTTCGAAACTCATGCATCTCAAATCATGGCATAACACTTCACATCAACACACCAATTATACACATAAGTTTCATGCTCAAAATGTTGACATAATCACATCATCAAGAATATGCTCACTCGATCTCATGCTCACATCACACCTCCTATCTCATGGTATCTTATCCTTGGCCCTTACGGGTCTCAAACTTGTGTTCGGTTATTCTAACCTTTATTAAGGATTTTTATAACACCTAAGGGATCATTACCTATAATTCTCACTAAGTCTTAGGCATACTAAAATTCCGAACAGCATTATGCAATTTGGGCAGAAAATTTACCTCATGATTACGGGGTTCTAGAATTTCCGTTTTAACCCTTTTTAAGATCCGTCTTCGCCTAAGGCTCCATAATCAATTTCTAAACCAAATATGAGGGATTCCTAGGCATATTTACTAAGTTATAAGTCATTTTTCCTTAATCTAACTATGCTGGACAGAATTGCTTATTACCATGTCTAAGTGTGCTAGAATTCCCATTTTAAGTCCTTATCATCACCTTAAACTTAGTAATTAATACCTAATCATTATGAAAGGTTTTTATGCATGTCATACTGATTATAAACCATTTATCCTTGAATTAATCATGCTGGAACATGTTTGCATATTTGTGCATTAAAGTGTTCTAGAATTCTCATTCTTAATCCTTTTAAGTTACTTATTCTTTTTAACTTCTCTAAATCGATCCTTGCTTCACTCAAACATAATTTTACACATTTTAACACCTTAGAACAGAATTTATACAGTGGCCAAACATAAGGGCAGAACCGAAATCATAAGCCCATAAATCACATAATCTCATGAATTAAAATGCATACAAGTTGCTAGTTTCTCTTGGAATCATTTTAAGAACTCAAAACTCTTTTAGAAACCAATTAATCTCATTAAAATCATTGAAATCCAAGTAAGGTCAGTAGCTAAATTAATTTAATCATAAGGAGGATTTAAAACGTAAAACTATGTTCACAAGGTTCCTTAGAACCTCCTAGGCTTGGAAAATTCCAAGACATAGGCTATGGACACTTGTGTCTTGATGAACTTACACAAAGTCCATCATCATCATCTCAAGGCCAAAATGGCACCCTTGAACAT
Source organism: Dalbergia oliveri (assembly GCA_030441495.1). Taxonomy (NCBI): domain Eukaryota; kingdom Viridiplantae; phylum Streptophyta; class Magnoliopsida; order Fabales; family Fabaceae; genus Dalbergia; species Dalbergia oliveri. The sequence goes on along the minus strand of JAMLFY010000002.1, from coordinate 21,508,025 downwards.
CTCCATTTCTAAAACTTTATGTGTGATACTTGGGCAAGTCTTTGAGCTCTAGGATTATTTAAGTGATGGCATAAACTTAAACATGATATGCACTCATTTTATTCTTCATTAGAAAGTAAAGTGAGAGCATAAAATAAATATGAGATGCAACTCATTATTATCTTTAAAGTTAAGTGATGACTTGAAATATAAACATGAAATGCAAGCTTGAAATTTAAACATGATAATGCAAGTTCATTTATTTATTCTTGAGAGATTAGTGATAGCATTAAAATAAACATGCTATGCAAGGCATAAATATAAACATGTGTGCAACTCATTTTATCTTAGCTAGAGCTCTTACAAGACTTTAAAGGAACATCATAACCTTAACCCAATATGCATCTTAACATAAAGTGAGCTTTAGAGTTCTTGGCACCAAGACTTCAAAGAAGCCTTTGGTTTTGAACTTCATCATCAAGCTCAAGAAAATGGACACAAAGTTCAACACTTTGTCTAAACAAAATACAAGAACTAAGTCATATTCTTTATTTTATTGCTCATGGGCTTCAATCTAGAGTAAAACTCTTAGAACGGCCGACCAACTTTAAGGTTGGCAAGGGTAAGCTTAGAGCTCTTTGAAAAATAGGATTAATTTTCTTAACAAAACTTTTGTGATCTACTTTACATTTTTAGCAAACTTTGTTCAAACAAAGGAACAAAGAAATCGAAATCATTCAAGAAGGAAGAGAAAAAGAAACCTTTGAGGAAGAAAAGAAAGGAAATCTGAAAGCATGAGCAAGAAAAGAAAGAAAAACATAAGCATGTATGGTCCAAGACCAAGTTGTTTCAAGCTTTAGAGGTTTCTCACATGACAACAACAAGTCATTATCTTGAAACCTCATCATCAAGCTAAAGTTTTCTCAAGAAAGGCCTCATGGCCGAAAGGAAAAGGAAGAAGAAAGAGTTTTGAACCAAGAGAAACTAGAACTTTTCTTGAAGAAAACAAGTAAAAACTTTAAAACAAACCCCTACCTAAGGAAGTCTTTGAGGAAATGAAAGAAAGCTTGAGTTCTTGAAGAGTTGAGAAGACAAAATCTTCCTTGAGTGTGAAGATGGTTTCGGCAGAGAGGAAGCTCAAGGAAGATGATTTTTCCTTGAGTTTCTAAGCTTGGAAATGGAAGTTTGAGTGTTTGAGAGATGGTTTAAGGTGAGGTAGTGGTGGTTTATGGTTGTTTGTGGTGGTTTGTGGTGGTGGCAAGGTTCTTTGAGAGAAGGAAATAGAAGAGCAAGATGAAGAGAAATTGAGAGCAAAAGGAGGAAAATGCAAGAAGTTGAACTTGGCAAAGCTTCTAAAGTGTAACCAAGTTCTTCCAAGCTTGGTATTTATAGAAAATTTTGCACAATGGTGGCTTCCAAGGAAGAGAAGGCCAATGGCCTCTTGGTCATTTGGGGATGAAAATATCTCTTGATTGGTATGGGCAAAGGCATGGGCTTTGGAGTGAAGAAAATTTCAACATGTGGCACTCATCCTAGGCCATGCATTCGGCCAGAATTTTGCGACTATGGGGAGGATTAATTTTTTCATATAATTGTGGTTTAGTGATGTGTTTAGGTGTTTATTTGATTAAGGTTTTGGTTAGGAGTTGTAAGAAAGTGTTTAGGTGAGGTAATTGGGTAATTAAGGTTGTTCAAGACTTGATTAGGAGTGGTCATACTAGATTAACAAATTAAATTCATTTTCTTAGTCAAATGAGGTATGGCACAATTCCTTAATTTAAGGAATTGGAGAGAGAAATACTATTCAAGATTCCATGACTAGGAATCTTGAATTAAAGAATGCAATTAGAGTTTATCTAAGCAATCTTAGGTCCTAATTAACCTTAATAAATTATTTTGACTCTAGATTAATTATCGAAATAAATTAATCTTCGATTAGAGCCTAATATTGCTTAGGTTTGCTTAATTGCGTCATTAGGCTCACTGTACACTATTCTAGGGGCAAAATGGTAATTTTGCACTAAACCCTCGGGACCAACCGGCCCAACTAAACATCAAACATCACTCAAAAACATTATTCTAAACTTCCTGGAAAATTTCAAGCTCAAACGGCACATTTTACCCATGTAGAACACGGAGGTATTTTGGTCATTTTGACGAAAGTTTAGAAAACAGATTTTCACCTTGGATATCAAACATAACAGTTATAACCCCTTCAAACATTGAGTTGACCTATTCGAGGATTGCCAGGGCAACTGCCCTAAAATTCTGGGTAAAAATGACCTCAGGGGCATTTCGGCCATTTGCACTAATAGAAAAATCGGGGCATTACAATGAACGTGTTAATGAGTATGAGAACATGAGGATTCATGGTGTGTTGTGATGATGTTTTTGGTATATTGTGGGCATAATGCATGAGACTATGTGATACAAATGAATCAAAGAAAGTATGTTTTTATGATTGAAAGGATTATTGGATTGAGGAATTTATAAGACAACATACATTATGCAAGTTACGTGGCATGACTCAAATTTGAGGAAATTCGGGGTGCAATCGTTATGCTCAGAATTTCCATCAAATTAAGACTAAGAAAGTTTTGAAAAATAAGATGTTTAATGTGACACAGAGACGTACTTCTTGCTACGGTGAGGAGAAGGCAAAACGTGAGGGCATCGACATTACCTCCAAAGCGGACAAAGTCGCTGGTCTAACTAGTTGATGCATTTCGGAAGAGAAAGTCCCATGATGGGTGATCCTTAGCCCCTACCCGTACTCTAAGAGTTGGGATTATTATGATGATTATGATTATGATTATGAATATTATTCACTTATCAAGAGGATAAGTAGAAGTAGTGACGACTCAGTTAAGGTATGAGCTCATAGCCTAGTTTTTGGGTGCGGTTACTATTATGATGCTTAGTGTCACAAGTTTGAGAAAAAGGAATAATGTTCAAGAGAAGTTACATGCCACTTATATGATGAGTGATTATTGTTTTGCCTAAAGTATTTCCATGCATTCATGTTCTACTATGCTGCATACATGCATTAAGATTCATTATAAAGACACGGACCTTGGATACTTATCTTTAAAACCTCATAATGAACCTATGCATGTTTAACCTTTTTATAATAAACCCAAGGTTCCTGGGACGTAAACGATGACACTAGATAGAGGATTCCCTTCTGAGATTCTTTAGCAAGATTCTCAACCCTCTCCCTTTTCTCTTTGGTCACCCTCCAAATTGCAATGGCGTTTCGTGATTGTTGTTGATGCGCAGTATGGGAGCTACACTATGATCTATCACCATCCTACCACTTTGAGGGTCGTTGTGTTGTACGCATTTTTGCATACATGGGACGTCCATTTGCCTTCCGAGTCTCCGCTTTCGCTTCACCCCGACCTCTCCTTATGGGACGACATGATTTTTGAGAGGACGCGACCTGAGTGTCGCGGGCGGAATCGCCATGCTCGACCATCATCATCATCGGCAGTGGACTCTGAGAGTATGTGCCCCTTATACGTCGATCAGGAGGGACTTGTCGGAGGAGGACTGGTTTTGGCTGATCCTCTCGGAGGATCGCCCCTCGGTGCCTTCACTCAGGTAGGGTTAGTGAGGACACGGTCTTGAGGGAGGCCTATGAAGCGTGTACGTCAGCCTCAAGCGCCTCAGGAGGAAGCCACATGACTCTCCGATCTGCATGCCTACGCCTCCTCTTCATTTGGGCCACATCCGAGGAGCTGAAGGATTTGTGAGCTACATTTCTGGGTTAAAGGATTACACGTCGTTCGTAGGCTCTTGAGAAGGAAGGTTGCTTTTTTGGAGGTATTTCAAAATTGCATGTATTATTGTTATGTTTTATTATATTCTATAAGTATTTGATGTTTCATGTATTGCAACTCTTCCCACTTATGGGTAAGACTTTGTGCGTTCTTTTATAATTCAGTGGTTATGTACTAAACTATGTTAACTAATATTATGATGATTGCTCTTATGATTGAGGTGTCCTTTAATGCTTTTGTTTTGATATGATTTATTTACTTCCGCTAACGTTTCATTTATGTTGTATGTGATGGCTCGTACTTTGTTTTACACACATGTTTTTCAAAAAAAAATTTACATGTATTTTCTACTAAGAAATTTCACAAATGAGTTTAAAAGGAAGTAATAACTAATAATTAATCTTAATACGTCTTAGGCGTGTGGGTTAAATATTAGGTGTTACATTACTTAACCTCTTCTTAAGGGTATTGAAGCCACCTCTTGCTCTTTTTCCCATTTGAATCCCACATTTTCTCAACAATCTTCAATAAGGGTGAACTAGTATACTAAAGTCTTTGATAAACCTCCTATAGAAACTAGCTAACCCATGAAAACTTTTTACATCACTCAGATTTTAGGTGTAGGCCATTCTTTAATTGCCTTTACTTCTCTTCATTCACTTCTACACCTCTTGAACTAACAATGAATCTAAGAAAATTTACTAGTTGAGTGCAAAAAGAACATTTTCAGATTATCATACAATCTTCTTCTTTTCAATGCAAGTAAGACATACTTCAAATACTCAAGATGTTCACCTAAGCTCTTGCTATAGATAAGGATATCATTAAAGTAAACAACTGCAAATTTTCCAAGAAAAGCACACAAAACATAATTCATGAAGCACATGAATGTACTAGGAGCATTAGTTAAACCAAAAGGCATAACTAACCATTCATACAACCCATATTTATTTTGAAAGCTGTTTTCCATTCATCCTCTTCTTTCATCCTAATCTGATGATATCCACTTTTCAAATCAATTTGGAAAAATAGCAAGAACCATGCAATTCATCAAACATATCATCTAATCTAGGAATTGGATGTATATACTTTATAGTGATTTTATTGATGGCTCTCAATACCATGCACATCCTCCATGATCTATCTTTCTTTAGTACAGATAAACGGGTATAGCATAAGGACTCATGCTTTCCACACCCATCCTTTTGTAACGCCTAGATTTTTCTGTTTGAGTACAAATGACCAAAATGCCCTTGAGGTCATTCCCGAAAATTCGAGGATAGCCGGACCCATGTCCTTGAATGGGTTAACTCAATGTTTGAAGGGGATTATAACTGCAATGTTTGATATCTGAGGTGGAAATCTCGTTTTCCAACTTTCGGCTCAAAATGACCAAAATACCCCTATAGCGTTTTAGCGGGTATAAGTGTTCGTTGAGCCTGTTTCCAGAAGTTCGGAATGATGTTTATGAGTGGTTTTGATGGTTAGTTGGGCCTGGAGGTCCAGAGTTTTAGTGCAAAATTACCATTTTTGCCCCTAGAACAGTGTACAAGTGAGCCTAATTATGTAATTAACCAAACCTAAGCAATATTAGGCTTAATCGAAGATTAATTAATTTCAATAATTAATCTAGAGTCAAAATAATTTATTAAGGTTAATTAGAACCTAAGATTGCTTGGTTAAACTCTAATTTCATTCTTTATTCAAGATTCCTAGTCATGGAATCTTGAATAGTAATCTTCTTCAATTCCTTAAATCAAGGAATTATGTCTTGATTTAATTTGACTAGAAAATGGTTTTTAATTTGTTAATCTAGCAAGACCACTCCTAAATCAAGTCTTGACAACCTTAATTGACCATTACCTCACCTAAACACTTTCTTGCAAACTCTTAATCAAAAACCTTAACCAAAGAAACATCTAAACACATCATTAAGCCATAATTAGATGAACAAATTCTTCCTCCCCCTTGGCTCAAACTGGCCGAATACATACCCTTTGAAATATGTCACATGTTGATTTTGTTTCACTCCAAAGACCATGCCTTAAGCCATGCCTTGCCCATGCCTAGCCATATCTCTAACCATGCTTTTGAATGACAAGCTTTTGAAGATATTTTCTTCCTTCCTTCCCTCTTAAACCGTTTGCCTCCTTCCCTTTGCAGCCCCATTATTCAATTTTCTATAAATATCAAGCCTTAGAGAACTTGGTTACACTTTAGATTATTTGCTTAGTTTAAGTTTTCTTGCAATTTTCTCTCTTTTCCTCTCAATTTCTCTTCATCTTGTTCTTTTTCCTCCACCACCAAAGAAACCTTCCACCACCACAAACAACCTTAAGCCACCACTCCCCACCTCAAACCACCTCTCAAACACCAAACTTTTCCATTCCCAAGCTTACATCTTCAAGGAAAATTCATCTTCCTTGAGTTCCTGACTTGGCTAATCCTCATCATCATCTATAACACCCTAATATTTAACCCAACACGCCTGGACGTATTAAGATTAATTATTAGTTATTACTTCCCTTCTAAAACTCGTTTGTAAAATTACTTAGCGGAAAATACGGTAAAATTTTTTTTTGAAATTAATATATGTAAAGCAAGATGCAAGCCATTACGTGCAACATAAGTGAAATGTAAAGCGATAGAGAAAATAAATCACGCAATATAAAAGCAAATAAGAACACCTCAACCATAGAAGCAAACATCATAATATTAAATATTATAGTTAAGTACATCAACTGAAACATAAAAGGCATAAGGTCATACCCATATAAGTGGGTAAAACTTGCAGGACAAGGACGAAAAATACAACAAAAGAAATAACAAACATAAACAGCAAATACATGGAAAGTCCCAAAAGATAGATCCCATGCTATGGCTACAAGCAAACCATCTCTTAAGGTCTCAGATGATGCTAATCCTCGACGGGGAGATATCCCGAAACCGCCCAAGCTCTCGATGTAGCCTAATGAAGCGGGGGTGTGGGCATGCGTCGACGGGGCGACGTGGCCACCTCGACGAGGCGTCTCGCGTGACGTGCACACTCACATGCCTCGGGTGAGAGCTGGGTCCTCGCTATCTCTCCCGATACCCATAGGCACGAGGGGGGCGAGACCCCTCCGATAGGGGTCGCGGGAAATCTTCAACGGTCCTCCCCAGCAAGGTATGAGGGAACGTACTACGATGGGCACACAGCGTGAAGATGAAGGTAAAGCACGGCGGTCTCTCGTCATGGGGTCGCGTCCTCTCGAAGATCAAAATCGTCGCTCTAGGGAGGGGTCGGGGAAAACGGGAAGCTAGAGACAAGAATGCAAATGGACGTCCCATGTATGCAAATACCACGGCATAGTGGCCCTCAAAGTGATATGACTGATGATTCTTCGGTTCGTAGTGCACCTCCCACACGGGCGTATCAACAAAAATCACGAAGACGCCATTGGAAATCTAAAGACGTACAGGAAAGAAATAGAGATAAGATATTACTTGTTAAGCTATGATATTGTACTCGAGAGTTGTTACTTGTTAATTAGCGGACCTCTCTTAATTATCTATAGCAAAGCTCGATTTACGTACGAGATAACTAAGCGTAATTCTATTAAAACATATTACAAGTAAACATCAAGTTTATTAAACATACAGCTAAAATACATAAGGAAGCTCTTCTATGAGCTTTATTACATGTATCTCTTCTAATACATTTACATACATACTCATTTCACTAAGTAGGCAGAATAAAACGGTAACTACTACACTACAGCAATCCTTACCTTTGCATAGCATGCATCATCATCATCTGGCTTAACCTGGAGGCGACCGGAAACACAAACCATAGGATGAGAATTTTAAAATCCTCAGTAGGGAAACTCCCCAATCACAATCATAATGTCATCGTTCATCGCCCAAGCCACTTCGGTTTATCTAAAAATTGTGATACTAATATATTCTAAAGGTTCATTTTAAGGTTCCAAAATCATCCTTCCGAAGTGGGTAGCTTTTAACAATCAATCAAGTACGTGTACATATATTTAGAAGCTCAAACACATAGTAAGTAAATCTACTTCAAAGGATTTCATATGATATGGATGATGCATGTGTCAAATACAGTAAAGTTATCCCAACTGACCTGGTTTCCATTATGGCCATAGAAAGCCAATTAGTGCATTTTTCTCTTTTCATTGACATAGGAAAGACTTAGTTTATACCCAACGGGTATTTTCAGTGGACAATCCACAATAGATCCGTTTATCCCAACGGGTATTTATGGTGGATCACACCACACAAGGGAAATAGACGCTTATCAGGATCTAAGCTATTCTTATACGTGGTCATCGAACTTCATTTTTTAATTTCTGAATCCCACATATCTATTCCTAGCCGATACGTCTACCGACTCAAATAAATTTTGGGAAGTTACTACTTCGCCTTCCCTCATTCAATCTAAGTCTTGTTTCTATTTTGTCCATATGTCAGAACATGCACAATTTAAATTTATACATCCTTATAATGGCATCATATACTTTTCTCTTTTCTCAAATGCATACATAGGCCACATATAGGCAATCATTCACATGAAATTCTCATTCTTTTCTCATACTTCAATCTTTAAAATCCATAGCATGCATTTACATGTCATAAGTCACATGGCCAAACACTTAATATCAAATACTCATGTCATACTAGAAGCCAAAGTGCCATTACATTCTCAATTCAAAGCATTGTTCCATTCCCAGCACAATGGGCAGAGTTACTATCCTAGGCACAACATTTCATTATCATATCAAACAACCATTTCAAGAGTCACAAAAATTTGTATGACACTTCAATTTGTCTAGAATAACCTGTAAAATTTTCAGGACAAACAGAGCTCTATAGCTACCTCAGTAAAATGTACAAATTTAGTGGTCAGGGGCCACCAATTCCCAGACCAGAACCGAGTTCCCCTAATTTTTAACCCAAGCAAATGATTGAATTAATTCACAATAAAATTCACAGTGACACTTCAATATATTAGTAACTTCGTGTAAAAATTTAAAGAGCTAGTTCAATCATTTGCTATGGTAATAAATTCGGACAAGTTTACTTCTCAATCTCAACAATCAGGACAGCATCTGCCTCATTTCGGTTTCTGATTTTTCTGAAGCATCAAACCTTAAAACTAACACCCAAGAAAATTCAGGTAATTATTTTAAGATGTTTACTCCAACATATAATTTTTATAGCTCATGAAAACACCCACAAATATTCCAGAAAATTCGTGAACCACTGCTGCCTACAGGACAACAGAAATTCCAGCAACCTAGTCCAAACTTATTTTGATGAAAACCATTTTCTAACACCATCCAAACAAACAACCAAAATTCATACATCAATTTCAACATAATATCAACCAAAAAAACTAGAAATTTTGGACTTAGGTCATGCCAAAACAGATCAGAAAAATTTGACAAAGAAAGGCAGCATAAACCCTACTTGGAGTGTCTTAATGGCTCCTTGGTCCCAAGATGCTTTAAGATTGTCTCTTGCTCCCAAAGTTCCCAAACTCCTTCTTAACTCAGTGAGGTTGAGGTATCAAGGTAATTTTTGGTGAGGACAAGAGATTCTAATCGGTTAGATTTGTAGGGATTGAAGTGTAGAACAAGTTTTGTAAAGAGAGTTTGAGGTTTTATCAACTATAGGCTAAGGTTTTGGATCAAGTTTTCATGGTTTCTTGGTGAAACAACCATGGAGGTGGCTGGTTTCATGTTTGGCCGAGAATGAATGGTGAAAATGGTATGATATTTTTATTTTATTTTATTTATGTTAAGATAATGACACTTGAATTAATTATGAAAATGTTTTTCTTAAAGATAATTATTGTAATTTTGTAATCCTCTTATTGGTCCATTTGTAAAGGCAATGGTGTGGCTTCTTCTAAGCCACACACTTGTCTCATGAGGTGTCTAACTTACATTGTAAGTTTATACGTGTAAGAACTACACACCATTGTAATTAACCGACGGGTAAATATTGTAGCCAATTAAACCGATATTATCCGAAAATTAATTCTAAATATAAAATTATCATTCCGCCTATTTCTAACATTATTCCCATGTTTTCCTAATTTCGGGCACCTCGGGCAGAAATCTAGGGTTCAGCTCCAGGCGGGCCCGGAGCCCTCAAGGTTACTATTCACCAGCTTTGAAATTTTTTTTTTTAAACGTCGTGGGCCACCCTCATCGTTGTTAAACTATTATATTTTTAAAATTATGACTAACAAAACTCAAATTAATTTTTAAGTAGTTTTCGGGTGTTACAATGTACCCCTTCGCTGGAGGCAGGAGCCGCTCCTTGTCCATGCCCTCTCGCACGGAGATCACTCCCTGCCGTCCGGGCGTTACATGCCCACCGAGCTCCCGCTGGTTCGTCCAGGAACAACAAATCCTAGGAAGGTGCAAGGCTCTGATACCATTTGTAACATCCTCCTGCTTTCTGTATGGATTGCCAACTGTCCACAAACCAACACGGGTCTTTTCAGCGTGCTTTGTCCTTACTCACATGATTCCTGGGAAAACTTCCCAAAGAGTCACCATCCCAAAAACCCCAAGTCAAGCACGCTTACTGTCAGAGTTCTTCGTGATAGGCTACCAAAGGAATGCATCTTTGTGGCATAGGTAGTACCAATCAATTCATATAAGCCTTCCTTACTGTATAGTCCCATACCTATACAGACTTCAAGTCCCTCTCATTCGGGTGTGTAATCGGACTCATTCATCTACCCTCCGCTTGAAGGCAAGAGCCGTTCCTTGTCCATGCCCTCTTGACAGACGGATCAGGCTTTCCACTCGTCCTCGGGCGTTACACCTATGAAACGAATTTACAATTTGTGCATCTAAGTGTTCTAGAATTCTCATTTTAAGTCCTTTTTAGTTACTTGTTCTTTCCTAACTTCCCTAAATCGTCCCTTGCTTCACTCAGACATAATTTTACACATTTTAACACCATAAAACAGAATTAATATAGTGGCCGGCTAAGGCAGAAACTGAAAATACAAGCATCATATAATCACATAATCTCATGATTTAAATGCATATAGTTGCTAGTTTCTTGGAATCATTTTAGGAACTCAAAACTCTTTTAGAAACCAATTTATCTCATTAAAATCATATAAATGTGTGCTAGGTCAGTAGCTAAATTATTTAGCTCATGGAATAGATTTAAAACATGAAACTTTGTTCATAATATTCTCTAAGTACACCTAAGCTTGGAAAAATTCCAAGACTTAGACTATGGCCCTAAGGCCCTAAGACAAAAGAAGAAAGGAAAAGGAAAACTTTGAAAACCAAGAGGAAACTAGAACTTTTCTTCAAGAAAACAAGTAAAACTTTGGAATAAAACCCTACCTATAGAAGTCTTTGGAAAGGATGAAAGAAAGCTTGATCCTTAAGAAATGAGAAGAAAAATCTTCTCTTGAAGGAGGAGGAGGATTCAGCCAAGCAAGGAACTCAAGGAAGATGATTTTTCCTTGAGGAAGAAAGCTTAGAAATGGAAAGATTAAGTGTTTGAGAGGTGATTTTAGGTGAGGGAGTGGTGGTTTGTGGTGGTGGAAAGGTTTCTTTGAGGGAGGAAGAAGAAGAGCAAGATGAAGAGAAATTGAGAGCAAAAGGAAGAAAATGCAAGAAAGCTTGAACTTGGCAAAGCTTCTAAAGTGTAACCAAGTTCTTCAAAGCTTAGTATTTATAGAAAATTTGCAATATGGCGGCTACCAAGGGAAGGAGTGGCCGACGACCTTCTTGGCTTTGGGGAGGAAAATATCTTTGAATAGTTATGGGCTTAGGCATGGCAAGTATGGTTGAAAGCATGGTCAAGGTATGGCTTGAGGTATGGCTTTTGGAGTGAAATAAAATCAACATGTGACACATTTCTTAGGATGATAATCGGCCAGATTTATAGCCCAAGGGAGGAAGATGATTTGTTCATGTAATTGTGGTTTAATGATGTGTTTAGGTGTTTCTTTGATTAAGGTTTTGATTAGGAGTTTGTAAGAAAGTGTTTAGGTGAGGTAATGGCTAATTAAGGTTGTCAAGACTTGATTAGGGGAGTAATCTTGCTATATTAGCAATTTAAAATCATTCTTTTAGTCAAATGAAGGTATGTGCACAATTCCTTAATTTAAGGAATTGAAGAGAGAAAACACTATTCAAGATTCCATGACTAGGAATCTTGAATTAAAAGATGTAATTAGAGCTTAACCAAGTAATCTTAGGTTCTAATTAGCCTTAATAAATTATTTTGACTCTAGATTAATTGTTGAAATTGTAACACCCTAACTTTCACCTCACACGCTCGAGTCGCATTTGGCTAGTTATTAGACGTTACGCCTTTTGTTTCAAACTTGACTTATCTTTATTTAAAATACGGGTAATAAAATATGACTAAATTTTTCTTTTTGAATTTAAGATTTAAAATGCGAGCCGCGTGCGCATACATAACGATTAATACACACAAGATATAGCCAACATATACACATTATCATAGCATATAGGAACAAGTCATGGAATAGTCACAACATAATTTATATTAACATATCATAGTCACATCATAACTACGATGTCCTTCGAACATGAGGACATCTCAAGATACTAAACATAACAAAAGATGAACGTACACAAACCCAACGCTAGACATTGCTATAACTTTTCTAGACTAATCTTCGCGCTTCCGCTCGACCTCTGAACTGGTGGGTAGGGTGGTTCCTAAACTTGCACCTCACAAAGGATCACGAACATCCGCATCACTCACCTCTAGAGACGACACAAGAAAGGAAAAGGGATGAGAAATCTATATAAGATTCTCAGGAGGCTTCCGACTCTAACACAAGTGTCATCGTCGTCGCCCTAGCCACTTCGGTCTTATTATGAAAGGTGTGCATGCATAAGATTCAATTTTACATTTCTCAAGTTCTTTTTATCCGAAGTGGGTGTCTTTTAACATGGGTCTTAATGACATGAATGCAACATATATTCTATGTATGCATGGCAATACTTGAGCATGACAGGTACACATAGATAGCACATATTACTTAATCAAAGTATCAATGAAACATCAACAAAACGTGTGCATGTACATCTTTTACTTTATCATAATTGAACTTGTGAGTTCCTTTCATAACTTTTTCCATTATTCCACCCTCATCATGGTCACCAAAATCCACCCAACATGCCGGCCCCGGCGATTATATCATGGTCACCAAAACTCCTCATCACCTATCGCCTAAATGAGCTCATCCTAACTAGCCGTCGCTAGATTTATACGGGGAAAAATAGAGGGGGAATCATATCTCTTTCTCTGGATCACCCTACAACCCTTAACTCAGGAAGTCATAATGGGATCATTTCTCATTAACATATCTCTTTCTTCTTGGAAACGCATTAACGGTTAAGACCAGTGACTTTGTCCGCTTCGGTATGGCTCGACGTCCATACCCCAGGTTTACTTTCTCCTCACCGTAGCAGGAGAAATGCTTCTGGCATATAACTTTTACATTAACATATCTCTTTTCTTGGATCATTTAACCCTTAACGGAAGTCATAATGGGATCATTTCCTCTTTATCATATCTTGTATGAATACAACATGAGCATGCAACCATCGAACCTTGTATGACATATCATATATTATTATCTCATGTTCTCATGCATTGTAAACATAGCGTACCACATCATCATAGCAACATGCCACCCATCCATACATTCTCATGCCCAAGGTATTTAAAACATTCACATACATAAAGACAATGCTCACTCGATCTCATTCTCACATCACATCTCCTTATCTTACGATATCTTATGCTTTGCCCCTTGCGGGTCTTAACCTTGAGTTCCAAATATTCTAATGTCCATATTACATTTTTATCTCAACTAGGGGTTCATTACCTATAATTCTTACTAAGTTTTATGTTTACTAAAAATCCAAACAGCACCTTATACTTAAGGGCAGAAAATATCACATGCTTACGGGCTAAATCTCCATTTTTTACCCTTTCTAGATCCGTCTTCGCCTACGGCTTTATAATTAATTCCTAAACCAATTATGAGAGGTTCTTACACATATCCACTAATTATAAACCATTTTCCTTAATTTTAAACTTGCTGGAACAGAATGCATAAATTGTGCATTTAAAGGGTTCTAAAATTCTCATTTTAAGTCCTTTATTGTTACTTATACTTATCCAACTCCTCTAAAATGTTCCTTGCTTCACTCAAACATAATTTTACACATTTTAACACCATAAAACAGATTTAATACAGTGGCCAAACATGAGAGGGCAGAACCGAAAGTAAAGCCCATAAGTCACATAATTTCATGAATTAAAAAGCATACAAGTTGCTAGTTTTCTCTTGGAATAATTTTAGAACCTCAAAACTCCTTTAGAAACCAATTTATCTCATTAAAATCATGTAAATATACATGAGGGCAGTAGCTAAATTAATTTTCTCATAAAATAGATTTAAAACATATAATCTCATTCATAATGTTCCTTAGGTACTCCTAAGCTTAGAAAAATTACCAAAACATGAGCTATGAACACTTGTGATTAGATGAACTCACACCAAGTCCATCCTCATCACCACAAGGCCGAAGGCTCCTAGGAGAAAAGAAAATCCATTTTCTTAGAAACTTTACATAGGATACTTGGGCAAGTCTTTGAGCTCTAGACCATTTAGGTGGTGACATAAATTTAAACATGTTATGCAACTCATTTTACTCTTCTTTTAGAAAATAAAGTGAGAGCATAAAATAAATATGAGGTGCACTCATTTTTATCTTTAGAGTTTAAGTGATGACTAAAATATAAACATGATAGACAAGAAAGTAAACATGAAATGCAAGGTTCAATTCTTTATTTTAGTGCTCCAGGCCTCTTGGGTGTTTACCCCAAATCAACTGAACTTTAAGGTTGAAATAGGTAGGCTTTGAGATTTATTAAGTGATGATGCACATTCTTGTTTTAATCTTTAAGTTGCTTAGTGATAGCTTGAAAATAAACATGCTATGCAAAGCATAAAAGTAAACATGAATGCAACTCCTTTTTAATCTTAACTAGAGCTCTTACAAGACTTTAAAGGAACATAAAAACCTCAACCCATTATGTATCATAAAGCAAGCTTTAGAGTTCTTAGCACCTAGACTTCAAAGAAGTCTTAAGGTTGTGAACCTCATCATCAAGCTCAAGAAAATGATCCTAGTGGCAAAAACCAAACAAACATTCAAAGGACCATTCTAATATTTTTAGCAAACTTTTTCCCAAAACCAAAACAAAGGAGCCGAAACCAAGAAGGAAAGAAATGAAAACTAGAGCTTGAACAAGATAAAAAAAAGGAAACTTGAAACCTTAGAGAAATGAAAGCCAAAACTTTGAACTTGCAAAGAAAAGGAAAAACCAAGTTTGTATATGGTCCAAGACCAAGATCCAAGCTTTAGAGGTTTCTCACATGGCAAACACCAAACTATCTCCATGAGACCTCATCATCAAGCTAAAGATTGGTTTATAAAATGGCCTCATGGCCAAAAAAAAGGAGGAAGAAAAAGAGTTTGAAACCAAGAGAAAACTAGAAACTTTTCTCAAAGAAAGTAAGGAAAACTTGAAAGAAAACCCCTACCAAATGAAACTTGAAAGAGATGAAAGAAAGCTTGATTCTTTGAAGGAAATGAGAAGACAAAATCTTCTCTTTGTTGGGGATATAGGTTCGGCCAAGAGGAAAAACCAAGGGAAATGATTTTTCCTTGAGGAAACAAGCTTAGAAATGGAAAGATTGAGTGTTTGAGAGGTGGTTTGAGGTGAGGGGTGGTGGTTCAAGGTGGTTTATGGTGGTTTGTGGTGGTGGAAAGCTTTCTTTGAGGGAAGAGGAAAAAGAACTTAGAAGGAGAAAATGAGAGAAAACAAGAGAAATTGCAAGAATGCACAACTTAGCAAATGATCTAAAAAAAAAATGGCCAAGCTTTCCAATGTGTATTATTTATAAAGAATGAAATATTGTGGCTAATTTAGGGGGGGAGGGCTGGCCGAAATTCATTGGCCTTGGAGGAAGGAAAATATCTTCCAAAGCTTGTCTTGGAAGCTTGGTTAAAGTGCTAGCTTAGGTGTAGTCAAATTTAGCTTTTGCATAGCCTTTTTGGATGAAATTTGAACTCAAAATTTGTGGCTTTTGGGGGAAATTCTAACTAGATTAACAATTTAAAATAATTCTTTTGGTCAAAAAAGGTGGTAGACAAATTTCCTTGATTTAAGGAAATTGGAGAGAGAAAAACATTATATATTCCATGATTAGGAATCTTGAATTAAAGAATGTAATTAGAGTTTAACTAAGCAATCTTAGGTTCTAATTAACCTTAATAAATCATTTTGACTCTAGATTAATTATCGAAATAAATTAATCTTCGATTAGAGCCTAATATTGCTTAGGTTTGCTAATTACGTCATTATGCGCACTATACACTTTTTAGGGGCAAAATGGTAATTTTGCACTAAAACTGCCCTGAAACCTCGCTGGGCCCAACTAAACATCAAATCCACTTATAAACATCATTCCAAACTTCCTAAGTTCGGTCAAATGGCACCTTTTACCCGCGTAGAACACAGGCAGGTATTTGGTCATTTTGAGCCAAAGTTTTGAAAACGAGATTTTCACCTCAGATTCAACCTTACAAACATAATCCCCTTCAAACATTGAGTTAACCCATTCGAGGACCACTTGTTCAACTTCCTTTAATTCTGGTAAAATGACCTCAAGGGCATTTTGGTCATTTGTACTCAATCAGTAAAATCGGGTGTTAGGAAATAAATTTAATTTCCACTTAGAGCCTAATATTGCTTAAGTTTGTTGTAATTACGTCATTAGGTCACTGGACATGTATTCTAGGGGCCAAATGGTAATTTTGCACTAAAACTGCGAGGGATTTTCTGGTCTCAACTAAACATCAAAAACCACTCATAAACATCATTTCGAACTTCTTGAAAAATTCATGGGCTCTGACATTCTCCCAAGAGAACCCCATCCTTAAGTCATGACATCATACCTAAGAGTTGTTACTTCCTAATTAGCGGACCTTTCTTAAATATTTATAGTAAGATTGATTGCTTCGTGAAGTAACTAAGCTTAATTCTATTAAAATGTATAACAAAGAACCAAAATATTTATTTAAATACATAATTAAATGAATAAGGAAGCTTTTCTAAGAGCTTTACTACATGATATTGACCTTTCATTTATATACATACAATCCAACTAAAGAGGAAGTAAAAACATCAACTAATAAGTACTATAACTTTCAAGTTCTTCAGTTGTAGTTCCATTGTTTTCTGATCAACCTGGAGGTCATGTGAACACAAACAAAACCTCTAGAATTACACAATTCTCGGTAACAACTGGAGTGACACCATCTAGACTGTCATCGTCATTCGCCCTAGCCATTTTGGTTTATTAAGAAATGCGAGGATATGCGACATATATCAAAGATTCATTTTATGTTCTAAAACCATTCTTCCGAGTGGATTTCTTTTAGCATTCAATCACTTAAAGCATATATCTCATAATATTTTAAGGTTGAATAAATCATTAGGTACAATCAGTAAGTTGAGTACATAGAATACATGCAATGAACATTATCCAAGTGACACTGGTTTTACTATCCGCACAAAGATCAAATCAGTGATATTTGCTCTTTTCCATTGACATAGGAAAGACTTAGTTATACCCAACGGGTATTTTCTGGAATCCACAATAAATAATTTAACCAAATGTTATCTGGAGTGGTTCACACCTATAGAAGGGAATAGCTCGCTAATCCAGGATCAGCACCTATAAATGATCATTGAACTTCATTTTTTTCCATTTCGAATCACACAAATCTATCCTAGCCGATACATCTTGTATTTTGGGTTATAAATTGGGGTTTCTCTTTTCAATTTCCTTCCCTCATTCAACCTAAGTCTTGTTTCCGTTTTGTCCATATGTCAGAACATGCAGATTGAACTACAATATTTTCTCTTTTCTCAATGCAAGCATAATGCATATACAGGCATTTCATCCACAATATAATCTCAATCATGTCTCTAGCATACTTTTATATGTCACAAGTCACATGGTGAAATAGGTAACATCGAGTATTCATGTCATACTAGAACCAAAAATGCCATTAGTTCATCAACTCACAACATCAATCCATTTCCACAATGCAGATTACTGCCTGAAAGCACAAATATTTAATTACCACATTAAAAGCCATTTTGTAACATCCTCCCAAGTACAACCCCATCCTTAAGTCATGACATCATACTCGAGAGTTGTTTCTTATTAATTAGTAGACCTTTCTTAAGTATCTATAGAAAGCTTGATTTACGTGTGTAATAACTAAGCGAAATTCTATTGAAATATATATAACAAAGAAAGTACAACCTTTATTGAATACACAACTAAGTACAAGAGGAAGCTCCTCTATGAGCTTTAGTACATATCACTTCTCTAATGTAGTTACATACATATCCATTCCACTAAATACAACATAATATAAACATTCAATGCTACACTATTGCCATTCGAGTCCTTTTACGTAGCAGCGTCATAGTCTCCTGGCTTAACCTGGAGGCGACACGAAACACAAAACACATAGGGGTGAGAATTACATAATTCAGTAGGGCATCCCCAAACATATACGAAAAATCTATGTCATCATCGCCCAGCCACTTCGGTTTATCAAGAAAATGTGATCATACAATATAAACTAAAGATTCATTTTAAAGTTCTAAAATCATCCCTCCGAAGTGGGTAGCTTTTAATAATCAACCACTTAGAGCAAATATATCATAATGTTTCAACAAATAATAAATCATTCTAGGCAGCCAATCTAGAGTAAGATGAGTATGCATATAATACATGCAGTGAACTTATCTCAATGTGGCATGTTTCCACTTATGGCCATAGAAATCAAGTCAGTGCATTTTCTCTTTTCATTGACATAGGAAAGACTTAGTTATACCCAATGGGTATTTGTCGTGGACAATTCCACAATAAATAATTTATACCAAATGATATCTGTATGGTTCACACCACACAAGGGAAATAATCTCTTATTAGGACGAGCTGTCCTATACGTGATCATCGAACTTCATTTTTTTCCATTTTCGAATCACACACAGATACTATTCCTAGTCGATACGTCTATCGACTATAAATTGGGGTTTTCTTTCAATTTCCTTCCCCTCATTCAACCTAAGTCTTGTTTCTGTTTTATCCATATGTCAGAACATGCACACTTGAAATTTATATACATTCTCTTTTCTCAAATGCAAGCATAATGCATATACCGGCATTCATTCACAATATAATCTCAATCATGCCTCTAGCATACTTTTATATGTCACAAGTCACATGGCCAAATAGGTAACATCGAGTATTCATGTCATACTAATACTAGAACCAAAAATGCCATTAGTTCATCAACTCACATCATCAATCCATTTCCAGCACAATGGCAGATTTACCTGTAGGCACAACATTTAATTACCACATCAAACAGCCATTCCAAGTACCACAAAAATTCTATATGACGCTTTAACATGTCTAGAAGACCGTGAAATTTCAAGACAAACAAGGTCTATAGCTATTTCAGGAAATACAAATTTTGGTTGGCCACCAATTCACAATCAGACCAGTTCCCAAAATTTTTAACCCTAGAAAATGATTGAATTAATGCACAATAAAATTTACAGTTATACTTCAACATGTTATTAACTTCGTGTAAAAATTTCAAGGCCTAATCAATCATTTTCTATGGTAATAAAATGGACAATTTTATTGTTTCAGTTTCAACAACGAAGATAACATCAGTCACATTTGGTTCTTGATTTTTTTGAGGCGGTAAACTTTAAAATCAACACCCAAGAAAATTCATATAGTTATTTTAAGATGTTAAATACAACATATAAATTTTATAGCTCATGAAATTACCCAACTATACCAGAAAATTCGTGCATATTTACCTCTGCAGGACAACTAGGAATCCAAGCAGTTAGTCCCAATTTCCTTTAAGAAAAACCTTTTTTTAACCTCATCCAAACATGTAACATCCTCCCAAGTACAATAATATTCTAAAGGTTCATTTTATTCTAAAGGTTCATTTTATTCAGAAAACATCCTCCCAAGTACAATAACATCCTCCCAATATATTTTTTTATTAGAAAACTATGATCATGCAATATATTCTAAATGTTCATTTTAAAGTTCCAAAATCATTCGTCCAAGTGGGTAGCTTTTAACAATCAATCAGTACGTGTACATATATCTAGAAGCTCAAACACATAGTAAGAAATCTGACTAAATGATTTCATATGATATAGGTGATACATATGTCAAATACAATAAAGTTATCTCAAAGTGACCTGGTTTCCATCATGGCCATAGAAAGCCAGGAGTGCATTTTTTTCTCTTTTTATTGACATAGGAAAGACTTAGTTTGTATCCAACGGTATTCCAGTGGACAATTCCATAATAGATCCGTTAATACCCAATTGGTATCAATGGTGGATTACACCACACAAGGGAATAGTTTGTCATTTGGATTAAACATTCCTATACGTGATCATTAAAATAACTTCATTTTTTTCCATTTCAAATCACACATAAATCTATTCTGTAGCCGATACGTTACCAACTATAATTTAGGGTTTCTCTTCAATTTCCTTCCCCTCATTTAACCTAAGTCTTGTTTCTATTTTGTCCATATGTCAAACATGTAATATGTAAATTTATATATATTCTCTTTTTTTCTCAAATGCATGCATAATGTATAT
>JAMLFY010000002.1:21463648-21486934 GCA_030441495.1 Dalbergia oliveri | reverse complement strand
GGGTAGAGTCAGGACTTTAACTTATCAAAAAGGATAAGTATATGCTAGTGACGACTAGTAAGGTATGAGCTCATAACCTAGATTACTCCCAAAAGGGTGGAATATAGGGTGGCCCAAGGAAAATAATGAGGATGATAAGATTTTAAAGTCACCTAAGGTACTAAAGAAATAAATTATGTGCACCATGTCCATGTGTAGCTATTATGATATTCTTCTGTGCATAACATACATGAGTTGATGATGAGAAATATGATGTTCTTCTATGCATGTTATATTAATGATGATGATGAGGAATATGATGTAATGATAAAAGAAAAGTTCATTATAAATATGATATGTTAAGATTATGATGCATTATAAGACGCATAATTAAAATTGGCCGAATCTCGGAAAAGTATTTTCTGAACTTAAAATTTAATCTTATGTTCACTATTTTATAATAACCCCGAGATTCCTGGAGACTTTGATGATGACACCGTAGAAGGATACACCTCCTAGAATTCTTTAGTAAGATTCTCACTCACTTTCCTTTATTTCTCATTGTCTTCAGATTCAGATGGCGACATCCGTCTGTCGTTGACACCCCTACTTGGGAATTCCACTATGATCGTGCATCATTCGTATCACTTTGAAGGAAGGTGCTCGGTTCGTGTTTTTATTTACGTAGGTCGTCCATTTGCACATCTTGTCCCGTTATCGTTTTTCTCCTACTTTCCCTATGGCGATGAAATGGTTTTCAAACATGCACGTCCACTTGATGAAAGAATGTTACGTTCTTATCCCGCCTCATCGCCGTCCATGGTTTCCGAGTATAATCCACGAACGAGATATTCTGAAACTGACCCTCCAGAGGACCCTCCTACTCATGCTTATTCTGAGAGCCCGCTCCTACTCTCCCACGTGTAAGAGAGGGTAGTGAGGAAACCGTTCAGCCGAGGTTAGCAAGAAGATCGTCCATGCGACCCCAGCCTTGCATCTCGTGTGCCTCCTTCCAGGAAGCTTGTCATGGGATTGGTTTCTTTCCCCGTTTCCAGACAGTGGCCTAGAGAGTTCTTAGAGTCTTAGAGTGTTATACATCCCAGTTTCAGAGTAGCCTTCCTTAGCTTTTAAGGTTATCTAGTTTAGGGGCATGAATTTCCTTATAAATAGTTTCCTATAGTGTGAAGGTGTAAGATATGATGTATGAACTTAACTCACCTTTTGAGTGAGGTTATTATATATATGTTGTGATGTGCATTATGGATGTTATGTGATGGAGCCAATATGATATATTTAGATTCTTAAATGTCTTATTTTACTACGCTTAATCGTTTATGTTATGCGTGGTCACGATTTCAATTATATTAAAAAAATGGCTCGTAATTTCACTAAGTATTTCAAAATATGATGAAAGAACCAAAGCAAAGAGTAAAGTCTAGTCATTTATATCAAATTCAACCTAGGTGTATTTGTTAATTACTGAGTGTTCATTCAAGATGCATATGTATATGAACTTGATAGATGTAAAGGATGAAATAGATAAGTGTCTTGTGTGTAGATTGAATGGATGGAAGAGATTTTTGGTTCTTTAAAAAGATTAAGGTATCTGGAAATTTTACCAAAATATAGTCAGAATATTTAAAAATCTAAAAGATTGGTATTTTGAAGTATGATGCTAAAGTTTCATGAAAAGGATGAGATTTTGATCTATAGAAGAAAACTTGAAATCTAAGTAATACACTTGGTTTAAATTCCTAACTTTTAAGAATTTTAAAGTAAGGAGTCCTATAAGTTTCTCTATGAATAAATCTTATAGAAGTTTAGTAGACTTTGGAAGAAAAATCCAATAGTCTAGCAATTGTATAGTTCTCAAAACAGGTTTATAGATTTTATGGACATTCTTGTAAACAGTTAGGTATTCTTTGAGCAAAATCTCATAAAAGTTTAGTAGATTTTACCAGAAAATCTAAATAAAAATTAAAGAAATTTTACGTATACTATAAGTCAGGAGATTTTCAACAAAATGTTCCAATAATTTAGGAGACTTTAGAGAAATCTCATAAAGTTGAGGAGATTTCAAGGAAATCTCAAAGCAAGAGAATGAGATACATCACTATTAAGAGAGATTTTTACTTGAGAATCATAAGATTTCCTAATCAAGTGTTAAAGATTCTTATGAAAAGAGAAAGCTTAAGAAAATAAGCCTAATTTCCTATCAATTGCTCAGTGTAAGCTCATGGATTCACAGGTAGTATAGACGGTACGCTTAGAACTATATCAGGTTGTAATTTAACGCGTTACATCGTTATAAGGAAATGGATGTACGAGAATAGTGAGGCTATTGAGATGAGATGTAGTAGACGTACTCTATTAGTGAACTATATCAAGTTGTAATGCGAATGATGTTACATCATTGACAGGATGTGTATCGCCCCGATTTTTCTATTTGAGAACAAATGACCAAAATGCCCCGAGGTCATTTTTACTCAGATTTTTAGGTAGAGACCCCAATCCTGAATAGGTCAATGATGTTGAAGGAGATTATAACTTGACGTCTGATATCCAGCAAACGTTTTCAAACTTTCGAAATGACCAAAATACCCTTAGACGTTTACGTAGGAAAAGGTGCCGTTTCAGCTCCTAACTTTTCCAAAAGTTCGGGATGATGTTTTTTACGGGTTTCAATGTTAGTTCTGTTGGGAGGTTGAGCAATTTTAGTACAAAATTACCATTTTGCCCCTAGAATAGTGTACGTGAGTCTAATGACATAATTAACCAAACCTAAGCAATATTAGTCTCTAATCAAAGATTAATTTATTTCGATAATTAATCTAGAGTCAAAATGATTTATTAAGGTTAATTAGAACCTAAGATTGCTTAGTTAAACTCTAATTTCATTTTTGATTCAAAATCCTTGTCCTGAATCTTGAATAGTAATTTTCTTCCAATTCCTTAAATCAAGGAACCTTGTCTATGATTTAATTTGACTAGAAAATGGTTTTTTATTTGTTAATCTAGCAAGACCACCCCCTAAATCAAGTCTTCACAACCTTAATTAACCATCACTTCACCTAAACACTTTCTTACAAACTCCTAACCAAAACCTTAATAAAAGAAACACCTAAACACAAGGAAACCACAATTACATGAGCAATTTCTTTCTCCTCCCCTTGGCTAGAAACTCGGCCAAATACATACCCTTAAATGTGCTACATGTTGATTTTATTTCACTCCAAAGACCATCCCTTAAGCCATGCCTTGCCCATACTTAGCCATACCTCCAACCATGCCTTTGAATGACAAGTATTTGAAGATATTTTCCTCCCCCTTGGCCAAGAGAAACCGTCGGCCTCCTCCTCCCAAATCAGCCTCCATTGTTTAATTTTTCTATAAATACCAAGCCTTTGAGAACTTGGTTACATTTTAGATCATTTTCCAAGTTAAGCTTTCTTGCAATTTTCTCTCCTTTCCCTCTCAATTCTCTGTAACGCCCTGATTTTTCTATTAGAGTATAAATGACCAAAATGCCCCTGAGTCATTTCTACATCCTAATTCAAGGATAGTCGCGTCCGGAGTCCTCTAAATGGGTCAACTCAATGTTTGAAGGGGATTATATCTGTTACATTTGATATCCGAGGTGAAAATCTCGTTTTCTTGAATTTTCGCTCAAAATGACCAAAATACCCTGAGTTTTACACGGGTAAAAGGTGCCATTTGAGCTCAAACTTTCCAAAAGTTTGGAATGATGTTTTTGAGTGGTATTTGATGTTAGTCTGCCTGGAGGTCCCTGAGTTTTAGTGCAAAATTACCATTTTGCCCCTAGAATAGTGTACAGTGAGCCTAATGACGTAATTAAGCAAACCTAAGCAATATTAGGCTCTAATCGAAGATTAATTTATTTTGATAATTAATCTAGAGTCAAAATAATTTATTAAGGTTAATTAGAACCTAAGATTGCTTAGTTAAACTCTAATTGCATTCTTTAATTCAAGATTCCTAGTCATGGAATCTTGAATAGTATTTCTCTCTCCAATTCCTTAAATTAAGGAATTGTGCCATACCTCATTTGACCAAAAGAATGATTTTAAATTGTTAATCTAGCAAGATTACCCTCCTAATCAAGTCTTGACAACCTTAATTAGCCATTACCTCACCTAAACACTTTCTTACAAACTCCTAATCAAAACCTTAATCAAAGAAACACCTAAACACATCATTAAACCACAATTACATGAACAAATCATCCTTCCCCCTTGGCTGGAAATTCTGGCCAAATTCATCCTCCCCTAAATCATCACATGTTGATTTTGTTTCACTCAAAGACCATACCCCAAGCCATACTTTGAACCATACCTAGCCATGCCTTTAACCATGCCTTTGAATGATAAGCTTTGAAGATATTTTCCTCCCTCCAAAGGCCAAGAAATCTTCGGCCATTCTCCTCCCAAATCAGCCTCAATGTTGAAAGTTTCTATAAATACCAAGCCTTGAAGAACTTGGTTACACTTTAGATCATTTGCCAAGTTTAGCTTTCTTGCATTTCTCTCTTTTCTTCTAATTTCTCTTCATCTTGTTCTTTTTCCTCTCCATCAAAGAACCTTTCCACCACCACAAACAACCTTGAACCACCACTCCCTCACCTCAAACCACCTCTCAAACACTAAACTTTCCATTTCCAAGCTTGCATTCTCAAGGAAAAATCATCTTCCTTGAGAACCTTTGTTGGCCAAATCCTCCTCTTCCTCCAAGAGAAGATTTTGTCTTCTCAATCCTTCAAGAACACAAGCTTCTTTCATTCCCTTCAAGACTTTTTAGGTAGGGGTTTTATTTCAAGTTTTCTTACTTTCTTTAAGAAAAGTTCTAGTTTTCTCTTGGTTCAAAGCTTTCTTTCTTCCTTTTTGTTTTTGGCCTTGGAGCCTTTTCAAGAGAAAAACTTTAGCTTGATGATGAGGTTTCAAGATAATGACTTGTTGATGTCATGTGAGAAACCTCTAAAGCTTGAA
The DNA here is from genome assembly GCA_030441495.1 of Dalbergia oliveri. Classification (NCBI taxonomy): domain Eukaryota; kingdom Viridiplantae; phylum Streptophyta; class Magnoliopsida; order Fabales; family Fabaceae; genus Dalbergia; species Dalbergia oliveri. The sequence goes on along the minus strand of JAMLFY010000002.1, from coordinate 21,481,952 downwards.
ACAACTTGGTCTTGGACCATACATGCTTGTGTTTTCTTTTTCCTTTTCTTGTTTGGGTTTTTTCCTTCTTTTCTTTTCAAAGGATTTGGTTTTCTCTTCCTTTTCCCTTTAAAGATTTCGATTTCTTCCTTGGTTTGAACAAAGTTTGCTAAAAATGTTAAGTAGATCACAAAAGTTTTGTAAAGAAAATTAATCCTATGTTTTCAAAGAGCTCTAAGCTTACCCTTGCCAACCTTAAAGTTTGTCGGCCGTTTAAGAGTTTTACTCTAGATTGAAGCCCATGAGCAATAAAATAAAGAATATGACTTAGTTCTTTGTATTTTGTTTAGACAAAGTGTTGAGCTTTGTGTATATTTTCTTGAGCTTGATGATGAAGTTCAAAACCAAAGGCTTCTTTGAAGTCTTGGTGCTAAGAACTCTAAAGCTCACTTTATGTTGTTAAGATGCATATTGGGTTAAGGTTGTGATGTTCCTTTAAAGTCTTGTAAGAGCTCTAGTTAAGATAAAATGAGTTGCACACATGTTTATGTTTATGCCTTGCATAGCATGTTTATTTTGATGTCATCACTAAACTCTCAAGAATAACTAAATGGACTTGCATTATCATGTTTAAATTTCAAGCTTGCATTTCATGTTTATATTTCAAGTCATCACTTAATCTTTAAAGATAATAATGAGGTTGCATCTTATATTTATTTTATGCTCTCACTTTACTTTCTAATGAAGAATAAAATAAGTGCATATCATGTTTAAGTTTATGCCATCACTTAAATGTCCTAGAGCTCAAAGACTTGCTCAAGTATCTTGCATAAAGTTTTAGAAAATGGAGGCATTTCAAGAATTCCATTTCGGCCTTGTGGTGATGATGATGGACTTGGATGAGTTCATCTAATCATAAGTGCCCATAGTCTAAGTCTTGGAATTTTTCTAAGCTTAGATGTACTCAAGGAACTTTATGAACAAAGTTTTATGTTTTAAATCATTCCTTGAGCTAAATAATTTAGCTACTGACCTAACATATATTTATATGATTTCAATGAGATTAATTGGTTTCTAAAAGAGTTTTGAGTTCCTAAAATGATTCAAGAGAAACTAGCAACTTGTATGCATTTTAATTCATGATTTATGTGATTCTATGAGCTTATGATTTTGTTCTGCCCTTGATGTTTGGCCACTGTATAATTTCTGTTTTATGGTGTTAAAATGTGTAAAATTATGTTTGAGTGAAGCAAGGATCAATTTAGGGAAGTTAGAAAAAGAATAAGTAACTTGAAAGGATTAAAAATGAGAAATCTAGATCACTTAAATGCACAAGATATAATTCTTCCAGCATGTTTAAAACTAAGGAAAGTGGTTTATAATTAGTGAACATGTGTAGGAATCCCTCATAATTGGTTTAGGAGTTAATTATAAAGCCGTAGGCGAAGACGGATCTTAAAAAGGGTCTAAAACGGAAATTCTAGAACCCCGTAATCATGAGCTAAATTTTCTGCCCAAAATACATAATGCTGTTTGGAATTTTTTAGTATGCCTAAATCGTAGTAAGAATTATAGGTAATGATCTCTTAGGTGCTATAAAAATCCATATTGAAGGTTAGGATCTTTGGAACACAAGTTTAAGACCCAAGGGCTAAAGCATAAGACACTATGAGTTAGGAGGTGTGATGTGAGCATTATATCGAGTGGGCATACTCATAATGATGTGAATATGTTAATATCTTGAGCATAGACTATATGTGTATTTGTGGCATGTTCATGTGATGATGTGGTATGTCATGTTTGAGATGCATGAGAATATATGATATGTCATATGAGGTTCTATGGCTGCATGCTCATGTTGCATTCATATAAGATATGATAAAGAGGAAATGATCCCATTATGACTTCCCAAGTTAAGGGTTGTACGGGGTGATCCAAGAAAGAAATATGATTCCCCCTCTTTTACCCGATGAATCTAGCGATGGCTAGTTAGGATAAGCTCATTCCTAGGCAATAGGTGATTAGGAGTTTTGGTGACCATGTTAAAATTGCCTGGCCGCATGTTGGGTGGATTTTGGTGACCATGATAAGGGTGGAAAAAGTTATGAAAGGAACTCACGAGTTCAAGTATGAAAAAGTAAAAGACGCACATGCATATATTGTAACACCCTAATAATTAACCCAATACGCCTAGGTCGTATCTGATTAATTACTAGACTTTACTCTTTGCTTCAGTTATTTAACCATACTTTGAAAATACTTAATGAAATTACGAGCCATTTTTTTTTTAAATATGATTGAAAACGTGAGCCTCGTGTAGCGTGAACAATAATCAAGATAAAGCAGAAAACCAACGGGCATATCATGAAAACACATCATATTGGCTCCATCATATGACATCTATAATTACATAACACATAGATATTTTATCTACCATAGAGTTAGGCTAGGTGTAGTCAATCAAACAAAACATAAATAGAATATGGATGGAAGAACATCCATTAATGGCACCTAATAATAATAATACCCCAAAAATAGGGATAGATATCTAAGCTCACATGCAAGGTTTAGCGATACGTTTCTTCAAGGATGAAAACTGGTTCACAAGCTCAAGTGTATCTACCAGGTGAGAGCATCAACGGAATCACGAACATCACATTTTCTTTGAAAGACGAGATGGAAAGAAAGAAAGAAAGGGAGTGAGAAACTTATAAAAGAATCTCGAGGGTACTCACCTCATATGCATCGTGTCATCATCATTGTCCCCAGGAACCTCGGGTTATTATGAAATAGTGAGCATGCTAAGATTCATTTATTAAGTTCGAAAATATACTTTACCGAGGTCGTTAGTTTTAATCATGCGTCTTATAATGCATCATAAACTTAGCATGTCATATTTATAATGAACTTTTCCTATCATATATCTTCATCATATCATAATAACATAGCTATGCATAAGACCACATCATATTCCTCATCATCATATCATAAATACTATGCATAGAAGAACATCATATTTCTCATCATCATCTCATAAATACTATGCATAGAAGAACATCATAATCACATAATACGTTACTTAGTTCCTTAGGTGACTTAAAGTTACTTTCATCATCATTTTCCTGGGCCACCCTATACTCCACCCTTTTGGGAGTAATCTAGGTTATGAGCTCATACCTTACTAGTCGTCACTAGCATATACTTATCCCTTTTGATAAGTTAAAGTCCGACTCTACCCTTTTGAGAAACGGGCTAGGGGCAAGAATCACCTTTTCACCACCTATAATTTGATGGGTCCAAAGGATCATTTTCTTAGGATCACCTTTTCACCACCTATAGTCTGATGGGTCCAAAGGATCATTTCCTCATAATTTTAAGTCACCATTAAGTCTTTGCATGTTATATCATAATGCAACTCATCATTCATAATTATCATGACATATTCTTATATTTCATGCATAAGCATTCTCATTGTTTGCAACAGCAACTATAACATGCAAGCCATGAAATCATTCAATAATATCAAATTCTCAATAGGCATTACATTATCATATAAACTTACATTCCAAAGCATCAAAAGATGTCATCTAAAATTCTCATAGTAAAGCTCCTTTAAACAATCGAACTCTAAAATTGGGTAACCTTAATTATCAAACTAATTTCTTATGTATCTAAGGGACTCATTACTATTATTACCATTTAATTATAAGCCTTAAGAACATTATTAAACTATATGAGGCAGCATAGGCAGTAAATCTTTCTCAAGGTTTTACGTGTGCTAGAAGTTGCGTTTTTAACCCTTTTTCTTCCGCTTTCCCTATGAAGCTAAAATTAATTACTAAACCAATTATGAATCATTTTCACTTATCTAAACATAATAAAACCAGATTCTTATAACTTCTAAGGGTTCTGGATAGAATGTATAAATTCCATTCTTTAAAGTTCTAAATCTTGCTTTTATAGTTTTTAGTTGAGTTCTTTTATTTTTAGTGTTCGGAGATCAATCCTATACTAATTGTTACCAAATTTTTCATGGCTAAACAATCTTAGACAGAATTATAACATACTAAAACAGATTTGGCAGTGACTAAATTTAAAGGGATCAAAAACTAGCTAAGTTCTAGTTTTACGTTGTTTTATGTAGCTAGTTTCTCTTCTAACATGCATAGAATTGTTCCTCAACAATTAACATATCAAATCATCATCATACAGTAGTACTAAACTCAGATCAGTGGCTGAATCATGAACCTCACATAATTGCTTAAAATCACATTTTTAAGTACAAGTAAGATACTAGTATCCCATGATCTTCTGCAAAGCCTTAAAACTCTTTTAAAAACTAATTCTTTTTGTTACTTTTGAAAGAAATTTTAGAACTAAATCAGTAGCTTATTTAAAATCACTTTAGGCCTACCTTAATCATGAGGCCGATTTATACATTGAAAGAATTTTCACGATTAAAATTTTCACTTAAGATAAAAGGAGCAAGTCTTGAGCTTTAGAGATTTAGGTGATAACTTGGAAATATAAACATGATATGCAAGACTTGAAATTTTTACATGCATGTGCATGTCCATATTATTATATTCAAGAATTAAGGTAATTTGCTTGAAATATAAATATGATTATGCAAACTTGAAAATTTAAACATGATGCAGGAGCTTGAAATAAATAGAAACTAAGGCGTACAGTTGGTGAGACCAGAAGAAGAAAAGAATCTTAATAAAAGAAAAATAAAGCGAAGCGCGGAGTCCGCACTACCTGAAGAGAGAAGATTCTTATTACATTTTATTAAGCTCCAAACTCAAGACTTCTTAAAGAATGAATTCTTTGACTCCAATAATCTTAAGGAAATTGAAAGTGAGCTTTAGAGTTCTTATTACCATGGTTCCAACTTTGCTTGTGATACTTGGGCAAGTCTTTGAGCTCTAGGATTCTTAGGTGATGACATAATAATAAACATGCCATGCGTTGATTCTTTTAGCCATTATAAAATAAAGTGAGAGCATAAAATAAATATGAGATGCAACCTTTTATTATCTTTAAAGATTAAGTGACAACTTGAAACATAAACATGAAATGCAAGCTTGGAAATTTAAACATGAGAAATGCAAGTTCATTTATTTATTCTTGAGAATTTAGTGATGACATTGAAAGTAAACATGATTGTGCAAGGCATAAACATAAACATGGATGCAAGTTTATTTTATTTCTTTACTAGAGCTCCTTCAAGACTTTAAGGAATTATAATTTCAACCCAATATATATCTTGGCAAGACAAAGTGAGCTTTAAAGATTTCATTATTAAGCTATCATAGAAAACTTCTTAGGCCTTGGGCCAAAGCAAATGGCAAGAAAAGGAGAAGTTCAAGAGTCATCTAGAAATGAAAAATTGTGAAACATCATTAAAAACAAAGCTTAACAAGAAATGAAACATAAGTTTCAATATATTTTTCAAATTCTAAACTAAGACTTTTATCATAAAAATATAGTTGCTTCAAAACTTTGAAAACTAATGAAACCTTCAAGTTTTAGAGGTCTATCTTGTGAAGGCTTTGCAACCAACACTCAAGAACCTCATCATCAAACCATGGTCTCATCATTACAAAGGCCACAAGGCCGAAATATACAAGAAGAAAAGGAGAAGGAAAACGAAATATGAAGCAAGAAGAAAGTACATAAAATCATCATTTTTAACCAAGAACAACACTTATCAATACATAGAAATTAAGCTTAAAAACAACTCCCTACCTAATTTTATTTGAAGGAAAGGAAGAGAACTTGGTTTCTTTGAGTGAAATGAAAAGAAAATCTCCTTGAAAAATTGATGCTAAAGTTTCTGCCAAGGGGAGGAAAGAAAGAAAGCTTTTGGTGTTTGTAAAAACTAGAAATGTGTAACTATGATTCAAGGTTTCTAACACTCCTTAAGTATGCCTATTTATAGAGATTCAAGCTCATAAATGGACAAGAGGAGGAGGCATAATTGGAGATTTTCATGGGGAACAAGGGAGGAAAACCATTTTTTGTTTAAGGCATGTTTTATGCCATGTTTTGGCTTTTCTTTACATGAAGCTTTGTGCCAAATTTGAAAATTTTTCTGATGCATTGTGGCACCATAATTCGGCCATTACAGCCCAAGGAAGAGAAATTTGTGTGTTCCATGTATTATTAGGTGTAGGTAGGTATCTTTGCAAATTAGAGAATTTGCAATTAAGGGCTTAGGTGAATTAGTAAGCAATTTAGGTGTTTTAAGCAATTTTAAGTTCTAATCAATCTAAATAAATAATTTTGACTCTAGATTAATAATTAGAATCTAATAACCTTTAATTTGAGCCTAATATTGCTTAGGTTTCGCTATACAAATCAAAAATCTTGAAATTCGCAAAACTTGCATAAGACGGGCAAAATTGTCATTTTACTCAAAAACTTCCCAGACCACTCGAGCTTAACCTTTGACCAATCATAGCTTAAAAACATCTTTTAAAACATTTTAGTGAGGTTCGGTAAAGTTTACACACAATCGGGGTTAAAACGGCAGGGGCGTTTTGGTCATTTCGCGTCAAAACTCAAAATTGAGATTCTTCTCCTCTATTAACACACATAACACAAACAATCTTTTATTATCATCAAAACATCCCTTGAGGACGGCTGGGGCCCACGATCCTCATTTCTGAGTAAAATAACCTCAAGGGCATTTTGGTCATTTTACACGTATAGAAATTTGGGGTTTGCGACTCTCGCACGAATTGCTCCTAACTTATCTTCTAATGTTATATTCCATTTTTGAGGATTTTTTGGTCTCAAATTTTATGTAAGAATTACCTAGGTAATTGGGTTTCTAACAATAGTAAAAATTGGACGTTACATATGTTTCATTGATGTTTCATTGATGCTTTGATTAAGTGATATGTGTTCTGTATGTGTACTGTCATGCTCAAGTATGGCCATGCATACATAAAATATCTTTTGCATTCATACCATGAAGACTCATGCTAAAAGGAACCCGCTTTGGATAATAGATTTGAGAAATTAAAACTGAACCTATGCATGTACATCTTTTATAATGAAACCCGAAGTGGCTGGGGCGGCGACGATGACACTTGTGTTAAAGGGGGAGCTGACTGAGAATCTTGTATGGGATTCTCACTTTTGTTTTCCTTCCGTGTCGTCTCCAAGCGGATTGATGCTGATGTGATTTTCCTTGAAGCGGAAGGTAGGAGTTATGCACATTGGATCAAAGGTGCAATGGAAGCTTGAAGACTAGTCTAGCCTTTTATAATTATGTTTTGCGTTAGTTAACCTTACTTGATGTATGTAGTATCTTGAGGTGTCCTTATATTTATAAGGGCATCGTTGTTTTGTTATGATTATAATATAATACTACAGGTTATGTTGTGTTTATTCTATGGTTTATTTATGACTATTATGGTGATGTATACTTGGTTGCTATGTTTCTTGTTTAGTAGTCGGTCCTTAATGCGCATGCGCAGCTCACATTTTAAGTCTTAAGTTCAAAACGAAAAATTTAGTTGTATTTTTAGTACTCGTATTTTAAAGAAAGCCAAGTAAGTTCTGAAACGAAGACGTAACCGCCAATAACTAGCCGAATGCGACTTGAGCGTATTAGGTGAAAGTTAGGGTGTTACACTTATTCATCTTGTTCTTCTTCCTTTACCACCAAAGAAACCTTTCCACCACCAAACAACCTTGAACCACCACTCCCCCACCTCAAACCACCTCTCAAACACCAAACCTTTCCATTTCCAGCTTCTTCTTCAAGGAAAATCCATCTTCCTTGTGTTCTTCCTTGGCCGAATACACATCATCATTGTAGAGAAGATTTTGTCTTCTCATTTCCTCAAAGAATCAAGCTTTCTTCCATCTCTTTCAAAACTTCATTTGGTAGGAGTTTATTTTCAAAGTTTTACTTGTTTTCTTTAAGAAAAGTTCTAGTTTTCTCTTGGTTTTCAAGCTTTTCTTTTTCCTCCTTTTGTTTATGTTTATGTCATCACCTAAAATACTCTAGAGTCTAAAGACTTGCCCAAGTATCACAAGTAAAGTTTTAGAAAATGGAAGCATCTCAAGAATGCCATTTCGGCCTTGTGATGATGGTGATGGACTTGAGATGAGTTCATCTAATCATAAGTGCCCATAGCCTATGTCTTGGAATTTTTCTAAGCCTAGTGAACTTAAAGAACTTTGTGAACAATATTTTGTGTTTTAAATCTATTCCAAGAACAAAATAATTTAGCTACTAACCTCACCTATATTTATATGATTTTTATGAGATTAATTAGTTTCTAAAAAGAGTTTTGGTTCCTAAGTTTGTTCCAAGAGAAAACTAGCAACTTGTATGCATTTAAATCATGAAACTATGTGATTATGTGAGCTATATTTATTGGTTCTGCCTTGGTTTCTAGCCACTGTATAAATTCTGTTTTATGGTATTAAAATATGTAAAATTATGTTTGAGTGAAGCAAGGAACGATTTAGGGAAGTTAGGAAAGAACAAGTAACTAGAAAGGACTTAAAATAAAATTCTAAAACACTTAGATACAAAAATTGTAAATTCTTGTTCCACATAATTGAACTTAAGGAAAATGGTTTATAATTAGTGGATATGTGTAGGAATCCCTCATAATTGGTTTAAAAATTGAATATAAGCCTTAGCCGAGAGAGGAACTTAGAAAGGGTCAAAGACGTAGAATCTAGAACCCCATAATGGAATAATTGTAACGCCCAATTTTACTGTAATTTTTACTTCATTAGAAATTATTCCAATTATCGTAGGTAAATATTATATAAAATTTGAGACCAAACAATCCTCAATAAAGGAATATAACGTTAGAAAGAAGTTAGGAGCAATTCGTACAAGCATTGCAAACCCCAATTTTCTGTATGTGTAAAATGACCAAAATGCCCCTGAGATTATTTTACTCTAAAATGAGGATCGTGGGCCCCACCCGTCCTCAAGGGGATGTTTTGAGGATAATAAAGGATTGTTTGTGTTATGTGTGTTAATAGAGGAGAAGAATCCTCAATTTTGAGTTTGACGCGAAATGACCAAAACGCCCCGCGCGTTTTAACTTCGATTGCGTGCCGACTTACCGAACCTCACTAAAATATTTTAAAAGGTGTTTTTAAGTTATGAATGACCCTTGGTTAAGTCGGATGGTCCCAGGAATTTTGGGTTAAATTACCGTTTTTGCCCCCTGCTTTGTGTAGTTTTCAAATTTTGAGATTTTGATTTGTCTAACGAAACCTAAACAATATTAGGCTCAAATTAAAGCTTATTAAATTCTAATTACTAATCTAGAGTCAAAATTATTTATTTAGATTGATTAGAACCTAAAATTGCTTAAAACACCCAAATTGCTTAGTAATTCACTTAAGCCCTTAACCGTAAATTCTCTAAATTGCATGAATACCTTGCCTACACCTAAATAATACATGGAACACACAAAATCCTCTTCCACAAGGCTGTAATGGCACGAAATTATTGAGTAATAAGTCAGAAAATTATTACACAAAAATCCAAAGAATGAAAACAAAGAATCATGAAAACATGGAAACATGATTCCATGTTTTAAGCCACCAAACAAAATGATTTTTCTTCCTTATTTTTTTCCTCTAATTTTTGGTCAGATTTCCTTCCTTCCTTTGTCCATTTATGAGCTGCAAAATCTCTATAAATAGGCATGCTTGAAGATAGTTTAGATGCTTAGTTCATAACTTACACAAATTCTAGTCTTAGGAGCACCAAAAGCTTTCTTTCTTTCTTTCTCTTGGCCAATTCTCCCTTCAGCTTTTCAAGAATATTTTGCTTCATTTTACTCAAGGAAACCAAGTTCTCTTCCTTTCTTTCAAATCAAATTAGGTAGGGAGGTGTTTTAAGTTCATTTTATGCTAAGACAAGTTATGTTTCTAGCTCAAAAATGATGTTTTCATGAGCTTTCTTCTAAGTTTTCATTTTCAGTTTCTTCTTCCTTTCTTTTTAAAGTATTTCGGCCATATGGCCTAGCTTATGATGAGACCATGGTTTGATGATGAGATTCTTGAGTGTTGGTTGCAAAGCTTTCAATAGTTAGATCTCTAAAACTTGAAGGTTTCACTAGTTTCAAAGCTTCTAAAATTTCAGTTTTTCTTTCCTTATTTTCCTTTCATGGTTTCGGCCAAATGGCCTAGGAAGGAATGAAATGATGGCTTGATGATGAGGACCTTGAATATGGGTTGTAAATCCATCACAAGTTAGGCCTCTAAAGCTTGAACATTCCATTTAATGCAAAACTTTAAAGAATAATGTTTTTATCTTGAGGTTTGAATATGAAATATGTATTTTTTTACTTTGTCTTGCTAAGATATATATATTGGGTTGAAATCATAATTCTCTTAAAGTCTTGAAGGAGCTCTAGTAAAGAGATCAAGTGAACTTGCATCCATGTTTAAGTTTATGCCTTGCACAACCATATTTATTTTATGTCATAACTAAATTCTCAAGAATAAATAAATGAACTTGCATATCTCATGTTTAAATTTCAAGCTTGCATTTCATGTTTAAATTTCAAGTTGTCACTTAATCTCTAAAGATAATAAAGAAGTTGCATCTCATGTTTATTTTATGCTCTCACTTTATTTTATAATGGCTAAAAGAATCAATGCATGACATGTTTATTTTATGTCATCACCTAAAAATCCTAGAGCTCAAAGACTTGCCTATGAATCATAAGCGAAGAAATGAGATAATTGGAGTTAAAGAATTTATTCTTTAAGAAGTCTTGAGAATTGGAGCTTAAAAAAAATGTAATTCTCTTCTCCCTTAGGTCCTATGCGGACTACGCGCTCCGGTTGCTTAAGATTCTCTTCTCCTCCTCCGGTCCTGCGGATTACCGCCAAGTTTCTTGCATCATGTTTATATTACAAGTTCTTGCATCATGTTTAATTTTCAAGTCATCACCTTAAATCTTAAAGATAAAGAAATGGAATTGCATATCATGTTTATAATTCCAAGCTATCACCTTATAAAGATAAGATTAAAATAAGGTTGCATAGCATGGTAATAATTCTAAGATGTCACCTAAATCTCTAAAGCTCAAGACTTGCTCCTTTTATCTTAAGTGAAAGATTTAATTATGAACATTCTTTCAAGTTATAAATCGGTCCCATGGTTAAGTTAGGCCTAAAGTCCTATGACTTCTTTCAAGTTTAACAAAAGAATTAGTTCTAAAAGAGTTTTAAAACTTTGTAAGAATTTTATGGGAAGCTAGTAATTTTATGTGTACTTAAAATGTGATTTGATGCTTATCAAGAATTTGGTGTCATTGATTGATTCCCTTGTTTGTATGTTATAGTTGCTATTGCAAACAATGAAAACTTATGCATGAAATAAGGACATATTTTGTTACCTGGAAGAAAGTGTATTCCTGTAAGAGTGCAATTTGGAAAGATTCTGGCTAAGGAAAGATTTGGTATTTAGCGTGTCCATTGTGACCCACTCTTTCCTGGAATCTCCAGATGCATGATTATAGTTGATATATATTATTCCAGAATAAGGCTGTAAATAAGAAAATGTTAGAATTATTATGAATTGCGAGTTGTAACATGCAAAGACTTATTGGTGACTAAAATTTATAAGAAAATGATCCTCTAGACCCACCAAACTATAGGTGGTGAAAGGTGATTCTAGCCCCCTAACCTGTTTCTCAAAAGGGTAGAGTCAGGACTTTAACTTATCAAAAGGATAAGTATATGCTAGTGACGACTAGTAAGGTATGAGCTCATAACCTAGATTACTCCCAAAAGGGTGGAGTATAGGGTGGCCCAAGGAAAATAATGAGGATGATAAGATTTTAAAGTCACCTAAGGTACTAAAGAATAAATTATGTGCACCATATCCATGTGTAGCTATTATGATATTCTTCGTGCATAATATACATGAGTTGATGATGAGAAATATGATGTTCTTCTATGCATGTTATATTAATGATGATGATGAGGAATATGATGTAATGATAAAAGAAAAGTTCATTATAAATATGACATGTTAAGATTATGATGCATTATAAGACGCATAATTAAAATTGGCCGAATCTCGGTAAAAGTATTTTTGAACTTAAAATTTAATCTTTGTATGTTCACTATTTTATAATAACCCCGAGATTCCTGGAGACTTGATGATGACACCAGAAGGAGATACCTCCTGAGAATTCTTTAGTAAGATTCTCACTCCCTTTCCTTTATTTCCATCATTGTCTTCAATTCAGATGGCGACATTCGTCCTGCGTTCACCCCTCTGGAATTCCACTATGATCCGTGCATCATTCGTATCACTTTGAAGGAAGGTGCTCGGTTGATGTTTTATTTACGTAGGTCGTCCATTTGCATATCCTGTCCCAGTTATCGTTTTTCTCCTACTTCTCCCTATGGCGATGAAATGGTTTCTGAACATGCACGTCCACTTGATGAAAGAATGTTACGTTCTTATCCGCCTATCTGCCGTCCATGGTTTCCCAGAATCCACGAACGAGATATTTGAAACTGATCCTTCAGAAGACCCTCCTACTCTGCTTATTCTGAGAGTCTTACTCTCCCACGTGTAAGAGGGTAGTGAGGAAACAGTTGTTCAGCCGAGGTTAGCAAGAGATCGTCCATGCGACCCCAGCTTGGTGCATCTCGTGTGCCCCTTCCGAGGAAGCTCGTCAGTGGACCCGGTTTCTTCCCGTTTCCAAGACACTGGCCCTAGAGGTTTTTAAGTAGTCTCAAGAGTGTTATATATCCAGTTTGAGTAGCATTCTGCTTTTAAGGTTATCTAGTTTAAGGGCATGAATTTCCTTATAAATAGTTTCCTATGGTGTGAATATGTAAGATATGATGTATGAACTTAACTCGCCTTTTGAGTAAGGTTATTGTATATGTGTTGTGATGTGCATTATGGATGTTATGTGATGGAGCCAATATGATATATTTAGATTCTTAAATGTCTTATTTACTATCGTTAATCGTTTATGTTATGCGTGGCTCACGATTTCAATTATGTTAAAAAAATGGCTCGGAATTTCACTAAGTATTTTCAAAATATGATGAAAGAACCAAAAGAGTAAAGTCTAGTCATTAATCTAATTCAACCTATGTGTATTTGGTTAATTACTAGGGTGTTACAATAATAATCATGGTGATTAATCTTTACAATGCTGTCTGGAACAGTTAGAGAACATAAAATTTAGAAGAGAATTATAAGTAGTAATCTTTTAGGTGGATCTAGGTTCATAATGGGTGCTAGGATAATCAGCACAAGGTTAAGAAACAGATAAAGGTCAAAGCATAAGACATTGACCAGAGGAGATATAGCATGATTTAGTGATCGAGTGAATGAGTGTGTTTATGTTATAATGAAAGTATTAATGTTATGTGCATAAGGTTGTGTGTATTATGACGTGATTGATGTGATACAGCATGCCATGGTTGAGAATGCATATGAATATAAGATAATGATGAAATGAATGAACATGCTTATATGTTTATAAAGACTTGATTGATTGAGATATCCAATAGGTGGCATGACTTAAATCTAGGTTTAGTTTAACTGTTATGCTGCCTGAATTTCCATCAAATTTGGGACTTAAAGGAAGTTTTGAAAAAAAGATTTTTAAATGTGACATGTCGAACGTATTTCCTCCTACTACGATGAGGAAAGGTAAAACCGTGAGGGCATCAACATTAGCCTATAAAGCGGACAAAGTCATTTGGTCTTAACCAGTTGATGTGTTTTGGAGAAGGAAAAAGTCCCATGATGGGTGATCCTTAGGCCCCTACCTAACTCTGGAGTTCGGGATTATTGTGATTATATTACACTTATCAAGAGGATAAGTAAGAACTAGTGATGACTAGTTGAGGTATGAGCTCATAGCCTAGTTTTAGGGTGCGGTGACTATTTTTTATACTCAATGTCACAAGGTTGAGAAGAGAAAGGTTGATGATGATTATTGATGACCTTTATTGTTTGTTTGCATAAAGTATTGTCATGCATCCATGTTTCGTTATGCTACATACATACATTAAAATTCATCATAAAAGACACGGGCCTTGGATAATTACCTTTTAAAACCTCATAATGAACCTTTGCATGTTTAACCTTTTCATAATAAACCCAAGGTTCCTGGGACGAACGATGACATTAGGATAGAAGTATTCCCTCCTGATATTTTTAGCAGACTTCACTCCTCTCTGTCTCTCTTTTCCGTTACGTCTTCAGAATCACTTATAATGGATCGTTCGGAATCTTCATTGATATGCCGGGAGGTGCACTATGTCCTGAGCATCAGTCCTTACCATTTTGAGGGTCGTTGCTGTGTTTGTATTTTTGCGTACATGGCGCCCGTTCGTATCCAATTTCCAGCTTCGCTTCACTCCTACCTCACCTTATGGCGACGACATGATTTTGAGTGGATTAACCCATACGAGAAGACCGTCACGTCGTCCATCATCCTTAGCCTTGCGAGACTACTCGGAGTACGTCCTCATACCGCCGCAAGGGGTCGACTTGTCCGAGGATTCCCCGCCTATGTCTACTTGGAGGATTATGCTCCGGACCCACTACGTTGGTAGGGCAACGGAGGCATTGCTCACGAGCCGAGGCTTCCCAGGTGAGTAGCAACAGCCCGAGAGGCGCCCGCGTGAAGGTGGTCATGTTGTTCCCTCTGCTCACATGCCTACGCCCCTTTGTTGGGCTATGACCAAGGAGCTCAAGCAGTCATGGACATCTCCCCATCACTAGAGGATCAGCGTCATTAGTAGTTATCAAGGAGTGGTAGCTATAGTTAGGGTTTGATCTTTGGGGCTCCCCTTGGACTTGTTGTTTTTATGTTTCTGCTATGTATTTTCCGTTTTATGTACTGGAAAGTCCCGCCCATTCTTATGTGGGTATGACTTTACATTTTTATTTCAGTTGATGTATCAAACTATGTTATTTAATATATTATGGTGTTTTGTTTCTATCAATTATGGTTCCTTATTGCTTTCAATTGTATGTTTAATTTCTCTCCGCTTTACGTTTCGTTCGTGTTAGTAGTACGACGACTTGCATTTTGGTTTATATGTTTCAAAAAAAAAAAAAATTTACCTGTATTTTCTGCCAAGTAATTTTACAAATGAGTTTTAAAGGAAGTAATAACTAATAATTAATCTTAATACGTCCTAGGCATGTTGGGTTAAATATTAGGGTGTTACATTATGGTATCAGAGAGTTCCAATTCTATAGAACTGAAGGATTGGACCGACCATGCTTTATAGGCATGATACGTAGTATGTCATGTGTAGTGCTTAGCTAATAGAGATAAGCTATAAATATACACATGCATGACCTTGTCGCTTGCTTGTGCCATGGTAACTAGCTCATCTAGCTTGGAATATTGAGCCTGATCACTTCCATGCTTTACTTGTGTGTTTAGGGACCAATGCACCTCGCAGAACAAAATAGGAATGTGAACGAGGGTGAACATAGGAACGAGACTGTAGCTGCTGTTTGTAGACTGCGAGAGCGATGGAATGCATGTTCGATTGCATGAACCAACAGTAGGGATGCCGCTCAAGGTCCCCCGCCATCGAGGCTCGTGGAGCAAGCCCAATTTGGGGAATTCTGCAAGGCCTATCCCCCAACCTTCCATGAGCCTTGAACCAGGAACAAGGTGGATGAGTGGATCAAGAATATGGAAAAGATCTACTCGGTGGTCGCCTGCTGGAGGAGAAAGAAAGTCACCTTTGCTACATACATGATGGAGCCCGACGCCAGTTCTGGTGGAATTCGGCACGAAGAGGCTGCTCGAGCTACTTGGCAGGCTTATCACTTGAGAGCCGTCTCAAGACCTACTTCTATGAGAAGTATTTTCCAGAATCAATAAGGAATGCGAGGACACGAGTTCATGCAATGAACCCAAGGCGGAATCTCCTGTCCCCTAGTACACGGCAAGTTCAGGAGTTGATCAAGTTTCTCCGGGTTTTGAAGGGAATCCCGATGAAGTATAGAAGTGTGTTAAGTTTGAGGCCGAGTTGAGGGCCGAACTTAACATGGTGGTGGCACACATGGAGATTAGGGATTTCCCACCTAGTCAACAAGTGCAGAATCATAGAGGAGGGCATAGAAGTTGAGCGTCGTGAGGGCGGAGTGTCCTCGTGGGTTGGGACCGAAGCCCGAGAACAAGCCGCATCATCAAAACCCGAGGAGCCACTACCATCGCTACCAAGCTAACCAATTCAAGCAACAACATCAGCACCAACAACAACAACAACGACAACCACAAAGAGGACCTAATCAACCAACCCTTCTGAACAACACCTCAGGCCGCCGTCAACCAAACGCCCGAGGGAACCGGAAACAACCAACAAGGAGGATCGGGTAGACCTTGCAACAACAACCAAGGAGGGACGTATGGAAACAAGAACAAGGAGCCCGTTGCTTTCCCCGACCTGATCGGCCATGGTATGTCCCGCTGGAGGAAGAATCATGGCAATCTCCCCACCATGAGTGGGCAAGGAGTCTGCTCTAGATGTGGAAGCTAGGCCACTTGCACCAAGGGCTGGAGTAGCGAGGGGCCATTGAAGTTGGAGACCCCAGGCCGGACACCAAGGAAGTGGTTTCACCCTCAATGCGGAAGGCACGGGACTTGGATCCAACGACCTTATCAAAGGTAGTGTGAATTATGGAGAACCTTATGCAGACTATATGACTGCTGGTGCTACCCATTCTTTCATCTCACATGCTAGTGTCGAGTCTTTAAATTTTAAAAGTTTCTAAACTTCCTTTCGATCTTATTGTTTCTACCCCTAGAAATCATCCTTGATACCCTGTAATTGTTGTTTAAATTGTCATCTTGCTATCGAAAATAGGTCTTTTATCATGGACTTGATTTGTTTACCCTTGAAAGACATAGGAGTAATTTAGCATGATTGGCTTATCGCCAACCATGTATTGTCAAGACGTCAGACTAAAACTTGTTATCTTTCCGTCTTCCCTAGCAAAACTAGTTAGACTTTGAAGCTTTATGTGAATTCCGTAGAGGTCTTCTGGAGTGGGGAGAAAACTATGGGATATGTCCTCCTAGCCGCTAGTAAGGTAGACTTTGAGCAAGAACACAGTAACTATATACCAGTGTAGGAAGATATCCCAAGGTATTTCTGGAATAGATACCTGAGTTCCCTCCCGAGAGAGAAGTGGAGTTCTCCATTAAGTTAGTTCTTGGAGAGGACTATCTCTATATCCCTATATAGAATGTACCTTAGAGTTGAAGGAGTTGAAAACCCAGGTTGGAGGGAGCTCTTGGAGAAGAATTTCATAAGACCTGAGTGCTTCGCCATGGGGAGCCCCTTCTTGCCATTTGTTAAGAATGATAGAAGTATGAGGTTGTGCATAGATTATAGGCAATTGAATCGAGTAACGATGAAAAACAAATACCCTTTGCCTAGGATTGATGATCTCATGGACCAATTGAAAGGAGCGGTGGTATTCTCCAGATGATTTAAGGTCGTGATACCACCAAGATTATGGAGATATGAAGATATACCTAAAACCGCCTTTAGAACTCGGACGGACATTTTGAGTTCGCCGTGATGTCTTTTGCATTGACAAATGCTCCTCAAATGTTCATGGATTATATGAATAGGATCTTTAGACCCCTATTTATATAAGTTCTCTGTCATTTTCATAGATGATATACTCATCTATTCGAAGACTCACGAAGGAGATGTAACGTCACTAATGTTGGTTTAGAGGTTCTGAAGGGAGAAAGCTTATGCAAAGCTTTCTAAGTGTGAATTTTGGTTGGAGGAGGTGGAGAAATTCATAGGACACATAGTGTCACAGGGTATAGCCGTAGAACCTAGTAAAAATAGAAGCCGGAATGAATTGGGAGAGACCACCCATCGCAAAAGGAAAAATACAGATCTTTTTGGATTTAGCAAGCTATTACCATAGGTTTATAAAGGATTTCTCCCAAGATTGCCCTTCCCCCTAACCAAGCTCACTTGGAACACCCGTTTCATGGAATCCCGAGATGAGAAAAGCTTCCAAGAACTAAAGGGAGTTAACCTTACTCGGTTTTGGTTTCACCCGAACCCCAATGTACCTTTCGAGGGATATTGTGTATGTTTCGGGCAAGGGTTTAGGCTGTGTGTTGACGCAAAATATGCAAGTGGTAGCCTATGCATCTAGACAACTCAAGCCTCATGAGGTGAACCACCCCACCCATGACCTAGAGTTAGCCGCCATAGTGTTTGCCTTGAAGATATGGAGGCATCACTGATGGCGTAAGGTTCGAAAGTTTTCTTCGATCATAAG